>JANUWF010002029.1:0-1200000 GCA_026120185.1 Voacanga thouarsii | reverse complement strand
GCTATGTTACATCTGTTATATAGGTAAAATTTTGTAAACTATACAAATTCCTCCTAAATGGACCTCTGAGCGATCATCGCAAGTTACTCGAAATAACCCTAAACCAATGGTAGAAGAACTGCAGGTGGAAAGTCCCCACGTCACAACCTTGGATCATCCCATGTTTAAAACCTTCCAAAAGATGGCTGACACGTTCCAAAAGTAGACTGAGAATGCTAGGGTAAATGAGAGTACGAGTTGGGAAAGTCAGCAAAGTGAAGTTGAATCAGATCGAGCCCTTGAGCACTTTTTTAAATTTCATCCTCCGTAATTTCAAGGGTGACATAACATAGAACAAGAGGTTTAAAATTTTATTGAATAGACGGAAAAGATTTTTGCAGCCCTGAATTATTCGAAGCAAAAGAAGGTACAAATTGCTATATTCCAGATGAAAGGACGTGCCTAAGATTGGTGAGCAAAAGAAATGAATCAATGAGAATGGGAGTGGACAGATTTTAAGGCCAGTTTTTAGGAGTTTGTTCCCATTTGGGTGGCAAAAAAAAAAAAAAAAAAAAGGAGGATGAAATCCAAGCTGTTTGTCAAGAAGGCCGTACGGTGGGATAATACATTGCTGAATTTACTAGACTATCAAAATATTACCCACTTTTAGCCCACTCAGAAGTAGAAAGGGTTAGACGTTTTATGAAGGGTTTATGGCCATAGTTGAACAGAGTTTTAGGAAGTATGCCTTCCACCAGTTATAACGTTGTAGTAGAAATGCCATCTAGAATAGAAATGGCTGATATTGAACAGGCAGATGAGAAGAACCGAGGCAGATTTCGAGGCATAAATCAGCAGAGACTTGGAGGGTCCTGATGGTAGAGAAAAAGGAAGATGTAAAGGAGGGGATGCCCGACTGGCCCAATGGGATGACCACCCTCTTTAAATGCTTCAATTGTGGGAAAATGGGGCATAAGATTTTAAATTGCCCTCACCCATAAAGGATAGGAGGATGGAGTTGACTTAGAGGTAACAGCCAAGGGCAGAGGTTAGGATTTGGAGGAAAAAATCTAGGGCAAGCCTCTACCTCCAGAACTGGACCCTCCAAACCACTGATAAATGCTCGAGTTGTGGCATTGGACAAGGCAGATGATCAGACTATAGTGGTGGAAGGTACACTTCTCATTTTGCTCATTATAGTAAAGTATTGGAAGATCATAGTTCTACGTATTCCTTTGGAGCCAATTCATTTCTTGATTCTATGGGGATAAAAAGGGGAAGAAATTTCATATGAAATGATAACTAGTGGGATTCAAGTGAACAAAGGCAGTTTTGCAGAGAATGTCGTTGTCTTTTTTCCCCCTAGCTGTTCTCCTTTTTCTACCTATAGACAGTGTTCTCTATGCTATTCAATAGCAAGAACAGAGACACGGTTTCTTTTCCCTGATTAATGCTTAATAGCATTTAGTCAGAAAAAGGAAGACTATCCTCTTCATCCTTAGCCTTTACCAGGCTTTCAGGCACGAGTTATATTCTGAAAGACCCGAAGTTTTTATGTTGATGCCCAGAAGAAGTCGACGGCTTATGGGACAACAACCTGAAGAAAGGATCACAGAACTAACAGTGGTTCAGATAGGATTGCCACCGGCACCTCCTAGACCAACGATAAAGTGCAGAGTTAAGGAAAAAAAGGAATTCTTCCTCTGCTCTGCATGTGCTCTATTTTTTACATGCTTTTGTGGGTTTCTATTTCTTGCCATATTTACATTCAACAAGATGCTTTTGATCTTGAAAAGGTCTGACAAGCTGTTGAGATGATGAAAACTAAGTTGGAGGCAATGCAGAGTAGACGAAAAAGTTATGCGGCTTGATTTAGGGGAGATTTGGAATTTACTGAAGGGGATCATGTATTCTTGAAGTTGGCTCCATACAGACAATTGGGAATCAAAGAACAAGAAAAGAAATTGGCATTTAGGTACGTTGGATCATTCCCTATTGTCAAGAGAATCGGGAAAGTAGCCTATCGATTAGAGCTACCAATTAAGTTATTCACGACATGTTTTATGTATCCCAACTTCAAAAGTATGTGGCTGATCCTGCCCACATGTTGAATGAAGAACCCATTGAGATGCTTCTAAGCTTGACGAATGAGGAAAAGCCTATTAAGATCTTGGAGTATGTTGAAAAGGAATTGTGGAATGAGAAAATTCCACTTGTACAAGCATCATGGAATCATCATCCTGTGTAAGATGCAACTTGGGAAACAAAAGCAAAGATGTTGAAAAAGTATCCTAATTTATTCCAAGTGTAAGCCAATTTCGAGGACGAAATTTTTTTGTAAGGAGGGGAGAATGTAACACCCCACCTTTTCTACTTTCGATTGGCTACTATTGGTAATATGATAGGAATTTGTATTGATGTCTAGAAAAAAAGTTCATTAGTGTAATGAGACGAATATTTTTGTATAATAATATTTTGTCGAGACCTGGATGTAATTATTGAATTTGTTCTACCCATACCCTAAATCTATAAAAGGCTACCATTGCTAATAAAATAAAATTTTGAGGGTACACTAAGAATAGAAATTGATCGGTGTGATAAAACACATGTTTTGTTGTGAATTATGCTATTCAGGTAATCGAGGGCATTTTCGTCATTTTGACTGCACCTGCAACTTTGACCACAAAGTTGACCAAATAGAGGAGGAATTGAATAATTTATGAATTACCAATGGATTCAGTGAAATTTTTAGAGTTGAATAGTGAAATAAAATATTTTTTCATTTCAGACTCGATTTTGGTCATTTCTGAGAAAAATTAGAAATGCATGTAAAATTTGGACGTGTGACGCTATGTGATTGGTGGATAGGGACATGTGTCACATTATGAGAGGTTGTATGAGATTTCATATAAGATAAATCTTATCAAATAAGTTTTAGAAAATAAATGAAAAAATGGTGGACGAATGAAATTGCGACACGTTGCGAATAGCCCACAATTTGGGACCAAAATGGTCACCGATTTGGACCAAGAATGGTGACTGAGGAGCTGAATTTCAGCAAGAAATTTGTGAATAAGGAGTAGAGAAAGAAGAGAGAAACAAAATGAAAGAAAAGCTAGAGAAAATAGGGAGAAAAAGAAAAGGGAGAGAGAAAGAAAGAAATGTGTGTGTGTGTGTTCTTGGAGCAAATCACACCAAATAGCCTCAAATACAAGATAAAACCCTACCTTGCCTGAATTAAAGTTATTTTTGGGTGAATGATGATTATGATGATGTAAATTTTAACATGAAAACATGACTTTCATGTCTTGAATTCGAATCAAAGTTAGGGTTTGTGAGCTTTTGTGTATGAACCTAATATATGCTTGTATATGTGTCGGCGGCTGCCTAAGGTCTTTGCATGATGTTTTGTGGGAGGAATAATTGAATAATTATGGTGGTTTGAAGGATTATTTTTGGTTGAAGAGGTGATGATCAAAGTAGAGTAAAAATGGAATTTACTTGGTTGGAAAAATGGATTAAACTAGCTTTTGATTAGAAGAAATGAATTTGTGTTGAATAAGTGTGACTCTTTTGAGCTGCTGGAAATCTGGAAATTTAGAATTGAAAATAATTTCAAGGAGAATTGAATGAGTTAATGGTTCTAAGGTGTTAAAGATTAAAGGAGAACAAAGGAAAACATGAATAGTGAAATTGAGGCAAAAATATTGGGGCTGTCTTTTCCAAGTATGGTGCCTCAGGAACCAGAATTTTGTAAAAGAGATTATACGTAATTAAATTTAGGAGTCTTAGGTCATTTTGGTATATCGTAGAGCCAAAACGGAGTTGTATATTGAATGTTATGCCCAAAACCAAATCACGTGTCAAAGCAGTAAAATTCCAGAATTTTACTTAGAAAGTGGTTGAACTTAAGAATGATTAATTGTGTGATTTGGGATGAAATAATTGGAAAATATGAAGTGAATCCCTTGTTTACTACGAAGGGAGAAAGAATGTGGTAAAATAAAAATGAAAGAATCAAACAAATGTCGAAAAACTGACGTGAACGAAGGTTGAACGTTTTCCTTAATCGACAACCTCGTCGACTGGACGTCGGCTACAAATGTCGAGCACATCGGCTGGACGTCGGCCAACTATCGGCTATTTTTTGGCCGAACATGAATTGATCCGAAAATGATGTTTGGTGTAGGTTTAGCAATAAACGGCCAACGGAATGTCAAAAATAGTAGAGACAGTGATAAAATGACTGTGAACAAAAATGGTTACTTAGGACACGAGGTGAATCCCTTGAATTTTTCTAAAACATTTTGAAAGCTAGTGTGCTTTAGATTTTCCATGAAATGCTATGTTTTATACCGTTTTGGAAATCCCTAAATATGTTTAAGGTTTATCTGAGCAAGATTCATTTTGTACTATTTCGAGCTTGAATAAATTTCATTATTAGCTTGAAAACCTTAACAGATGATTAAAGTATGGTTTTGTCAATTTAGTCCTTTTTTTATTAAATGCTTGGGATTTTTGAAAAACAAAAATTTTTGGAATCAAGTATTCATAAATTAACCAAAATTCCCTTATTGGAATATTTTATGGAAATGTGTTTGGAAACTTTGAATTTAATCCTCTTTTCGGATTAGAATTTAGAATTTCTTGATATGAGTTCCTTTTGGAACCGGCTATTTGGAAATGATCCAAATGTCCTTATTAGAATGTTTTATGAAAACCTTTAGAACTCGGGTATTCGGTAAATGACCGAAATATCCTTATTGGAACTCTTGTGAATATTTTTGAAATTGGGTAAGGGTAAAATGACCGGAACACCCTCGGAAAGTCTTTTAGAATTGGGCATGGATAAAATGACCCAAATACCCTTGGAAAATGGCTTTTGTGATCGAGTACGTGGAAAACGATTTGAATACTCTTAGAACCATGTTTTGATGTGTGAATAGTACTCTTTATCCTATTTCAACATGATTTTGGAAAATGATCTCTCTTGATGAGATTGACTTTTGAAAAATGACATTTTGATCCTTGAAATTATTTTACTGGCCTGATGTGCCATGGAATAAACTGATTAGTTCTGCAGAAGCTATGTGAATGATGATTTGACTTGCGAGTCAGTGGCATCTAATTCTAGAAATAGTTGTTTTACCCTAAAAATATTTTGATTTGAAAATCCTGCGGGATCAGTAACCCTCTGGCCTGATCAGTCAGACAAGGTTGGTATTGTTAACATCGAGTACTCAGCAAAGACTTTGATCTTTGTACTGACTCATGCTAGAGATAGACGACCCGAAATAGCCTGATCAGTTCTGGTGATTGTCTTACTCCAAAGAGGGCGACAGGGCTTTGAGATGAGTCATCCTGGCTAGCCGTTTAGAGCCTAGCAATTGTCGTGCCTTATGTGCACTTTGTGATTTGAGTTGTCTACTGTAACACCATTAGGGTTGGGGATGTCGCCCCATCTACAGGATAAGGGGTCTTTATAACTAGGACACAAAAAAAAAAAAATTGAAAGAAATAATTCAAAATTTAACTTATTACAACCCAAGAAATACATGAACAAGCTCAAAAATAAATGTCTACTGCTATCTCTCAAAAGAAATACATAGGAAAAATAACAATGAGTCTTCAAAACATAGGTAATTCTCTAGCTAATAACCTTCACAGTAGGATTGACCTGAAAATATGGTATAAAAGGTGGTGAGACATAAATCTAAGTAAGCCCGTGTGTGGTTTGAGTGTTTTAGGTAAAATAGTTCATGTATGCAAGTAGGGAAAGTTTCATAAAAGAAAGTGCTAGCATGCCTCAAATAAATTTCACAAATGAAGAGTGGTGTTTTACTTTCCAAACCATACATGTCTACAATAAATACAACCACTCAAATGAGGTAGCCATAGCACAACATTTTGTGCACCAAGACAATATAATGATTAGAATGCCACACTTTGTATACTGATAAAAGGTAAGTGTATGGCCTATCGGGTGAAATACTCCTCTATCTCTACACCCAAACTTACCGATTGTCCATTCCGAAAACACACATTCCACTTGACTGAACTTGCTAGCTCGGACCGGTATGACCTATAGGACTGGCATCCTATTCGGGAAGGACTTACCCCTCAGAGGCGGCCACCTACAGAGAGACTTACCCTAACCCTTCAAAGACTAGTCCTACCAGTCTACCCTTATTGAGTACTCAACGTTGCTTGTCCCATATGGGAGAAGAAAGACTATACAATGATTCACTTGGAAATAGCAATTATGGTTTCTAAAATTCTTACCAAAATTGGGTTTTTAGGAAAAGTTTAGAATTTGGTGTGAAATTGTTTGTTTAACTTTAAATGGTTTGCTTGACTGAAACAAAAATAAAAAATTATTCATAATTGCCTTTACAGTACAAATACCAATATACATTGAGTTTGACTTGCCACAATAACTTTGGTCTTCAAATAGTTTCATGCAAGAACTTAATCTTTTGCTCTTCTTGAGTTCAAAAGTCTTCCAAGGTCATCCTAACCCCGCCTGGGGTAAACACAGGGTATAAGATAATATTCAGACCATATTTGCCTTAAATAAATAATTTCTAGTTCAACTAGCTACATCAACAACTAACCAATACCATAATGCCTTAAACTTTAATACTAGTTGATAAAGTATTTTATAAGATAAAACAAGCTTGACATGTTAAAAAAAATGGGTGTTATAGAATAAATAATCAAAAGATATAGCTTCAAATAATTAATATTGAATAATATTGCTAGTAAATAAAACTGGTGTTAAAGAATGAATGTTAATAAATCCTAAATAATATTTGTAATTAGTAATATTTAAATAGTAAATCATACTTAATTTTTAATTAATAATTAATAAATAATAAATAATCTATAAAATTAATAATGAATGAATTATACTTAATTTTTAATTAATAAATAATAAATAAATTTTAATATTAATAATATTTATGGATATATTTAAAAGCTTTAGTAAGGCTAACCAATATTATTACTATGATCTACAAGGTTATTTGATATTAATTAATTTTAATATTTTATTATTTATTTTTAATAAAATATTATATTTATTTAATTAATAAAATAACAATATTTTTAAATAATACTCTATTCCAAACCTACCTAATGTTTTTTGAATTTTATAGGTTAAATTGCATAATAGTTCTTATTAAATTAATAACGTTATTGTTAGTAAAAATAATTCCAGAATTAATAAAAAAATAGTTCTTACAATAATTTCCTATTGTTCGAAAAGATCCATGAACATATTTCCACATAACACATGCTAATCTATCTAGGAACATAGACTACAACTTAGATGATCTTCTGCTAGACATAATATCATCTATGGCTTATTTGAAAAATAATATCATGAAGGCCTAATCACCAGTGGTGGTATAATATCTGTCATGCTTCAAAACATCCATAAATCTCTTTAACCATGATGGACATATAGTGATTCAAAAGCAAAATCTATAAGCCATAATCATTCATTCCAACTCTCATGTCCTAACTCCATCCCCTTCACCTACATACACATACTCAACCCTTAGTTTTATTCAGTCAACCTATCAACATCTAGGGGTCTTGATTCTAAAAATTAAAAAGGGAGATTAAGGGGGGGAAAAAATACTTGATTAATACTCGTTTGATGAATGATTATCTATGGTTAGTGAAGATCCTTGAGTGCTTGATGGCCTTTAGTGGTCCGAAAGTAGCCCATGGTTGATCATCACTATTTCGGCAAAGAGAGAGAGAGTGTGTGTTAGAGACATGAATGAGAGTAGAGAAGGATAATAGAAATTGAATAGAAGAAGAAGAACAAGGAGATTTTTCTTTATTCACCTTTTGGTGTTCTTCGAATCTTCAACAAAAAAGGTTGGTTTGATCCGTTTGGAAATTCAAATTTGTATGTTTCGGTGTTATAAAGGGCAGAAATGAAGATTATAGGTTGAATATGGATGATCTAGAGTGTTTGGGAGTGATTGGAGGTGTTTATGATTGTTTTAGGCTTGAAGATGTAAAGTGTGTGTTCTTGGTGTTCTTAGTGCTTTTTGAGAGAGTTTGAGAGAGAATGAATTTCGAGTGTAGCTAGAATTATGATGGCTGAATGGCTTAGTGTGGAAGGAGTTTTTGGTTATCAAGAATCAGAGAGAAGGTTTCAGAATTTTTTAAAATTCAAATGGAGAAAAAGGTGGAGTTGTTTGATGTATAAGACTAGTTAATGGAGTTTGCTCTTGGAAGGTTTCTTGTACTTCAATGGTGCATGGCTGAATTAGCTAGGTTTCAATCAAATAATGAAGGGTTGTTTAGACCTAAGGCTGGCCAAAAATAATCTTATAATGGCAGAGGATTTTCTGGTTTTATCAATTGTCTATATGAATTTTTTAATGGAACAAAATCTGGAATTTAGTTTGAAGTTTGAATAAGTTTTGGATAGAGTGATAATAGGAGCTTTTTGAGATCTGATAATGGAGTCCTATTACTCAAGGTTGGTGGGGAAGCCAAGATATTCATCTCATGGCTGTACAAGGTCCAAATTTCAGTGGGTTTTGTTGAAGAATTTCGGCCTTAGCCTTGAAGAGACAAGTTGGAAAAATTTCTGGAATTGAAGCTCCAAGAACACTTGGAATTGAAATAGTTTTGGTGCAGAATTTTTGGTCCTCTTTGACCCGATTTTGCAGCTGAATTTTAAGGGTGTTTAAAGGTTTTTTAATGGTGGTTTTCCAGACTTCATCTTGAAGAAAAATAGAGGCAGTTCCAGCTGTTCATATGTTCTAACGGTAGCTTCAAATTTCATGTTTAATGTTGCTAAGTTGCTGAAAAAAAATATGGTTTGAGACTGTTTGTACAGCTCCAAAAATTCGAAATATTTCCAGCCTTTATCCTCACAGAAAATGACTGGTTTTCTTGCAACAATTAGGTAGGAAAGCTGGTTGGAATTTTCGAAAATAGCCTTGAAGGAAATCTGGAAAATTTTCCAGATTTTCTTACCAAAACAAGAACAAGATGAAGATGGAGTTTGAAGAACTAGCTATGGTGTTTTCTTTTTCTTGGAACCTCTACCTATTTTCCCTCCTTACTTTCGGTCATCTCTATCCCACAAGAGCTGTGATTTTCTAATTCTATGCTTAGGGAAGTATCTCAGAATTTTTATGATTAAAAATGGATTAATGAATTAAGTGTAGTTTAAATTTCAAAGATGTTAAGATATGGCTACAAAAATTAAAGGGGACAAGAATTCTTCTAGAATTCGTTTTAGGACAAGACCACGTGGTCAAGACATTGCCATTATGTCTTCCTTAAGACAACATTCCTATCTTTAAGGAATGTAAGAAAAATGAAAATTTAAACATAGCTAAGATAAATATGAATAAAACTTAAGTGATGAGATTTGAACTCAAAACCTTAGAGATTAATTCACAAAGCTCTAACCACATAGCCACACTAACTCTTGTTCTCATTTTCTCAACCTAATATTCTTCTTATCTAAACCTTGAGCCATCTTCCTATTTTGACTTCAAGAGAAATTACCTTTTTACCCTATCTACCCAACAAGCACAAATAAATCCTTTAACCTATAAACCACAATTCTAAGGCATGGAAAATCATTCAAAAGGTATATTTTATGTAAGGTGACATGATATGTATCCCATCCCCCTTACTCTAGGGTCGGCTTTAGGTGGGGTTTCACACTCTCCCCTTCTTGGAAGAATTTCGTCCCGAAATTCAGGCGTATCTTCATCTCAGGTCGGGATACTTCCGTTTTATCCACTCTTCCATTTCCCATGTGGCATCTTGAGTGCCATGATGTTCTCATTGTACCTTCACCATAGGAATCTGCTTATTCCAGAGAGTCTTGATACTTCGGTCCAAAATTTTCACGGGTTTCTCTATGTAGCTCAAGGCAGGTTGCAATTCCAACGGTTAATCATTCAAAACATGTCTATGGTCAACTTTGTACTTCTTCAACTGAGACACATGGAACACATTGTGTATTCCCGTCAACCAATCCGACAAATCCAGTCGATACACCACCAGTCCAATTCTTTCTTTTATCGAAAATGGTCTAAAATATCTCGGATTCAGCTTCTCACCTTTTGGATACTTCAAAATTCCTGTATTCAGTGTCAATATGAAGAACACAGTGTCTCCTACTTGAAACTCCAATTCCCTTCGCCTATTGTCTGCAAAACTCTTTTGTCGGCTATGGGCCATCTTCAACCTTTCTCTTATCAGCCTTGCCTTATCTAACATTACCTAAACGCAGACTTATCTAGACTTGCTTATGTAGCTGTCTTCCCATAAACTCCAGTATAGAGGTACTTAACACTTACGTTCAAACAATGCCTTATACAGGGGCATTCCAATCGATGATTGGTAGCTATTATTGTAAGCCAATTCCTCATATGGTACACATTCAATCCACTTATCCCCAAAATCCAATAAGCAAGCTCTTAACAAGTCTTCCAATATCTGCATAACCCTTTTTGACTGACCGTCAGACTGCGAATGCACCGTTGTACTGAACTTTAGACTAGAACCTATTGATTCTTGAAATTTTCCCTAAAATCGGTACGTAAATCTCGGGTATCGATCGGACACAATACTCGAAGGCACTCCATGCAATCTGACTATTTCCTTCATATTGGTTTAAGCTAACTTCTCTATTGAATCCCTTACGTTAACCTGTATGAAATGTGTTAACTTGGTCAATCTATCTACCACTACCCATATGGCGTCTTTTTAGGTTCTTGCCATAGGAAATCTAGCAACGAAGTCCATGGTCACCTCTTTCCATTTCCACTTAGGTACCAGTAACGGTTGTAGCAATCCTACTGACTTTTTGTTTTCTACTTTAACTTTCTGACAGTTCAGACACGTGGAGACATACCTAATCACGTTCTTTTTCATTCCGAGCCACCAATAAGCCCTTTTCAGGTCCTGATACATTTTTACCTCTCCTGGATGAATAGTGTACTTACTTTTATACACCTCCTCCAAAATCCTATCCTTCAGCTGGTACTCATCAAGTACACACAAACGATCTCAGAAATATAGAACTCCCACTTCGTACTATCGAAAATCACTGTCTTTCCATTTAAGCTCTTTGTACTTGAAAATTTGAAATTCCGCATTACTTTGCTGAGCTTCAATGATTTCCCACCTTAGGTCTGGTATCAATCTCAGGTTGCTAACAATAATCCTCTCTTCCTACACTTCCATCCTACTATCCAACACTTCTTGGACTACTTGAATCTCCTGCACTCTCAGCCTGGCCATTTTGACTTTACGGCTTAGGGCATCAGCAACAACGTTAGCCTTTCTGGGGTGGTAGTTGATAGGACAATGATACTCTTCCAAAAATTCCATCCGTCTCCGTTGCCTCAAATTCAAGTCCTTCAAAGTAAAGATGTATCTTAGGCTCTTATGGTCGGTAAACACTTCATACTCAGCTCCATATAAGTAATGCTGCCATTTTTTTAAAGCAAATACAATGGCAGCCATATTTGAATCATGCGTCCTATCTTAGCTATTACCTTTAATAGCTAAGATACTGCTCCCAAACCTTCATTTGAAGCATCAATATACAGAGCATAATGTTTATCTCTCTTTGGAAAACTCAACACGGGTGCTGTTATTAACCTCTACTTCAGCTCTTGGAAATACTTTTCGCATTTCCCATTCTAGACAAAGGGTACGCCCTATCTTAGCAACTGGGTTATAGGTGATGCTAGCGTTGAGAACCTTTTAATAAGCTGCCTATAATAGCCGGCCAGTCCTAAGAAGCTACGAATCTCTGTGATGTTCTCTGGTTGCTTCCAATCTAAAACTACTTTAATTTTTGCTAGGTCCACCTTGATTCTATCCTTGGTTATTACATGGCCAAGGAATGACATACTATCTAACCAAAATTCGCACTTGCTAAATTTGGCATAAAGCCTATACTCTCTTAGCATCTCCAATACTAATTTCAAATGTTCTGCATGATCCTTGGGACTCCTAGAGTATATGAGTATATCATCAATGAATACCACCATGAACTTATCCAGGTAGGGTTGGAAAAGTCGATGCATCAAATCCATAAACACTGCTGGTGCATTTGTCACTCCAAAAGGCATCACTACAAACTCATAGTGACCATATCTTATGTTGAAGGCCATCTTGGGAATATCCTTCTCCTTTAACCTCACTTGATAGTATCCCTGCCCCAAATCTAGTTTGGAATAACAACTGGAACATTGCACCTGGTCAAATAGCTCGTGAATTAATGGTAGAGGATACTTATTCTTGATGGTCAGACTGTTCAACCCCTGGTAGTCGATACATGACCTCAAGGTCCTGTCCTTCTTCTTCCCAAATAGCACTGGAGCTCCCTAAGATGACGTGCTAGGTCTTATATAGCCTAGCTTCACCAATTCCTCTAGCTACTCCTTTAATTCCTTTAACTCTACCAGTGCCATCCGATATGGGGTTTAGGATACAGGTTCTGCTCCTGGAACTAGATCAATGGTGAACTTAACTTCTCAGTTGGGAGGTAGAGAAGTGAGTTCCACAGGAAACACGTCGGGAAAATCTCTTACCACCTCGGTATCTTCGAGGGTACACTAATCCTTCGGCTTGTTTATTATATAGGCCAAATATCCTTGACATCCTTGCTTTAACAATTTTCGAGCTTTTGCTCCAGCTATCAAAAACTCCAACTCTTTTACCCGCTTGCCGTTGAACTCCAACACATCATATCTTGGTCTACTGAATTAGACGAACTTATTCTTATAGTCTACTTTAGCCCCATGCTTAACTAGCCAATCCATACCCAAAATCAAGTCGTAGTCATCAATAGCTAAGACTACCAAATCTCCCTCTAAGCTTTCTTTCCCTACTTCAATCATACAAGTCCACACATACCGATCCGCATGCACCATTTTCCCCATGGGCATACTCATCAACAAGGTAAAAGATAGTTCTACTCCATCCCAACCCAAATGGTATGCACAAATCTTGTTTAACTAGGAATGGGTAGATCCAGGGTCTATTAATCCATTATTGAAAAGACCTTAGATAGTAAACGTACCTTCCACCACCGCTGCATCTGTTCCAACTTCCTCCCGATTAAGAGTAAAAACTTTTGTTTTCACTTGCAGCTTCTAAGTTCTACTTTTGAAGGCTCCCGCAGTATTGGCCTAATTGGCTTCCGCGGTTTAGGCTGAGTTTCCTTGCCCGATTCGGAGAAGTTTTGGGCAAGCATTTCACAGATGAGTCGGGTCTCCGCAATTGTAACATTTCCACTCCGCTCTTTTGGAGCAATAATTCTTCTCTACATGACCCTTCTTCCCAAGTGTCGGCATGGTGGAAGATTCTGTGCAGGACCAACTAGTGCTGTTCGTGCTTGCTTCCCTCAGTTCTTCCATTGCTGGATGGCAGGTTTCTTATTAGGTTGTTACCTTGAAAAGGTCTCGGTGGTTGTCTTGGCAGCAAGAAAGGTCATGGTACCATCCTGCTGCGATCCTCATTCTCAATCCAGGTCACAGCATCCACTGCCCCTGAATAAGTTGTCGGTGGAGAAGGTGCCAAAGCCCTTCTCAATTCTTGCCTTAATCATTTAACAAACTGCCTCGTTCAGTTCTACTCGATATCAACCAGCCTTTTGCAGTATTTTGACAATTGAGTAAAACGAGCGGTATACTGAGCCACAGTCTTCCTTTTTCTCCACTATCCACTGAGGGATATATTTTGCTTTGAATGCCTCCACAAAGTTGGCCCATGTCCAATCTTAATCTATCATCTTCCAATCATCTTGGACTCGATGCCACCATGCCCGTGCTGGGCCGCTCAGCTTAAATGCAGCAAATTTCACCATTCGCTTCCCGGTGTACTAAAGCTGGGAGGTTGAAATTTTAGAAACCTCTCCAGTGCTTCATCTTCCTACTTCGGATTCCTTCACTCAAATAGGGTTTGCAAAATCTCGGTAATTTTGTGCAATGCTTACCCCATGGTCATACTGACAGGTTCTTCAGATCCCACATCCTGCTCTGATTCATTCTCATTTTCCCAATTTGGCGATGGCAGTTGAGTTCCATCAAGCTCCGGAGTCACAAGTTCTGCCTCAGGAACCCTTCTGCTAGATGTTGTTGCACAACGTTTTGATGCCATTCTAAACCATGCCCTAGACAATGAGTTTATGCATCAATGTTTAAAACATTTAAATTGAGAATGCATTCACATTCTGGCTTAAGCAAAAGAAAATTAGATGGAAGTTTTGCATAAAAATTTGCATTTTTCAAGATTAAAGTACACCAAGTACTCTTATTTGCATAAATTTTGAAATAAAGCATTAAACATAAATGGACCCCTAGCATAGGAGTTTATTAAAAGCTGTAAATAAAGCTTCCTAAGAATAGTAGAACTTAGCCCCCCCTAATCCTCATCAGAATCTTCGGTGTCAGCATCATATAACCATCCTCCAGTATTCTCAGAAAAATCTATCCCTGCCCTATTCACGAACTCATAGTCCATTGTCTCCTTCTCGGGTCTCCTATAGCTCTCCCAGTTTCAACATGGTTGGGTAGGGGGAGGGGTACAAAAGAAGGTCTAGATACAGATTCATAGTCTATCTCCGTCGGGTCATCACTATCAATAATCAAGTTAATCACGGGGCTAGGTAGGAGTGGGACATACTTCATGTTAATTTCCTCATCCTCACTATCGGGAACTAAGTCTATTATAGGTAATGGAGGTGGCTTAATAATCTGAACCTCGTCATCACTGCTCTCTTCCATGGGTAAGACTGGTTGAGGTGCAGGTTGTGGTACCGGTTGTAGCACTCGTAAATCTTCTAGATTGATAGGGATTAGTGGATGCCATTGCTACCCTTTCCTTGTAGTCCTAATCATTCTAACCATCCTACAGTTAAACAAGACAGATTGGTGAAGAGAATTTAACCTTAATGAAATAAAGTGTATACTAACAATAATTGCCTAAACTTGTCTCTGATACCACTTGTAATACCCCACTACCTATGCCCCCATTAGGGTTAGGGATGTCACCCCGTCCATAGGACAAGGGATCTTTATAACTAGGACACACAAAATAAATGCAAAATTGAACTTATTACAACCCAAGCATAACATAAACAAGCTTAAAAATAAATATCTGCTATTGTCTCTCAAACGAAATATATAGGAAAAATAACAATGAGTCTTCAAAACATAGGCAATTCTCTAGCTAATAACCTTCATAGCAGGATCGACCTGAAAATATGGTATAAAAGTTAGTGAGACATAAATCTAAGTAAGCCTGTATGTGGTTTGAGTGTTTTACGTAAAACAGTTCATGTATGCAAGTTGCGAAAGTTTCATAAAAGAAAAGTGCTAGCAAGCCTCAAATAAATTTCACAAATGAAGAGTGGTGTTTTTCTTTCCAAACCATACATGTATACAATAAAATATAACCACTCAAACGAGGTAGCCACAGCACCACACTTTGTGCACCATGACAATATAACGATCAGAATGCCACACTTTGTGCATACTAATATAAGGTAGGTGTACAACCAACCGAGTGAGATACTCTTCTATCTCTACACCCAAATTTACCAGTTGTCCACTTCGAAAACATACAGTCCACTTGACTGAACTTGCTAGCTCGGACCGGTATGACCTACAGGATTAGTATCCTCTCCGGGAAAGACTTACCCCTTAGAGGTGGCCACCTATTGAGAGACTTACCATAACCCTTCAAAGACTAGTCCTAGCAGTCTACTTTTATTGAGTACTCAACGTAACTTGTCCACTTGGGAGAAGAAAGACCATACAATGATTCATTTTAAAATAGCAATTATGGTTTCCAAAATTCTTGCCAAAATTGGATTTTTAGGAAAAGTTTAGCATTTTGTGTGAAATTGTTTGTTTAACTTTAAATGGTTTGCCTGACTGAAACAAAAAGAAAAATTGTCCATAATTATTTTTACAGTACAAATATTCGTATACATTGAGTTTGACTTGCCACAATAACTTTGGTCTTCAAATAGTTTCATGCAGGAACTTACTTAATCTTATGCTCTTCTTGAGTTCAAAAGTCTTCCAAGGTCATCCTAACCCCGCCGAGGGTAAACACAAGGTATAAGATAATATTCAGACCATATTTGCCTTAAATAAATAATTTCTAGTTCAACGACCTACATCAACAACTAACCAAGACCATAATGCCTTAAACTTTAGTACTAGTTGATAAAGTATTTTATAAAAAAAAAAAAAAAAAAAACACTAGCTTGACATGTTAAAATAAATGGGTGTTATAGAATAACTAATCAAAAGATATAGCTTCAAATAATTAATATTGAGTAATATTGCTAGTAAATAAAACTGGTGTTAAAGAATGAATGTTAATAAATCCTAAATAATATTTGTAATTAGTAATATTTAAATAGTAAATCATACTTAATTTTTAATTAATAATTAATATGTAATAAATAATCTATAAAATTAATAATGAATGAATTATACTTAATTTTTAATTAATAAATAATAAACAAATTTTAATATAAATAATATTTATAGATATAGATAAAAGCTTTAGCAAGGCTAACCAATATTATTACTATGGTCAACAAGGTCATTTGATATTAATTAATTTCAATATTTTATGATTTATTTTAAAAGCAAATATTTTATTTATTTATTTAATAAAATAATAATATTTTTAAATAATACTCTATTCCAAACCTACCTAATGTTTTTCAAATTTTATAGCTTAAATTGCATAATAGTTCTAATTAAATTAATAACAATATTTTTAGTAAAAATAATTCTAGAATTAATAAAAAATAGTTCTTAGAATAATTTCTTATTGTTAGAGAAGATCCACGAACATATTTTCACATAACACAAGCTAATCTATCCAAGAGCATAGACTACAACATCGATGATCTTCTATTGGAAATAATATCATGAAGGCCTAATCGCCAATGGCGGCATTATATCTATCATGCATCAAAACATCCATAAATCTCTTTAACCATGATGAGTATATAGTGATTCGAAATCAAAATCTGTAAGGCATAATTATTAATTCCAACTCTCATGTCCTAACTCCATCCCCTTCACCCACATACACATACTCAACCCCTATTTGTATACAGTCACCCTATCAACATCTAGGGGTCTTGATTCTGAAAATTAAAAAGGGAGATTAAGGAAAAAGAAATACTTTATTGATGCTCATTTGATGAAGGATTCTCCTTAGTTAGTGAAGATCCTCGAGTACTTGATGGCCTTTAGTGGTTTGAAAGTAGCCCATGCTTCATCATCACCATTTTGGCCAAGAGAGAGAGTGTGTGTGAGAGACACACGGATGAGAGTAGGTAAGGATAATAGAGATTGAATAGAAGAAGAAGAACAAGAAGATTGTTCTTTATTTACCTTTTGGTGTTCTTCAAATCTTCAACAAAAAAGGTTGGTTTGATTCGTTTAGAAATTCAACTTTGTGTGTTTTGGCATTATAAAGGGCAGAAATGAAGATTGTAGGTTGAATATGGATGATCTAGAGTGTTTGGGAGTGATTGGAGGTGTTTAGGATTGGTTTAGGCTTGAAGATGTGAAGTGTGTGTTCTTGATATTCTTAGTGCTTTTTGAGAGAGTTTGAGAGAAAATGAATTTCGAGTGTAGTTGGAAGTATGATGGCTGAATGGCTTCGTGCAGAAAGAGTTTTTGGTTATCAAGAATGAGAGAGAAAGTTTTAGAATTTTTTTTTTTTTAATTCAAATGGAGAAAAAGGTGGAGTTGTTTGAGGTATAAGATTAGTTAATGGAGTTTGCTCTTGGAAGATTTCTTGTTCTTCAATGGTGCATGGCTGAATTAGCTAGGTTTCAATCAAAGAATGAAGGGTTGGCCAGACCTAAGGCAGGCAAAAAATGATCTTATAATGGTAGTGGATTTTCTGATTTTATCAATTGACTATTGGAGTGTTTTAGTGGAACAAAATCTGGAATTTAGTTTGAAGTTTGAATAAGTTTTGGATAGACTGATAAAAGGAGCTTTTTAAGGTACGATAATGGAGTCCTATTACTCAAGGTTGGTCGGGAAGCCAAGATGTTCTATTCATTACTGTACAAAGTCCAAATTTCAGTGAGTTTTGATGAAAAATTTTGGCCCTAGCCTTGAAGAGACAAGCTGGAAAAATTTCTGGAATTGAAGCTCCAAGAACACTCGGAATTGAAATAGTTTTAGTGCGGAAAGTTTTGTCCTCTTTGGCCCTATTTTGCTGCTGGGTTTTCAGGGTGTTTAAAGGTCTTTTAATAGTGGTTTTCCCACCTTCATCTTCAAGAAAAACAAAGGAAGTTCCAGCTATTCATATGTTCTAACGGTGGCTTCAAATTTCATGTTTAATATTGCTAGCTTGATGAAAAAAAATCTAGTTTGGGACTGTTTGTACAACTTTGAAAATTCAATGGATTTTCTGCCTTTATCTTCACATAAAATGATTGGTTTTATTGCAAAAATTAGGTAGGAGAGATAGCTAGAATTTTCAAAAATAACCTTGAAGGAAATCTGGAAAAATTTCCAGATTTTCTAACCAAAACAAGAACAAGATGAAGATGGAGTTTGAAGAACTAGCTATGGTGTTTTCTTTTTCATGGAACCTCTACCCATTTCCCCTCCATACTTGATGCGTTTAGATTTGGGTACAAAAATCATACAAAAACTAAGCACATTCCCATTCAACTTTAAATTAAAACGTTGGACCCAAATCACACATATGAGCAAGAGTACTCATCATTACTGAGCATAGGGTTCAAATGAGTGTCGATCCTCAAGGAACAAGTAAACATTAATTACCTCTCTTTTATTGTTTAACCGACTCAACAAAGTGAAAATCAAATAAAAAGGAAAAATAAAAAGAAAAGAAAATAAAAATATGTACATGTCAAGGATGGAGAAGTATGCAACTCAAACCATTGATTAGACAACCACGATCTTCAAGAACTTAACCATTATCATAATCAATCATTCTCTTGGCACCATGAAGGATTAAGGTAAATTAGCATCACTTGGTCTGTCTCAACTAATTACTATCTTCTAGATAAATTAGCATCACTTGGTCTGTCTCAACTAATTCATCCAAAAGATGCATTAAAAACAATCCTTAATTAAATTTTCGTGGTTTGACAAATTTAAAACATGAAATTAATCAATGAATCCTTAGTCAGGAAAACATTAATTAACCTTTAATTACTCAAACCTCAGCAATTAAGCTCTTTGGTCTAGCAAGTTAACAGCCAATGAATGCGAAAATTAATCAATTGCAACCATCATCAACCTCTTTGGTCTAGCAAGTTAACAATATAAACAACCACCTATTCTCAGAATATGGCCAAGTAATTAAATACTAAAAAGAACAGTCATTTAATCAAAAGATCAAATAACTCCAAGAATCATTATTATCTAAAACAATGTCAAATTACAATAGAACAATTAAAACATCATTGTCAAGAAAAAAAAAAGTAAAATAAAGAACTCATAGACAAGCCTCCTTCTTTTTCCTTTGAAAACCTTCTTGTCCAACCCTCCTTGAATTTGAAGAATTCCTCCTTAGATTGAGTGATTTTCTATGATGATCAATGAATCCTCCCCTTTTCCTTGTGTTTTTCATCTATTTATAGGCTTAAGAAGTGCCTAAACTCGTAGGTACAAAGTTCTTGTCCGAGTAGAAGTTGGAAGATGCTAAAACTCCCTAGATTTTCAAAAACGCATTAAAAGATCACAACACCGCCTTAGGAACAGACCACAGGCGGCGCCACCTTGGTCCTTCGGAGCCGGCGCTGCCTGTGTTCTGTTTCTCTACTCGTTTGCCAATTTTTCTCCTAATTTTGCGCATACGTTCCAGCCTGCAGCCAGCACCGGTTAGGCTCTGTTCTACTCTGCTTCTCTAATTTTTCCATCACTTTGAAGTCCATGCATCCAGTGTACAGCCGGCACCGGTTCAAGGCTTCTAGCGGGTGCCGCCTCTACTCCTTTTCGCTACGGTTTTGCTTTGTTTTACCCAAAAACCTGAAATAATGACCAAAATACCTTTCCAAGAGTAAAATCTCAAATATGAAAGAATATGACTAGTTATTGCACAAAATGTATTACGAAAGAGCCTCAAATAACTACGCAAAATATAACTAAATTAGCCTCTATCATATTCCCCCACACTTAGCTCTTTGCTTGTCCTCAAGTAAAGCATTAAGAACAAGTAGAAAAAACACAAGGTTTTACTCATATCACTCAAACAATTCCCAAAACATATCTTCAATGTTTTCTTTACTTATGAACATAAAACATATGATAATAAATCTTTCATAGCCAATGCATGACTTGTGTAGTGATAAATGACTTAGTATAACCATCACAATACTTCACAATATTCTCAAACCATTAGAAAGAAGTTAGTTCAAAAAGAATATGCATTCCATATGTTTACTTTTCATACACTCTCTCCACTAATCCAAGACATATCATGATTCTACTTAGATTAAGTAGGACTTTTAAGCTTGTAATGTAAGGCTAAAGGTTTGTAATGCGGCTTAGCAAACGAAGGATATAGGAACACCAAAAGTCGAAGAAAAACTGAGAGTAAGCAAGAAACGGGTAACCAAAATAAACATATAATTTCCAACTCTTCTTGCTCTCTTATTCCAAGAATCAATCAACCCATAACCTTATATAACAACCCTTACGCATTTCAAGCAAATCCTGCACTTTTTTTTTCCCTTTCACCACTTCTTATCATCAATTCTTTTCCTCACAAGATCAATTAATTTTCCAGCAATGGTAGCAGGTATCTTATATGAACTTACTTTTACAGTTCACTCACCATCCCTTTTGTGATTTTTTCGCTCTTTTTGTTTTCAATTCTCTTCAATTCTTTCTTTTTTTACTCCTCTTTTTTCTTTTTCTGCTACTATTCTTTTCTTTTTCATTTACTTTCCTTTCTAGCAACTTGTTGTTTTCTCTCTTCAGTTGTTTCTTTTCTTCTTTCTCATATTTTTTCAGCTCGCATTCTTTTCTCTCTCAATCTTTCAACTCCTTCTTTTCATTCCACTTCCTCTTTTTTCCCAGCTCCAATTGTAATTGATCCATGACTGAAAGTAACAAGTCATGATCTCTCTCCCTGCATTGTTCTCAACATACATACACTTTCATCCTTGAAAAGCATAAAGATTTGGAAACTATACAAACTCTGAGCACAAGTAATGGACAAAATATCATGACGGGTTGTAAAGAAAGAAATCACCAATTTAAGCTCAAAATAGGCACTAGGGATAATATAGCACTAGGTAGGCTTGAAAAGCTCAAACTATCCAAAGAAGGCCTATTACCGTCATCCCTAAGTTAAATCATGAATGTCTTTCTTATTTCTCATTGAGAGGTATTCAAGTAAGTTCTAGAATGCTCCATGCATTTTAGAGAAAAAAAATAGGTTTAAGAATAATGCAAAGCATTTGATCAAGAACTACTTTGTCCAAGTGAGTGCAAAAAGTCATGCATAAGCTATAAATGACCTAGAACATATGCTCTATAATTCATCATAAAGACATGCACTAAAAATACGGCTTGAAATCTCCAGAAAATTAGAAAATTTCTCAGAAAATTTTGAAAAATTTTGTTCCCAAGAAAGCTTCTCCCAAGAAAGCTAAAGAGTACGTAGAAGACTTGTCAATCAAACCACTCCCCCACACTTAAACTAGACATTGTCCTCAATGGCCAAATAAATAGAACAAAAACAATTAATACCAAGGGACCAAAAATATAAAAGAGAAGAGATAAGAAAAACAAACTTCCATTCCAAATTAGCTCCAAAAGTTTCACTCTTCTAAATCTTTAAATTTTCAGAACTTTTAAACCCAATTTTTCTAAAATAGCTCACAACTAAGAAAACACCAAGATAATTGATAAAAACTTGGATAAAGTATATCACCAAACCACTCCCCCACACTTAAATTGGGCAGTGTCCTCATTGGCAAAAAATACATGCAAGAAAGCATCTCCAAAGGGACCAAAAATAATAATGGGTTAGAAAGTTTAAGTAATACTTTCCAAATGAAATAATGCCCCAACATATATCCAAACTTGAGGTAAAGAGAAGGGCTTGTCCAAGAGGACTTTATGCCTATAAAACAAAATACAAATAAAAGCACATGAAAAATAATAATAAAATAAAAACAAACTAAAGAAAAAGACTAAAATAATAAAAATAAAACAAACGCTCTTTACCCATCATGCTTCCTCATCAAACCTTTTGAAAAGAAATTAAGTTCAAAATAGAAGATAGGCATAACGAATGTAGAATAAAGAATGGAGGATTTTGAAAAATGGAATGTTCATTAAAATGATTTATCTTAGCAAAACATATAAACCTCATTTTCTAACATTCCTTTAGACACATAAATATCTTTTCCAACATATAAGTGCACATAGTATCTAACGGATGCATCAACTTTGAACTCACCAATTAACCCTTCAAAAGAATTTTTACAATTAAAATTCTCCTTAAAACATAGCAATTGAGTTCTTAAAAATGGGATCAGGAAATCCTTACTTTTCGACACATCTACAAAAAATAAGTTACCTCCCGTTGAATGGGGTGAAGGGTAGAAATTTCCACCATCCTCCAAGGACTTCTCACGAAATAGTGTTGAAAGATCCAACTCCTTGAAGTATGCTAAAGTCAACACATCATTATTTGGACCCATATTCTCCAAGAAAAGAGAAGAACCTATGAAATCATGTGACAAAGAGAGATTTGGATTATTAGCACATAGAGAAGAATTGAATACCCCCTTCCCACATTGGACAATTGTCCCTCATAGGATCTTTCCTCTCCTGGGAGATTCTCTTGTTCAAGTGTATGGCCTAGCATAAACTCATGAGTCTCCTCAACAATCTTAACTAATTGTTTCCTTGGATTGCACCATCATTGGGAAACTTCTTCGTGTTACTGAATAGATGAATTTATATTGGAAACAAAAGAATTCACTAATGCTTCTAATGACGTCTCACCAAAAATATCAATGTGAGCTTGTAATTTTGCTAATCAATACACTAATGTTTTTTCTCTCTCTCTCTCTCTCTCTCTCTCTCTCTCTCTCTCTCTCTCTTTAACAACTAAAAACTATCCTAATTGAATGAATGACCATGATACATTTAAAATAAGAATTTCTAAATTAAAATAAAAGTAAAAATTGTAAATAAAGAAACAATTAATAAAATAGTTCGTCTCCAATATCGTGTTAGCTTAAGTCTAAACCTGAAAATAAAAAGAGTTAGTATTGACTCAAAATTATAGATGTGAAAATCAACAAATAAAA
This sequence comes from Voacanga thouarsii, assembly GCA_026120185.1. Lineage (NCBI taxonomy): Eukaryota > Viridiplantae > Streptophyta > Magnoliopsida > Gentianales > Apocynaceae > Voacanga > Voacanga thouarsii. The sequence continues at coordinate 1,176,659 of JANUWF010002029.1, read as the reverse complement.
AATATTGATATTAAACATATTCCACATTAACATTGGGTTAGTAAAATTAAATAACTAAATATACAATTTATTCAAACATACAAAAATAGGTTAGTTATTATTAACATGTATCTCTCTATTTACATATTTACAACATATAGTGAAAGTAAAATACAATTATACAAACAACAAAATATGGCACTTCTTTATGCAAGGAATATATATACATATTTATATATTTACATATTTACACGGTTAAATCAACAAAGTTCAGGCTTTCATGCTATTGTTCCCCGGCAACGGCGCCAAAAACTTGATGCATTTAGATTTGGGTATAAAAATCATACAAAAACTAAGCACATTCTCAATCAAGTTTAAATTAAAATGTTGGACCCAAATCATACATATGAGCAAGCGTACTCATCATTACTGAGCGTAGCGTTCAAACGAGTGTCGATCCTCAAGGAACAAGTAAGCATTAATTACCCCTCTTTTATTGTTTTAACGACACAACAAAGTGAAAATCAAATAAAAAGAAAAACTAAAAAGAAAATAAAATAAAAATATGTACATGTCAAGGATGGAGAAGTATGCAACTCAAACCATTGATTAGACAACCATGATCTTCAAGAACTTAACCATTATCATAATCAATCATTCTCTCGGCACCATGAAGAATTCAGGTAAATTAGTATCACTTGGTTTGTCTCAACTAATTCATCCAAAAGATGCATTAAACACAATCCTTAATTAAACTTCCATGGTCTGGCAAATTTAAAACATGAAATTAATCAATGAATCCTTGGTCTGGAAAACATCAATTAACCTTTAATTACTCAATCCTCAGCAATTAACCTCTTTAGTCTAGCAAGTTAACAGCCAATGAATGCGAAAATTAATCAATTGCAACCATCATCAACCTCTTTGGTCTAGCAAGTTAACAATATAAACAACCACCTATTCTCAGAATATGCCCAAGTAATTAAATACCAAGAAGAATAATCATTTAATCAAAAGATCAAATAACTCCAAGAATCATGATTATCTAAAACAATGTCAAATTACAATAGAACAATTAAAACATCATTGTCAAGAAAAAGAAAACAAAGTAAAAGAAAGAACTCATAGACATGCCTCCTTCTTCTTCCTTTGAAAACCTTCTTGTCCAACCCTCATTGAATTTGAAGAATTCCTCCTTAGATTGAGTGATTTTCTATGATGATCAATGAATCCTCCCATTTTCCTTATGTTTTTCATCTATTTATAGGCTTAAGAAGTGCCTAAACTCGTAGGTATAAAGTTCTTGGCCGAGTAGAAGTTGGAAGATGCTAAAACTCCCCAGATTTCCAAAAACACGTTAAAAGATCGCTGCACCGCCTTAGGAACAGACCACAGCCAGCGCCGCCTTGGTCCTTCAGAGTCGACGCCACCTGTGTTCTGTTTCTCTACTCGTTTGCCAATTTTTCTCCGAATTTTGCGCATACGTTCCAGACTACAGCCGGTGCTACCTCCAGCCTTATAGTCGGCGCCGGTTAGGCTCTGTTCTACTCTACTTCTCCAATTTTTCCATTACTTTGAAGTCCGTGCATCCAGTGTACAGCCGGCGCCATTTCCAAGCTTCCAGCTGGCGCCGCCTCTACTCTGTTTTGCGACGGTTTTGCTTTGTTTTACCCAAAAATCTGAAATAATGACCAAAATACCTTTCCAATGGTAAAATTTCAAATATGAAAGAATATGACTAGTTATTGCATAAAATGTATTACAAAAGAGCCTCAAATAACTACGCAAAATATAACCAAATTAGCCCCTACCAATACTTTCGCCCATCTCTAACCCACAAGATCCAGTATTTTTGAATTCTAAGCTTAGGGAATTATCTCAGAATTTTTATGATTAAAAATGGATCAAAGAATTAAGTGTAGTTTAAATTTAAAAAATGTTAGGACAAGTCTAGCAAAATTAAAGGGGACAAAAATTCTTCTAGAATTATTTTTAGGACAAGACCATAAGGTCAATACATTAACATTATGTCTTCCTAAAGACAACATTCCTATTTTTAAGGAATGTAAGAAAAATGAAAATTCAAACATAGCTATGATAAATATGAATAAAACTTAAGTGATGGGTTTTCAACTCAAAACCTTAGAAATTAATTCACAAAGCTCTAATCACTTAACCACACTAACTCTTGTTCTCATTTTCTCAACCAAATATTCTTCTTATCTAAACCTCAAGCCATTATCCTATTTTAACTTCAAGCAAAATTACCTTTTTACCCTTTCAATCCAACAAGCATAAATAAATCATTTAACCTATAAACCATAATTCTAAGGCATGCAAAATCATTCAAAATGTATATTTTATGCAAGATGACATGATATATATCCCATCCCCCTTACTCTAGGGTTAGCTTTTGGTGGGGTTTCACATCTACGGGCAGGGCTGGACACCTAGCATTGTTCTAACCCCTTGCTGCCTCGATGGTAAGTGATGTTAGGATTGAGACCCTTAGCTTACGGTAGCAAGTAAAAGATTTCCCAGCAATGCTCGGATCGAGTGCTGGAGTCTACAATCTCTATACGATGATACGTGCAAGTTGGTAACTTATCCAGCAATGCATGATTGAGTGTTGTAGGGCAATGTCCCTAGCATAATATGATCGTGATACCGAAGGCGAAGCCTTGTGAGCTTTGCATGCAAGTCAACCTTCTGTTGGAGAAGTGCTTGTGATTCGAAAGTTGGGGAAATATTTTTAAAGTGGAATAAAGTTTTCCAAAAATGAATGAGTTATGGATAAACTCTTCTTTAGAGAGTTTTAGAATTGTTTCTAGTGAACAAGTGATATGTTATTCCACAAAATTTTTATGTACTATGTTCTTTCATAAAGCACTAACACACATAGGACTTACTAGGTAATTTTTCACCCACACGTGTCTTTTATCTTACCCTTTTATAGGATCTGGAATTAATCAGATCTATACATAGAAGGATGATACCACAAAGTCAACAGTTTAGGTCTGGACAGCTTTCCTTTTGATTATGTACTGTATTCTATTAATGATTGAGATGACACGTATAAAATTTTTTGAGATATCTATATATGTGGCCATTAGCTTGGGAAATTTTTAAGTCTGGACTTTATATATGTATTTACTCTGTTGTTTTTGCTATAAAGACCCCTTGTCTGGGACACTGGATGAGGCGACACCCGGTGTTGACATGTTCCCACTGTTGTTTTTAGTAGGGGTGTTACATAAGGTACTTGAGAATATGCTTTACAGTTTGCCAATGAACCTCTCCTGGGTTTGACTGATATCTACTAACTAAGCCTATGACAAAGTAGATATCTAGCCTAGTACACAACATGGCGTACATGAGACTTCTCATAGTTGAAGCATACGGAATCCTACTCATTCTATCTTTTTCTTCTTGAGACTTTGGACAGTCATTTGAAGAAAAAGACAACCCATGTCTACAAGAGATTAGCACTCCCTATATGAGTCCATGCTGAACTCGCCCAGTATTTTATCAATGTATATAACTTGGGATAATTCTAACATTCCCTGCTTTCTATTTCTAAGAAGCTTAATCCCGAGAATAAATCTAGCTTCTCCCAAATCCTTCATACTGAATTGACTAGATAGCCAAATCTCAGTAGATGATAGTGTCCCGACATCATTCCTAATGAGTAGAATGCCATCCACATATAGTACAACAACAACTACGTTTATGCCTTCCAGTTTCTTGTACACATATGGTTTATACTCATTTTAAATGAAATGATAAGATTTTACAGTCTCATCAAAATGAATGTTCCATGCTTTGGATGCCTGCTTAACTCCATAAATGGATTTCTAAAGATTACAAACCATATGTTCCTAGCCCTCACCAATAAAGCCTTATGGTTGGGTCATATAGGTGTTTTCACTAAGATGGCCATTCAAAAATACCATCTTGACATCCATTTATCATATCTCGTAAATAAAATTGTGACATGTGATGATAAGGACGATACGAATGGACTTGATCATGGCTACCAGGGAAAAGGTTTCTTCATAATTGATACCTTCTTTTTTAGTGTACCCTTTCGCCACAGGTCTAGCTTTGAAGGTTTCCACATTTCCATTTGCTCCCCTCTTTCTCTTGTATACCCACTTACACCTAATGGATTTTATCCCTTTAGGTAAAGCTAGAAGATACCAAAACTGATTGAAGTACATAAACTCAATCTTGGCTTTTATTGTTTCATGCCATAGGTTTGTATTGGTATCAGCAATAGCCTCCTCATATCTTATGGGATCTTATTCCTAATGGTCGGAGACTAGGTTAAAAGCCTCCTTTCTGGGACTCCAGATATCCTCCCACTATGACAAGGCTCCATTTGTACAAGTTCCTATGGTTGTACCTCTTCTTGTTCTATAATTGGTCTAGAAGAAGTCAATTGAGAAGATAACTTCTCCACAAGTTCCGACCTTATTGAACCATTAGTGGATGTACTTTGATCATTCTACAAGTATCTAAGCATTAGTACTCAAAAGTTATTTTTGTTCCTTAGAATGATAAAAGTAACCATCCTTTGTTCCTTTTGGATATCTGACAAAATAGCATAATTCTTATATTAGTTCTAACTTATCTCCCTTGATCCATACATAAGATGGACAACCCCATATCTTAAGATGATTTACACTTGGCTTACACCCAATCCATAACTTATAGGGCATCCTAGGTGCTAACTTGAAAGGTACTAAATTCAGAATATATGTAGCTGTTTCCAGGATATATCCCCAAAAAGACGTTGGAGGAGTAGCATGAGACATTGTGCTTCAGAACATTTGCATTAATGTCATGTTCCTTCTCTCAGGTACTTCGTTCTGCTGGGGTGTTCCTGGCATAGAGAGTTGGGACACTATCCTATGATGTACCATGTAGTCCTTGAATTCATGAAGGAGGTACTCTTTACAACGATTTAATCGTAAGGTCTTAATTAGTTTACCTATCCGACGTTCCACTTCAACCTTAAATTCTTTGAACTTGTCAAATGAGTTTGACTTGCTTCTCATCAGGTAAACATAACCATACCTAGTACAATCATCCATGAAGGTGATAAAGTATTCAGATCCCCTTCTTGTTGGTTTAGACAAAAGACCACACATATTAGTGTGAATAAGACTAAATATTTCCTTAGCCCTATTCGCCTTTTGGGTAAATGACTTTTTGGTCATTTTTCCCATAAGACAAGATTCATACTGAGGCCAACTTTCCAATCCCAATGAGCCCAAAAGCCCATCATGAATTAACCATTTAATCCTGGTTGAGTTAATATGACCCAACCTTAGATGCCAAGGATATGAGTCATTGACATAAGTCTTTCTCTTTCTATTTAAAGGTTTAGATTCATCATTATTTAATTAATTTTTAATAGGATTAATGAAGAATAGATTTCCATACATATGCCCAGTGCATTAAACTTCTCCATTTCTACTGATAGTTATACAAGAATGGGAAGAAACAGAATATCTTTGATTTATGAGCTTTGCAACTGAAACTAAATTCTGTCTAAAACTAGGAATAAATAAAATATCCTTCAATACTACTATTCTACTACAATAAAAAACTAGTTCCAATTCTCCCATTGTAAGGGCCCATACTTGTGCTCCATTTCCCATGTGTAGTCCATGTTCGCCCTTCTGGAGTCTTCTTATCTTTCTAAACCCCTGCAAGGAGTTACATATATAATCAATGGCTCCTGAATCAATAATCCAAGTGAAAGTTGATCTAACCATTGATATAGACTCAAGATAGAAAACATTACCTTTGGGGTTTTTCTTAGTTTGTAAATATGAACACTCTTGTTTTGAGTGTCCCTTTATTCTACACTTGAAACATTTTCCCTCGAGTTTTTCTTTGGGCTGGGACTTGGGTTGAGGCGTTGTGTTACCCTTCTTCTTCTTGAACTTTCTGGGCTTAGGCCCAATTCTTGAAGAAGAAGTAATCATAGCCCTTGCTTGTGGCTTCATGACATTGTCCGCTACCTAGAGTTCTTTCATTAACTTAGTTAAACTCATGTTTAACTTATTCATATTGTAGTTCAACTTGAATAGGGTAAAAGAGCCTGACAGAGATTCGAGAACCATGTCTACTTGGCTCTCGGGGTCAATGACAGCCCCCAAGACTTCCGTTTTCTCAGAAGCCTCAATCATTTTGAGCATTTACTCCCTGATTGATGCTCCCTCAGCCATCTTAGTATTGATGATCGTTCAAAGAGCCTCCTACCTTGCGAGCCAGCTCTTTCCTGCGAATATTGTGGCTAAATATGTGCTTATGTCATACACAGGTGCCATGTGCTCGTGTTTGGATTGAAGTACATTAGACATGGCGGCTAACATATAGTAGCGTGCCATTTCATCAGCCCTTTTCCATGTCTTCTTAGCTTCTCACTCCTCATTGGTAGAACCCTCGCCGATAACAGAGCAGGTTTCGTAGAGGACATACTTATATTCCTCAGGTGTTAGTATTATGTCCAAATTCCTTTTCTACTCTACATAGTTAGGACCCGTTAGCTTATTCTCTAGGAGAATAATGGCTAAGGGACTGAAAGAACCTCCACCAAGTATTTTTGGAAATCAAAAATAAAAGAAATTCTCAATTTTATACATATTATCCTTCTATTAAACTAATAATAGTTAATTCTATCACTATTATTTTTAACATGATTAATTTAGCTCTTAGGCAAACTGACATAGGTTCTTGGGAAGATTAACAGTTTCTTAAGCTAAGTGTGTTGACCACCATTAATTAACTTTCCTTCTATATAATGATCTAGAAGATAACTCCATCGAGGGGGTGGCCTTTTTATTAAACTAACATGCTTCCTATGCTAATTAAACTTCATGCTCTGATAGCACTTGAAGCTTAAAAATAAAAAAAGCCATGCACACAGTAAACACAGAGGAGCCAAAATGCACAAAGAAAAACACAGTGGAAGAAATTTTCATTTTTAATACCTCTGCGCTTCAATAATTTCTTTGGCTCTGAAGAAGTCAACTAAACCATAGGGATCTCTTCTTCACGACTCATTGATGCTTTCGATTCAAATCCTACTATCCTTCTACTCCTCCTTGGCATGAACGCAAAGCCTCTTGACTCTTAGAATAGTCCATCGCCTATGCCTTGTTGGTGAAACAAATTAGGCTAGGAAAATACAGTCACAATCTCTCTTGATTCTCTACTGTTAATTATCATAATCAAGAGGAGAAAGTGGAAAATGAGAGAAAAATAATAGACAGAAGTCTTATGTTTTTCGTTCATTGTGGTATATAAAAAAAAAGATACACACTTGTTTTTTTTTTTTTTCTTGATAACAAAACACCGGGGTTATAGTATTTCAAAACACTTGGAAGCTATCAACTGAAGATGTTTAACTTATCCTAAACTCTTCTATTCTTTGAAAGATAAAAACCCTTTTGTCCAGGCTGTTGGGCCATAAATATTTTTATTATTTTCCTTAGACCCAAAAGCCCATAAATAAGAAACATTAATTATTTATTTTCTTAAATAATTAATGAGCTCAAGAAGACCAAAATAGTTATTCAAGCCTTTTATATAGTTTAGGTCCAGGTTAATTTTTTTCATTATTCAATTTGGGTTTAGGCCCTCAATAATTAATTAACCAATTAAACCAAATAATAAATTTAATTTAATTTCCCTCGTACTTTTATTTTATTCCAGTCCAATAATAATTTAGACTTTCTGAATAAAATAAAATTTCTTTCTTAACTGTGACCATTTCCTTAACTCAAAATTAATTAAGATTTACGGGCTTTTCCGAGGACCAAAAAGACACATTAACCTAGCTACTAAAATAACTAAAATGCCCCTGCTATATAAATAGTTGTATTTTACATTTTAAATATTTTCTAATATCACCATAAGGAAATATTAACCCCAAGGATAATATTGTATTAGCAATGTCTCCGACTTACAGGTGTAATGACAAAAATACCACTCTACACATCGCCGTTCATTTAGAGAAGAAGAAGTGTACTAACACCTCTCTTAAAGACTTCTACCATCCTTAGCCTTCTAGTCCAATGATTCATAACTTCTTGGAATATTTTCTCTTTCCAAGAGAGCTACCCTAAAGCAAATATCCAACGCTTGTTCCCCAGGGCCCTGGATATTTAGATTATTCGGACAACCACAACGGGTGATATAGCATAGAAGTTATCTTGTACAAGTCTATTTTGACTAACTAGTTACATATACCCAACATATAAGTATATTGGTCCTGCAATAGGACCTCAACTATAGTACATCAAAGCATACACTTCCAGTTTCATCAGACCACAAACGCATACTCAAGTGTAGAGTATAAGTCTACACTGTAGTAGTAGTAGTCTAGATTTCTACCATATCATACTTTTAGAAACCACTACAACAGGTCCAATTCAACATATTAAAAATACACTTGTGTAATGAAATGAGAAGACTACTCTTGAGCTAAAGGTAAGACATTCCATATTTAGAATTCATAATATAATAACCTTATATGATGAGATTCTATTCTCATCATTAAGTAAGCATAACAGATTATGTGTTAGGTAACCCATGGCCTATACCTTACTGTGAAAGACCTCCATTCACATGAACCGTTTACTTAAATAGAATGGGTATTTTTCATTGAAATTGTGCACAAAAAGTATTGAAAAATTCATAAACAATTTTTGAGAATAATATTATTATTAATACAAATCAAGATTACATCTGAAATCTAGTCTAAGAGGGCATACATTCCAACATTATTATATATAAAGGTTATCAAGTCAATTTACCATTAAAGAAGTGGGAAAAGATTGCTATATTCTTGGTATAAAGCTTCTTGGAGTTAGGAAGAAAAGAATATTAGGCTTTTTCCAATCTGCTACATTGACAAGCTATTAGCTAAGTTTAGTACGGATCAGTGTAAAAGGATAGTTATACCCTTTAGGCACGGATTGACCGTATCTTCCAAACCATATCCTAAGACACAGGAAGAAGAGAAAAGAATGAATATACCTTGTGTTAGGTGTGAAATAATCACGTTTTCATAGCATTTTTCCTTAGCTTTTGGCATGCTTTTAAGAGATAAACAATGATTTTTTACTCAAAATGTGTTTTCATGTCTATTAAGGGTTCTTGATAAAAATGAGTAGAATTAGGGCTTAAATGATGTTTCTTTATGATTTGAATGAGTACATGTGCATTTGAGGTTTGAAACACATATTTCACGGCTTCTTTAAGTGTTTTTCAGGGGGCACGACTGTGCATACAAGCTATGCAAGCATCCTGAAGAGCTTTAGAAGTTTCTAAATTGATCTAAAGGCATTTTAAACTTCCCAATTCCTTTTAAGGATGGTTTAGAAGGCTTCTACAAAAGTAAGAGATGTCTAAGAACATATATCTTAGAATATACTTCAATATACAACACATATATCTTTCGAAAGCATTAAACAAGGCTTCAAGAAGGAGGAGAAAGCAAGGAGGCAAGAAGAACTTGAGATTGGGAGCTTACAAGTTTTATCATTCAAAATTTCCTATGTTTATTTGTGGTTTCCAATTGTATTTTGTTTTTATGTTTTATGTTCAAGACAATTTAGTTTCTATCTTATTTTTAGGTTATGATTTGAGTATAGCTTTTGAGACTTTGAGATTATTGAATTAAAGATTCTAAATTTAATCATAAGATTGTCTTTTAAGTATTTATGCAATCCCAGAAGTTTTCTCTTATCAATTGTGTAAATTTCTCTTGCATTTGGCCAACATAGTTGAGAGGGTATAATTGAATAGCTAAGATAATTGATCTCTTAATTTTTTTCTTTTCTTGGAAATTGTGTTGAGTTTCTTATGCATGATCAACATACCTAAGTTCCATGATTAAGAGGTTAAGTTAATTAATCTTTTGCTTAATTTTTAAGTAGCATCTATGAGTTGGTTCGGTTTTGAGGTTAACTGGTTTGACTGGTGATAAGGAAGTGTGTAATGTTCAAGTTCATATTTTCGAGGTTAATCGGGTATGTTACTTTATAATGATGATACCTTGTATGCTTATCAACTTTATTGTTAATCTATGACAATTGGTTAGTTGAAGTACTAATATCTTTAAAAAAATATTAATCAACTTAGATTAGGTTAAGAATAAAGTTAAGAATGTTAACTTATATGTTAACTAAGGGTTAGCCCACTTTTGCAAGGATGGGGAATTTAAGTCGTTAAGACAGGTTCCTAAAATTAATTGCTCAAGATAATCGAATCTCTGATAGGCTTCCTGATTTGATCTCAAAGCATGTTCCCAAAACAAGTTGGTTTCCTAATTGGCTTGGATTTATTTTTTTATTTCTTATTTGTTTCCTTATTTCTTGCATGTTTTATCTTAGGTTGTTTCCTAATTGTTTGCCCCCCCTTCCCCCCCCCCCCTTCCTCCCCCATTTACTTTATGTTAATTCATCCTAAGAATTCATTCAAGTTAATTGTTCAAGAGTTGTTCATAAGGTTAAGATAAAGAGTAAATATAAGAGTATAGTTTTCTTGAGTTTTTTGGGGATTCAACACCATACTCACTGCTACTCTATGTTATATCTTTGGGAGAATGGTTTATAAATTCCTTTTGGACCCAATTTTAAATGTCGTGATTCCCATGCAACACCTCGACAGTGGGAAGTCTCCTGTATGCCATGCTTTGTACAAGGCTAGATATCTACATTATAGCAGGTATGGTTAATAGATATCAGTCAAATTAAGGGAAAGACTATTGGCAAGCTGTAAAGCATATACTTCAGTATTTAAAGAGAATGAGGGATTATATGCCTTTTTATAGAGCTAATTATTTATTTCCTACCAGTTATACCGACTTAGACTTCTAGATGGAAAAAAATGAAATAAAATTCACTACTGGATAAGTTTTCATTTTGTCTAGAAGGGCTATTTCATGGAGGAATGTTAAATAATCTTATATTGCTGATTCCCCCATGTAAGTTGAGTATGTGGTAGCTTCAAAGGAAGTAATTTGGCTCCAAACGTTTCTCATGGAAGTTAGAGTTGTGTTATAAATACACAGGCCCATTACCATATGTTATGACATTTTTTTAGTTGTGTCATAATGCAAGGAACTAAAAAACCATTGGAAGGGTAAGCACAATGAGAGGAGGTATCACCTAATCTAGGAGTTCATCTAGAAATGAGAGATATTGGCTTATCAAATTTGTTTTACAAATAATAGCAGGCCCATTTACCAGGACTTTAGCAGAAAAAGTGTTTTATAGATACTTGGATGTCATACATATGGACTATTATAGCCCATTTAGTGCAAGTGGGAGATTGTTGGAATGTATGCCCAAAGTGGACAATGTACTTTTATATTTTGTGTGTTTACATATATGTGCACATTAATGTCTTACTGTGTTCGTAAGTAATCTCTGTAATTGGGTCATACCTTCATCGTAAAGTGTAGATGATGGGGTTATTTATATATAAGTGAAAAATGCTCTTGATCGATTGTTGAAGCTAGGCACTTTATCAAAGTTTAGATCATTATACTATGGTTTTGATAGGGCTTAAATGTACCTGTATTTTCCTAGTTATTTGAGGTTATTTTATTTTATATTATTGATGCAATAACTAGCTAATTCCCTTCTTAATTGACATTTTGCCTATAAAAAGGTCTTTTGATGATTTTAAACAAAAAATGATGAAAATTGAGCAAAAGTGAAGCATTCCAGCATAGACTCGATGCTTGCTCAAGAGAAGGTAAACTGGTACAGGCCTAGCACTGGAAGGAACTCGAGAAACAGAGAAAAAACACAGCAAAACTGGATTTCTAGAGAAGAACTGGTGCCGGCCCAATCGATGTGAACTGGTGCTGGCTTTTAACTATTCACTGGCAGTGGAGATTCCTTTTAATATCAGAATTAGGAAATTGTAATGTAGATCTTTTGGAAACCGAATTGGATATGAAAAAAAAAAAACTTTTTTAACTTTTTGGAAATTTAAACTCCAATAAATAAAAGAGATTAGCCCTCCTTACATAGTTTTCACTCTATATAATTAGAAAACTCCTAGAGAGTCTCAAGAACACTAAGATTAAGGAGGATCAAGAAGAATTTTTGAAGAAGAAAAAGAGGTTGATCAACAAGGCTTCAAGGAAGAGGGAGAAGACTTCCTTGTCTATAAGTGATTTCTTTTCCTTTTCATTGTAATTTATTGACAATTTAAGTTTATTATATTTTTATTGTATTTGAGGGTTGAACCCTAAGTTTATATTAATGGATTGGATTCTTTTGATCTAGTGATTCCAACTTCAAATATTTGATTACTTGAATTTATTATTTTGTTGAATTGATTGGTTCTTTTCTAATTAACTTGAGAGAGAGTTTAGGAGAGAAGTACACACTAATTAATTCAATACTTGTTATCTCTTAATTAACTCGAGAGAAAGGTTAAGGGTAAACACTATATAATCAAACAGATATTAATTTCACCAAGAAATAGGGTTTTTATTTCTTCCATAAAGTCTTTAGTGTTAATTAGAGATAGGGACATTAATTATTTAATTAATTTAATCATAATACTTCTTGGATTTAATTAACATAGAATTAGGTGATTTAATTAACATAGATTAATTATTTAATTAAGTTAATCATAATGCTTCTTGGATTTAATTAGGGAGGTAGAAATGCCTTTTGGTTAAGCCAAGAATATAATTTCATAACTCAAAAAAGAGTGGAATTTATTTTGAATTCATTGGTATTTGAATTGGGACTTAATAGAGTAAAGATATTTTCTTTACTTAAGATAGATTTAGGTGATGTCTTCATTGCATGTCTTTTTTCCTTATTCTTACTCCTTGATAATCCTTGTGACTTTTCTTATGTGAAATTGATCTATTCTCTAGTATATTTTGTTAGGAGGTTATTTACTTCTATTTCTTTGTTTTATTCACTAAAGAATAGTGATTAAGGTAAAGTAAGGTGGTAGTCTAAATTCCTGTAAATTTGATACTTATTATTCCCTATACTATATGATGGGTATACTTGCCTATATGTGTGGTTTTAGTCGTTAACATTTTAATTAAAGCTTGATTGATTGTGGACTTTGTTGGTAATATTTTCTACACTAAAAAACACGCATTAGGTTTCTAAATGGGGAACACTTTATCTTTAACCAGTGAGTAGTCCACTCACGCTAATAGTATAAGTGTATTTGGAATACTTAGAATTGGACCACGCGATAATAATCTTTATAAAAGTGCTAAAATAAATAAAGATTGATTTATCGCTGCTACTGCATAGATGAGTACCCTAAAACATGAGTATAAGTTAGTGGTCTTGTGAAGTTGGACTTGTGCACTTTGATGTATGATGGATGAGGTCTTAACACAAAGCAAATAACCTTGTATGTTGAGTGTATGACTCTAGTTAATTATGACGGGATTATACAATAGAATTTTGATGTTTCATTTCGTGAAGAAATCACCCCTTGTGATTGTCCAAGATAATTTAAATAATTTTCGGCCCTAGGAAAAGTGACTAAGTATGTATACTTTTACGTAGCTCCCTGTGATAAGTGGATACATACTGGAAGTCATGAATTATCAGACTAGATATCAAAGAATGATAGATGTCATTAAGATAGGTGTTAGTGTATTTTTCCTATCTCAATGACGGACATTACATAGAGGAGTATTTTCGTTATTACACCTGTAGGTCAAAGACATTGCACTTGCAATATTATTCTCGAGATGAATATTTTCATACGGTGATAAATGGAATATTTAAAATAATAAAATATTACTATTGGTTAGTAAAGGTATTTTTGTTATTTTAGTAGCCAAGAAAAATATGTCTTTTGGTCCACAGAGCAGCTAAAGTAACCTTAGTAAGTTTATTTACCGTACGGGCTTATTAGATGAATTTAATATTAGAAGAATTATTCAAAAAGTCCAATTATTTCTTTATTTGGGCTAGAATGTGGGCCAATTTAATTAAATTAGTTTATTAATTAATTATCTTGGGTAATTTTATATTGGTCCTACGTGGATTAATTAATTATTAAAAGAGCTATTCAATTAGTCTTTGGCTAATTGAATAAAACCCTGGACCAACATGGTTGTTGTGATAGCTTGAAGGTTTTTGGAAAGTTGGAAGTTGCCACAGAACAAGAAAGGAAACGGAATTTAGAAGAAAAGTGGTGGGCTCCCTGTTGGTTAAGAAAAAGGAAAGATATGCAATCTTTTTTTATTATTATTATTTTAAAAGGTCTCGTGTGTGTAATTTTTTGGGTGAATTGAATTCACATGAAAAACACATACAAAAGCCTTCCCTTTTTTTTTCGTCTAAGAAACAAGCCACCATTTTTCTGCTTTGTTCTTTTTCCTTTAATGTTTAGCTCTTCCATTTTACATCCAATTAATTCACCCTAATTCTACTTTCACCAGTAGAAGTACTAGTTGTTTGAAAAATCTCTGGAAGGTCAAGAGGTAGCAAACGTGGTAAGTGTTTGAAGCAAAAAATTCAATGACTATTTGGTATTCCTATGGAACAAGTAGATGTTACAGTTCAATAAGTTTCGACAAATTGAAATATGGCTCCAGTTATTGAAGTTAAATGCTTTGGAAGGAAGTATTCTTAGACTTTAGCTCGGGAAAAAAATTTAAATTGCTATTTTTCATTATGTTTGTATTTTCTGTCGATCCTTTATAACTCAACACAAGAACTTCGATTAGGATTCATCCCTCAAATGCAACTAAATCATCTAAATCTCAACATTATTAAAGTGTAATATAGAGAAAATGGGAGAACTTCACTCATGGACAGGATCTTGAACTTCTTTTTCCTTAGATTTCCTTGAACAACCCTTTCTTTTTCTCCTTGTTTCTCCGAGATCTTCCTTTCTTGCTGTTACTTTTGAGCTCCCTAAGGGGTATCTTGGTTTTTAGCCAACCAAGATGATTATTTAGGGTTTATAATGGGGTATATATAGTAAAAATTGAAGAAAACTTAGAAAATACATAGTACAACGTGACTCTTCAGGTTTTTGGGAATGCGGGCAACCCCTTGTTGCAAAATTTTTGTTGCTTCATGTCTTCATTGGTAGTGTAATGTGTTCCTTTGTTCTCCTAGGCAGCCTAGGGAGATAGAAGGCCCTTAAGCCACTGTATTGTTATGCTGTGTTTCCGAATCTTCACCAATTCCCTAGGCTGCCCCCTCTCTGGATGAAATGGCCTATGGCTTTGCTTTAGGTGGCCCAGAGAAGTTGAGGTCCCCTTGGCCACCTTGTTCCTTCTCTAAGTGTGTTTTGGTTTTGCTCTAGGTGGCTATTTCCCTATGGTGCGTTGATCTTGTGTAATTATCCATTTTTCTTCATTTTTCTTCCTTTTCATCATTTTTATCTCCAATTAGTATTTTATTTATTTCCTACAAAAATGAGATAAAAATGGTGTAGTGAGTAGTGATTTGTGTATGAATTTATCAAAATTAAAGCACAAAAATATTAGAATATATATATATGATGAGCTCTAATCACATACGCTTACACTTAAACTTTTCCTTGTCCTCAAGTAAACTATAATTATTCATAAACAAAGAATTGATTATTGTACAAATCAAGCATCCTACATTCATTCGCAACTTAAGTAGTGTCCAAATCAAGAATAATACATTAATTCATAAGGACAAGGAATAACTAATTTACAAGCCAAATGAAGAATTCTACATAGCATTTGAGGTGAATCTAAAATAGCAACTTAGCATATATGCAATAAGGTCAACATGTTAAAGAGAATATTTATTCCTTCACTTTAGAATTCATCTCAACACCAATCTATCCAAGTTAATCCCAACTGTACCATTCTACTAAACATAACAAAGAACCTCAAAGTAAAATTAAACAAGTTGATGCTAAATAAATGCGATCCACTCAACTTTTGTAATCAAGATTTCAAAAAATGTGATTTATATGAGATAGGATCAACTGACTCATTTAAGTCTCGTGGCTTACTTGAAGTACAAGTATTACAAAATGTTACATTATAATACAACATTACCTTACACTTTATTACAATAATAAAACAATACATTTCAATTTGAATTGGCAAAGTTGGAGCCTCTCATTTTCATTATTTTTATTCCTACAAGAGAGTGCATTTATAGTGATTTTAACTTGAATGCTTCTTTGAATCTCATGCATTTTTTTTTTTTACTTTTTGCTTTTCTTTATTTTTCTTTTTCTTGCCTTTTCTTTTCTTTTTTATCACACGTTATTTCTCATCATAGGACATGCATTTTGCATTCCTAGAGCCTTTTTTCCTCCTCACATCAGTAGGTGCATTGAGCACCTACTTGTTGCTCCTAATTGCCTTTATTTTGAAAAATACAACAAATAATTGAAGATTTCTATAATACAACATACAAAATAAATAAATGAATGAATAATTGGGAATTGCCTCGAAACTAGAGATAAGACAATGACCCACACTCTATATTTCATCACAAAGTTTTCATTCATTCTCAAAGAATAAAGCTTCAAAACATTTTCAAAGGCATAAGCATGATTAACTTACTTATTTAAACTTAGTCTATGTCATGTCCAATATATAAGTGTACATAAAATTAACTTTTCTGAGAAAAATCTTAAGTCGAAATCACAAGCATAAAAATAAATAATAACTCCACCAAACTAACACATATCAACACATATATAAAAAAGTGTTAAAAACTAACCCAACAATGTGAAAAAAATTTGGCCCATGTGCAAAAACAAAAATTTTTAACCTAAAAAATAAGAAAATTACCAAAATAAATATACAAAAATGTAAAAAAGATATTATTCATGTAACACCCCATATATTCACATCATAGAGGACCTTACATTGTGGGATGTCACCTCGTCTGATCTTCTCATATAAGGGGTCTTTATAACGAAAATAACTTACAATACGACGGAATTTTTTTTTTCAAGCAATATTACTTTAAATATAAGGACAAACTGATACATAGAGCTATATAAAAATTAAGTCTTTTGACTAAGTCCGGGTAGTATCTAAGTTTGCATGATCATCCTTGATAATGTATCCTGACCCATTGACAAATCCAGGAATCCTTCAAGATCAATTGGTTTCTAAAAGTTGTCAAGAATAAAACTCGTGTAAGTGCAAAACACTCAAGGAGTCCCATGTGTGCTAGTATTTTCCTTAAAAAAAACATCTAGTAATACTGAGTACTATTTCCTGGAGTAAATAGTAAAGCAAGTAGCAACAAGACAAGTTAGTAGACTTGCATTCATTGAAACCAGGCATAATCAGGTATCGGGAGTTCATGTTTATCCATAAATGCAGGTAGTAAAATCCATGTGCAATTACTGGAGAAATCATGTTTAGGATTTCAAAAATTCAAGTAAATCAAGTGTTATTTTTGGAAAATTCATGTGCAGGAAATTACGAATTCAAGAAATGTAGGTATTGAATTTGGAAAAATTCTTGTTCAGGAATTTCAGGAAATCATGGAAATCTTATCTGGAAAACCTATGCGCGTGAATTTAGGAATTCAGGTGTCAAACATTTCATTTTAGGAATTCAGGTATAAATCGTGTAAATTCAAGTATGTAGGATTTCATGTATGTGTGGCCCACTTGGGCCGATTTTTCAAGAATTGTGGCCTACTTGGGCCGGTTATTCAGGTGTTATGCCCTACTTGGTCTAGTTATTCAGGAATTGTGGCCCACTTAGGCTAGTTAGTTAGGTGTTATAGCCCACTTGGGCCAGTTATTCAGGCGTTAGCTACTCCCAATGTCCTGTGGCTCTGTTTTTGAGGAAGTTGAACCCCAAAAGTGGCCAAGTTACTTGGAGCCGTCTATCTCTAACTCAAGCTAGTATATGGAGAACCACTCCTGTTGAGTGCTTAATGCTTTCATAACACGTATTTCGGTCCAAGAAATAGAAAAGGGTTTTTACACATTTTCCATGACTGGTAAATGAACACATACTTGAAATATCATGAAATATGGCACATAGCGGGATTTTCGCAAGTAGCTTGAAAAACATGTCAGGAGTTTATAATTTTATCATGTAACATGAAAAACTGGTCATGAAATAGGTTATAATATGTATTTTCAATCATATTTGTGAAACCAATGATTAACGAGTGATAAAAGAACTCAAAATTCTTAATAATCTCAATTTTCCATTTAATCGAGTGAAATACTTGTATGTCATTTTATAAGAATTCCATAATCAAAACGGAGTCTCGAAAACCAAAGTTCAGTTGACTCGTAAAACGTTTCCATATTTCTTAGTCCAAATATAACATTTTCTAAACTATTGGTTTCATTTTGTAGAAAATAATCCTATGCAAATCCAACCATAAAGTCTTAATTAAATATAGTTTTCCCAAATTAGGAAGCTCGCGTACCGCGTAAAACATGGTTTCAATGTACAAAAGATTTGTAATACATAATCATCACGAAAAGGATTTATGTTAAAATCTGGCAATTGATGCCCTCAAATCTCAAGTGAAAACATTTTCTTCAATATATAAAAAAAAACACGAATCTAAATCAGGAAAACGTTTAATCGTATAAGAAAAACATTTTGTAACTCCAAGAGATTTGAAAGCTGTGGAAATTAGTTACTAAAGCTTTGTTTTAAATATGTCACGATAACCTATTTCCATATCCGAAAAGCAATTCATCATACCAAAAATATTCTTCACCCAAAAGGAATTAATGATCTAAGTAATTCATAGACTCAGGAATTTCCACAATCATAATGTTTCAAAAAACACTTAGCCGGATTTAAAAAGTCACGGGACTCACCTCGAATTGTTTATTGCTTAGCAACTATAACTATTCGCTAAGTCGCTACCAATGCTTTACAATGAACAGCCTACAATAATAACCAATCACAACGCCATTAGTATTCTATGCTTTTCAAGGATGATGTATGTATGGCAACATATATACATCTAAGATATTTACTTTATTTCCTATTTCGTTTCATGCTTGAAAGGAAATATAATCCTTGCATGCATGTAATTCCTTTTCCTTATTTCATCTTCTTCACAAGAAAATAACGTTTTCATATACCCATTTAACTTCTCATTCATCAATGAACATAAATAAAATCACTTCATGTCTTTATTTGTTCTTTAACAAAAATTCTGCCATTTCCAGCTTTGGAACATCAACTTGTTTTACTCCTAACATTCAATCCACTTATCCGATTTACTTCAAATCTGTACCAAAAAGACCCTTGAATGCTTAACTCTACTCTCATCGGCTTCTTTGTTTAAATCCAGAAACATTACAAAATCACTGGACGGAAACCAACCCTAAATTTTCTGGAATTTCATCATTTTTCCAGCAAAACCTATTATGTCGTTGTTCTCCTTGTTGCATAGCACATAAATATCACTTAATTCATTTCTTTCCTCTTAAACATCAATTAATCACACAATTTCCAGTCATGAATGCTGTATTTCAAAAACCAATTCACAACAAAACCGGCAACTTGCATACATCATCTAACATCACAATTTTCTCAACAACTCACATACTATCACTTCATTTTCTTCCTCCTTCCTTTCTTTTACATAATCAGTCCTGATCACCATGTTTTAACAACTTTAAGTCACTTCTAAATTTCATATAAACACAGTGAATCACTTTTATTTCAATTGCCACACATCCGCAACACAACAGCCCACTACATGGAATTTTACCAATTAAATTTCATAATTCATGCACAATTTCTTGAAATACTTAATCCAAAATAATTCCCATGAACTAAACAACATTTCTTGAAATAGTAAAGCTTTTTACCTTGTGTATGTTGATTGTTTTGCGAGAAAAAGACCAAGCTTTCCTTTCTCTCCATTCTTCTCTATTTGCTTGGTTCTCTCTCTCTCTTCCTCCCTATTTTCTTTTTCTTTTCTCTTCATTATTTGTCCTTGTTTGTGGCTGATTTCCAGCTATCTAAAGGCATTCCCACCAGTTCCCCCTTGCTATTTATAGCAAACATTGGTCTAAAAGTCAAATAGTTATCAAATGATCTTAATTCACATTGAGGCTTGTGGTTGGTCCAAGTAGGTACCTTAGGTGTCCATGGAAATCTGAAGAATTCTTTACAAATCCTTGCATGATTCTTCGTATAACTAATCAAGTACTACCACATATCACTCTTGCAACCATCCATGAAATTCCACCTAGCTTTACATATAACCAATCAAATATCTTTGTGAATAAAATTGTTATGGCTATAATTATTTCTCCTTTTTCTTTTCTTTTCCTTTTCTTCTTTTTTTTCTTCTTGTTTTCTCCTTGGCTAGCTACCGTGCTACCATTCTACTGCCACCATCCTTTTCTTGTTGGATAAAAATTGTCCACGTAATAAAATAATAAAATGGGGATTAAGCATGCTTAATAAATGCTTGTAATGACTAAGCATGATGACTAGGCTTGCTAATTAATGCCTCCAATCATCCAATAACACATGATTCTACTTTCCACCTTATCCTAGATGATTCACCATATCACATCCAATCATAATTTACCATTTGTTTTCCTTTTTCCAAAATCCATCATTTTTCCTCAGGAAAGATTCATAATTCAGTCCAGTATTTATTCCAGTCAAGAAAACTTTTTCTTTTACCAATGAAATCTACTCATTAAATTGAACACAATGATGTATCTTAGAATTCCCAAATTCTTTCCCAATTTTTCTTAATTGGCGATCGAAAATTCCTTCATCATCCCTTAAAATTTTTATCTCCCTCAAATATTCATCTGATTAAATTGAGAATTTATTGTTTTGCACATCCATACATATACTGCATTAGTACAAAGTAGTACCTATTTACATGCAAAATGGGAAGGATATTACACTCTTATCTCCTTTCAAAAATTTCGTCCTTGAAATTTATACATATCTTCCATTTCTTTTTTTTTTTTATTCTAGCTTTATGGTTGATTGTGTTTTGTTGGGTCCTATCTCTACTCTAGTCCAGATGGCTTATCTCATTGTTTCTAAATAAATGGATATCTAGCTAAAGTTTGACCTACCTTTCCACAATGATAACATACATTCAGTCTTCTCCTGCAATTCTCATAGCCATGTCCAATCCTTTAGCAATAATTACACTGTTTAGGTTCTTTCTTTTCCAGAACGGGTCCTTCTTTTCTTGGAAATTTCTCTTTAGGTTGTTGACTTGAATCAGTTTTCCTCTTGTGATCCAGTCTAAGTTGCTCTAAATCATCCCTTTCCAATCGGAAGGCTATTTTCACAGTAGTACTATATCCATTTGGAGCCATCGAAATTAATATTCTTCTCAACTCAAGTTGCAATCCTTTTATAAATCATCGAGTTCTATTCAACTCTAATTGCACTAACAATGGTTTATATTTTGCAAGTTGGGTAAACTCAACAACGTACTGCCCAACGGTACTTTTTTCCTACCAAAAATTTTGGAATTCTTCCTCTTTTCTTTCTACTACCCGGTAAGGAATAAAGTCTCCCTTAAATTCCTCTAAAAATTCTTTCCAAGTCCATTCCCTCTGTTCATGCTTTCTCGTCATTTTTTTTTTCTCAACCACTAGTCTCTTGCAGGCCCTCGAAGTGTAAATGTAGAAAATTACAATTTTCTTTGCTCTGAATAATCTAAACCTTGAAAAATATCCTCTTTTTGTTCGGTCCATGACTTGGCCTCTTGTTCTTGGTTTGCCTTTCCATGAAATTGAGAAGTATAAAGTTTCAAAAATGGTTCTAACGCTCAATCCATTCCATCCTTAGAGTATGGTTCTTTCTAGGTTGAGGTTTCTATCATATGCTAAAGTAAAGTAGTCTTGTTAGGTAAAATTTGGGTCACTTCATTTCTCATAGGTTATGTCTCTATTCCTGCTATAGTAGGGTCAGGAGTATCAACTGGGAATTCTTCTACATAATCTCCTGCACTTCTTTATCTAGTACATTTTGGCAGTATTTGAACACTTCATTCAATGTCAAGAAACAATCTATTCAGTATCCAAATATCATAGGAGCATAATACTAAGAAATAAACTATTTAGCTAAGGATATATAACCTATAAAAGAATCTTACGAAGATTCATATTCTAACCACCATCTTTCTTCTTATGTAGTCCTTTGGCTTCATTTTTCCTGACCAAGACTACTCTCCATAAGTCACCATCCTAATATTGCTCCCATTTGAGCACGTTTAACCTCAAGGTTTTGGTAAATTCTAGGCATCTTTGTGTCAATATGATGGTACCTGTCTATATTATCATTGCCAGGTATTCAAGGTGTAACATACTGTTCAAGTGTGGTATATGAATACTCACATTCCTAATTTATTGTTTCGACTGCATTCCCGATGTATGTCACACTAAATACACTAGGCCTCTGGATTTCGACTGGTCTCAGGAGGTAGAGTTAAAGAGTATTGTGATTATATCAACCACCACCTTTCAGACTCATAAAAAAGGAATACTTCAAATTTAGGTATCACCTCGATCTCTACATCGAGCTCTACAAAGATTTCTACCTTGATACCTATCATTCCAGTTATGGACTATAGGCTCAATCAAATGTCCTTGTGGTCTCTTCTAAACATCAACATAGGCTATGATACCATTTGTAACACCCTATATATTCATATCGTAATGGACCTTACATTGCAGGATGTCGCCCCGTCTGATAATCTCAAATAAGGGGTTTTTATAATGAAAACAACTTACAATATAGCGGATTTTTTTTCTCAAAAAATAATACTTTAAATACAAGGACAAACTAATACACAGAGCTATATAAAAATTAAGTCTTCTGACCAAGTCCGGGTAGTATCCTAGTACCCACGATCATCCTTGATAATGTGTCATAACTCCTTAACAAATCCAGGAATCTTTCAAATCTATTGGGTTCTAAAAGTTGTCAAGAATAAAATCCGTGTGAGTTCAAAACACTCAGGGAGTCCCATTTGTGCTAGTGTTTTCCTTAAAGAAACATATGGTAATATTAAGTAGTATTTCCCGGAGTAAATAGCAAAGCAAGTAGCAAGAAGACAGGTTAGTAGACTTGTACTCATTGTAACCAGGCATAATCTACTATCGAGAGTTCATGTTTATGTAGAAATGTAGGTCGTAAAATCCATGTGCCATTTCTAGATAAATCATGTTCAGGATTTTAAGAATTCAGGTAAATCAGGTGTTGTTATTAACCATAGCATTTTATAGAAAATCAAAGCACACGAGCCTTTAAAAAGGTTTAGAAATCAATGGGACTCACCTTGTATATTAAGTCGAAGTTGCACTTGTATAGACCTAAAAGGTGTTCTCTCGACTTGATTCACCTACACCATTGGTATATCCCTTTGTCATTACTCAATGGTTTCAAATACTTAATGGTTTGAATAAGGTTTCTATAATTTTCTTAAAGAAATAAATGAATTAATACTTTGGATGGTTATCTGGTTTTACAGCTTTACCACCCTCCACCATTCTTCGCACAACTTATTCAATATAGGTCCAAATAAGGTGAGGCTACTTCCATAATATTCCTAAGATGTCCCTTTATCAATTTCAGGTAATAAGTCATGCAAAATCCTTCCCATTTTGTACAGTTTTTTAGTTAATTCCACTGTTCCGAGTTTGGAGTTCAGTTTCGTCACTTTCCAGTACTTTATACATATCTCCTCCAATTCAGGTCCAAATGAGGTGAAACCACTTCCTAAATACTCCTACGACATTTATCTATCAATTTCCAGTCATAGGATATTCAAACCCCACTCCATTTCGTTCATTTTTCTAGCTAAACTTTCTGCTCCGAGTTGGGTGGTTGAGAATTACAGTTTAGGAACCAAACTTGTTTTAACTTATTCCCCTAGTTTCTTCGACATACCCTGCCTGATTTAAACTCTTCAATACTTCATTTAAAATCCTAATATCAGTATTCTTATAGGTTTTCATATCCAGAACTTCTCTTTTATCCAAATGAATTAATTATTCCAAGCTTATCAAACCAGTAAATTTTGGCAGTTTACATTATTCTTGCTATTTCTGATCTCTTAGTCATCCAAACCCACATCACCTGATCCAAATCCTTTCTAACTAGTCTAGGACAGGCTTAGGATTATTCGTGTTCAAATTCCAGCAAACCATCACTCTAAAATGAACTGAAAATCATGTCTACTTCATCACTCATCTAACCGGTTAATCAACCATCACAAAATCAACATATTTTCATTACTTAACTTCAACAATATTCATATGCAGCTAGCTTCCAACTTCTAGTATCATTTTATTAGCTTTGAGAAGTGATCTCTTACCTTTCCAAGATGAAGGCAAGCTGTAACTCTCCCTCCTTTTCTTCCTTTTCCTTTCCTCCTCCTTGCTGCCGGTTCTTCTCTTCTTTCTCTTGCTACCGAAAATCTCTCTCTCTCTTCTAGTCTTTCTTTTGTTTTCTCTTCCTCACTTCTCTGTTTTTCTTTTCTTCTTGCTGCTCTCTCTCTTGGCCAAAATCCTCCCCCTTGCTCCTATTTATATAGCTTGCTCCCCTTGGTCTTATTTTGGACTTTATAAAAGATCTAGGGTAAGTTGGCAATTTTAGAAGTCTTGAGACTTCTCTAGGTTTTTCAAGAGAATTATGGATTGCCCTAGAAGGTTTTAGGGTCCTCTAGAAGTTTGAAGAAATTCTTAAAATCTCTTAGGACTAATATATGCTTAATTAAAATTAACTTATCCTAATCTCACTTAGCTTGATTAAGCTTAATTAGAGAAAGTCTAATAATAGTCAAATTTGGTCAACAATGTCATGCTTGTAGGCCACCTTTATTTACTTTTTGTGGGCCCCCTAAAATATCCTTGTGGGTCCCCTAAAATATCTTTATATATAATATATTATAACCTATGATATTTATAGGATTTGGTATAATATATGCATATATATACATATATAAATAATGATAAGAATAATATAATAATTCAATATAATTATTTAATTTTAGTAATACTATAATTTAATATTGCTAAGAGATTTTGGTATTAGATAATAAATATATAAAATAGCAATAATGGATAATGGTAATAATGGAATAAAATGTTTCATAAATTCTTTTTATATTTTATCTTCTCTCTTTTTTTTTCGATTTTTTTTTATTTTACACAAGTCCACCCTATGCAAGTCCTTAATATAAGGTGGGTTATTACAATCTTCCCTCCTAGAAGGAATTTTGTCCTCGAAATTAGGACTCACCTTCAAAGAGTTCTGGATAAAGTTTATACATTTCTGCTTCTGTCTCCTACATAGCTTCCTCCACAGGATGATGGCTCCATAACACCTTAACAAGTGGGATTTGCCTCTGCCTCAACTTCTTTTCAGCACATTCTAAGATTTTAACTGGCCATTCTGCACAATTTAAATTTGGTGATAACTCTATGGCATCATCATTCAAAATATGACCAGGATCGGCTATATATCGCCTAAGTTGTGATACATGGAATACATCACGGATGCCTTGAAGTTCCGATAGTAACCCTAATCTAAAGCTACTTTTCCCACTTTCTCGGTGACGGGAAAGGGTGTAATATACCACGGAGCTAGCTTCTTCCTCCGTGTCCCCTCACCTCGACGGGGTGTTAATCTTAAGAATACTAGATCACCAACACTGAACTCCACATCTTTTTGATGGCGATCTGCATAACTTTTCTGCCTACTTTGGGTAATCTCCAATTTCTCCTTAATTTGCAACATCTTTTGTCGTGCCTTTTCCATATCCAAGACATCATATTACTCCTGTTGCTGTCCTAAGGTTTCCTAATATAGAGAAGATCGGCACTTCCGTCCATACAGGGCTTCAAACGGTGCCATTCCGATTGAGGATTGATAACTATTGTTGTAGGCAAATTCCGCATAGGCCAAATTATCAACCCATCTATTCCCAAAATCCAATGCACACGCTCTCAACATATCTTCCAAATTTTGGATTACTCACTCTGTCTGCCCACCGGTCTGAGGGTGGGCTGTGGTGCTAGATTTTAGAGTAGTTCCATACAGTTGTTGCACTTTCCTCCAAAATCGAGAAGTGAACCTGGGGTCTCGATTAGAAATAATACTGGAAGGTACTTCGTGAAGTCTGATTACTTCCTCCATATAAATCTTACTTAATTTCTCCAAAGAGTCTCGTTCACTTATGGGTATAAAGTGAGCCGTCTTTGTTAATCGATCTACAATCACCCCAACTGTATCTCGTTGTCCACTGGTTACAGGTAAACCGGTTACAAAGTCTTTGGTAACTTCATCTCACTTCCATTCGGGTACAGGTAGTGGTTGCAGTAATCCCCCCGATTTTTGGTGATCTATCTTCACCTTTTGACAGGTAAGACATTGTGCAACAACCCGAGAAATATCGTTCTTTGTACCTATCCACCAGAAATGCTGCCTCAAGTCTTGATACATCTTCACTGCCCCCGGGTGAATGGTATATTTACTCCGATGTGTTTCTGTCAATATTTCCTGCTTTATAGCTGCCTGTCTTGGTCTACAATATCGCCATTTAAATCGGAGGATCCCTGCGTCATCTTTGTAGAAATCAATTTTCTCTTGTTCCTTGCTTTTCGCCTTGATCTGCTGCAACTCCCCGTCATGCTCTTGAATGCCTTTTAATTGTTGCAACCATACAGGCTGTATTGATATGTTATTCATCCTAATTCGTCCCTCTAGTGCTACCGCTTCCAACTCTGGAGTCTGCGCCATCCGTAGTGTAGATATACGTCCTTTTCTACTCAATGCATCTGCTACTACATTGGCCTTTCCCGGATGGTACTGAATTGTGCAGCGAAATTCTTCTAAGAACTCCATCCACTTTCGCTGCCTCATATTTAAATCTTTCTGGGTGAAGACATATTTCAGGCTTTTGTGGTCGGTAAAAACCTCAAATTCCACCCCATAAAGGTAATGCTTCCACTTTTTCAAGGCGAACACAATAGCTGCCAATTCTAAATCGTAAGTGGGGTAATTTTTCTCATGAGGTTTCAACTTCCTAGATATATACGCTATTACCCTCCTATCTTGCATCAACACTCCTCCCAATCCTTCCTTAGAAGCATTAGTATTTACCTCGTAGGGCTTATCCATAGCAGGGAAGGCTAGGATGGGTAAGGTGTTCAATCTTCGCTTCAATTCTTGAAAACTTTTCTCACAACCTTCTAACCATTCGTAGGGCACCTTCTTTTGGGTTAGTCGGGTTAATGGCGAAGTAAGTTTTGAGAATCCTTCAATAAACCTTCTATAATATCCTGCTAAGCCTTACCTCCTTGGGGTTTTCTGGTTGCTTTCAATTTATTACAGCTTCTACCTTTGCAGGGTCCACAGAAATCCCTTCCTTAGAGATCACATGCCCTAGAAAAGATACTCTATTCAACCAAAATTCACATTTGCTAAACTTGGCATACAACTTTGCTTCTCTTAATTTCTCAAGCACTTTTCACAAATGCTCTTAATGTTCCTAAGGGTTCTTAGAATATACCAAAATGTTATCAATAAAAATAACAACAAAGTTATCCAAGTAGGGCTGAAAGATCCGATGCATAAGGTCCATGAAAATGGCAGGGGCGTTAGTAACTCCAAAAGGCTTCACCACAAACTCATAGTGCCCATAACGCGTATTAAAAGCAGTCTTAGGAATATCCTCTTCTCTAATCCTTACTTGATAATACCTCTATCTCAGATCTAATTTAGAGTAATATCCTGTGCCTTGTAGTTGGTCAGACAACTCATCCACCATAGATAATGGGTATTTTTTCTTTATTGTTTGAGCATTTAGCTTCCCATAGTCTATGCATATCCTTAAAATGCCATCCGGTATAGGGTTCTAGAGACTGGCTCAGCTGCTGGTACTAAATCAATACTGAACTCAACTTCTCTTTTTGGGGGTAATTCTTTCAGTTCCTCTGGAAAACATCTGGGTATTCTCAAACTACTGGTACATCTTCAAGCTTCTTAGGTTTAATGGATTTGTTCAAAAGGTAAGCTAAATACCCAATACACCCTTTTCGAGTCAATCTCATTGCTTTCACTCCGGATATCAATCTTACTCTTTGTTTTGCTTTATCTCCCCAAAATTCTAGAGTACCTCCCTCTGGTCCCCTAAAATGCACCAGTGTATTCCTATAGTCAACCATTGAATGATGTCGTGATTGCCAATCCATTCCTACAATGGCATTATAGTCGGCTATAGGTAAACTTATAAGGTCTCCTTCTAGAGTCACATCTCCAATTTTTATCTTACTTCCCAGATAAATTCTATCACTGCTCAATTGCTTTCCTAAAGGGGTACTAATTATCATCTCATAGGGAGCCTCCTTACTTCTAACATTTACTTTTTGAGCAAAGAAGCATGCAACAAAAGAATGGGTAGAGCCTGGATCTATTAGAATTTGAGCTTCTTTGCCAAAAATAAAAATCTTACCTTCTACTACCGTTGATGCATTAGTATCTTCTTTATCCAAGGCTACCACTCGAGCTTTCACGGTAGGCTTGCTAACTCCAGGTTTGGGTGGAGAGGGTTGGCTCGGTTTTCCTTGGGCAAATTTCGGTATTACCCCCATGTCATTCTTCCTTGGATTTATTCATCCCGTCGTCCTCTTTGGATATGGGCAGTTCAAACTTTTATGTCCTTCTTCCCAGCAATTGTAACAGCGAATAAACATTTTCCCCATACTACCTCATTCTCTTCTCGAAAACTTCCCTTTATTTGACCACTGATTCCCTCCAGGCCTCTTATTTTGGTTTAGCAGTTGAAATCCCCTTTTATTTCCTTGCTTAGCTTGCTCTAAATCCGCCTCCTCGACTCTTGAAGCTATTCCTGTCTGATTCATTTTGCACTAGGAGGGGGCAATATTTCGAAAGTCGCATGAATTTAGTAGCGTACATTCCTACTGTCTTTCCCTCTTGTCTGAAATTCTGAAATTCATCCTCTTGCCTTTCTACCACCTAACTAGGTATGAATTCTTTCTTGAACTCTGCTCGAAATTCCACCCAGGTCCATTCCTTCTGCTCCTTCTTTCGTGTCCACCAGCCTCGCGCTGGTCTTTAAAGTTTGAACGCAGCAAATTGCACATTTCGCTGCTCTAAGTAGCTTAGAGCGGCGAATATGTTCTCCATTTATTCTATCTAGGATTCTGCTTCTTGTTCTTGCTCAGGTCGGCCATAAAATGAAAAGGGTTGGAATTTTAGGAATCACTCTAAAGCTTGATCTGCTTCAACTTCAGTTCGCCGTCCTTCTATAGGGGTTATCTCAGTCATATGTTGTAACACTTCTGTCATTTTCTAGAACGTTTGCATCATAGTGCTTTCTAGAGATTCATCAGGCGCTCTCTTGGCTAAATTGTCAGGAAATGATTCCTTTGGGTGGTGACGAGGGTTCGCTTTGGAAATAAAATAAGGACAGTCGACTTTCTTTGTTAAATTAGTATCGATAATGGAGTTAGATTACTATGTCAGGGGAGAGTGTTATCCTGATATAAAACATAACATCCTGGTATATTACAACAAAATTGCAAGGTTTAGTACATAAATATATATATATATATATATATATATATATATACTCGCTTATTATCTTCTACCAACATACGTACTTAATATGTACTTCAACTATTACTCATACTAAAACTTCCTAGGTAGTCCTAATTGCTATCATCATCACTGGAAATAGGTGGTCCCGAGTCGGTTGATACATGATAATACTCAAGAGTATCAGATCTTGGGCCTAACATCTCCACATCCTTTCCTATAGTTAACTCATCCGAAGATACATCAACCACTTCAACTACCACATCTTCATCATCTTCTACTGTCGACTTGTCAAAGGTATAGCACCTATCTCGACTACTTCATCTGAACCCACAAATATTATATCTATACCCATAGATAATATAACTATACCCATAGATAATGTATACAAATTAAACTCTATGGTTAATGCTCTGATACCAATTGTAACACCCCACATTTTTACCTTGTCGTAATGGGTCGAGCTTAGGCAGGATGTCGCCCCATCTGAAGTCTCAGACTAGGGGTCTTTATAACGATGTAAACTTATAGTAAGCAGGTAAAGCTAGTAACTTAAATAAATAAAGGAAACATGCTATTTATTTATGTAACATATGAGTCATGATAGGTACATTGTCATGGTTCCCAAAATACATAAGCTAAATCATCTCATAGCCTATATACAATGTTCCCTTCAAAAGATTAGCTATCCAGTGCTAGAGAAGAAGTCTGGGTAGTACCATTTTTAGTCTTCAGCTCCAATCCCTAAAAAAAACAAACATACATGTGAGTGGTATACTCAGTGAGTCCCGTGTGTGCTAGTGTTTTGCTTAGAATAGAAAGTTAGCTTTCATTTTCTTTACTGAAATAAATTTTGCAATAGGAAAAAGGCAATAACTGATAAATTTAAATTCATGTACTTTTGTAAAACAATGGCTTCCGAACACATGGCCCCTAATTCAATAAATATGGGTTCTTCCCCAATTAGAAGTGTGACCTGCGTGCTAAGTTCAAATAACTTAGCTTTCGGCAACACGGTCTCTTGTGTCAGGGACTACGCCTTACAGCACGTCACCCGTGTTATGCCGGAAGGGTGAGCAGCGTACCAATGTATCTCACCATGCACTTAGGGATCTTTTACTTGCCACGATAAGCCAGGGGTCCCAATCCTGACGTCAATCACCATCGAGGTGGCAAGGGGTTGAACACACCGAGTGTCCCTGCTCGGTCTCATGTGAGCAACCTACCAATCATAATCAACAGGCAATTGCCGGGCTCACAACGGCTAGCCAGGGATGACTCATCACAATGTCCTGTCGCCTTGTTTGGAGTAAGACAATCCCCAGAACTAATCAGGTTACTTGGGGTCGTCTACCTCTAACATGGACTAGTACAAAGATCAAAGTCCTTACTGAGTACTCAACGCAACAACACTAACCCCATCTGACTGATCAGGACAGAGGGTCATCTGATCCCATAGGATCTTCAAATCAAAACATTTTGGGGCCAAAACAATATTTTCCAAAATCATGTTGAAACCAGATAAAAGGTTCTATTCACACATCAAAACGTGTTTCCAAGACCAACCGGGTTATTTTCCCCGTACTTGATCACAAAAGTCATTTTTTCAAGGGTATTCGGGTCATTTCACCCATGCCAGATTCCAAAAGACTTTTTGAGGGTATCCGGGTCATTTTACCCTTACCCGATTTGAAAAATATTCGCAAAAGTTCCAATAAGATATTTCGGTCATTTACTGAATACCAGAGTTCCAAGAGTTTTCATAAAATATTCCAATGAGGAGATTTGGATTATTCTCTAAATACCCGATTCCAAAATTTACCATTTTTTAGAAATCCTAAATATTTAATCCGAAAAGGACTAAATTCATAAAATTTGTGTTTTAAACATCCAGGGAGGTTTCCAAGCTGAATATGAAATTTATTCGAGTCCGAAATAGCATAAAAGCAAATGTTGCTCATGTAAACCTTAAACATATTCGAGGATTTTCAAAATGGCATAAACCATAGCCTTTTATAGAAAATCAAAGCACATGAGCCTTTAAAAAGGTTTAGAAATCAATGGGACTCACCTTGTATATTAAGTCGAAGTTGCACTTGTATAGACCTAAAAGGTGTACTCTCGACTTGATTCACCTACACCATTGGTATATCCCTTTGTCATTACTCAATGGTTTCAAATACTTAATGGTTTGAATAAGGTTTCTATAATTTTCTTAAAGAAATAAATGAATTAATACTTTGGATGGTTTTCTGGTTTTACAGTTTTACCACCCTCCACCATTCTTCGCACAACTTATTCAATATAGGTCCAAATAAGGTGAGGCTACTTCCATAATATTCCTAACATGTCCCTTTATCAATTTCAGGTCATGAGTCATGCAAACTCCTTCCCATTTTGTACAGTTTTTCAGTTAATTCCACTGTTCCGAGTTTGGAGTTCAGTTTCGTCACTTTCCAGTACTTTATACATATCTACTCCAATTCTGGTCCAAATGAGGTGAAACCACTTCCTAAATACTCCTAGGACATTTATCTATCAATTTCAGGTCATAGGGTATTCAAAACCCTCTCCATTTCGTTCAGTTTTCCAGCTAAACTTTCTGCTCCGAGTTGGGTGGTTGAGAATTACAGTTTAGGAACCTAACTTGTTTTAACTTATTCCCCTAGTTTCTTCAACATACCCTACTTGATTTAAACTCTTCAATACTTCATTTAAAATCCCAATATCAGTATTCTTATAGGTTTTCATATCCAGAACTTCTCTTTTATCCAAATGAATTAATTATTCCAAGCTTATCAAACCAGTAAATTTTGGCAATTTACATTATTCTTGCTATTTCTGATCTCTTAGTCATCCAAACCCACATCACCTGATCCAAATCCTTTCTAACTAGTCTAGGACAGGCTTAGGATTATTCGTGTTCAAATTCCAGCAAACCATCACTCTAAAATGAACTGAAAATCATGTCTACTTCATCACTCATCCAACCGGTTAATCAAGCATCACAAAATAAACATATTTTCATTACTTAACTTCAACAATATTCATATGCAGCTAGCTTCCAACTTCTAGTATCATTTTATTAGCTTTGAGAAGTGATCTCTTACCTTTCCAAGATGAAGGCAAGCTGTAACTCTCCCGCCTTTTCTTCCTTTTCCTTTCCTCCTCCTTGCTGCCGGTTCTTCTCTTCTTTCTCTTGCTACCGAAAATCTCTCTTTCTCTTCTAGTCTTTCTTTTGTTTTCTCTTCCTCACCTCTCTGTTTTTCTTTTCTTTTTACTGCTCTCTCTCTTGGCCAAAATCCTCCCCCTTGCTCCTATTTATATAACTTTCTCCCATTGGTCTTATTTTGGACTTTATAAAAGATCTAGGGTGAGTTGGCAATTTTAGAAGTCTTGAGACTTCTCTAGGTTTTTCAAGAGAATTATGGATTGCCCTAGAAGGTTGTAGGGCCCTCTAGAAGTTTGAAGAAATTCTTAAAATCTCTTAGGACTAATATATGCTTAATTAAGATTAACTTATCCTAATCTCACTTAGCTTGATTAAGCTTAATTAGAGAAAGTCTAATAATAGTCAAATTTGGTCAACAATGTCATGCTGTAGGCTACCTTTATTTACTTTTGTGGGCCCCCTAAAATATCCTTGTGGGTCCCCTAAAATATCTTTCCATATAATATATTATAACCTAAGATATTTATAGGATTAGGTATAATATATGCATATATATACATATATAAATAATGATAAGAATAATATAATAATTCAATATAATTATTTAATTTTAGTAATACTATAATTTAATATTTCCAAGAGATTTTGGTATTAGATAATAAATATATAAAATAGCAATAATGCATAATGGTAATAATGGAATAAAATGTATCATAAATTCTTTTTATATTTTATCTTCTCTCGTTTTTTTTTTCACTTTTTTTTTTCTTTTACACAAGTCCACCCTATGCAAGTGCTAATATAAGGCGGGTTATTACATGCTACATATATACATCTAAGATATTTACTTTATTTCCTATTTCATTTCATGCTGAAAATGAAACATAATCCCTACACTCTTGCAATTCCTTTCTTTGTTTCATCATCTTCACTTGAAAATAAGGCTTTCATATACCCATTTAACTTCTCATTCAACCACGAGCATAAATAAAATCGTTTAATGACTTCATTTGTTCTTTAAAGATAATTCTGCAATTGCCAGTTTTGGCACATCAACTTGTTTTACTCCTAACTTTCAATCCACTTATCTGATTTACTTCAAATCAGTACCAAAACGCCTCTCACACCTCGAACTTTAATCTCATGAGCCTGCTCTGTTCAAATCGAGTAATATTACAGAATCACTGGATGAAAAGAAACCCCAAATTTTCTGGAATTTCTTCATTTTTCCAGCAAAACCTATTATGTCTTTGTTCTGCTATTTCCATAGCACATAAATATCACTTAATTCATTTCATTCCTCTTAAAGACAAATTATTCACACAATTACCAATCAAGAATAAAGCTGTATTTCACAAACCAAACCACAACAAAACCGGCAACTTGCATTTATTACCTAACATCACAATTTTCTCAACAATTCGCATAGTATCACTTCATTTTCTTCATCCTCCTTTTCTTTTACATAATCAGTCATGATCACCATGTTTTAACACCTTTAAATCACTTCTAAATTTCATATAAACACAGCCAATCACTTTTTATTTCAACCGCCACACATCCACCACAAAACAGCCCACTATATGGAATTTTACAAAATAAATTCCATAAATCATCCACAATTTCTTGAAATATTTACACCAAAACAATTTCCATGAACTAAATAACTTTACTTCAAAGAGTATAGCTTTTTACCTTGTGTATGTTGATTTGATTGCAAGAAAAAGATCTATCTTTCCTTTCTCTCCTTTCGTCTCTATTTTCTTGGTTTTCTCTCTCTCTCTCTTATCTCTATATTTTCTATTTATTTTCTCTTCCTTTCTTTCTCCTTCTTTGTGGCTGATTTCTAGCTATCTAAAGGCATTCCCACCGGTTCTCCCATGCAATTTATACCAAACTTTGGTCTTTAAGTCAAACAGTCATCCAATGATTTTAATTCACTTGGAGGCTTATGGTTGGTCCAAGTAGCTACCATAGGTGTCCATGAAAATCTCAAGAATTCTCCAGAAATCCTTGCATGATTCTTCATATAACCAATCATGTATTGCCACATATCACACTTGCAACCAATCAAGATGTTCCACCTAGCTGTACATATAACCAATCAAATATCTTTGTGAATAAAATTGATATGGCTATAATTCTTTCTCCTTTTTCTTTTCTATTCCTTTTCTTCTTCTTTTTCTTCTTCTGTTCTCCTTGGCTGGCTATCTTGTTGCCATTCTACCGTCACCATCCTTTACTTGTTTGATAAAGATTGTCTATGTGATAAAATCATAAAATGGTGACTAAGCAAGCTTAATAAATGCTTGTGATGACTAAGCATGATGACTAGGCTTGCTAATTAATGCCTCCAATAATCCAACAACACATGATTCTACTTTCCACCTCATCCTAGATGATTCACCATATCACAACCTGTGAAACCCCAGTCATGACCAACCTTAGAGTAAGGGGGTTGGGATGCATATCATTCTTTATTTCATGATTAAATATGCTTTCATATGATTTCTATGGGCTTTGAATTTGATTTTTATTATCTTGAAGTCTTGTTGGTGAGTGATGTGTGAGAGGGGCAAAATGGTAATTTTTGCCCGAGGTGAAAATAAGGAGATAGCTTGTGGATTGAATAGGAAATAATTTTTCTAGTAGAAATAACAACAAGATTTGTTGTGGTTTAGTGGTTAGAGCCTTGGAATTAATTCTTGAGGTCTTGGGTTCAAAGTCCATCATAAAAGCTTTAGCTTGAGTAAATTTTATTTTGCTTGGGAAAGGATGGTTTCGGCCTTAAGGGCCTAGATTAATGTGGTGATGATGTTCTAGGAGAGACATGATAGAAGTAACCTCATTCCACTCCTTTTACTCTTCTCGAAATTCTTATAGGGAAAATCATTCTTCCTTGATCTTTAATTTTCCTCAATTCTCAACTCATTAGTTTGATCAAGATGTTATAGCCTTTTCCTTTCCAGAAAATTCAGTAAAGTACTGAGGTCTTTTAGGATCAAAATGTCTTGGTAAAAGACTCTTTACGGTCTGAAAAATATGGTAGCATTGTGGGAAATTTCAAGAGGAAAAATCCCTCTAGTAAGCTTGCTGAAATTTTCCTCTAGCTTAGTTCATCTTTCTTCATAGAATGAGCTAGAATTTTCCAACTTATTGTACCTTCAAAAGGTCGAAATTTTTAGCTAACATTCCCTCCCAAATGCTACTAGAAAAATGGTCTTTAGGATCAGTTTGAAATCTGAAAGTTCTTGTCCAATTTCGGACTGCTCAAGCTGGAGCAAAACAGGAAAAATTCCTATACGAAAATCAGCTTTGAGAGCTCCAAACCAAGCTGTTTTCTCCCAAATTTTGTGCAGCACCTTAGCCATGTTTTTCCTCCATAAAGAAGGCTAGAAACCAGCCTTGAATACCCCTAAAACCCCCCTTCTAGCTCGCTGCAAAATGGTTGGAAGTGGCAGACGAAAATCTGCCAAAAAATTCACTGTGCAGCGAAATTTCTGTGCAGATTTTTGTCCAGCTTGCTTCCTATCTCTCTTCCAGCCAAAATGTAACACCCCACGACTATGTACCCTAAAAGGGTGGGGATGTCGCCCCGTCCCGTAGGACAAGGGGTCTTTAGAACGAGGTATAAAATATAAAGGCAATCTCCAAAAGGATCAACTTAGATAAATAAAGAAATATTCTTATTACATCAGGCTCAACTTGGAGCAAAATGGAATAAAACAAAATATTATTTAGAAGCATAAGCAATAAATGTCTCCTAGAACGGATAGAGAAAATAACAAAAGCTTCAACTATTACATGCCCCGCTGACTCAGCACAGTCTATCCCCTGAAAACATGATGTAAAACAGTGTGAGAATAAATCTTAGTAAGTCATGTGTGTGCACATGGTGTTTTTAAATAGTTCGTGTATGTAAAGTGCAAAACATTCGTAAAAATAATTTGGCAAATCATAAACAATCTCTTTTCGCAAGGAGTGGGTTTTTCTCATTGTCATACTTTGTACAAAATAAATCCTCCACTCGGATAAAAATCATGTCACCACACGTTGGGCTCCATGAGAACAAATTGGCCAAGGCACCACACTTTGTGCACCTTGTCCAGACCAGATTACCACACGTTGGGCGTTCTAATCAAGGTGAGTATACAGCCCACCGGGTGAGATATTCCTCAATCTCTACACCCAACAAAACCATCCGGGTGTCCATGCCGGGAATATAAATAATACCTTTCAGGCATAATGCTAGCTTGGACTGGCCTGACCAACCAACACTGTCGCAGTTTCAAGCAGAGTTCATCTTCTGGAGGTGGCCTCCTACCAGAAGACTTACGCTAGCCCTCCAAGACTAGTATTGTTAGCCTACCCTTATTGAGTACTCAACGAACATATCCGTCAATTCCTGATTCAAAACATTTTCAAACATTGGCTTTGTAAAACGTGGTTTTCTTTAAAAGAGATTTCTAAAAATTTAAGGAAAAGAATAGTTTTCTTGCTAAAATCGTTAGTTTGACAAAACCGTTTAAAGAATAAATATCTACGTTTACAACCCAAGTAAACATAGTTTAACAATAGCTTTACAAAGCTTCACAACATGGAGTTGCCATCACAATATTTAACAAAACAGTTTATAAAAGGACTTACCATCACAACGTTTAATAAAAGAATTTATGCAAGGACTTACTTGATATGCCTCAGATAAATGCGATAAAAATCACCGCTGGCTTTCCTCAATTATCCACCTAATCTAAACCATATAATATCATGATCAGGGTCTCAATTAATTCAACCATGCTCTAATCCCATTTATTTTCATAACAATTCGCAATCTCCTATTTAATTCCAAGTAAACTATTCAATCCCCAAAGATCAAATACTACGACCACATGTTTATCTCGCTAATAAACACCATTGAACTTTACTTTCGACATCAAGGGAGGGTATTCCCTTACCTTGCAACTACCGGGTAATGAGGTTTCGATGCTCCTATGGTGATCGTCCCGAGTTCGCTTGAGAAGAAGTGAGAAGCTATCTGCTTTGCTTCACTTGACCAAAAATTAAGAAAGAAGAGGAAATAAGCCTCTATAGGGCGTGATTTAAGGGTAGAAGAAAGAGAAAAGAATCATTAGAGAAAATGACATCAAGAGGTTGAAAGGATTTGTGCTTACCTTAAGGTGTGTTCGATTTTTGCTTGGAACAACTCTTGTATTTTCAAAAATTTGCAGAGAGAAGTTGCTGAAATTTTCGTGTAGAATGGAGAGGGTAAACGGTGGTTATGATTTAAAGTTGGAGAAGATTGGTTTAGGGTTAGATGGTGATGTTTAGATAGACCCCTAATGGCTTTAGGTTTCTTGGACAGCAAAGGCGGAATTTCCAGCTTGTGCGCGCTTCCTTGCTGCCGATTTTAGGGGAGTTTTATGGAGGGAGAAATTCTGCAATTTGCTCCTCTAAGCTGGCCGAAACACTGCTCAAAGGAAGGACTAAATGTGTTCAGAATTTTGGGCCAAACAAGGAAGAGTTTGAGTGAGTTTTGATGACTGAAAAATCCTGTGCATGTGCTGTGAAAATTCTGTGCAAGTGTAGCAAGTTTTGGACTGGTTTGGCTGCTATAATTCTATCGAAATTTCCAGAGGAAAATTGAGGGTATTAGGCACTGAAAATAGCTTGTTCAGCTAGGGTTTTTCAGTGAATGATGTGTGCAGAATTTCGGTTGAAGTAAGAATACAAAGCTGGCCGAAAATCCTGCACAAAGCTGTCTAAATTTTTCTGTGTATATGCTGGACGAATTTTAGTTTTTTTGTGTGAATAAAATTCTGATTTTGTGCAGCTAAGGTAGTTGAATTGTTGAGTGTTCTAGGTGATTTGAGCTAGGATTTTCAGAGTTGGATTGTAGCTAAAGATGGCTGGAATTTCAGACAGCTTATGTAGATACAAAGCTGCCGAAATTCAGCTAGGAAAAGGAAGAAATCCTAGTTGAATTTGGATTGAAATAAAATATGGTTTTATCAATGATTTGGATAAGATTTCCTCTAGTCCTAGAAGAGTTTGGATTGAGCTAAAGGTGCTCCAAGGTGGCGGTCAAAATCTGGAAAATTTTCCAGAATATTTCCAGCTTATGGTTTTCGAAAATTTAAGGGAACAAAAGCTAAAAATAAAACAAATTTCATCCTTAGCTAAAATCCTTAAACTTAGGAGTTAAATATAGAGTCTTACTCCTATGGAAGTGGCGTTTAAACCCAAAGAAAATATCTAAGACTTTAGTTAAAATATTTCTCTAAAACAATTAAATAAATATAAGGATTATGGCTAGAATTCTTGAAGAGGTAAAATTAGATTTTTCCCTAATATATTCCCTAACTCTAATATTCATCAAGAAGAGTTTTATACCACTTGAAATTCTTCAAAGTGGCTCCTAGCTAGGGGTTTTTTCGAAAATCCTAGGGAACACAAGCTGAAAATTAAAGGTGAACTTTATTCACATTAAAGTCCTTGAATTTAGGAAATCAATATAGAGACTTATTTCCTTTGAGTAAAAATACTAAAAGTTCTCTAGGATAGCTAGATTCTTTTTCGGCCAAGATAAGAAACGGTCTAAAGAAAAGAATTTTAAGAAGAGAAACTAACTTCACAAAAGGTAGAATTCGAACTCGGGTCACCAAAGGAAATCACTAACCTCACCGCTATTTCAAAATAACTCCAATGCTAATTTTTCTACAAGAAGTTCTTACCACCCCAATACTCATCCTTCAAAATCTTCGACCAAACCTCCCTTAAACCAAATCTTTAACAACACAACTATTTCGCATCAATTAATTCAAATGCAAGAGTAACAGAAAAATTCACATGCATCATGCAAATAAAGTTATTCTAGCTACCACATAAAATGCAAGATGCTATGCAATGCATGACTTTTTCCCATAGTCAAAGATGGTTTTGGGCGGGGTATTACACAAAACACCAACCCTAATCTGTCAAAACCTTCCTTAAACCTCCATCAACAGAGCTCCATTGATCCCCTTGAACTTCTGCACAAAATTCCATTAATGGCTGTCAAAAAATCTCTCAAACAAATCCCTGCAATTTAGCTTGATTGGTTTCCAAAATTTCAGCCATCTTATTTAGTAACCTTCCATAATATTTTGCTCAATGGACTAGACTTCTTCTTCATCATTGTACACCCTACTTTCGGCCACCATAAGCCTCCATAAGTCAGCATTAATCCCACGAAATTCTGCTCAAACAATCAACCATGGCAGACTTCAAAGCTGTCCAAGCAATCAAGATATTCTTAGGATATTTACTTTCCAAATTCACTTCCTAAAAATATTCTTCAAGGATTGTAACA
Organism: Voacanga thouarsii; assembly: GCA_026120185.1. Lineage (NCBI taxonomy): Eukaryota > Viridiplantae > Streptophyta > Magnoliopsida > Gentianales > Apocynaceae > Voacanga > Voacanga thouarsii. Next base: position 1,136,573 of record JANUWF010002029.1, on the reverse strand, counting down.
ACTAGCCTTTCCTTTTCCCTCTCAAATCAGAGAAACATCCTCCTAAACCCTACAGAATTTTGGCAGCCCTCATTCCACAGAAAATTCGGCAGCCACAACAACCATTCCTCTTGATTTTTCTTCAGCCATCAAGAACACCTACAACTTCCCTTCACCTAATACACCTTCAAACCACTTCAAATCTTCACGAAAATCTCCAGATTGAGTCTACTCATTGCTGTGAATCCATCAACACCAATATTAACATCAAACTCCTCCAAACATCTTGCTACTTCGGATCAAAGCAGAAATTTCTGGACAAGAACATCTTCAAGGTAAAATCTCTCTATCAACATCATCCTCTTCAAACTTGATCTCTAATGAAAACCTATATGAATGATCACACTAATGACTTCCTCTTCTTCTCTCTCTCTCTCTCTCTCTCTCTCTCTCACTCTCATGGACCGAAATTCCCCCTCTTGACCGAATGGACTCTTCTTCCATGACCATGCTTTCGCCACCTTTCTTGAACAAGATTAGCCATGTAGGAGTTGAGATATTCTCTAAACTCCTTCAAGTCATTCATCAATCAAGTAAGTACCTTCAATCCTCTTTTTAAAATTTTAGAATCATGTCTCTAGGATGATGTTGTGAGAAGATGATTGGCGATGGGATTGAGTATGTGATGTTGTTGATTGAAGCATGAGTATATGTATGATTGTGAAGGAGATGTGATTTATGCATGGAAGGATTATTTTGGTGGATTGAATGATGAGTTGAGGCTTGATGCATGTCATAGGTAGTATTTGTGATGAAGCATCCTAGAGATTATGTCACCATTGGTGAATAGGATTTATATGCATGATTAGATTATTGAAGCCATGATCATGTTTATGCTAGTAGAGGTTAAGTCATGTCTTAATAAACTTAGATCTATGTCTATATGCAAGATTTGGATAATTTGATGAGTTGAAGGATTGTGCATGTTATTGATTGTGGTTGGCCATAGAATCTTGATCATGATCTAGTGGTCCCTAAGCTAATTTCATATCATGAATAAAATGTTTAATAATAATTTTTGCTAGAGAATTTCGAAAACCCTAGGAAGGGTAGATTGGGAATTATTATATATGTAAAGGATATTTTGGTCAAATAAATAGTAATTTTTTCTAAGAAATAAAATAAATAAATATTATTTAAAATAAAGAAATCAATTAAAGCCTTTATGGAAAAAAGATTTATACTTAGTAAAATATTTAGGAAAACAAAACCCTTAAGGATTTACTTATTATTTTCCCAACAAAACTCATTAAGTTTATTCTCAATTAATTTTAGCTATCAATTATTCTCTAACAATTAAGTTATTAATAAATCACTATTTTGCCTAGTATCACCTATAACTCTTGATCAAATAAACTCTAAATTTTCCTTAGCAAGATTTAAACATTCAACCTATTAGGATTCACTTCCCAAACCATTAACTATTTTAAATAACAAATTAAACTTAGCTTATAAACCTACTTATTTATTATTTTACCTTAAAGCTTGGGACACTAGGATCATGGTAGTAGTGAATTGAGTTGATTTAAATTTAAGAAAGTGGATTGTGGCTTGAATCTGATTAAGATTTGTATTTGCCCATGTGGGGTTAGGTCATCTATCCGAGACCTTGTTGTTGTGAGCAAGACTCAGGTAAGCTCCTGCATAAAACCTATTTGATGCAAAATGTTTATTATGGCAAGCCAAGTGTAGAGTGCATGGACACTCATTTATGTAAAGGCAATTGAGGATTATTTCCATTCTCATTCCAGACAAATAAATTATATGTAAATCAAGGGGCGGTTTTACTCAAAACCTAAAATTCTTTCTAAAACTAGTTTTGCCCCAAACTTTGGAAAACCTTAATTGCCATTTTCAAGTGGAACTGTGTTTGTTCATTTTCTTCCCAAGTGGGATATGTTACGTTAAGTACTCATTAATGGTAGACTGGTAGTACTAGTTTTGAAGAGCAAGAGTGAGTCTGCTGGCAGGAGGCCACCTCCAGAAGATAAGCTCAACTTAGGAAACGTCAGTACTACTTAGTCAGGCCGGTCCGAGCTTGCAGTTTGTTTTATTTCAGTCAAGTGACTGTGTTTTGCCGGAATGGACACCCGGTTGTTGTTTGGGTATAGAGAATGAGGAATATCTTGCCCGGTAGGCCGATCACCTACCTTTTGTCAGTCTGCATAAAGTGTCGGCATTCTGACCAGTTATGGGGCCCAACGTGTTGTAACCCATAATCCTTTCTTTCGAGCGGTTGATCTTATAAATTATGTATGGCTAGATAAGCCAAAACGCCACTCTTGTTGTTGACTAATGTTTGATGCTTGCCAATATTTCTCTTATAAAGGTTTTACACTTTGCATCCACGAACTGTTTTCACTAAACACCCAAAGCACACACGGACTTACTGAGATTTCTATCTCATCACCTTTTATCATGATTTCAGGTTGATCCTGCTGTGGGGATGAGTAGCTAGATTTTGCCTGCTCTGGAAGAATTTTTCTGACTATTATGTTATGTAATGTTTGGGAGACGAGAGTGGATGATTTTACTTATAGTTTTATTTTATTAATTTATGGATTCAGTTTTGAAGAATTTTTGGGTTGTAAAAAATTTTTAAGTATGATTTTACTTATAGTTTTATTTTATTAATTTATGGATTCAGTTTTGAAGCATTTTTTGGGTTGTAATAAATTTTTAAGTCAAGTATTATTTTCTTTCAGCAATTTTATTTGTGTGACCTAGTTATAAAGACCCATTGTCCTTTAGATGTGGCGACATCCCCGACCCTGGCAGGCCTAGGTAGCGGGGTGCTACACAACCAATCATAATTTACCATTTCTTTTCCTTTTTCCAAAATCCGCCATTTTTCCTCAGGAAAGAATCATAATTTCATCCATTTTTTATTCCAGTTGGGAAAACTTTTTCTTTTACCAATGAAATATACTCATTAAATTGAACACAATGATGTTTCTCAGAATTCCAAAATTCTTTCTCAGTTTTTCTTAATTCGTGATCGAAAATTCCTTCGTTGCCCATTAAAATTTTTATCACCCTGAAGTATTTGTCTGATTAAATTGAGCATTTACTATTCTGCAGTTCCATAAATATATTACTTCAGTACAAAGTAGTACCCATTTACATACAAAATGGGAAGGATATTGCAATTCAGCGTTTCCCCCAAGCTTAAATTGGATAATATCCTTATTGGCAAAAAATTAAAGAATATCAGCATTTTCAGCGTGAGTAAAAGAAATAAAAGAGATGAGAAGGTAAGGCAATACTCCCGTAAGAATCTAGCATGTGTCATCAGAAGGAGAGGAAAAGGATGATTGTCGAAAAGAAGAAAATCTTCAGTCTTGCAAAAATAAAGAAAAATACAACAACATACCAAGGCTAAAAAGATCGTAAAAACAATACAAGCAAAATAGTAGACAAAGGAAATAGTTCAAAAGCAAATGTCTATCAAAAGGATACAAGGAGTTGCTACCAAAAATGCATTAGTATCAAAACTAATAAAAAATAAACCATCATCTAGTAAGATATATATACACAAATATTATTAACAAGCAATAAAATAAACTAATATAAATAATACCAACATATATATTAGTATCAAGAACTACACTACAACTAATACAATAAAGCCACAAAATAAATGTTCAAACTAATATTTTCACTAAGGACACACTAAATCATTCTATATATATATACAACAAAACACTAGTATACAAAGCACTAGAAGTATTATACAAATTAAGGGTCCTTACTGAGAACAAAAGATTACCACTATAATATCAACCAATCCATTAGTATTACAACCTCCAAATAATACAAGAAAGTCTCCCAAATAATCAACAATTAATCTCAACAGCAAAATTATTACTATATAAAAGATTGTAAGAACTTAACAAAATTCCCAATTACAAGTTAATAGTTTGCAAAAACATAATATCAACTATACATTCCAATCAACTACTCAACTTATTCACCACTACTACAATCAAATTTCAACCTCTAATACATATATACAGTACAACAACACCCTCAAAAATATTAACACAATGCTAACAGACAAACTCCACGCAACAACAATAATTTCCCAACAAAACATCCAACATCAACCAAATCTTAAGAATATCCAACACTATTACAACAATAATGAAATAAATCTGACTATACAACAAACAACCACAATAATTATTATATAGCAGGATCCTTCAATTGGTTGCCAATTACAACAATACCTTCATCCTACAAAAACTAGTACAACAACAAATACAAAATTCCCCATTAACAACAAAAATAATCCACAAAACAAAATTTAAATCCAATGAATCCACTATATATATACAATTTCTCAAGATAGCAACATACAAAAATATCAATAATAATAATACAACAAACATAATGATACAACACATTGGAACCTAATACACTTTAATTATCTCAGTAACTAAAAATAAAGTATTGAAACAATATACAAACATGGTATAAAAGGGAAAAGATGTCTATATAATAGTAATGGTTAATAATATGTAAAAATATAGAAACAAATGTTTACATAAAAGAATTAGTAATATTTACAAAAATTTATATAGCTAAATCAATAAGACTCAAGTTTTCATAGTATTGCCAATCCCCGGGAACATCGCTAAAAACTTATTGCTAGTTTTTCATGCCTTGGAAATAGTATCAACATAGGCCACAAATAATAAATTTTTAATTTAAAATGCCAAATACTAAAACTGCACAATAGGGCAAGTATACTCATCGCATAGTATAGGGAACAACGGGTATTGAATCCACTGAAACTTAGCAATTACCACAAATATTATCTAGTCAAAATGAATGTAGAGATAAAGTAAATAAAACTAACTATACTGAACTACCACAATAGAGAGTTCATCGGACCTACATGAGAAAAGTCACAAGGAGTAAGAATACGGAAAAAGCCATGTACAAGAAGGAATCCCCCAAAAACATGTCAAGTAAGGAGAATGCCACTACGTTTATCAAATCCAAATTCGAGCATCAATATGAGTTTTTAAGAATAAATGTCACTTTTTCTGATGTTATAAGATTTCTTTCCTAAGGCTTAATTAATTGGTACCTTTGCTAAATCAATATAACATAAGAAAGCATTACACTCAACTCATCACCCAAAAGGTACTCAGTATCCCCAATATCCCTATTTCTAGGCGATATTGAAAATCCATTGACTACCAAGTTCTAATTTTTTAACCTCTCTCTCAAGTTTGTTGAAGGAAAACAAATATTGTACTACTTAATTTGGTGTTTAACTCTTAACTCCATCTCCTGAATTAATTAAGAGTTAACCAATCAATTGATTAAATCAATCAAGCCCAAACAATCAATCCAACACAATAATGACCAAGTAATCAAATACAAGATATTGGAATTCAATAAATTACAATAATAACTGAATACAAGAACATAGATTAGGCTTCCTCCCTCAAATACAACTAAATCATATAAATCTCAACATTGTTAAAATGTAATACAAAAAAAAAAAAAAGAAAGAAAGAAAGAGAAAGAGAGAGAGAGAACTTCACTCATAGATAAGATATTGAACTTCTTCTTCCTTAGATTTCCTTGAATAACCCATTTTTCTTCTCCTTGTTTCTCTAAGATCTTCCATTTTTTGGTGTTTAATTTGAGCTCTCTAAGGGATCTCTTCATTACTAGCCAACTAAGAATGATTATTCAATGTTTATAATAGGCCATATATGTTGAAAATTGAAGAAAACTCAGAAAATACAATGTACAATGTGATTTCGCTCGTTTCAAAGACGTGGGTAGGCCAGGGAAGTGGGAAGTTCCACTTTCTTGGGTGGCCAGGTTGCAAAATTTTTGCTACTTCATTTCTTCATAGGCAGTCTGGGGTAAACTTCCCTAGGCCACCCCTCTCTGGGTTAAATGTGTTATTTTGTTCTCCTAGGTGGCTAGGAAGATAGAAGCCCCCTAGCGCACCATGTTTCTGTGCTTTGTTTCCTAATCTTTACCTAGGTGGCCTAGGAGATTAGAAGTGCCTTAGGCCGCCCCTTCTTTGGATGAAATGGCCTATGGCTTTGCTTTGGGCATCCAAGGAAAGTTGAGGTTCCCTTAGCCGCCTTGTGTTTTTCTCCATGCATGCTTTGGTTTTTCTATAGGCGGCCTAAGGAAATGTCGCTTCCCTAGGCAGCCTTGTTCTTGTGTATTTCATCTATTTTTGTTCATTTTTCTTCCTTTTTATCATTTTTATCTCTAATTGGGATTTTAATTATTTCCTATGAAAACAAGATGAAAGGGTATGGTAAGTAGTAATTTGTGTAAGAATTTATCACAATTAAAGCATAAATACACACACACACACACATATATATGATGAGCCCTTATCATTCTCACATCCGTAAGTGTTGTGATAGTCAAAGTTAATATTTTGATGCTTGTTATATGAACAAGTTTATTTGATAACCTAGTAATAAGATAATCACATGGATAATTATTTTGTGTCAGTGATATAATCTCATTATAGCAAATGTGCAAATATCCTCAAACTTGAGATCTCTAGGATACTTTGTTTGCAGAGCATTATACTTTGATTCTAACCTTTAGAGTGTCATCTGGGACCACCTATAAAAAGGAAAATGGGTACAATACAAAGTATATGAAAATAGTTGAGAAGTGTTAGTGTTATGCCCTAGAGAAAATCTTATGTATTTCTGTATATAGTTCATTATTAAATAAAATAAGGCATTCTTTATCTTTCAGTTTATTTTATTTATATTTTGTGTAAAATATCTATTAGATAAAGTCCCAAGTATAGTACTACGTTATGAAAATCACGATAGAAATCATGATGTAAGGTTCCTACTACACTGAATAGTGTTCGTACTTAAATTATTTATAGTCGTAGTATTAATTAGATAGGACATCACCAATACGGTAAGATTAGCACGTGTTATACTTCCTTATCTAATCAGGCGGTGGTTCTCACATCAATGGGTATTATGATACTCAAAGTTAACACGTGGTACTTTTTACTTCAACAAGTACATTGGATCTAAACTATGAGATAATCACATGGATAACTCTTTAGTGCCAGTGATAGGATCTCCTTATAGCAAATGTTCAAGTATCCTTAGACTTGAGATCTCTAAGGTACTTTATTTGCTAAGTGTTAGACTTTGATTCCAATCTCTGGAGTCCTAGCAAGACTACCTATAGAATGGATATTGGGTACAACAACAAGTAAATAAAAGTAGTTGAGAAGATCAATAAAGGATTTTTCTCTCCTAATAGTAGTAGCGAATATCTCACGGCCACTTGTAGGAATCACTGCTCGAGAAGTCCTTGGTTAAGGCGATTATATATTGGAAATGATTCCAATAGATACATATGATGAGTAGTGAATTTTGGGAACAAGTACTAAAATATTTGAGCCAGAATTAATTTATTATTCTTGATGTAGTTGGCACTAATTCCATACTCCGACCGAATGAGATATTGTATAGTGAAAGGAGTTTATTGCACCTTTGTTTGCTATTGAAAGGTTCATGTCAAGTCACTTGACTTACTTTTGGGTAGTCATGATTGATGAAGCTTCATCATATATGCATTTTCTATTACTTTTGTGCTTCGATTAAGATAAATTATGACATAATTCACTGTCCACCACATACTTTTTATCTTATTTTTGCTAGGAAATAGAAAATATCAATTAAAGATAAAAGGGAAGAAGAAAAAATAAGTAGAGGTAGAAGAAATCATGGAAGCTATGCTTAAATATTATCCAGAGAATAGGCGGCCAAGGGAATTCCAAATTTCCTAGGCCGCCAGGTAATGAACACAAGAGCCATTTGCCCAATGAATAGGTGGGTAAGGGAACTTCAGCTGCAAGACATTTTCCTAGTGTGCATAATTTCCAGAAGCCTAGCATATTTTTTTGTTGGGTATAGTATAGAAGGGTGGCGGCCCAAGGAACTCCAGCTTCCCTCGGCCACCTGTTTCAAACATTTGTATATATATATTTTCATTCAAAGTGGTAGCCTAGGGAAGTCCAGGCTCCTAAGTCTAACAGTAACAGCCCTACTAAAGGTAACAATGGAAGTATATCAAAATCGGGTGTCGCCTCATCCAGTCACCCAAACAAGAGGTCTTTATAACCAAAAAAAAAAAAAAACCAACAGAGTATGTAAGGTCTAGATCCATACAACAACCCATACTGATGGTCACGTGTACATATATAACAAAGAATCTCATACATGATAATTTTCCAATCAACATTAGTGGTGAGGCACATTATCCAAAAAAGAAACATCCAGACCTATTCTGCTATCACTGTGGTTTCGCCCTCTATCTGTAGGTCCGCTCAACTCCAGATCCTACAAAAAGGTAAGATAAAAGATACGTGTGAGTGAAAAATCACCTAGTAAGTTCGTGTATGCTAGTGCTTTATCAAAGAGGCAGAGTACACAAAACTCTTATGGAATAGCATATCATTTGTTCATTAGAGATGATTCCAAAACTCTTTAATGAAGAGTTTATTTAGAACTCAATCATTTTTGAAAAACTGTATTTCAATTTCAAATCATTGCTCCAATTTTAAAATCACAGGAAGTTCTCCAACAGAAAGTCGGCCTATATCCACATGCAAGTCCCGCAGTCCTTGCCTTCAGCGCCACGTATCGTTGTACTGAGACTACAGCCTCTAATACTCAACCATGCATTGCCAGAATAAGTACACCATAGTGTACTTCAGCTCAGGTATACCGCAGAATACCTAGTGTACTACATCACACAATCTTTTACTTGGCACCATAAGCCAGGGGTCCCAATCCTGATGTCAATCACCATTGAGGCAGCAAGGAGTGAGACGCACCAAGTGTCATCACTCAGCATCCAACGAATGACTCATAAATAAGAAGCACCCGCAGACGAGGCAATTGCTAGATGTTAAATGGCTAGTCAGGATGACTCATCTTAATGTTCTGTCACCTAGTTTAAAGTAAAACAATCCCCAGAACTAGCTAAGTTACTTGGAATCATCTATCTCTAAAATGAGCTAGTACAAAGATGAAAGTCCTTGTTGAGTACTCAACATTAACAATACCAACCCCGTCTGACTGATCAGGCCAGAGGGTTATCTGATTCCACAAGATTTTCAAATCAAAACATTTTTAGGGCAAAATAATATTTTCCAAAATTTGATCCCACTGACTCGCAAGTTAAATCATCATTCACATTGGCTTCGTAGAGCCAATCAATTCATTCCATGGAACATCAGGCTAATAAAACAATTATAGGAGACGAGAAATCATTTTCCAAAATCATGTTAAAATAGAATAAAGAGTTCTGTTCACACATAAAAACAAGTTTCCAAGAGTATTTGGGTCATTTTCTTGGTGCTCTATCAGAAAAGTCATTTCCAATGGTATTCAGGTCATTTTATCCATACTCGATTCCAAAAGACTTTCCAAGGGTAATCGGGTTATTTTACCCTTACTCGATTTGAAAAGTATTCACAAAAGTTCCAATCAGGGTATTTTGGTCATTTACCATATACTCAATTCCATAAGTTTTCATAAACATTCTAATAAGGACATTTGGATTATTTTTCAAATACCCGATTCTAAAAGGAACTTATTTTAAGAAATCCAGAATTCTAATCCCAAAAGAGGATTAAATTCAAAGTTTCCAAACATATTTCCATAAAATGTTCCAATAAGGGCATTCCAATCTATTTATGAATACCCAATTCCAAAATTTACCATTTTTCAAAAATCCCAAACTTTTAATCCAAAAAAGACTAAATTTACAAAATTCATGCTTTAATCATCTAGTAAGGTTTCCAAGCCAATTATGATGTTCAGTTGAGCCCAAAATGACATAAAATAATTCTTGCTCAGATAAACCTTAAATATTTCAGGGATTTCCAAAACGGTATATAACATAGCATTTCATGGAAAAACAAAGCACACTAGCTTTAGAAAGAGTTTTAGAAATCCAAAGGACCCACCTCGTGTCCTAAGCAATTCTTTCCATTCACAGTCATTTAACCTTCGTTTCTATTATTTTCAATGTTTCGTTGGCTGTTTTTCATTAAACCTACACCAAACATCGTTTTTAGGTCAATTCATGTTTGGTCGAAAAATAGCCAACGGGTAGCCAACGTCGAACCGACATTTAGCCGATGAGGCCGACGGTTAGCCGATGGTTAAGGAAAACATTCAACTTTCATTCACGTCGTTTTTCATCATTGAATCAATTCTTTTGTTTTCCTTTTCTCACATCCTTCCTCCCTTCATAAACAAGGGATTCACTACATTTTCCCATTTATTTCATCAAAAATCACATAATTAATCATCCTTAATTCATCTATTTTCAGACTCATTTTTCGAGAATTTCACAGATTGACACATGATTTTGTTTTGCACATAACTTTCAATCTACAACTCTGATTTGGCTCTATGATATACCAAAATGACCCAAAGACTATTCAATTTAATTTTGTATAGGCCATTTTTAGATTTCTAGTTCCAGTAACAAGTTACTGGGTAAAAACTGCCCCAGTAGTTTTATCTCAATTTGACTATTCATGCTTTCCTTTGTTTTGCTTTAGCCTTTAGCATCTTGGAACCATTATTTCATTCAATCCTCCTTCAAAGCCTATATAATTTTGAATTTCTAGATTTCTAGTAGCTCACAAAAGTCACACTTATTCAACACAAATTCATCTCTTCTAATCAAAAGCTAGTTTGAACCATTTTTCCCAACTAAGTAAATTCCATTTTTACTATACTTTGATCATCACCTCTTCAACCAAAAATAAGCCTTCAAGCTACCATAATTATTCAGTTCCTCCTCACACAAAACATCATTTAAAGGCCCTTAGGCAGCTGGCGCATATACAAGTTTATAAAATATTCATACACAAAAGTTCACAAACCCTAGCTTTGATCCGAAATTAATACATGAAAGTCATGTTATGTTACAATTCATATCATCATAATCATCATTCACCCAACAACAACTTTAATTCAAGAAAGATAGGGTTTTACCTTATATTTGAGGCTATTTGGTGTGATTTGTTCCAAGAACACCAATGCTTCACCTAGTACACCAAGAACACACACTAACTAGCCTTTTTGTTTTTTCTTGTTTGATCTCTTTTTCTCTTGGTTTTTCCTTCTCTTTGCTGCTGAAATTTAGGCTGTTTAACAGCCCTTTTCCATCGGCATTCGCCCCTGAAATCATGGCCCTTCATTTCTTGTTTTGGTTTAATTGAATGGTGGATATATTTAAGTGTGTTCAAATAGGATTTTTACACACCAACCACTTTTTCCTCCACAAAATTTTCCTTTATTTCTCCTTGCATATCCCACGAAATTTGTGACCAATTTTTAGCCATTCATTCATCTTCTCTTGGTCTAAATATTACCCAATTATATTGCTTAAGACCTTAATCAAGTGGGCCCACGAGTGAAGTGTTCCAATCACAAAATTACACATCATTCTTCATTTATTTTGCAAAAGCTTATTTATGAAGTCTTGCATGCATGAATCTTTCATGCACTCTCTTATTATTTGACACTTTTTCTTAGCCACCAAACACAAGAAGCCACATGTCCCATTTTCAATTGCATTTTTTTATTTTCTTTAGAAATGACCAAAATCGGCTCCGTAACGGAAAAATATTTTATTTCATCAATCAACTCCAAAAATTCCACTGAATTCATTGGTAACACTTAAATTCTTCAATTCCTTCTCTACTTAGTCAATTTTTTTTGTCAAAGTCGCCGGCGTGGTTAAAATGACGAAAATGCCCTCGATACCTCGGGTAATATAATTCACACCAAAACGTGCGTTTCATCACACTGATCAGTTTATCTTTTTAGAGTATCCTATAATTATTATTTTGTTAATAATAATAGCCTTTCAAAAATTCAGGGTATGAGCAGAACAAATCCAATAATTACATCCAAGTCCCAAGAAAACATTATTATACCAAAATATTCGTCTTATTATACCGATCATCTTTTATTCTGGCCATTAATATAAATTATCATCCTATTACAATTAGTAGCCAATTGAAAGTAAAAGGTGGGGGTGTTACACTAACGATAGTTTTTTTTTTTTTTTTGGTCAATTTTCCAAAACCTTGGTGGCCCAAGAAAGTTGGACATCCCTAGGTCGCCTTGTGATAGGAATCACCCCAGGCACAAAGGCCACTCAAAATAAGATAAAGAGAAATCTAAGCAACAACTCATGGCATCTTGGGTGAGATCTATTTTTAAGAGGTTTCAATAAGAGTTTAAGGCCAACCAAGTCAACAAAACATGGGCCAAGAGAATGATGAAGGAGTGAATAAAGGAATGAAGGCTAAAAGGAGTATAAAGAAGGCAACAATCCTTGTGGAAGGTCATACAAATAAATGAACAAGGATTAAAAGATAAATGGGCAAATGAAGGAATGAGACCCAAGGGAGCTTCAAATAGAAACAAACTTGGCTTCTAAACTATTTTTTAGATTAAGGGAACACATGAAAAATGAATGAAAGGAATGGAGGTTAAATGAGTAGGAATTGGAGTGCCCAGAGTTGACCCAGCGCCGACCCAGATTAATCGACTAGGCGCCAACTGTGATCTGTCAAATTCCTCAACTTTTTGATGTGTGCACTGTTCCTACAAAATGGATCTAGTGATGGCCTTACTAGACCGACCCTTCACTGACTGTGTACTGGAAAAGGCCTCGTTTTGATTCTAACTTTTTGTGAACGAGTACTAGTCTCATAATGTACCCGGCACCAACCCTGTTTTAGAACTTGAACCCCTGATGTTTTTTTAGCTATGTTGGAGTTATTTTATAATATTTACAAATAAGTTTAGGTCAGCACAACAATATATATGTTGTTATAACTATTGTAAATGAAAAACCTTTAGAGGCTATGAAATATTGAAAGTTCAAAAACTCTTTGAGAGTTTGGGGAGAGTGATCCTCCTGGGTGATGTCTATTAAACATTAAGACTAAATCAAAGTGGCATCAGGGATCATATCAAGTGGTATCAAAGCTTGTATTATGTTGATTCTAATCAACCAACTTTCTTTGGGCTAAGGTACAATCTTCTTCAAGATCCATTGATTTTTAAATCTTTGTCACTTTTTCTCTTGCTATTTTTAGATGTTAAAAACTTGAAATTGTGCCATGGAAATGTTGTAAATTTTACCCTATATGATGTATTGATGTTTAAGGAGTCATTTAGTGTAACAATTTGTTGATTTGGGGTCAAAACCAAGATAAAATTTGTTATACAATATTGAGCTATGAAATTGAATTCAATATGTTTGATATATTGTCCTAATGAATTGTGAATGGTCATACTTGACTACCAAAGCTTCCAATCAAAGTATGATGAATAAGTTGTTTTGTAAAGAGAATTTAAGTGATTGTTAATTGTGAAATTGTGATTGAGATTGTGATAACATCAAGTAGTGTAACAACTCTTTGAAATCCATGCATCTTCCTTATTGCACACCAAGTGTTTGATAAATTACCTTTAAGACACCTTTCTTTCTTATCCCTTGGAATTTTGTTGACATAATTAGTAGAACTAAATTCTTTGAAGTGGGAAAGAGTTGGGAAGAACTTGAGTATGGGATTAAATGTTTAAAAGAAAGCAAAAGGATGAGTTCATTGTGATAAAAGCCAAGAAGAATCGAAACACAAGTGAAGAGTGACCATTAAAAATTGAATGTAAACACATGAGGGAGTGAAGTGAGGAATTTTCCTTGTGTTTTCTACTTCAATTTTGTGAGTACTTCTCTTGAAAGAAAAATCACAATGGCTAGTTGCAGTGAAAGTGAAGGGTATAAAAATTATGAGGAGTCTTGCTATGGTGAGAGTAGTTATGGGAGATATAATGAACATGAATATGACTAAGAAAAAGATTATTAGGGAAATGAAGGTGATCATGAGAATTTACTTGATTGTGGAGATGGGGCTTCTAGGGATAGCTATGATGAAGTGCCAAGCACAAGTGGAAAAAGATATGTGGGTATAAATTGTTACACCCCGCTACCTAGGCCCGCCGGGGCCGGGGATGTCGCCCCGTCCAAAGGACAAGGGGTCTTTATAACGAGGTCACACAAATAAAATAGCGGAATAAAAATTATAAAAATAATACTTCAACTTAAGATTTATTACAACCCAAGAATAAATCCACGAATTCCCAAAAAGAAACAAATCCATAAATAAAATTATCCATTCTCGTCTCCCTAAAGCAATACATAAAATCAAAAGACACATTCTCTTCCAAGACAGATAACACTAGCTACTCCTCCCCACAGCAGGATCGGCCTGAAATCATGGTAAAAAGGTGATGAGACAGAAATCTCAGTAAGTCTGTGTGTGCTTTAGGTGTTCAGTGAAAACAGTTCGTGGATGTAAAGTGTGAAATCTTTATAAGAGAAATATTGGCAAGCAATAAATATTAGTCAAAAGCAAGAGTGGTGTTTTCCTCTTTTTGAAACCATACAAGTGCCCAATAAAATCAACCACTCATAAAGGTGGTCATGGGTTACCACACGTTGGGCCCCATAACCGGTCAGAATGCCTAGCACTTTGTGCAGACTGACAAAAGAAATACTGGCAAACAATGAATGATGTTCAAAAATAAGAGTGGCTTTTTGGGCTTATCTAGCCGTACATAATTTATAATATCAACCACTCGAAAGAAAGGATTATGGGTTACCACAGGTTGGGCCCCATAACCGGTCAGAATGCCTAACACTTTGTGCAAACTGACAAAAGAAATACTGGCAAACAATGAATGATGTTCAAAAATAAGAGTGGCGTTTTGGGCTTATCTAGCCGTACATAATTTATAAGATCAACCACTCAAAAGAAAGGATTATGGGTTACCACACGTTGGGCCCCATAACCGGTCAGAATGCCTAACACTTTGTGCAGACTGACAAAAGGTAGTGATCGGCCTACCGGGCAACATATTCCTCCTTCTCTATACCCAAACAACAACTGGGTGTCCATTCCAGCAAAACACAGTCACTTGACTGAAATAAAACAAACTGCTAGCTCGAACCGGCCTAACTAAGTAGTACTGACGTTTCTCTAAGTTGAGCTTATCTTCTGGAGGTGGCCTCCTGCCAGAAGACTCACTCTTGCTCTTCAAAACTAGTACTACTAGCCTACCCCTGTTGAGTACTCAGCGTAACATATCCCACTTGGGGAGAAAATGAACAAAACACAGTTCTACTTGAAAATGGCAATTAAGGTTTTCCAAAGTCTGGGGCAAAACTGGTTTTAGAAAGAGTTTTTGGTTTTGAGTAAAACCGCCCCTTGATTTGTAAATAATTTATTTTTCTGAAATGAGAATGGAAATAATCCTCAATTGCCTTTACAGAAATGAGTGACCATGCACTCTACATTTGGCTTGCCATAAAAAAAATCATTTTTCATCAAACAGGTTTTATGCAAAAGCTTACCTGATCCTTGCTCATAACAAAGGTCTCCAATAGCTGACCTGACCCGCATAGGGTAAATACAAACCACAATCAAACTCAAGCCAAAGACTCACTTTCTCAAATAAAACTAACTCAACTTACTACAGTCATATCCCTAGTGTCCCAAACTTTAAGACTCAATAATAAATAAAAGGGTTTATAAAATAAATCTAGTTTGATATTAAAATAACTAGAGTTTGAGAAATAGGTACAAAAAATTGAAAGTTTAAATCTTGCTAAAAATAAATTATGGTTTATTTGAAAAAGGGTCCAAGGTAGTATTAGGTAAAATAATAATTTATTAATAATTAATTGGTAGAAAATAATTGATAGTTAAAATTAGTTGAAAATAAATTTTAATTAGTCTTGCTTGAACAATAATAAGCAAATCCTTAATGGGTTTTGATTAAAAGATAATAATTAAATTTTTAGTAATAAATATTTTATTAATTATAATTATTTCCATAAAAGGCTTTAATTGATTTTATCATTTTAAATAATATATATATATATATATATAGTTCTAGCAAAAACTATTATTTATTTGACAAGAATATCACTATTTTATATAAAAGACCAAATCCACATTTTCCTATGGTTTTCAAAATTTTACTAGAAAAATCATATTACTAGATATTTTATTAATGAAATAAAATTTAGCTTAGGGACAACTAGATCATGATCATATTCCTATAGCTAACCACAATCATGAACATATACAACCCTTCAATTCATCAAATCATCCAAATCATGCATACAAGCATAGATCTCAATTTATCAAAACATGATCTAACCCCTACTAGCATAAATAAGATCATGGCTTCAATAATCCAACATGAATATAAATCATATTCACTAAAGGTGACATAATCTCTAGCATACTTCATCACAAATACTACCTATGACATGGAGACATGCATTAAATCTCAAATCATCATACAATCGACCAAGATAATCCATCCATGCATAAATCCCATCTCCTTCATATTCATACATACATTCATGCTTCAATCGCAACAATATATATATATATATATATATACTTAAATCCTATCGCCATCCACCTACTATCATTATCATCTTAGAGACATGAATCTAGAGTTTAAAAGAAAGGTTGAAGGGACTTACTTGGTTGATGAATGACTTGAAGGAGTTTAGAGAAGATCTCAACTCCTAGATGGCTAATCTTGTTCAAGAAAGGTGGCAAAAGCATGGTCATGGAAGAAGAGTCCATTCGGCCAAGAGAGGGAATTTCGATCCTTGAGAGAGAGAGAGAGAGAGAGAGAGAGAGAGAGAGAAGAGGAAGTCATTAGTGTGATCATTCATATAGATTTTCATTAGAGATCAAGTTGAAGAGGTTGATGTTGATAGAGTGATTTTACCTTGAAGATGTTCTTGTCCAGAAATTTCTGCTTTGATCCGAAGTAGCAAGATGTTTGGAGGAGTTTGATGTTAAAAATGGTACGGATGGACTCACAGCAATGAATAGATGAAATCTGGAATTTTTAGAGGTAGTTTGAAGTGATTTGGAGAGGTATTAGGTGAAATGAAGTAGTAGGTGTTCTTGGTGTAGTGTGTGTTCTTGAAGGTTGAAGAAAATCGAGAGATGGTAATGTGCAGCTGCCGAATTTTTGTGAGAGATTGAGCTGGACGAATTTTTGTAGGGTTTAGGAGGTTGATTCTCTAATTTGGAAGGGAGAAGGAAAGGTTAGTTGTTAAAATCCTTGAAGAATATTTTTGGGAAGCAAATTTGGAAACTAGATATCACAAGAATATCTTTGATTATTGGAGAGCTTTTGGAGATCTGCCATGGACGAATTTCTGGGCAGTGTTTTGGTTGAATGAAAGCTGGTTGAACGAGGCTTAGGGTGGCTGAAATTATGGAGTATAATGGTGAAGAAGAGGTCTGGTCAATTGAGTGATATATTATGGAAGGTTGCTAAACAAGGGTAGCTGGAATTTTGGAAACCAAATCAAGGTATGATTGAAGAAATTTTTGGAAATCTTTTAGGCATCCATGGCTGGATTTTCGTGCAGAAATTTGGGAGGACAATGGAGTTCTGTTAATGGAGGTTTAAGGGTAGGTTTTTGCAGAAAAATGATGGAGTTTCGGCTAGAAGAGAAATATGAACCAAAGCTGAAAAAATTTTCCTGCACAGTTTTCGCTGAACAGCAATTTTCTGGGCAGATTTTCGGCTGCCATTTCCAGCCAACTTACAGAGTGTTTGAAGGGGAATTTCTGGGGTATTCAAGGCTGGTTTCCAGACTACTTCATGGAGGAAAAACATGGCTAGGGTGCTGCACAAAATCTGGGAGAAAATAGCTTGGTTTGGAGCTCTCAAAGCTGATTTTTGTACAGGAATTTTTCCTGTTTTGCTCCAACTTGTGCAGTCTGAAATTGGACAAAAACTTTCAGGTTTCAAACTGATCCTAAAGACCATTTTTCTGGTAGCATTTGGGAGGGAATGTTATCTAAAAATTTCGACCTTTTGAAGGTACAACAAGCTGGAAAATTCCAGCTCATTCTATGAAGAAAGATGAACTAAGCTAGAGGAAAATTTCAGCAAGCTTACTAGGGGGATTTTTCCTCTTGAAATTCCTCACAACTCTTCCATATTTTCATACCATAAGGAGTCTTTTACCAAGACATTTCGATCCTAAAAGACCTCAGTACTTTACTGAATTTTCTGTAAAGAAAAAGGCTAGAACATCTTGATCAAACCAATAAGTTGAAACTAAGGAAAACTAAAGATCAAGGAAGAATGATTTTCCCTATAAGAATTTCGAGAAGAGTAAAAGGAGTGGAATGAGGTTACTTCCATCATGTCTCTCCTAGAACATCATCACCACATTAATCTAAGCCCTTAAGGCCGAAACCATCCTTTCCCAAGCAAAATAAAATTTACTCAAGCTAAAACCTCTATGATGGTCTTTGAACCCAAGACCTCAAGAATTAATTCCAAAGCTCTAACCATTACACCACAACAACTCTTGTTGCTATTTCTACTAGAAAAATTATTTCCTATTCAATCCACAAGCTATCTCCTTATTTTCACCTCGGGCAAAAATTACCATTTTGCCCTTCTCACTCAATAATCATAATCAAGCCCTCTAGACTATAAAACACAAATTTAATGCACATAAAATCATATAAAAATATATTTAAACGTGCAATAAAATATGATATGCATCCCAACCCCCTTACTCTAAGGTTGGTTTTGGCTGGGGTTTCACATAAATTATGAGAATGATGGGGTTTGTGTTAGAAGACCACAAAAATATTTAATGAGTGGTATGCCAAAAGAAAGGGAGTATAGGTGTTTGTATGAAAGTCCAAAAGTATCTAGACCAAGAAAAAAGTGTGCATCGCAAAATTCTTTTAAGAGTAGTTTGAGAAGAAAGCAAGATTATGTTTGTTCTAATTGTTGGGATTATAGCTATAACATGTGTGATTGTCCAAAAAGGAAAAGTCAAGGAAGTAGAGATGAGTGGCAAAGAAATAAAGTGAGCCCTTGTGAGTATTGTTCTAGCTATGAACACACTTCACCTACTGGTCATTGGAAGTCATTTAGTTTGCAATGTAGCCGATTGAACAAAATATTTGAGATGTGAGAAAAACAATATGAGGAAAAGAATAGATAGGAGTAAGGGGTTGAAAGGAGTGAACAAGATGAATTACATGGTTTTCCGAAGAATGAGAAGCTAGAAAAGGAAGCAAAGGCCATGAAATGCTCAATCAAAATGATGAAGTAGTGCATGAAGAAATTAAGAAAAATGTTGATGAGCTTGATAAGGATCTCAGTGATGAAGAAGAAGAAGACCTAGATCTATTGAGTTTAACTAATGGGGTGACTAAGGAATATTACAATATTCTATACTTTCTAGAAGATGAGTCAAACCTATTGGGAGTGTTAGAGGAGAATGAGCAAGAAGAAGTTGAGCAAAAGAGTATGGAATTTGTTGAAGAGCTAAAGAATTCAAAATTAAGGTAAAGAATAAGCAAATGTGTGCTATAGATAAAGGTTCCCAAAGTACTTCAAGTACTTATAAAATGGAAAAAAGCTCACATTCACAAGAAGTGAAAAAGAGGAGTTGGCTAGTGGTGGTGCAGAAGCAGATGAAAATGAGTGAAACTAGTGAGACTGAAGCATCTAATTCAACTTCACAAAATGACATCAGATCTAGAGGAGGAGATAGAGTGAATGGAAGAGATGGGGATATACTTGAGAAACCATGTGCATTGGGTGGAGTAGTAATGGAAGTTGAAAATGCTTGTGGGGGAGTGGAAGAAGAAGAAAATTCACAAAGAGAGAATATATGTTTTCAATGTGTCTAATCAAGCAAAAACCATGTAGTATCCTCATTGATGGAGGGAGTTGTAAAAATGTGATTAGTGCTGCATTAGTGGAGGAGTTAGGAATAGAAACCTTCAAACACCCTAGACTTTACAAGTTACAATGGTTGAACAATTGTAGAGAAGTGAAGGTGAACAAACAAGCCAAGGTTGCCATTGATATGGGAAATTATAAGGATGAAGTGGTTTGTGATGTATTTTCCATGCATGTAGGGCATATTTTGTTGGGAAGACTTTGGATGTTTGATAGAGATGTGGTCCATGAAGAGAAGAGGAACACTCATTCTTTGAGGAAAGATGGAAAAAAAATCACTCTACTTCCCTTATCCCCTGCTGAGAATTTGAGAGATCAAAATATCTTGAGGGAAAAAAGAAAAAAGGAAAGGAGAGAGGGAAAGGAGAGAAAAAAGAAGATGAATAAGAAAGAAAATAAGAGGAAAAAAGGAGAAAAGATGGAAGAACAAAAGAAGGGAGAAAAAGAGGTTGAGGTGAGAGAAGAGAGAGAGAGATAAAAATTGAGGAAAGAAAGCAAGAAGGGGATGAAAGGATAGTAACCAACCCAAGTTGGAGAGAAAAATAAAAGAAAGGCAAACAAGAAGAAAAAAAAAAAGAAAAGAGAGTGGAGGTAAATTGTAAGGAAAAATGTAGGTAGTGAAAAGAGAAAATATAGAGAATAATGAGGTACAAAGCCATGATATTTTACTTTCACAAAAAACTCCCTTGTTTGAATTCTTGTATAGGTTTTGATTCGAAGACGAATCCATTTTAAGAAGGAGGAAGTGATAGGAATCACCCCAGGCATGAAGGCCACTCAAAAGAAGATAAAGAGAAATGATGAAGGGGTGGATAAAGAAAGGAATGCCATAAGCAATACAAAGAAGGTAACAATCCTTGTAAAAGGTCGAGCAAACAAATGAACAAAGATTAAAGGGCAAATAGGCAAATGAAGGAATGTGAACCAAGAAAGCTTCAATTGGAAACAATCTTAGCTTTAAAACTATTTGCAAGATCAAGGGAACAGATAGAAAAGGAACTGAAGGAATGGAGGTTAAATGAGCAGGAATTGGAGTGCCCAGAGTTGACCCAGCGCCGACCTAAATTGACTGACTAGGCGCTGGCTTTAATCTGCAAAATTCCAGTACTTTTTTACGCACGCACTGTTGCAGCAGAATGGACTCAGCTCCGGCCCTACTAGCCTGACCTGGCATTGACTATGTACTGGAAAAGGCCTCATTTTGATTCTAACTTTTTGTGAATGAGTACAATTCCTCTAGAATGTACCCAGCGCCGTCCCTAAGAGACCTACCCAGCGCTGGTCCTATTCTGGTACCCGAACCCCTGACATTTTTTAGCTATTTTGGAGTTATTTTATAATATTTATAAAGTAATTTAAGTCAAGACAACTATATATATGCTGTTATAACCATTGTAAACGAAAAACCTTTGGAGGCTCTAAAAAATTATGAGTTCAAGAACTCTTTAAGAGTTTGGAGAAGATGATTCTCTTGGGTAATGTCCATTAAACATCAAGACTAAATCAAAGAATTTAATCCCACCTTTTATCTTCTCTCTAAATCTTAAGGGATAATCTCAACTTCATCTCTACTCTATGTGCTATGTTGCCTAGTGTGTTTGATAGGATTGAGTTAGGCACCTTCAAATTCTTATCATTGGTGCTCTAATCTTTGATAGATTAGGGTGTTAAGATGTTTTTGAAGAAGGCTAGATTCACTTTATCATAAGAGTATTAATTTTCTTGAATTATAATGTTCTTGTCTGTGAGTTTGATAGGGTTCTTATTTTGAGTACAATCTACAATTTTAGTGCTTTCCAAGATCATATCGAAATGGTATCAGGGATCATATCACGTTGTTTCTAGAAAACATGGTGGCATAGGGATGTCTAAATTCCTTGGGCTGCCCACTTGTGAAAAAGCCACTGCTATGAACGTTTTTTTGTGTTCTACACTGCCAAACTTCTATATAATCATTCTTTTCACACAATATCAAGGGAGTAGAGTTTGAAAAAGGCTAGGGTTTCTCTCAAGAACCCTAGTTCTTGTGAGTCTGAGCACTGAGAAGAGAGGAGGACCAAGAGATCCAAGGAAGAGGAATGGTGATTTCTTGAAGATTTGAAGAGAAAGAAGAATGAGGCATGTCTATGAGTTTGCTTTTCTCTTTTTTTTTTTTTTTTTGTAATTCTACCTGTGTTCTTATGCTAAGATTTGACTTTTAGTTGTAATGAAACATTCTGCCCTATTTTTTGGTTTGAGAATGATGTATTTTATTTAGATATATGATTCTTCTTGTTGGATATTAGGTTATTTAAGCTTATTTGGTTATCTT
The DNA here is from genome assembly GCA_026120185.1 of Voacanga thouarsii. Lineage (NCBI taxonomy): Eukaryota > Viridiplantae > Streptophyta > Magnoliopsida > Gentianales > Apocynaceae > Voacanga > Voacanga thouarsii. The sequence goes on along the minus strand of JANUWF010002029.1, from coordinate 1,114,331 downwards.
TGTTGAGTTGGATTTTGATTGATTTATTTCAATTAAATATTCTTCCTTAATAATTTCAAGAGATGGGGTTGAGGTTAGGACACCCGCTTGACTAAGTTAACATTTACCATTTTTAATTAACCTAAAAGGAAGGTTAGGAATTAGGGCTAATAGACAAAGATTTTATGAAATTGCCTAGAGATTTGCATTTTGTAGCCTCAGGAGGATTTGGGATAGTGAATGATGTTTAATGCACTCTTAGGTTTAATTAGTTAGGTAGAAACACCAATTAATCAAATTTTAGTGTAGAAATCTCATAACTCAATAGAGAGTAATATTGATATTTGATTCATTTTGATACCTAGAATTAGGGATTATGAGTCCAAAGGGTGCTTATTTCTTAGGTCATGAATGGGGGACTTCGTTTTGTTACTTGGGTTATTCTCTTTCTTATTTCTTGAAGAAATTGTGACTCTCCCTTGTTCAAGAACATGGCCTCTCTCCTATTGTAGTTAGTGTAATGCCTAACAGTTATATTTGGCTAAACAATGAGAAGATAGGGAAGTAGGGGTACTAGCTACGTTCCTTAATGTTCTTCGATATTTGCCAATAGTACTTGACTATATGATAGGTGCACTTGCCTATACGTGTGTTGTGTAATTCTAGTTGGTATTTTAATTATTAAAACTTGTGTGCATGTGGCACACAATGACTTGGATTCTCTATATGCACAAAAAAGCGTATCAAATTTTTGGCACCGTTGCTAGGAAATAACTTAGGCTATATTCGAAAAGCTTTAATTATTGTTGATTTAGCCTTGTATTTGTATATACACTTTTATATATTTATGTTATGATTTTATTTCATCTTGGCCAAAATTGTATTTGAGAATTCTTTGATTATTGTATTATTGTTGTTGTAAAATCTATTATTTTGTATTTTGAGTAATTTTAATGCCATTAATTTATTCTTTGATTGGTTTAGTATGGTTATGAGAATTTGTTGAAATTGGAGATTTGTTGTTTATATTTCATGTGTTAGAATTCTTCGATGGAAAAATGGAGATTGTTTGGTGTGATAGAGATTATATTCATCTTGCTTGAAATTGGAATTCTGAAGATGGTTATGTGGTATATGGTTTGGTTGGATGAATTTGTATTTTGGGGAAAATTTCTTTGGCTTTTACTTCATTTTTTATCATTCTTTTTGAAGTTGGAAATTTTTCGCATTCTTATGAAATATGCATGTTGATTTGTGTCTTGGAGTTATTTTGGGAGCAATATTATTTTGTGTTTTTTCCTAATAAAAGAATGGGTCTTTTGGACTCAAACTTTTTGTTCATCTTTTGGGGATTGAGAATTACTACTTTTTCACATAATTTGTTATTAGCTCGCAATTGTGAGGTTTTGATGAATATTTTTAAAGTTATTGATCTTTTGTGTATTCTCTTGAAGGATAATTTCCATTGTACATAAGTAGGAGAATTCAGAATGATATTGTAAATTTTAACTCGAAACTAGAGAGAACTTTGAGAAGGTTGAGGAAACAAAAACACACTGCACAAGAAGGTGTTAACTTTGAAGACTTAGAAGATATGGAAAATCTTGGTGGCCATGTTGAAATTCATGGAAATGAAGCTCAAGTTGGAAATGGAAATGAAAACATAACTGGAAATGAAAAAAGGATAATGGGAGACTATGCAGGACCATTGCTTTATGGGACAGAGTCGAGCATGTTAAAGCAAAGAATGGAGACAAACAACTTCGAGTTGAAATCATCTTTTTTTTGAAATAGTGCAACAAACAATATAATTTGATGGATATCTGCAGGAGGATCCTAAGGCACATATTTCTAGCTTTCTCAAAATTTGTGACATCTTGAAACTAAATAGAGTGCCTGAGGATGAGATTAGACCTAAGCTCTTTCTATTTTTCTTGATGGATAATATGAATTCATAGCTGAAATCACTCTCTCCGGGCTCTATCAATACTTAGGAAGAATTAGTTGAAAAGTTTCTCGCAAAGTACTTCCCTCTCTCTAGGACTACAAACCTAAGAAACAACATTTTTACTTTTGGCCAATTAGAATTAGAGACCCTTTATGATAGCTGGGAAAGATGGAATGAACTTTTGAGAAAGTGCCTGCACCATAGGTTAGATTTGGGATTCCTAATGCTGACTTTCTATAATGGTCAAAATTTTGCCACTAAATGGCTTTTGGACGCAACATCCAAGGGGGACTACAACTCCTAAGATCCCCACAAAGTTCAAGAATCTTATTGAGAACATAGCTATGAACAGCTATTCATTGGGCAATCCAAGGGCTAAGGCCCGTGCACAAGGGATGCATAATATGGATGTCATAGCGGCTATGGAAGCCAAATTTGAAGCCCTTACCAAAAATATTAAGAAGATGCATGCCCCTCTCAAGTGCAAGCTCAAGTGATATTAAGCAATTTTTGTGGAGGAAGCCACCCAAATCATGAATGCAAAAATAGGGGATTACCTAGGGAACAACTGATAGAGCAAGTGGATTTTGTTAGGAATGCTGGGCAAGCAAATAACCCTTAAAATAACATGTACAATCTTGGATTAGGGAAACACCCAAACTTTGCATGAAGCAATTCAAATCAAGTGAGGACCTTTCCTCCCATTCAAGGACTCCCAATGGCACGATCTCAAGCTTCCTCCGATCATACCCCTCCTTCTCATCCTACAAAGCCTTCTCCTAAAGATTTAGTAACCAAGTTGGTCTCCTTAACGGATACAAGGTTCTAAGGAGTGGAAGTGTGCATGAGGAATCACGAAGCCTCCATTCACAACCTGGAGAACCAAATTGGACAACTCTCCAAGTTCATCTTAGAAAGACAAATTGGATCAATCCGGGGCAATACCGAATATAACACTCGTGATGAGCGCGGAAAGAAATGATTTCTCTATTTAGGGCTAGCAAGCTTGGACAATTTCTAGTTTGCTTTATGTACTTTATTTTTCCTTGTTGCTACTTTTAGGATGTTTTTGCGGATTCTCATATGATTTATTTTCAGTTTTTGTTGAAGTTCTAGAAAACAATTTCCATGGAACATTTTCATGCACTTTTATTAGGCTTTATTTGATGTGTATTTTGACTCCTCTTCTCAGCAATAATTTTTGTTTCACTTAGCTATTTTGATATGAGTTTCTAGTTGCAATTGATTTTTACTTATTTATGTATTTGTTTGTCTTTTATTTTATTTGAAAAATATAGAAAAATTAATTAATAGAACCAGTCTAGGCCGCCTAAGGAAAGTTCCCTTGGCCTCCAAAACTATGAAGTCCAGTCTAGGCCACCTAAGGGAGGTTCCCTAGGTTGGCAAGACCAAAAGGGACTTGCTTAGGCAACTTAGAACCTCTGTGGGTGGCCTAGTGTCCTGGTTTGTAAATTTGTTGACTGCAATTTCTCCCTATCCTTACTGTGTCCATTTGTGTCTTCTTATAGCTTTTGTCCATGTTTTACCAATGGCACCCAGTGCTTTTGTCCTTATTTTGTTCTTTTGTCTTCTTCTTCATCTTGTAAATTGTAGCTTTCTCAATCTTCTTTTCACCACTGCACATACTGTACAAAGCATTTCAATTTACATTCATGCTCTAGTCCTTTCTTCTTATCTTTTTCTTCTTATATTCTGCTTCTTGTTCATTTCTTGTCCTATTGGTTTCTGCTTGTGCCATACCTTGCTCTTGGTTTCCTTGTTCAGTGAACATACTGCACATGTACATTGCTCTTGCATAACGTTATTCTTTTGACTACATTTTCTTTTTTTACATTTGTTTCATCCTTCTTTTCACCCACCGCACATACACCATTTACAACAAACACCATTCTATCTTATTCACTTCTTTATCATGTTATTTTGTTGTCTGTGTATACACTTTGTAAAATTCTTTTTCCTTCTTTGCTCATAGATTGCACACAATACTCACTGATGTAATTTTATCCCTTTGTCTTTTTCATTTTCTTGTCATCTCTTCCTTTTTTTTTTTTCCTGTCCGGTTGTGGGTCTTGTATCTTCTTATCTTTGTTTCACTGATAGCACACACCACTCAAAACTATTATTTTTGTTTTCACTTCAATACACACACATTGCATATATAAATTCATTCATTCATTCACTTTCATACATTCACCTCATTTGTTCATTCTCATAGCATTCTTCTTCTTCCTACCCATTTTCTTCACTTACTACTTAATAAAATTTTCCCATGTACCTTATACTTTTCCAACTTGAAGATTGTGTTTGGGTGTTTTCTTAATAATTGTGGGATATTGTCAAATTGTTGAAATGGAGTTTGATTTGTATAAATTAGTGAAAGGGACTTTTTATAGGAATAAGTTTTTGGTCTGGAATAAGTGCTTTGTCTATGAGTTCGTGCATTTGAGAAAAGTGCTTTGCGGTTGTTAGCTATTTTTCGAAAGTGTACATTTTCTCACTCAGCCCTATTTCACAACATTCTGTTACACAAAGCCCCGAACCAAAAACATCCCTTCCAAAAAAATGAAAGGTGAAGCCTTCTCATTATGTACCGTCTCCGATTAACCCTAATCCTTGTCATTACCGTAATGATGAACAAGAGTTAGATATCTCTCTAAAAATTTCTCAACTTTTTCATATCATAGGTTAGAGGTCTATCCTCAACTCAATGGACCATATTATCCAGACTTGGTGAAGGAATTCTATGTAAATATGTGTGATGATAAACAATGCTATTTCACGCACAATGACACCACAATCAAGGAGGTTCCCATCCATCTCACGATGCAAGCTTTGGCACAGGGCTTTAATATTCCAGATGAAGGCAAATGGGTTGTTGTGGACTCTTTCAACAAGAAGGTCATCTCAGACGAGCAATGGCGGTTCAATACTATAAAGGATAAGCTGGGGTTGATATACAAGAGGACTATGCAATCACTTGTGTTGCAGAAGAAAGTTTTGTCCCCCCAATTACATTTAACGGTTTATCTATTGGGGTGGAATATGTAATAACCCACCTTATATAAAGAATTTGTGAACGGTAGTCTTGTTAAAAACAAGAATACATATAAAAGGAATTAATGTTATATTTTATTTTTCTTTTCTATTATTGGTAGTATTATTATGGCAACGAATTGATAATATTATTCTTAGTGCTATAGTATAGTAATCACTATTGTTGTTGTTGTTATTGTTGTTGTTGTTGTTGTTGTTTAATAATATTATTACTATTACTATTATTCTACATCCATTACTGTTATTTTATATTTATTATTTAATATCAATATTTCTTGGCAATATTAAATTATAGTATGATTATATTCAATACTTTATGTTACTTTATTATATTACTATTATTGTTATTATACCTATAAATAATACAATTAATTCCCTAAATATCTTAGTTATATTCATATTATATAAGAAGATATTTTAGAGGGCCCACAAGAAATAAATTAGGATGGCCCACAAGCTGGCCGGATAAATGGAGAAGGAAAAATATAGTGTTTGATGACTTGCATAAGCTGTTTTGAAGTACTTGAATGACTGGAATTTGGTTAATGAAAGAAAGAAAGAAAGGCCATGGAAGAAACAACAAGAAATGGTTAAAAAAGGAAGAAAATTCTGATTGTAGCAAGATTTGTTTCATGGCTATTTTGGACTGCTGATAGATACTGGATGGGAAAGCAAGATAATACAGCTTTATTAAGGTATGAAACAAGGGTTTGAAAGCATTAGATGTGGTAGGACATGTTGAAGAAACCATAGGAATAAGTTAAAACAAGTTAAGCTTCTAAACTGTCATTTTGGACCCCAAACTCGGTACAGTAAGTTTAACTGAAAAACTGAATCAAATGGGAAGGATTTTAAATGTCCCATGACCTGGAGTTGATATAGAAATGTCCTAGGAGTGTTTTGGAAGTAGTCTCAACTCATTTCGACTTATATTGAATAAGTTATGCACAGAACATTGGATGATGGTAAAGCTGTAAAATAAGAAAACCATAAAAATCATTAACCAACTTATTTCTTTAAGAAATTATAGAAACCTTATTTGAACCCATTAAGTAATAATAAAGAAATATACTATGGGTGTAGGTGAACTGAATCAAAGGAACCGCCTTTTAGGGCTACAAAAGGATACTACTTTGGCCTAGCGTACAAGGTGAGTCCCATGATTTTAAAACCCCGTTGGCTATGTCATTTTCTGATAAAGTTTAATGTTTCTCTAATATAGTCCATGTCTCCTTGATATAATTGAAGCCTATGAACCCAATTCACTTAGTATTTTCACAGATATTTTTAATAAATTTTACTTATGCTCAAGTGCTCCCGAAATGATTTGTATATCATTTTTATAATAATGTACCAAGGATGCTTGGTTTAATGATATGATGAAGCAAAACTTTGGTAAATAAAAAGACATATGACTTTTCACTTTTGATAGCTTTTAAAATAAACACTCGGGTGACTCAAAACTTTTTAAAATGATATTTGGCCCCAAAAACGGTTTCTTAGAATTCGTTTCGGGGAGAGCAAACTCCTTTCAAAGGAAGTAGACTGATCATGTAGGTCAGTGAAGAGGTTGAGTACTCAGCAAGGGTTTTGACCTTTGTACTAGCTCGCGTTAAAGATAAATGAACCCAAATAACCCGGTCTAGTTATGGGGTTTATCTTACTCCAAACGGGGCAAAAAGATAGTGGAATTAGCCGTCCCTGGCTAGCCATTTTGAGCCCGACAATTGCCTATTGTTTATGATGGTGGATTGTTCACAAGATACCGAGTGGGGACACTCGGTGTGTTAATCCCTTGCCACATTGATGCTGACTGACGTCAGGATTGGGACCCTTGGCTTATGGTGGCAAGTAAAAGATTTCTAAGTGCTAGGTGAGTTGTACATTTTACACTCACCGTTCCGGCATGACACGAGTTATGTGCTCTAAGGCACAGTCCCTGGCATAAGAAACCGTGTAGCCGAAGGCGAACTTCCTTGAACTTTGCACGCAGGCTGCCCTTGTAGATAGAGAAGAACCTGCTTTTATTAAAATTGGGGGCCATGTATTTCGAAACTATGTTTCTCGTATGTATATGACAAATTGAACCCAAATTCAGCAATTACTTCTATCTCTCCGTTATAAAGTTATTTTTGGTAAAGAAATTGATAATTGATTTCATAAGAAAAACACTAGCATACACGGGACTCACTGAGTACACTACTTACATGTCTGTCTATCTTTTCTATTTTTTTTTAAGGAATTGAAGCTGAGGAATAATCGACGGTTCTTCCAGGACTTCTCCTCTAGCACTGGCTAGTAAAACTTTTGGAGTGATCATTGTACATAGTCTATGAGATATTTTAGCTTATGTGTTTTGGGAACTATGATGATGTACCTATCTTGACTTATATGCTTATGTAATAAAAGAGCATGTTTCATATATCTACTTAAATTTCAGCTTTTACTCACTTACCTTAAGTTTTAAATCGTTATAAAGATCACTTGTTTGAGAAGTTAGACGGGGCAACATCCCACCAGAACCCAGCCCATTACAACTAAAATATGGGGTGTTACAATTGGTATCGGAGCCCTAGTAATAGAGTTTAATTTGCATTTTGTGTGTATTATTTTTGGGTATAGATAGAAGTTTGACTTGACTATTCTTTTGTAGGTGTGGCAAATAGCGGTGATAATGGGAAAAAGCTAATAGAAGAAGAGGACCCTAGAGATGGACTATGGGAAGAAGGCGAGAGTTCTCACCCTATGAAGAAGAAAATAAGGACTTTTCTCGGATCATCTGTCTTTGGTCCTTGTTACTACCACAGCTCCTTTAAAGGACCAGGATCATGAGGAAGGAGTCAAGGACCATCACAGGATAACAATGTAGGAGATATGAATAAAGAGCTTGAAAAGATAGGAAGTTCCACCCAACCTGTAGTACCTGAAAAGGCTATCATGCCTTCTAAAAAATCTGATGACGAAGTGGTCGAGGTAGTCGCTATATCCTCTGATGAGTCTGCAGTAGAAGACGATGAGAATGTGGTAGTTAAAGTGGTTGCTGTATCTTCTGATGAATCAACTGTAGAAGAGGATGATATTAGTGATTCTGATTCTGATAGTAGCATGGAGGATGCAGGCATACTAGGCCCAGGATCTGATACTCCTGAGTATTATTACATATCGACTGACTTAAGACCACCTATTTCTAGTGATGATAGCGTGTAGGAGGACTACTTAGAAAGTCTTAGTATAAGTAACAGCTATTGTACATATTGAGTACGTATACTAGTAGAAGGAAATAAATAAACATGTATAATATCTTATGTACTAAAACCCTGCAATTTTGTTGTAATATACCAGGGTGTTATGTTTCTATACTATGATAACGTTACCCTCTGACATACTAATCTAACTCAATTGTTAATACTAATTTAACTAGGAAAGCTTATTGTCTTTATTATGCCGCCAAAGCAAACCAACATCATCATCCAAAAGAATCATTTGCCAACAATTTAGCCAAGGGAGCAACAGATGAATCTCTGGAAAACACTATGATGAAAACTTTTCAGAAATGACAGAAGTGTTACAACATATGACCGAGATAACCTGCAGAGAAGGACGGTGAACTGAATCCGAAGTAGATCAAGCTTTAGAATGATTCCTAAAGTTTCAACCCCATCATTCTATGGCCGACCAGAGCAAGAACAAGAGGCAAAATCCTGGATAGAACAAATGGAGAACATATTCGCAGCTCTAAGTTACTCATAGCAGTGAAAGGTGCAACTTGCTATATTCAAACTCCAAGGACTAGCACGAGACTGGTGGGCATGTAAAAAGGAGCAAAAGGAATAGACATAGGAAGAATTTCGGGCAGAATTCAAGAAAGAATTTAAACCATGTTGGGTTGTGGAATGGCGTGAAGATGAATTTCAGAATTTCAGATAGGAAGGGAGGACAGTAGGGAGGTACGCTGCTGAATTTACACAACTTTCCAAATATTATCCCCTCATAGTGCAAAATGAAGCAGATAGAACTCACTGCTTTGTGAAAGGTTTGCGCCCAGAACTTAAAAGGGTATTACTTAGTATGGCCCAACATAATTATAGTGCTGCAGTGGAAATAGCTTCAAGAGTCGAGGAGGCAGATTTGGAGTAAGCTAAGTAGGGAAACAAAGAGGTATTTCAAACCTGAAACTGAAATAAGAGGCTGGAGGGAATAAGTGTCCAAATAAAGGAAAATTTTCAAGGAGAGAAGGAGGTAGCATGGGGAAGCCATTTATTCGCTGTTATAATTGTCGAGAAGAAGGACATAAAAATTTTAACTACCCACGCCCAAGGAGGACAACAGGACGGATTAATCCAAGAGGGAATTATATGGGTGTAAAACCAAAAATTACTAAGGAAAATCCAGGCCAGTCCTCTGCACCCAAATCTGGAATCAGCAAACCTGTAGTGAAAGCTCGAGTAGTAGCCCTGGATAAAGTAGACACTAATGCATCGGCGGTGGTGGTAGGTAAGATTTTTATTTTTTGTAAAGAAGCTCAAATTTTAATAGACTCAGGCTCTACCCATTCTTTTATTGCATGTTCTTTTGCTCAAAAGGTGAGAATTAGAAATGAGGAGGCCCCCTATGAAATGATAGTTAGTACTCCTATGGGAAAATAGTTAAGCAGTGACAGAATTTATCTGGGAAGTGAAATAAAAATTGGTGATGTGACATTAAAAGGAGACGTTATAAGTCTACCCATAAAAGAATATGATGCTATCCTAGGAATGAATTGGCTATCGCAACATCATGCAAATGTTGATTGTAGAAATAAACTAGTGCATTTTAAGGGACCAAGAGAAGATACTCTAGAAATTTGGGGAGATAAAACAAAACAAAGAGTGATTTTGATATCCAGAATGAGAGCAAGGAAGCTAATACAAAAAGGATGTACTGTATTTAGCTTACCTTTTTAATAAACCCATCAAACCTGAAAAGCATGAAGAGGTACCAGTAGTTCGAGAGTACTCGGATGTTTTTCCAGCAGAACTAAAAGAATTACCTCCAAAAAGAGAAGTTGAATTCAGTATTGATTTAGTGCTAACAGCTGAGCCAGTCTCTAGAACCCCATACCGGATGGCACAAGCAGAACTAAAAGAATTGAAGAAGTAATTACAAGAATTATTGGAGCAAGGGTTTATTTGACCCAGTGCCTCACCATAAGGAGCACCAGTACTATTCGTGAAAAAGAAAGATGGCAATTTAAGGATGTGCATAGACTATAAGGGACTGAATGCTCAAACAATAAAGAATAAATATCCATTACCTATAGTGGATGAGTTGTTTGACCAGTTACAAGGCGCAGGATGTTACTCTAAATCAGATTTGAGATAGTGGTATTATCAGGTGAGGATTAGAGAAGAGGATATTCCTAAAACTGCCTTCAATACATACTATGCGCATTATAAGCTTAGTGTTACTAATGCCCCTGCCACTTTCATGGATCTCATGCATCGCATTTTTCAACCTTATCTGGGTAACTTTGTTGTTATTTTCATTAATGATATGTTGGTGTATTCTAAAAATCCTCAGGAGCATCAGAAACATTTGCAAAAAGTACTTGAGAAATTAAGAGAAGTCAAGTTGTATGCCAAGTTTAGCAAATGTGAATTTTAGTTGGATAAAGTATTTTTTCTAGGGCATGTGATCTCTAAAGAAGGGATTTCTGTGGACCCTGCAAAAGTAGAAGCTGTAGTAAATTGGAAACGACTAGAAAATCCTATGGCGGTGAGAAGTTTCTTAGGCTTAGCTAGATATTATAGAAGGTTTATTGAAGGGTTCTCAAAACTTACTTCGCCATTAACTCGGTTAACCCAAAAGAAGGTGCCATACGAATGGTCAAAAGGTTGTGAGAAAAGTTTTCAAGAATTGAAGCGAAGGTTAAGCACCTCACCTGTCTTGGCCTTGCCTGCTATGGATAAGCCCTACAAAGTGTATATTGATACTTCTAAGGAAGGATTGGGCGGAGTGTTGATGCAAGATAGGAGGGTAATAGCGTACATATCAAGGAAATTGAAACCCTATGAGAGAAATTACCGCACTCATGATTTAGAATTAGCAGCCATTGTGTTTGCCTTGAAAAGGTGGAAACATTATCTTTATGGGGCAGAATTTGAGGTTTTCACCGACCATAAAAGCTTGAAATATATCTTCACTCAAAAAGACTTAAATATAAGGCAGCGAAGGTGGATGGAGTTCTTAGAAGAATTTCGCTGCCCAATGAAGTATCATCCGGGAAAAGCCAATGTAGTGGCAGATGCATTAAGTAGGAAAGGACGTATATCTGCACTATGAATGGTGTAGACTCTAGAGTTGTAAGCAGTAGCACTTGAGGGACGAATCAGGTTGAGTAACATATCAATACAACCCGTATGGTTACAACAATTGGAAGGAATTCAAGAACAAGATAGGGAGCTGCAGCAGATCAAGGCAAAAAGTAAGGAACAAAAGAAATGTGATTTCTATAAAGATGATGCAGGGATCCTTTGATTTAGAGGGTGATATTGTATACCGAGACAGGTTGCTATGAAGCAAGAGATATTGACAGAAGCGCATCAAAGTAAGTATACTATTCACCCGGGGGGACAGTAAAGATGTATCATGATTTAAGGCAACATTTCTAGTGGATAGGTATGAAGAATGATATTTCTCAGGTTGTTGCACAATGTCTTACATGTCAAAAGGTGAAGATAGATCATCAGAAACCATGGGGGTTACTACAACCACTGCCAGCACCTGAATGGAAATGGGAAGAAGTTACCATAGACTTTGTAACAGGGTTACCTTTAATCATTGGACAATAAGATACGATTTAGGTGATTGTGGATTAGTTAACGAAGACAGCCCATTTTATACCCATAAGTGAACGAGATTCCTTAGAGAAATTAAGTAAGATTTATATAGAAGAAGTAATTAGACTACATGGATACCTTCCAGTATTGTATCTGATCGAGACCCAAGGTTTACCTCTCGATTTTGGAGGAAAATACAACAATTGTATGGGACTACCCTAAAATTTAGCACCACAGCACATCCACAAACAGATGGACAAATAGAATGAGTAATCTAAATTTTGGAGGACATGTTGACAGCATGTGCATTGGACTTTGGGAATAAATGGGTTGATAATTTAGCCTATGCGAAATTTGCCTATAATAATAGCTATCAAGCCACAATCAGAATGGCACCATTTGAAGCTCTGTATGGATGAAAGTGTCGATCTCCTCTATATTGGGACACCTTAGGATGGCGTCAAGAGCAGTATTATGTTTTAGATATGGAAAGGGCACGACAAAAGATGTCGCAAATTAAGGAGAAATTAGAGATTGCCCAAAGCCGGCAGAACAGTTATGCAGATTGCCATCGAAAGGATATGGAGTTTTGTATTGGTGATTTAGTATTTTTAAGGCTAACACCCCATCGAGGTAAGGGAACACGAAGAAAGAAACTAGCTCCATGGTATATTAGACGCTTTCCCATCACCAAGAAAATCAAAAAAATGGCTTATAGACTAGAATTACTATCGGAGCTTCAAGGCATCCATGATGTATTTCATGTATCACAACTTAGACGATATTAAGCAGATCCCAGTCATATTTTGAATGATGATGCCATAGAGTTATCACCGGATTTGAACTATGAAGAAAGGCCAGTTAAAATCCAAGAGCACACCGAAAAGAAGTTGCGGCAAAATCAAATTCCACTTGTTAAGGTACTATGGAGCCATCATCCTATGGAAGATTATACGTGGGAGACAGAAGCAGAAATGTATAAGGTTTTCCCAGAACTCTTTGGAGGTGAGTTTTAATTTCTAGGTCAAAAGTCCTTTTAGGAAGGGAGATTGTAATAACCCGCCTTATATAAAGATTTTGCGAAGGGTAGTCTTGTTAAAAACAAGAATACATATAAAAGGAATTAATGTTATATTTTATTTTTCTTTTCTATTATTGGAAGTATTATTATGGCTACGAATTGATAATATTATTCTTAGTGCTATAGTATAGTAATCACTATTGTTATTATTATTATTGTTGTTGTTGTTGTTGTCGTTGTTGTTGTTGTTTAATAATATTATTACTATTACTATTATTCTATATCCATTACTATTATTTTATATTTATTATTTAATATCAATATTTCTTGGCAATATTAAATTATAGTATTATTATATTCAATACTTTATGTTACTTTATTATATTACTATTATTGCTATTATACCTATAAATAATACAATTAATACCCTAAATATCTTGGTTGTATTCATATTATGTAAAAAGATATTTTAGAGGGCCCACAACAAATAAATTAGGATGGCCCACAAGCATGACAATTTTGACCAAGTTGGACCACCTTTTGACTTCATTTGACCAAGCTTAATTACACTAAACTTGATTAGAGCAAGTTAACCGTGATTATGCATGGTCATGCAAAGTTAGAATATATCTATTAGTTCTTGAGAATTCTAGGGATTTTTACAAGCTTCACCAATGCTCTTAATTCCATGACTTTCTAGGATATTCTACAATTTTCTTTTAAATTCGATAAAGATCTAAAGGCTTCTAGAGTTGCCAAATCACCATAGACTTCTTTTACTAAGACCAAAACAAACTTTATAAATAAGGGCAAGGGGAGGAAAGTTTCAGCCAAGAGGAAGGCTGGAGGAGAGAAAGGAAAAGTGAGGAAAAGAAAGAAAATAAGGAAGAAAGGAGGAGAAGCAAGGAAGAAGGAAGAAGAAGGCATCCAAGTCTAGCTAGCAATCTTAAATAAGGTAAGGTTATTATAATATAAAGAAAGCTATTAGTAATAGAGATTTATATGAAGCTATGCTATATTTATTTCTTGGATATTTAGAAGGAAATGAAATAGGATTGTATGTGTGGCTGGTATTTGGAGAAAACAAAATAGAAATTATATATCTAAGGTTGATAGTTGGAAAGAAATAAAATGAAAATGGTATGTAGATTTGTGGGGAAGCTGGCCAGATAAACGGAGAAGGAAAAATATAGTGTTTGATGACTTGCATAATCTGTTTTGAAGTACTTGAATGACTGGAATTTGGTTAATGAAAGAAAGAAAGAAAGGCCATGGAAGAAACAATAAGAAATGGTTGAAAAAGGAAGAAAATTCTGATTGTAGCAAGATTTGTTTCATGGCTATTTTGGACTGCTGACAGATACTGGATGGGAAAGCAAGATAAGACAGCTTTATTAAGGTATGAAATAAGGGTTTTAAAGCATTAGATATGGTAGGACATGTTGAAGAAACCATAGGAATAAGTTAAAACATGTTAAGCTTCTAAACTGTAATTTTGGACCCCAACCTCGGTACAGTAAGTTTAACTGAAAATCTGAATGAAATGGGAAGGATTTTAAAGGTTCCATGACCTGGAGTTGATAGAGAAATGTTCTAAGAGTGTTTTGGAGGTAGTCTCAACTCATTTGGACTTTTATTGAATATGTTATGCATAGAACATTGGAACATAGTAAAGCTGTCAAATAAGAAAACCATAAAAATCATTAACCAACTTATTTCTTTAAGAAATTATAGAAACCTTATTTGAACACACTAAGTAATAATAAAGAAATATACTGTGGGTGTAGGTGAACCGAATCAAAGGAACACCCTTTTGGGGCTAAAATGGATACTACTTTGGCCTAGCGTACAAGGTGTCCCAGGATTTTAAAACCCCGTTTACTATGTGATTTTCTGATAAAGTTTAATGTTTCTCTGATATAGTCCATGTCTCCTTGATATAATTGAAGCCTATGAACCCAGTTCACTTAGTATTTGCACAGATGCTTTTAATAAATTTTACTTATGCTCAAATGCTCCCGAAATGATTTGTATAACATTTTTATAATAATGTACCAGGGATGCTTGGTTTAATGATACGATGAAGCATTCCTTTGGTAAATAAAAAGACATATGACTTTTCACGTTTGATAGCTTTTAAAATAAACACTCAGGTGACACAAAACTTTTTAAAACAATATTTGGCCCTAAAAACGGTTTCTTAGAATTCCTTTCCGGGAGAGCAAACTCCTTTCAAATGAAGTAGACTGATCATGTAGGTTAGTGAAGAGTTTGAGTACTCAGTGAGTGCTTTGACCTTTGTACTAGCTCACGTTAGAGATAGATGAACCCAACCTGATCCAGTTATGGGGTTTATCTTACTCTAAACGGGGCAATAGGACAGTGGAATTAGACGTCGCTGGCTAGCCATTTTGAGCTTGGCAATTGCCTTTTGTTTATGATGGTGGATTGTTCACAAGATACCGAGCGGGGACATTCAGTGTGTTAATCCCTTGCCACCTCAATGGTGACTGACGTCAGGATTTGAACCCTTGGCTTATGGTGGCAAGTAAAAGATCCCTAAGTGCTAGGTGAGCTATACATTTTTATGCTCACTGCTTTGGCATGACACGAGTGATGTGCTATAAGGCACAGTCCCTGGCACAAGAAACCGTGTAGCCGAAGGCGAAGTTCCTTGAACTTTGCACGCAGGCTGCCCTTCTAGATAGAGAAGAACTCGCTTTTATTAAAATTGGGACATATGTTTGGAAACTATGTTTTTCGTACGTATATGACAAATTGAACCCAAATTCAATAATTACTTCTATCTCTCCATTATAAAGTTATTTTCGGTGAAGAAATTGATAATTGATTTCATAAGAAAAACACTAGCACACACGAAACTCACTAAGTACACTACTCACACGTGTGTTTATCTTTTCTATTTTTTTTTTTTAGGTATTGAAGCTGAGGAATAAACAACGGTACTTCCAGGACTTCTCCTCTAGCACTGGCAAGTAAAACTTTTGGAGTGATCATTGTACATAGTCTATGAGATATTTTAGCTTATGTGTTTTGGGAACTATGATGATGTACCTATCTTGACTTATATGCTTATGTAATAAAAGAGCTTGTTTCATATATCTACTTAAGTTTTAGCTTTTACTCACTTACTTTAAGTTTTAAATAGTTATAAAGACCCCTTGTCTGAGAATTCAGACGGGGCAACATCCTACTAGAACCCGGCCCATTACAATGAAAATATGGGGTGTTATAGAATATCTGTCCAAAAGTGACTGTTATCAATTAAATAAGGTTTATTGATGTATACTATACTCATAAGATGCTACACTCAATGCCAGTACCCTTAGCTCCCGTTGTCATCTTATCTATACATGAGGTGACTACATATGACAATCCCTCAAAGGCCTTTATGCTTCTCTTGGTCATCATGCAGGTGCTTCTTCGTGCTAGTGTCAATTTTTCGGGCAAAATAGGCATGCCCACGCGAACAAACGATGTAATTTCATATTGAACTCTAGAGAATATGGCCTATGCTTATGATAAAAATGAAAAAAGATAGCTAACTCAAAGGGAAGATCAAGTTTTAAAAGAAGAAGATAGAGGATCAACCCCTAAGGGCTTTGATCTCCTGAGGTCCAAGAGAAGCCAGTTTGGAGGATTTTCAAGTAGACATGAGGATTGCTATTACCCAAGTGCAGATGAAAGTGGCATGCCTGAGAACTGAACAAGGTGAAAAAAGAGAAACACTACTACAATATGATGACTAGTTAGCCCAATAGCGTGCTTCTATAGAGCATGACCAGCAATAGAAAATAGGCCTAGAGCAGTAGCTGCAATAGTAGTATGAGTCCTTCTCCCGTCTTGAATATCAGATGGACTAGAGGGCTATTAATGGTCCCATAGATAACATCTGATAGATATAGCACCAGCAATAACAATACTTGGACAATATTTGGGATGTTGTATATAGGAATTGGGGACCACACGGAGGAGCAAGACTATCAACTTCAGGAGGAGGTCACTTCCAATTTTGTTTTGGGGAATTTTCTTTCATTTGATTTTCTTTTTATTTTATTTCCTTTTAAACTCAGTTTTGTAAATATTTAAAATTAATTAATTCTTATTTTTATTTTATCTATGTATATTATTATTTCTCACATTTGACATTCAATTTGTTTAACTTATTTTTTGAATTTTTCTTTTTCTTCTTCTTATGAAAAGATTACACTTATCCACATAGCTGTGATCACTTTGGGAGTATTACCAACCTTCTTTCCATTTTATTCATTTTAGTCTAATTTGAATACATTTAATGCTATATCTGTGTCAATGACGATATTGTCTAATTTAAGTGTGGGGGAGGGGTTATGTTAATATTCTTTTTAAGTTTTTATTATGATTATGGAAATTTTCTTGATTTTTAGGAGTTGTGTGTGAATTGGGACAATTTTTTTTTTTTTTTTTTTTTGGACTTGGTTGGGCTTCAATGGTATTGTTGTTATTTCCCTCTTGGCATGAGAAATTAATCTAAAACTAATTGGATGATTTTGTTTTTGGGTAAACTTATAAATTAGGTGTTAGTGATATACCGTAGAGGCAATCACATGATTTTTGATATGGTATATTTACTTAATTATACAAGGCATTCTTTATATTTTAGTTTGTTTTATTTATACTTTTGTGTGAATATAATTGTTAGATAAAGTCTCAAGCGTAAAACTGTGTTAAGAAAATTATGATAGACATCATGATTTGAGGTTCCTACTATACTAGATAGTGTGTGTACTTAAATTATCCCTAGTCATAGTATTGATGAGATAGGACACCATTAATGCATTAATATTAGTACGTGTTATATTTCTTGATTTAACCAAGCAGTGGTTTATACATCCGTGAGTATTGTGATACTCAAAGTTAACATGTGAATGTTTGTTGTTAGAACACGTACATCGGATAACTTTTTAGTGTCAGTGATAGAATCTCATCATAGAAATTGTGCAAATATCCTTAAACTTAAGGTTTTCAAGGTACTCTGTTTGCTAAGTGTTGTGCTTTGATTCTAATCTCTGAAGTCCCAACAAGACCGTCTGTGGGACGGATATTAGGTACAACATTAGGAAAGAGAAAGTAGTTGAGATGATCAATATGGGATTCACTATTTCTAATAGTAAAAGCATATATTTCAAGGCCACTTGTAAGAATCATTACTCGAGAAGTCCTTGGCCAAGGTGACTATATGTTGGAAATAGTTTCAATTGATACACATGTTGAGTAATGCATTCCAAGAACAAGTACTAAAATTTTCGAGCTAAAATTAATTAATATTCTGAAGGAAGTTGTCACTAATTCCATGCTCTAAACTGAATGAGATATTGTATGGTATATGGAGTTTATTTCACTAATGTTTGCTATTAAAAGATTCATGTCAAGCCACTTAACTTTTTGAACTTTTGGGTGGTCATGATCTATTGTTAGATTCTGCTCATGATCTGCTGAATATGGATTTATTAATTAAAAAATTAATATATCAATCCTAATAAGGATTACTAAGTTAATTCTAATTATTAAGGACTATTAATCCTAAAAATGTTTGGATTAATTCATATTTCGCTATTAGTAGACTGGGAAACTGAATAGGTCACACACAATAGAGGATTAAGAACTTAAGATGTTATTTGATAACATTATAGGGTTAATTGTGAGAAGAAGAGTTATTGTGGTCTAATTATAATTAGTTATAATTAATGGGCCATATTATAATTTTAAAATCTTATGAGTTCGAATTATAATCAAAATATTCTTTTTATTTTGGAATCTGAAAGCACATGACATACATGCTTCGGTTTTGTCTCTTGTGTGTTTTCATAGAAATGCAGAAAATGCTTTCTGCCATGTTCTTCCTTTCTTCTTCCCCAAAAAATGCTAGCCACCTTACACACTTCTTTCTAGCACAAGAATTTGGTGGCTATTGAATTCTTTCCGTGTACAAATTACTGCTAAAGAGAATCCTATTCTTGAATTTCAGTGGCTTCAATGGGACTATGTTTGATTCTGAACGAATACATCAGTTTGGTTCGTTTTGCTGGATTGCATCGCACTGTTAAATCCTCAGAAAAAACTTTGGTTTACAGAGACGACATTAGTTTGGTTCCCTTTCTTTAATCCATTCTTCATATATACGCTAATCTTGGGAAAGATTTCTCATATATCTTTCGCTATTTTGTGTCTTTGCATGTGCCAGAAACTAACGGTGGTATCAGAGCCTTGCTTATAAATGACTTACGGATATTTTTTTTGCTTGAAATTTTTTCATGTGTGATGATGTGTTCTCTGGAATTTGTTTTTGTGCGAGACTGTTCATAAGTTCCGAAATTGTTTCTGGAATGCATTTGGATTTTGAATAAATTGTTCCTTCAACGGTTACAATGATGATTTAGAAATCTTGTTTAATTATCTTTCAAGAAAATCTGTTTTCTAAAAATTACAGTTTTATGTTTTGTGCAGATAAATTTGTCTAGGTGAAGAAGATGTTCTTCGTCTGGCTATGTTTTTTAGTGAATAGAATGTCTACTCATTAGAAAAGATGAACAAAAGCTAGATATCTGAATATGTTTTATGTTTCTTTGCTGTTTTTCAAGAGGAATCGTCCTTTGGAATCACCAGAGAAGACAACAATAATTAATCAAAAATATTGAGAGAAGAATTTGTGAAAAAAAAAGAAAGGACCTAAGCTGCGGCCAGCTTTTATTAAGCTTTGATCGGCTTCTTGGGTAAAATAAGTCTTGAGCCGCGGCCTACTTAGTAATAGCTAGGCGCAGCTATTTCTTCTTCACATATATATATATATATATATATATATATATATATATATATATATATTCCTTTTTTGGCTATTCACGTAAGGCCTGCAAACTTTTTCCTTTTTCAGTAAGTACCTAATGTTTTTCTCAAAATTTGATTTTAGCATTCATTTTATTTTTCAAAAATAGTGATTTTGAAATTATATGCTATATTTAATTTGGCTATGAGCATGAGATTAGCATGGTGGTTTTGTGAACCCCGGTCAAAACCAACCTTAGAGTAAGGGGGTTGTGATGCATATCATATTTTATTTCATGGTTAAATATATTTTCATATGAATCTTATGTGTTTTGGTTTCGGGTTTTATTGTTTTGAAGTCTTGTTGGTGAGTATTGTGTGAGAGGGGCAATATGGTCATTTTTGCCCGAGGTGAAAATAGGGAGATAGCCTGTGGATTGAATAGAAAATAATTTTCTAGTGAAAATATCAACAAGAGTTGTTGTGGTGTAGAGGTTAAAGCTTTGGAATTAATTATTGAGGTCTTCAGTTCAAATTCCATCATAGAAGCTTTAGCTAGATTAAATTTTATTTTTGCTTAGTGGAGGAAATTTCGGTCTTATGAGCTTAGAGTAAGGTAGGGATGATGGTCCTAAGAGAGAGACCTGTTAGGAGTATTCTCATTCCACTCCTTTACTCTACTCGAATTTCTTAAAGGGAATTCATTTTCCCTTGATCCTTAATTTTCCTCAATTTTCAACTCCTTGGTTTGATCAAGATGTTCTATCCATTTTCTATCCAGAAATTTCAGTAAAATGCTGTGATTTTGTGAGATCAAAATGTCCTAGTAAAAGGCTTCTCATGGTCTGAAAAATATGGAAGAATGATAGGAAATTCCAAGAGGAAAAATCCCTCTAGTAAGCTTGCTGAAATTTCACTCTAGACTAGTTCATCTTACTTCTTAGAATGAGCTGCAATTTTTCAGCTTGTTGTACCTTCAAATTGTCGAGCTTCTTAGCTGACTTTTCCTCCCAAATTCTGCCAGAAAAATGGCCTTAAGATCAGTTTGAAACATGAATTATTTGCGCCATTTTCGGGCTGCACAAAGGCTGTGCAAAACCAGTGAAAATTCTGGGCAAAATCGCTACTTTGGAGGTCCAAAACCAAGCTGATTTCTTCCAGATTTTATTCAGTACCTTAGCCATGTTTTTCCTCCATAAAAAAGGTTGGAAACCAGTCTTAAATACCCCAGAAATCCCCCTTCAAGCTCTCTACAAATTGGCTGGAAGTGGCAGCCGAAAATCTTCCCAGAAATTTCTGTTCCGTGAAATTCTGGACAGTCCAAACTTCCAGCTTTGTTTCCTATTTTTCTTCCAGCCAAAACACCAGCCCTAATCTATCAAAACCTCCCTTAAACCTCCATTAACAGAGCTCCATTGTTTCCTTCAAGCTTCTGGACGAAAGGCAGCAATGGCTGTCCGAAAATCTCTCTAACAAATCCCTGCAATTTAGCCTGATTGGTTTCCAAAATTCCAACTATCCTTGTTTAACAACCTTCCATAAAATCTTACTCAATTGACCAGACATCTTCTTCACCATTAAGCTCCCTACTTTCGGCCACCATAAGCTTCCATAAACCAGCATTAATCCCACCGAAATTTTGCTCAAATAGTCAGCCATGGCAGACTTCCAAAGCTGTCCAACAATCAAGATATTCTTGGAATATTTAGTTTCCAAATTCACTTCCTAAAAATATTCTTCAAAGATTGTAACAACTAACCTTTCCTTTTCCCTTCCAAATCAGAGAAACAACTCCCTAAACCCTACAGAAATTCGGCCAGCCCTATCTCTCACAGAAATTCGGCAGCTACACTACAATCTCTCGAAATCTCTCAAGCTCCAAGAACACACACACTATACCAAGAACACCTACCTCTTCCCTACACTTAATACCCCTTCAAACCATCTCAAATCCTCTCAAAAACTTCCAGATTTGATCTACTCACTAGTGTGAGTCCATCAACACCATTATTAACATCAAACTCCTCAAAACATCTTGCTACTTCGGATCAAAAGCAGAAATTTCTGTGAAGGACAAGAACATCTTCAAGGTAAATTTACTCTATCAACTTTATCCTCTCCAAACTTGATCTATAGTGGGAACCTATGTGAGTAAACATGCTAATAATCTCTTCTTCTCTCTCTCTCTCTCCCTCTCTCTCTCATAGCCGAAACTCCTCTCCCTTGGCCGGATGACTTCTTCTCCATAATCATGCTCTTGCCATCTCCTTTGGACAAAGTTAGACATCTAGGAGTTGAGATCTACTCTAAACTCCTTCGAGGCATTCATCAATCAAGTAAGTACCATCAATCCTTCTTTTAAACTCTAGAATTATGTCTCTAGGGTGATAATGATAATAGGTGAATGGTGATAGGATTTGAGTATATATATATATATATATATATATATATTGTTGAGATTGGAGTATGAATATATGTATGATTGTGAAGGGGATGGGATTTATGCATGGAAGGATTGTCTTGGATGATTATATGATGATTTGAGGTTGATGCATGTCATAAGTAGTATATGTGATGAAGTATGCTAGAGATTATGTCACCTTTGGTGAATAGGGTTTATATTCATGATGGATTAATATTGAAGCCATGATCATGTTTATGCTAGTAGGGGTTAGATCATGTGTTAATAAATTGAGATCTATTCTTGTATGCATGATTTGGATGATTTGATGAATTAAAGGATTGTGTATGTATTGATTGTGGTTAGCCATGGGAATTTGATCATGATCTAGTTGTCCCCAAACAAATTTTTACTTCATGAATAAAATATTCAATAAAATAATTTCTCTTAGTATTTTCACAAAAAAAAAAAAAAAACCCTAGGAATGGTAGATTTGGATTGTCATATATATAAAGGATATTTTAGTCAAACAAATAATGATTTTTGCTAGAAAAATAATATATATATATATATATATATGTATGTATATATTACTTAATATAATGAGATCAATTAAAGCCTTTATGAAAATAATTACAATTAGTAGAATATATATTGCTAAAAATTTAACTATTATCTTCTAATCAAAACTCCTTAAGAATTTATTTAATATTGTTCAAGTGAGACTCATTAAATTTATTTTCAACTAATTTTAGCTACTAATTATTTTCTAAAAACTAAATTATTAATAAATCAATATTTTATTTAATACTACCTAGAACTCTTGATCAAATAAACTCTAAATTTTCCCTAACAAGATTTAAGCTTTCAACTTATTAAATTTATTTCTCAAACCATTAATTATTTTAAATAATTGTGCTAGGCTCAACTCTTAACCCTATTTACTTATTGTTTACCCTTAAAGCTTGGGACACTAGGATCATGGTAGTAGTAAGTTGAGTCGATTTAAAATTAAGGAAGTAGTTTGTGGCTTGAAATTAATTGTGATTTGTATTTGCCCATGTGGGGTTAGGTCTGCCGTTGGAGACCTTGTTATTGTGAGCAAGAATCAGGTAAGCTCCTGCATAAAACCTGTTTGATGCAAAATGTTTATTATGGCAAGCCAAGTATAGAGTGCATGGACACTCATTTATGTAAAGGCAATTGAGGGTTAAATCCTTTCTTATTTCAAACATTTGAAATATTTAAAAGCCAATGAGCAAATTTACTCAAACTCAAACTTTTCCTAAAATTGATTTTGTTAAAGACTTTGGAAAGCCCATAAATTGCCATTTTTCATGTGGAATAGTGTTTTGTTCATTTTATCCCAAGTGGGAAACGTCGTTGAGTACTCAATAAGAGTGGACTACTAGGACTAGTCTTTGAAGGGTTAGGGTAAGTCTCTCAGTAGGTGGCCACCTCTGAGGGGTGAGTCCTTCTCGGATAAGATGTCAGGCCAGTGAGTCGTGCCGGTCCGAGCTAGCAGTTTGTTTTCAGTCAAGTGACTGTGGTTTGCCGGAATGGACACCCGGTTGTTGTTTGGGTATAGAGAAGGAGGAGTATCTTGCCCAGTAGGCCGATCAACTACTTTTGTCAGTATGCACAAAGTGTCGGTATTCTGACCGGTTATGGGGCCCAACGTGTGGTAACCCATATCCCTTTCTTTCGAGTGGTTGATTTTATTACTTATGTATGGCTGAAAAAGCCAAAACGCCACTCTTACTTTTGACTAATGTTATTGCTTGCCAGTATTTCTCTTACAAAGGTTTCACACTTTGCATCCACGAACTGTTTTCCCTAAACACCCAAAGCACACACGGACTTACTGAGATTTCTGTCTCACCACCATTTTATCATAATTTCAGGTCCATCCTACTGTGGGCATGAGTAGCTATATATTGTCTGCTTTGGAAGAATTTTCTGAGGATTTATTTTGTGTAATGTTGGGAGAGCTGAGAGTGGATGAATTTTTATTATGGATTTGTTTTGAGTATTCTTGGATTTATTATTATTTCTTTCGGGTTGTAATAAATTTTAAGTTGAAGTATCATTTTATTTCCGCTATTATATTTGTGTGTCCTAGTTATAAAGACCCCTTGTCCTTTGAACGGGGCGACATCCTTGGCCCTGGCAGGCCTAGGTAGCGGGGTGTTACAGCTTTGATTATGGACTGTGGACCAAAGTAAATTATTCATGTATTTAATCACTTTGGTTTTAAATTAAATAAGGCCAGTGTATCCTACCTTTTCTATTTTTCTTATGTAATTTCTCTTCCCATCTAACTCCCCTGAAACATAACTCGCGGTTTCTTTCTTAGGATTTTATGTAATTCGATTATATAGGTTAGATAGGATTAGAATTTATCACAAGTCTAAGAAAAAGATGATCAAGACCAAAAGGGGAATGGTAAGATTTTCTTACTACATCTTGCATGAACACTTAGGATTAACCCAACTAATTTCGTTTGTGGCTTAAGGAAATTAATATTGTAAAGTCCATAACCAAACCACGTTATTATTTTGCTATGTATAAATATGTTAATATTATGCAAACCATGTAATATCCCTCCCATTTTGTACTTTGACCAGCTACTACTCTATATAGAATAAAAATTTGTACTAGTGGCCAGAACAAGAAATGATTTGTATAATGAGATGAACATCTTGGTGTAATAAAAATATCCAAAGGTATTATTCAAAAATTCTAATCCAAGAGGAAGAATTGAATTCAAGAATAATACCCCTGGATATTTTTATTACACCAAGATGTCCATCTCATTATACTGATCATTTTTTTTGTTCTGGCCACTGGTACAAATTCTTAGTCTATAAAGAGTAGTAGCTAGTCAAAATACAAAAAGAAAAGGATATTACAATAATTCCATCTGGGTCCCTACAATTTCAAAATTCTAATAATATCCCTAGAGATTTTTATTACACAAAGATGTTCATCTCATTATATTGATCATTTCTTCGTATGGCCAGTAGTACAAATTCTTATTCTATATACAATAGTAGCTAGTTAAAGTACAAAAAAAGGAGGGATATTACAAGCCATGTATGAGACCGCTAATATAACAAATCCCCCAATTAATATTAAACCTAATGCGTTCTATTAATATAGTAAGAATGAGAGCTCCTTTTCAAGACTGAGTTATTGGGCTAACCCAAGCCTACTTGACATTGAGAATGTTCAAACTATGGAATTTAATTCCTGATTAATGGGTTGGGCTTAACTAATTTCTTTATCTCGATTGGACTAACTCAAACATAAAGAAAATTAGAGGTAAGATTGGGCAATTTTAAAGGCTTTAAGATTAAAATATGTTCATCACCCAATGATGCAGTAATTATATTTGATGTAATTGGTATCGGATAACTACCATTGAAATTAAGAGTAGCTTGTTGGCCTAACCTAAGATCATTCTTAAGGAATTTGGATACTGGTCTACTAGGAAAACTTCCAATGACTTTTCCAAATCAATAGTGAGGGCTATTAGTTTAAGTATAATAGTGGAATAACTATGTGTTTAATTAAAAACCTTTTTATTTTAATATCATGTGCATATACATTTTTCTAATTTCTCTATATTTACAACTAGGTCACTTGCATCGTGTTGACCAATCGAAATCTGCATGGTATATTAGAAACTAACAAACTTACCGAGTCAAATTTTTTGTACTAATATAGGAGCTTGAGAATCATTCTCAAGTCGAAAAATTTACTCTACGTACTAGATGCTCCTATTCCACCACCATCAGCTCAAGATGCTTATATTAATGAGGATGATATCCACAAGAAGCAAAAAAAGGATAATGACACAGCATCCTATGTGATACTAGCATCAATGACCCTAGAATTGCAAAAATAGCATGAGCATATGAATACTTACTCGATTATTTTACATCCTCAAGAACTGTTTGATGCACAAGCCAGAACGAAGTGGTATGAGATCTCTGAACAGCTATTCTATTTTAAAATGGCTAAGGGTACTTCTGTGGTGACTCATAGGCTGAAAATGTCGGGTTTGATTAAGAAGCTTGGGTTACTTGGTTTTGTAATGAGATATTATTAAGTGTCGATTGAATTCTATAATCTTTACCAAATAGTTTTTCACAATTTGTAATTAATTACTAGATGAACAAAATTGAGTCTACACTAACTGAGCTAATCAATTTTTTCAAGACTGTGAAGTCCTCTATGAAGAATAAATCCAATGTAGTCATGATGGTAGAATCTTCCTCTTCTAAGAAGAACGTTCCCAAGAAGAAGAAGAAGGCTCCCACTGTACCTAAAGGTGGCATAAAGAAGAAGGAGGTAGCTGCCAAAGGCCCATGTCATCATTATGGCAAGATAGGCCATTGGAGGCGCTACTTGGAGACCGTTAAGGATAGGAAGAAGAAGGAGAAGCTCGAGGGCACTTCTACTTTCACTCCTGCTATATTTATAATTGAGATTAATATGGCCTTTAGAAATAAGATATGGGTATTGAATACCGGATGTGGATCTCATTTGTACAATAATTTGCAGGGACTAAAGGACGGTAGAAGTCTTGAGAAGGAAGATAGGGACATACGTGCTGCAAATGGAGCAAAGGTTACTACATTTACTGTGGGAAGGATTAGTCTTTTGGATTAGTCTTAGAACATACAAACTGTTTTTATGTACCTATTTTACTTAAGAACATTATCTCCGTCGCATTTTTGGACATAAATGGTTTTCACTTAATTTTCAAGGATAAAAGTTGTTCTTTTTTATTAAATAGTGTCCATTATAGAACTACGACTTTGATAAATGGCTTGTATGTTCTAGACATGTATGATCTAATTCTCAATAGAAACAACAAGAAATAAAGAAAAGATAACACAATATCATCTTACTTATGGCATTGTCTCTTAGGCCATATAAATGAGAATTGCGTTTCTAAGTTACATAAGCGTGGTGACTTAAGGTCATTAGATTATGAATCATATAGCACATGCGAATCTTGTTTAGTTCGTAAAATAGCTAAAACTCCTTTTTTGGGTAAAAAAAGAAAGAGCCAAAGAGTTATTAGAACTTATACATACTGATATATGTGGCCCAATGTCTATACAAGAAAGAGGAAATTTTCACTATTTTAAAACCTTTATCGATGATTATTCACGATATGGGTATTTGTATTTAATGAAATATAAATCTGAAGCTTTTGACAAATTCAAAGACTTCAAGAATGAAATAGAGAAACAACTTGGTAAAAGTATTAAACTCTAAGATCCGATCGAGGACGTGAACATTTAAACTAAGAGTTTCAAGGTTATCTTAAAGATAGTAGGATATCATCTCAAGGTACTCCACTATATACACCTCAACATAATGGTGTATCAGAGAGAAGGAACGAACACTTCTATACATGGTACGGACTATGGTAGCTTTTGTAGACTTACCAAAATCGTTTTGGGGACATGCACTAGAAATTTCTATTTATATTCTAAACAGAGTTTCATAAAAAAAAATAAATAAATAGTTGATACTACCTCATTTGAGCTATTCTTTAGTAAAAGACCAAAGTTATCTCACTTGAGAATATAAGGTTGCCCTACCTTTGTTAAAAGGCCACAGTTAAACACACTTAAGAGTAAGTTTGACAAGTGTTTGTTTGTACGATATCCAAAAATATCTTTTGGACATTACTTCTACCTATCTTCTGAAAATAAAGTGTTTATTTCAAAGCATGTTGTTTTTTAGAGAAAGAACACAAGCTTAAAGGAGATAGTGGGAGTAAAATTAAACTTAGAGAAGTCTAAGAAGAGCAAACCAGTAATGATCAACCAGTTGATCCCACATCCATTGACAAAATGGATGAACATTTATTTACATAAGAACCTCGTAGGTAATGTAGAATACATGTGACACCTGAGAGATATAGATTTCTCATAAGTGACCATAATAATGTATTGTTCATAGATAAAGATGAGTCTACTACTTACAAGGATATTCTGAATAGTTCAAAAACTGATAAATGGCTGGAAGCCATGAAATCAGAGATGGATTACATGTATGACAACTAAATATAGACTTTGGTTGATTCACTTGAAGGATTTAAACCTATAGGATGCAAATAAGTTTTCAAGAAGAAACTAACATTGATGGTAATGTAACTACCTATAAGGCACAACTAGTTGCTAAGGGTTATCGTCATAGCATGGTATTGACTATAACAAAACTTTCTCTCTAGTTGCAATATTGAAATCCATAAGAATACTCCCAGAACTTACCGCCCATTATGATTATGATGTTTGGCAAATGGATGTGAAATAAGCATGCCTAAATGAAAACTTGATTGGGAAAGTTTATTTGACACAGCCTGAGGGTTTCACATCCAATGATAGCACAAAAGTGTGCAAGCTGCAAAGATCCATTTTTAGACTAAGTAAGCTTTTAAGAGATGAAACATCTATTTTGATAAAACAATCAAAGAGTTTAGTCTCATACAAAATGGATGAACCTTGTGTGTATAAGAAGATTAATGGGAGTGCATTCATTTTCCTATTACTTTATGTAGATGACATATTGTTAATAGGAAACAATGTACCTGTCATTCAATTAGTAAAAGTTTGATTGTCTAAGAAGTTCTCCATGATAGACCTTAGAGAAGCAACTTATATTCTTAGAATAAAGATATATAGAGATAGATAAAAAAGGTTGCTTGGTCTTTCACATTCTATACATATAGATAAAGTGCAGAAGAAGTTCAGTATAGATCAATCCAAAAAGGGAATCTTACTCATGTCTTATGGTGTAAGCCTTTCAAAGTTGATGTCTCCAAAGACACAAGTTGAAAGGGATCATATGAGTAGGATTCCATTTACTTTGACAGTTACATCCATCATGTTTGCTATAATATATACTAGGCCCGATATATCTTGTGCTCTTAGCTTGACAAGTAGATACCAATTTGACCTTGGTGAGGGTCATTGGGCAACTGTAAAGAATATCATTAAGTACTTGCGAAGGACTAAGGTTGTATTCTTAATATACGGAAAAAATGATATGAAAATAAAAGAGTATACAGATGCCAGTTTTCAGTCCAGTAAGGATGATTTCAAATTACAATTAGGCTTCGTATGTACATTGTATGAAGGGGTAATAAGTTAATAAAGTTCCAAACAAGATAATATTGCTGACTTAATGACTGAAACTGAGTACATAGCTGCTTCTGAAACAACTAAGGAAGTAGTTTGGATCAAGAAGTTCATGACGAAAATATGAGTGGTCTATAGCATTGTTGATCCAATATCTTTGTATTGTGACAACAATGGAGCTATTGCACAAGCAAAAGAATCACGATCTCACCAATGATCTAAGCAAGTACTTAGGCATTTTCATTTAATTAGGGAGATCATTGATAGATTTGATGTAAAGATACAGAAAGTTCGCACTTATGAGAACATAGCCTACTCACTAAAACACTAGCCCAAAAGAAACATAATAGACATGTTGAGCCATTTGGAATTAAATAACTGAATAATTAGCTCTAGTGCAAGTAGGAGTTTGTTAGTATTATACCCTAGAGACAATCACATTTATTTTGTATATTGCGCATTTATTTAACGATACAAAGTATTTTTTATCTTTTAGATTATTTTATTCATACTTTCGTTTGAATATAACTATTAGATAAAGTCCTAAGTTTAACACTGTGTTAAAAGAAATTAAGATAGAGATCATGATATCAGGTTCCTAGTATACTAGAAAGTGACTATACTTCAATTATCCCAATTCATAGTATTAATAAGATAGGACATCATTAATATGTTAAGACTAGCACGTGTTGTACTTTCTAATTTGACCAGGCAGTGGTTCACACATCCTTGAGTATTATGATACTCAAAGGTAACACATGAATGCTTATTATTAGAACAAGTACATTGGATGTCCTAGCTATGAGACAATCACATAGATAACTATTTAGTGTCAGCGATTGAATCTCATCATAGCAAATATGCAAGTATCCTTAGACTTGAAGTCTCTAATGTACTTTGTTTGCTAAGTGTTGTGCTTTGATTCCAACCTCTAGAGTCCTAACAAGAACACCTGTAGGATGGATATTGGGTACAACGTGAGATAAATAAAAGTAGTTGAGAGGATTAATAAAGGACTTGCAACTCCTAAGAGCATAAACGAATATCTCAAAGCCACTTGTAGGAATTATTACTCAAGAAGTCCTTGACCAAGGTGATAATATGTTAGAAATAGTTCTAATTGACACATAGTTTGAGTAATGGATTTTGAGAACAAGCACTAAAATATTCGGGCCAGAATTAATTAATATTCTGGATGGAGTTGGCACTAATTCTATACTCGAAATCGAATGAGATATTGTATGGTGAAAGGAGTTTATTGCACTTATGTTTGCTATTGAAATGTTCATGTCAAGCCACTTAACTTTCTGGACTTTCAGGTGGTCATGATGTATTGCTAGATGCTGCTCTAATCTGCTGAATATGGATTTATTAATTATAGAATTAATAAATCAATCCTAATTAGAATTAATAAGTTATTTCTAATTATTAAGGATTATTAATCTTAAAGATGTTTGGATTTATTCATATTTTGCTATCAATAGACCAAAAACCTAATAAGTCACACATAATAGAGGATTAAGAGTTGGAGATGTTATTTGATAATATTATAGGGTTAATTGTGAGAAGAAGAAGTTGTTGTGGTCAAATTATAATTAGTTATAATTAATAGGCCAGATTAAAATTATGAAATCTTATGGGTTCTAATTATAATCGAACGATTCTTTTTATTTATGAATCTAAAGCCACACGCGTGTATATATGACCTACATGCTGTGGTTTTGTCTCTCGTGGTTTTTCATAGAAACACAAAAAATGCTTTCTGCCATGTTTTTCCTTTCTTCTTCTGCAGAAAACCCTAGCTGCCTCACATACTTCTTGCTAGCACCAAAATTCGGTGGCTAATAAATTCTTTCCTCATGTGGATTACTACTAGAAGGAATCCTATTCTTAGATTCTAGTGGATTAAACGGACATGCGTTTGATTGTGATCAAACACGTCAATTTGGTTCATTTTGTTGGATCACGCCGTGCTAATGAATCCTTGAAAACAAATTTAGTTTATAGAGATGGTATCATATGGTATTCTTCTTCCCTATCTTTGATCTGTTCTTCACATATATGCTAATCCTAGGAATGGTTTCTCATTTAACTTCCACTATTTTATGTCTTTGCATGCGCGAGAAACTAACATTAGGAATGAAATGGTTAAATCTTGGGAATTATGATTAACCTTGTTTAGGCTTTAGTAAAAGTGACAACAGATTATTTTTTCGGAATTGAGGTAGTGGCTGTGGTGAAATATAAGCATGGAACTTTAGGTTAATCATTGTTCTATGATTGCATGACTTGTCTTTATTCCAGGTGAGTAAATGTAGATTGAGATTAAAAAAAAAAAAAATTGAGAGAATAAAGAAAGATAATAGAAAAGTTGAAGAATCTTTATTCATATCTTTACCAGGCCTTTATGTTACCAAATCTAACCTACAAGAAAATATAAGAAAAATTCTAGAGTAAGGCAATGAAAAAGTTAAAACATCCTTATTACACATCTATAAAAGGCTTTTGCATTACCTCACTACAAGGAATTGAGATAGTGGTTGTGGTGAAATATAAGCATGGAACTTTAGGTTAATCATTGTTCCATGATTGCCTGACTTGTCTTTATTCCAGGTGAGTAAATGTAGATTGAGATAAAAAAAAAAAAAAAGAGAGAATAAAGCAAGATAATAGAAAAGTTGAAGAATCTTTATTCATATCTTTACCAAGCCTTTGTGTTACCTAATCTAACCCACAAGAAAATATTAAAAAAAATTCTAGAGTAAGGTAATGCAAGAGCTAAAACATCCTTATTACACATCTTTACAAGGCTTTTTGCATTACCTCACTACAAGGAAAAGAAAAAAAAGAATTGAAAAAGTGTTGAGAGAATAAAATGAGCTTATGGACTAATTTTACATTTGCCTATTTAGACTATTGTGGTTGGGAGATCATAGAACATAGAATTAACTTTTTGAGCCTAGCTTAAAAGAATCACACTATTCACATTCAAAACTCAAAGAATCAAGATAGAACACCTGTTAGTGTTGTGCCCTAGAGGCAATTACTTGTACATTGTATATGACATATTATATTTTAATAAAAGGCAATATTTATCTTACAGTTTCTTTTGTTTACTTTAAGTAATATAACTGTTCGATAAAGTCTCTAGTATAACACTGTGTTAAGGAAATCATGATAGAGATCATGATATGAGATTCCTACTACACTGGATGGTGTTAGTCCTTAAATAGTCCCTAGTCGTAGTATTAATGAGACAGGACATCATTAATGCGTTAAGACTAGCATGTGTTAGATTTCCTTATTCGATCAGGCGGTGGTTCTCATAACCATGAGTATTAAGATACTCAAAGTTAACACATTGATGCTTGTTAATGGAATAAGTTCATTGGATGACCTAGCTTTGATATAATCACATGGATAACTATTTACTGCCAGTAATATAATCTCAATATAGCAAACGTGCAAGTATCCTTACACTTGAGATCTCCAATGTACTTTGTTTTGCTGAGCCTTGTGCCTTGATTCCAATCTCCAGAGCTCGATCGAAGGCCGTCTATGAGATGTATATTGGGTACATTGTGAGGTAAACGAAAGTAGTTGAGAGGGTCAATAAAGGATTCATCACTCCTAATAGTAGCGGTGAATATCTCACGGCCACTTATAGGAATTACTACTCATAAGTCCTTGGCCAAGGCATATGTGTATTGGAAAGGGTTCCAATTGAGACACATTGAGAGTAGTGGGTTCTTTGTACACGTATAATGATATTCGTGCCAGAATTAATATATATTCTGGAGAGAGTTAGCACTAATTCCGTACTCCAAACCACTTGACTTCCTGGACTCCTGGGTGGTCATGATGTGCTGCTAGATACTGCTCATGATCTGGGAATATGGGTTTATTAATTGATGAATTAATAAACTAATCCTGATTAGAATTAATAGGGTTAATTCTAATTAATTAAGGATTATTAATTTCAAAGACGTTTGGATTAATTCATGTTCGCTACCAATTGACTGGGAAACCTAATAGGTCACACACAAAAGAGGAATATATACTCAAGATGTTATTTGATAACATAGTGGGGTTTATTACAAGAAAGAGAGGTTGATGTGGCCAAATTATAATTAGTTATAATTGATGGGCCAATTTATAATTCTGAGAACTTGATGGGTTCCAATTGCAATTAGAGAATTGTTTGGAATTCTCAGATGTGATTTTTGTAGAGGCTTTTGGTTATATGAGATATAATCAAAGTGGTTTTATTGTTGAGCAAGAAGTCATATAAAACAAACAAAAGGGCACATATAAAGGAATGGGTGCCAATGCTCCTTTTTATCAACACACATGAAATAATGTGTGTAGGGCCATCCTTTCAAGAGAATAATAAAGATATGATCTTCATGTTCTCTTGTACATCTCTCTCTCTCTTGTGTGGCTTCTTCCAAGTGGGAATCTAAGACTCTTCTTCTTCTTCTTTTCTCTGTTTTTGCTTATGAAGTAGAACAAGAAAGAAAAACCCCAGCCACTATTGTAGTTTTTAGATAGCACAGAAAATCTTGGTGCTTGTGTGAGATCCTCTGTGTGGATTTCTATTAGAGATAATCACACACTGTGATTATATTGGTTGGACATACAACTCTTGTGGTGATTCTTCAAGAGGATTGCTGGATCGCGTCACAACTATCTTACTCGAAGAAGGAAAATTTTGTTTCCACACAAACAAAGAAAGGTAAAAGTTGTTATTTTTGTTTCTTTGTTATATATATATATATATATATATATATATATATATATATATTTCTTGTTTTCCACACATATGCGGATCCTGGATGGTATCTTGTTTTTATTTTTTCGCTGTGCTATATATAATACGCATGAGATACCCAACAACACCTTGCATTAGTATAAACTTGTTAAACTTAACTTCAATGGCTTTGATCATTATGTTTCAAATTTATTAGTTTATACAAAAATTTTCTTGGCTAATTGGGTTTTGGACTTCATTCTTAAATTAAATAGTAAATAATACCTTTACCATCTTGGCCAACTCATGTTAAAAAATCTCATCCTATTTTGTGGAAAGCTATTTTGCTTGTGATACTTTATGGTTTGCTTGAGGACAAGCCACGAATTAAGTGTGTGAGTGTGTGATGAGACATCATATGTACATTTTCTTTTCTATTATTTTTGTGCTTCAACTAACATAAATTCTTACATAATTCACTATTCACCATATCTTTTTTATCCTGTTTTTGCGGGAAAATGGAAAATATCAATTAAAGATAAAAGGGATAAGGAACGAAGAAGAAGGAATGGAATACAAGAAATAGAGATTGAA
Organism: Voacanga thouarsii; assembly: GCA_026120185.1. Classification (NCBI taxonomy): domain Eukaryota; kingdom Viridiplantae; phylum Streptophyta; class Magnoliopsida; order Gentianales; family Apocynaceae; genus Voacanga; species Voacanga thouarsii. The sequence goes on along the minus strand of JANUWF010002029.1, from coordinate 1,079,760 downwards.
AAAAATTATGGAAGCTATCTGTAAATATTGTCCAGGGAATAGGTGGCCAAGGGAATTCCAACTTCTCTAGGCTGCTAGGTGAAGAACACAAGATCCATTTGCCTAGCGAACAGGTGGGCAAGAGAACTTCAAGTTACTAGGGCCATCAAGCATTTTCTAAGTATGCAAAATTTCTAAAACCTGGGTGACCAAAGGAACCTTACATTCCCTTGGCCACCTAGCATATGTTTTTATTTTATACAGTCCAAAAAAGTGGTGTCCCAAGGAAGTCTAGCTTCTCTAGGCCACCTGGTTCAAACAATATATATATATATATATATATATATGTTTAGGGTGCCGGTTGAGAGAAGTCCAACTTCCTTAGGCTACCGGGTAGCATTTCTTTTTGCCATTTTTCCAGAACCTTGGTGGCCCAAAGAAATTGGATTTTTGTAGGCTGCCTTGTTAATAGAAAAACATGGTAGCCTAAGGAAATACAAGTTCCATGGACTACCCATTAGTGAGAAAAACACTGCTATATGAGTTTTTGTGAGATCTACACAATCAAACCTTTATATAGTCATTCTTTTGAAACAAAATCAAGGGTGGAGAGTTTGGGAAATGCTAGGGTTTCTATCAAGCAAAATAGTTCTATGAGTTTGAGTACCAAGAAGAAAGGAGGACTAAGATATCCAAGGAAAATGAAGGGAAATAAATTGAAGATTTCAAGAGCAAGAAAAAGGAGGCTTGTCTATGTGTTTGCTTTCCTCTTCTTTTAGTAATTCTACTTGTATTCTTATGCTACGATTTGGCTTTTAATTGTAATGAAGGGTTGTATCATATTTTTGTGCTTGAGTATGATATATTTTTTTTAGATCTATGATTTTTGTTCTTGGGTATTTGGTTATTTGAGCTTATTTGGTTATGTTAGTTGACTTAGGTTTTGATTGATTTATTTCAATTAAATATTCTTCCTTAATAATTTCAAGGGATAGGGTTGACGTTAGGACACCCATTTAACTAAGTTAACATTTGCTATTTTCAATTAACTAGAGTGAGTAGTTGGGAATTAGGGCTAATAACCAAAAGGTTAATGAAATTTCTAAGAGATAGGGATTTTGTGGCCTCTGGATGATTTGGGAGAGTGAGTGATGATTAATATGTTGGGTATCTCACGCATATCATATATGGCGCAACAGAAAATAAGAATGAGATACCAACCCAGGATCTGCATATGTGTGGAAAACAAGATATAAAGAGAACAAAGGTAACAACTTTACCTTTCTTTGAGCTTCTGAAAAACAAAATTTTTTCTTCTACAAGTCGAGGTGCGATCTAACAATCCTATTGGTCAAACACCACGAGAGTTGAATGTCTAACCACTATAATCATAGTATGTGATTATCTCTAACAGAAATCCACACAGAGGATGACACTCAAGCACCAAGATGTTTATGTGCTAGCATAAACCAAAGTGGCAGCTAGGGTTCTTCTTGTTTTTCAGCAAAAAAATGAGAGAGAAAGAAAATGAAAGGCTTTTTCCGGCTATTGGTTTTCGTGAATCACCCTTAATCATTTTAAGGGTTTCGTGCATATCCCTTATATGTCACTAAAATCACTGAAAACTGAGAATTCCAAAACAATTATAATTCCCTAATTGTAATTAGAAACATCAATTTCTCACAATTACAATTTGGACTATAAATTATACCTAATTATAATTTGTCCATAACAATTTCTCTTTCTTGTAATTAACCCCACTATGTTATCAAATAACATCTTGAGTATATAATCCTCTATTGTGTGTGACCTATTAGGTTTCCCAGTCAATTGGTAGAGAACATGAATTAATCCAAATGTCTTTGAGATTAATAATTTATAATTGATTAGAATTAATTATATTAATTCTAATCGGGATTAGTTTATTAATTCATCAATTAATAAACCCATATTCCCATATCATGAGCGGTATCTAGCAACACATCATGACCACCCAAGAGTCCAAGATGTCAAGTGGTTTGACATGAACAATTCAATAACAAACTACAGTGCAATTAACTCCTTTAACCATACAATATCTCATCCGGAATTAGTGCCAACTCCCTCTAGAATATATTAATTCTGGCCCGAATATAATAGTACTTGTACCAGGAACCAACTACTCTAGATGTGTATCAACTGGAGCTGTTTCTAATACACAATCACCTTGGCCAATGACTTTTTGAGTAGTAATTCCTACAAGTGGCCGCAAGATATTCGCCCCTACTATTAGGAGTGGTGAATCCTTTACTGACCCTCTGAACTACTTTCATTTACCTCACAATGTAACCAATATCCATCCCATAGGCGGCCCTTAATCTAGCTCCAAAGATGTTAATCAAAGCACAATACTCAGCAAACAAAGTACCTTGGAGATCTCAAGTCTAAGGATACTTGCATGTTTGCTATATTGAGATTATATCGCTGGCAATAAATAGTTATCCATGTGATTATCTCATAATTAGGTCATCCAATGTACTTGTTCCATTAACAAGCATCCATGTGTTAACTTTGAGTATCTCAATACTCACAGATATGAGAACCACCGCCTGATCAAATCAGGAAGTCTAAAACATGCTAGTCTTAATGCATTAATGATGTCCTGTCTCATTAATACTACGACTAGGGACTATTTAAGTACTGACACTATACAGTGTAGTAAGAATCTCATATTATGATCTCTATCACGATTTCCTTAACACTGTGTTGTATTAGGGACTTTATCTAACAGTTATATTACACAAAAGTAAACAAAAGAAACTGTAAGATAAATAATGCATTTTATTAAAATAAAATGTGTCATATACAACGTAAAAGTGATTGCCTCTAGGGCATAACACTAACATAATGCACCATTAGGTATGGTTGGTTAGGTAGACAAACCTATTAATCGAATTTAGGGGTAGAAATCTCATAGCTTTTGAGAGAGAGAAATTGATATTTGACTCACCCCGATGACTAGAATTAGGAATTATGAGTCCTAGGGATGCACATTTCCAATATCTTGAATGGGGGACTTCCTTTTGTTACATAGGTTATTCTCTTTCTTATTCCTTGAGGAAATTGTAACTCTTTCTTGTGCAAAAACATAACATCTCTCCTTACAATTATATTTTGCTAAACAATAAGAAGAGAAAGAAGTAGGGGTACAAGCTACGTTCCCTAAGGTTCTTTAATCCTTGCCAACAGTACTAGACTAAAAGTTATAGGTGCACTCTCCTATATGTGTGTGTTATGTAATTCTAGTTGGTATTTTAATTATTAAAATTTATGTGTATATGGGCCTTAATGGCATGAATTTTGTATATGCACAAACACTTGCATTAAGTTTTTGGAAAGTGTGTATTTTCTCACTCTACCCACATTTTATAACTTTCTACTACACAATACCGCAAACAAAAATATCGCTCCCAAAAGAAAGAAAGGCGAAGCCTCCCCCTCACTTGTCTCCCCCCATAAAGCCCCAATCCTTGTTGTTACTTTGTTGATAAATCCTATGCCAATTAGTATATTCGTCGAGTATCCAATAAAATTGTAGTTGAGAAGACAATAGAACAAGAGTTAGACAAATCTCTAAAAATTTCACAACTTTTTCATAGGATAGGTTAGAGGCCAATCCTTCAACTCGGGGGAGCTTATTATCCAGACTTAGTGAAGGAATTCTATGCAAATATTCATGACGAGAAAGGAAGCCATTTCACGCATATTGAAATCACAGTCAAGGAGGTCCCCATCTATCTCATAAGGCAAGCTTTAGCACAGGTCCATAATGTTCCGGATGAAGGCGAGTAGGTTATTATGGACTTTTTCAACAAGAAGCTCACCTCGAATGAGCAATAGCGGTTCAATACTACAAAGGATAAGTTGGGGTTGATATACAAGCGGACTATGCAATCACTTATGTTGTAGACGAAGGTTTTGTCGCTCCTAGTTATGTTTAGTAGTTTATCTGTTAGGGCGGAATGTCATCCAAAAGTGAGAACTATAAACAAAGCAAGGGTTATTGATGTATACAGTACTCATAAGACGCTATACTTAGAGCCAATACCCTTACTTCCCCTTCTCATCTTATCTATACATGAGGTGACCGCATAGGGCGGCCCCTTAATGGCCTTTGTGGTTCTCTTAGTCATCACCGGGGTGCTTTTTAAAGCTGGTATCGGTTTTCAAGTGAAATAGCCATGCTCACGTAGACAAACAACATAATTTTAGATCAAACTCCAAAGAATATTAGCTATGCTTATGATAAAAATGATAAAAGATGGCTAACATCAAGGGAAGCTCAAGATTTAGAAGAAGAATAAGAGGATCAACCCTCGACGACTTCGAAGTCCCCTGCTCCAAGATATGCTGGTTTGGAGGATTTTCAAGCAGACATGAGGACTGCTTTTTCTCAAATGCAAATGGAGGTAGCATACCTGAGAATTGAATATGGAAAAATAAAAGCTACCTAGCTGCAACATGATAATAGGTTTGCACCACAATGAGCTTATATGAAGCATGACCAACAATGAAAGAAAGTCCAAGATGAGCAGTTGCAATAGTAGTATAAGTCCTTTACCCATCTTGGAAATCAAATGGACCAGAGGCCCATTAGAGGTTCCCTAGATAACATCCAACAAGTGCAGCACCAACAACAATAATACTTGAACAATATTTGGGATGCTATATCTAGGAATCAGAGGCCATACAGATGAGTGGGACCATCAACTTCAGGAGAAGGCCACTTCTAATTTTTTTTTTAGGGATTTTCTTTCATTTTCTTTCCTTTGTATTTTATTTCCTTTAGACTTGGTTTTGCACATATTTGATATTAATTTATTCTTATTTTTATTTTAACTATGTATATTAATATTTCTCACATTTGACATTCACTATATTTAACTTATTTTTGGTAGTTTTCTTTTTCTTTTTCTTTTGACATGAGTACACTTCTCTACAAAGCTGTGTTCACTTGGGGAGTGTTACTAACCTTCTTTCCCTTTTTATTCATTTCAGTCTAATTTTTGATGAATTTAATGTTGTATTTGTACCAATAAGGAAATTGTCTAATTTTAGTGTGAGAGAACGGATCTGTTAATATTCTCTTTATGTTTTTATTATGATTATCGAATTTTCTCGATTTTGAGTAGTTGTGTATGAATTGGGCCAACTTTTTTCAATTTTTGGACTTGGTTGGGCCTTAATGGTATTGTTGTTGTATCCCTTTTAGCATGAGAATTGGATCTAAAACATGTTGGATGAGTTTGTTTTTATGTAAACTTGCATATTAGGAATGAAATAGTTAGATCTTGAGAATTTAAATTAACCTTCTTTATGCTTCAGTAAAAGTGACACCATATTGTTTCTTAGGAATTGAGATAGTGGTTGTGATGAAATACAAGCATGGAACTTCAGCTTAATCTTTATTCTATGATTGCACAACTTGTCTTTATTCTAGGTGAGCAAATGTAGACTAAGGTTTAAAAAAAAGAGAGAGAATAAAGCAAGGTAATAGAAAGCTAAAAACATTTTATTCATATCTTGACTAGGCCTTTGTATTACCTTGTCTAACATACAAGAAACTATATAAATATATATATATATATATATATATATATATATTTGGAGTAAGGTAACATGAAAGATGAAAAACCCTTACTGCACATTTTTACTTGGATTTTGCATTACTTTACTACAGGAAAAAGGAAAAGAAAAGAATTGAAAGAGCATTGAGAGAATAAAGTGAGCATATGGACCAATCTTGCATTTGCCTATTTAGACTATGGTGGTTGGAAGATCATAGAACTTAGAATAAACTTATTGAGCCTAGCTTATATGAATCACACTACTGGTTGTTGAAACCTAATGAATCAAGATGGAACATCTTGTATGAGCATAAACTTGTTTAAACATAACTTTAATGGCTTTGATCATTTTGTTCCTAATTTATTAGTCTATACAAAAATTGGCTTGGCTAATTAGGAATTCAATATGATTCATAAATCAAATAGGAAATAATACATTTACATTATTGGACAACTTAAGTTAAAAAGTCTAATCCAATTTTGTTAAAATCTATTTACTTGTGGTACTTTATGGTTTTCTTGAGGACAAGGAACAATTTAAGTGCAGGTGTGATGAGGCTTTATCATATATATATTTTCTATTATTTTTGTACTTCAATTAAGATAAATTCCTATATAATTCACTACCCACCACATTTTTCTTATCTTGTTTTTGCTAGGAAATGAAAATTATCAAATAAAGATAAAAAGGAAGAAGAAGGAAAAAGAAAAAAGAAAATTCATAAAATAGAGATTGAAGAAATTAAGGAAGCTATGTGTAAATATTGTCCAGCGAACATGTGGCCAAGAGAGTTCCAAATTCTCTAAAGTGCCAAGTGAAAAACACAAGAGCTATTTGCCTAATGAACAGGTGGCCAAGGGAACTTCATATTCCCTAGGCCGCCCGAAATTTTCCAAGCATGTAGAATTTCCAGAACCTAGGCAGCCCAAGGTAGTCCAGCTTCCCTAAGCCGCCTTCTTCATGTTGGAATGCATGCCTTCTAGACTAGGTCTCTGATATAAATATCGATTTTATTAATAAAAGAATTTGTTCACAAAATTTGTTTGCAAATTTTCATTTTATTTCTGCACAATTTACGTTTGGAAATGACTCATTGTGTTTAAGTAAGTGATCCATATGAATGGTGACCTTTTACAATAAGGTATGGATCACGTGTTACTTAACACATAAATGTTTGTTATTAACCGATTGATGAGAATGGAAATCTCATCATATTTAGGTTATTGTGTTATGAATTCCAAATAGGAAATAGCTTACCTTTAGCCAGTGAGTAGTCCACTCAATTTATAGCATGAGCGTATTTCGAATACGTAAAGCAAGACCTATAATTGTGGTTTCTAAAAGTACTATTTAGAAGAAATCCAGACTATTACTGCTACAACGTAGACTAATACTCTATCATTTGAGTATGAGTTAGTGGTCTGATGAAGCTGGAAGCATACACTTTGATATGCTAAAGTTGAGATTCTATCGTAGAGCCGATATACTTGTATGTTAGGTATATGTAACTAGTTAGTTAAGATAGACTTGTACAAGATAGTTTCTGTGCTATATTACCTCATGTGACTATTCGAATGATCTAAATATCTAGGGTCCTGGGGAACATGACTTGGATGTTTGCTTTAGAGTAGCTCCTTGGAAAGCGAAAGTTTTCCAAGAGTCGTGGATTATTGGACTAGAGGTCTAAGGATGGTAGATGTCTTTTAAAGAGATGTTTAGTATACTCTTCTTCTTTAAATGCACGGCAATGCGTAGAGGGGTATTTTACTCATTACACCTATAGGTCGAAGACTTTGCCAACGCAACATTATCCTTGGAGTCAATATTTTCGTATGGTAATATTAGAAAATATTTAAAATGCAAAATAAAGCTATTTCTATAGTAGGGGTATTTTGGTCATTTTAATGGCCAATGCGATATGTCTTTTGGTCCTCGGAATAGCCCATAAGTCCTGATGGGTTTAGATTAATGGATTGGTCTTGTACAAAATATATTTTATTTTATTCAAATAACTTGGTTTATTTATTAGGTTAGAATAAATAAAAGGTCCAAAAAAGGAGAATTATATATAAGCCCATTTGAGTTATTTAATTAATTTAATTATTAGACTTGTACTAGTCCATGAATAATTAAATTGAATTAGAGGCTTAACCCAATGAACTGGGCCAAGGCTTGAGGTTTATATTGGTCCATTTGGATTATTTAATTAGTTTAATTATTGTGCTTGTATTAGTCCAAAAATAGTTAAATTAAATTAAAGGCTTAAACCAATGAACTGGGCTATAGGCCTGGTTAATGGCTTAACATGACATGGGCCTTAGGGCTTCTTTGATTCTATTACCTCGGTTAGATATTTGAATGCCCAAATAATAGCCTATTATCAAGGCAGTTGGGATTCAGAAGGGAACAGTAGAGGTTTAACAAAGGACGTTCTTTTCCTCAAGCTGTTTTTGCTTTTTTTCTCTCGAGTGTGCATGTGTTCCCTGTGAAAACAAGAACAGAGACAATCTTTCTTGATTAATGCTCAATAGCATTTAGTTGGAGAAAGGAAGATCATCCTCTTCATCCATAGCCTTCACCAAGCTTTTAGGTGCGGTTATATTCTATAAGACAAGAGGAGTTGTGTTGATGCCCAGAAGAAGCCGTCAACTTGCAGAACAACAGCCTGATGAATTGATCTCAGAACTAAAAGCAGTTCAGACAGAGGCACCAGCACCCCGTAGACCAGTGAAAAAATGGAGACGTAAATGCTTTTCTACGCTGCTTTGTTTTTTGTTTTGGTTTTGTGACATGCATCGGGTTTTCGTCTTTGCCATGTTTACATTCAAGTGGTATCAGAGAATGGCTTATATAGCAATATAGGTTACATGTTAGTGAATAAAAATGGTCAGATGATTTTAGACTGTGATCCTTCGTGTTTTCTAGTATGGGTAGAATCCTCTGTAGTCTTACAGTTAAGACATAGGAACACTGCAATTGTTTTCTTTGAGCTTTTCATAGTATTCATGTAAGCCTACAATTAAAGGCATAGGCTTTTGTGGATTGTTTAGGATGATTTTTGGATAAAATATGTAAAAAATTGAGGCCCAGAACGTCTAAAACACGTAGAGGAATTTGGAGAAGACGATCACTATAGTAGCCGAGCCGTGAGGAGTCGGGTCGTTCAGTTGAGCAGCGCTCTAGATGTGAGAGGAGCCGAAGCCGTCCAAGCCAGCCACGGCTTGGAGCCGCAGTAGGGCCCAAGTCGGCCTTGGCTCCACACTGCTCGTAAGGAAGCTTCCTCGCTGAAGCTTGTTCCTCTCAAAAACCAGGCAACGGTACAGAAACTACTATGCAAGCAACCGCCCAGGATTGTGGTCCATGTGTTTTTCCCATGGGCCATGATCAAATGTGGCGGGTATACTGGACCAACGGGAAATTTTTTTTTTTTTTTTGGTTTTTGGTCCCATATCAAGTGAAGTTATTTTTATTGCAATAGTTAATATTCTTTGAATATTTTGCATTCAAAAATAATAGTAAAGAAAATTTAGGATTAAACAAGACTATTAATTAATTGATTTGTTTAATTCTATTATATGGACACTTAAGTTAAAAGAATAGAAAAGCATAAAAACGTTTACAGTTTTTTAGCATACTTAATTCTTTTTGTACCCTATATGCATGTTTTCTCAAAGACCAAAGTGTTTGGGAAATTTATGACAACAAAAAGATTTTTTTAATTAAAAAAAAATGGTTATTTTAAACTTGGACAAAAATTAATCATTGGATATTTTCTCAAAGGATTTTAATCCTTGACATAGAAAATATTTTACTTTTAGATATTTTTGTAAGTTAAAATAGAAAGCCATTTTTGTTTTATTTTTGCACTAGAAAATTATTTTTGTCAAATTAAACTTGAGACCAAATTTTCTACAAGGTTTAAAAGGAAATTTTTGGAAATCATTAAGTTCTTAATTTTGTAAAATAAATTTATAGAAAATCTCTTAAAGGATTTTACCTTGACATAGAGATTTATGAATTTAGATGTTTTATAAAGAGTTAAGGGATACTTAATGGATATTTTCAAAAGGATATTTTCTTTAAAACCCCTTATTTTAAAAAACTTTGTGGGATAGGGGTTCCATGGCTTCCATCACGATCCTCATTAGAAATCGTGGATCCCCTCGCATCACCCTGGGAGTGAACCTGTATAGGATTGAGATACCACAAGGATCTAGAACTAATGGATGGCTGTAATTAATAACCCAGGACGTGCTATGATCAACCAACCCACGTTGGAGGTTATAGTGTGAGGATTATCCATAAAAAATGGGAAGAAGGCCATCCTATCAATGGAGTTATTTTTTAGATCATTACCTAGAAGGAAAATTAATTTGTAGTGATTAATACACTTAGCTTATGAAACTATTAATCTTCCCAAGAAGTTATGTTAGTTTTCCTGAGAGCCAAATTAATCATATTAAAGATAATAGTGATAGGGTTAACTATTATCGATTTTAATATAAGGATAAAGTGCACAAATTATTTCATTTTTTCACAAAATAAGATTTCTTTTATTTTTTAAATTTTTTAGAAATGGTTGGTGAAGATTCTTTTAGTCTTTTGGTCGTCATTCTGCGAGAGAATAAGTTAACGGGTCTAAATTACGTGGATTGGAAAAGGAATTTCAACATAACACTCACTGTCGAGGGGTATAAGTATATCCTCTACGGAACTTGCTCTGTTATCGGGGAAGGTTCTGATGGAAAACGCAAAAACAGGGAGCCATGGACCGAAAAAAAAAAACAGAGAGAAAAAATTAAACGCGAGCCATAAAGGCCATGCGGAAGCGTGAAGATCATACCTTTACGCTCCTTAACCCTTCTAGGTTGCGTAGGAACAGATTGAACGGCTGGAATCGCCTCGCTTTGCACAGTTGAAGGAGCTTCCGGTTGAACACCCGCTAGCCTTCGATTTCGTCTTGTTTGCATTAACGCTTAGCTCTCCAGCTCTCGGGATATTCCTCAGCCTAACCTCTAGTCGGTGAACACTATGGTGAAGAGGAACGATCTCAAAACTCCTTAGTTCTTTCGCTATTAATTAGCAAAGAACAAGAGAAAAACAAGAAGAATGAGAGAGGCCTTGAGAGAGAGAGACCCACGTGAGGTGTGGCTTGGGAAAGGAAAAATTAGGGTTTTTTTTCCTTTCAAAGAGTTGTTTATCTTTAGCCAAAATTAGGTCTCTAAATCTCTTATAAATATCTCCCCGGGATTTCAAAATACCCGGATGTTATCCTGAGAAACAGTTTGGCCTAACCTTAAACTCCTCTTATCCGTATCTGGAAAAAACCCTAAGGTCCAAGCTATTAGGCCAGATAAATATTTATTATTCTTCTTGGACTCAAAAAGCCCAAAATAATAAATATTAATTATTTATTTTCTGGGCTTACATAAGTAACCCAATAAATAATTAATTAGCCCAAATGAACCATAATAATTAATCTTTAATTATTTATTTCTTGGGCCTATATAAATAACCCAATAAATAATTAAACATTAATTATTTCCCCTAGTTTAAGCCCGAGTTAATTTCTTAATTATTCATACTGGACCTAGGCCCTGAATAATTAATTAACCAAATAAACTAGATAATTAATTTCAATCAACTCCTATTTTATTTATTTATTTTATTTCAGTCCAATAATAAATTAGACTTCCTGAATAAAAAAAATAAAAAAAAACAAAATCCTCTTCAACTGAGACCAATTCCTCAACCCAAAAATAGTTAGGACTTACGGGCTATCCTGAGGACCAAAAAGACACATCGCCTTGGCTGCTAAAATGACCAAAATACCCCTGCTATATAAATAGTTGTATTTTGCATTTTAAATATTTCCTAATATCACCATAAGGAAATATTGACCCCAAGGACAATGCTGCATTGCAAAGTCTCCGACCTGCAGGTGAAATGACTAAAATACCCCTATACACATCGCCGTACATTTAGAGAGGAAGAAATGTACTAACACCCCCTTAAATGGCATCTACCATCCTTAGGCTTCTAGTCCAATGATCCACGACTTCCTGGAGTGTTTCCGCTTTCCAAGGGAGCTACCCTAAAGCAAACATCCAAGTCATGTTTCCCAGGGCCCTGGATAATTTAGACCATTCAGACAACCACAATGGGCGATATAGTGCAGAAACTATCTTGTATAAGTCTGTCTTAACTAACTAGTCACACATACCCGACATGCAAGTATATTGGCCCTATGATAGAACCTCAACTACAGCAAATCAAAGTATATGCTTCCAGCTTCGCTAGACCACCAACTCATACTCAAGTCGTAGAGTACTAGTCCACGCTGTAGCGGTAGCAGTCTAGGTTTCTACCATATAGTACTTTGAGAAACCACTGCTACAGGTCCTGTTCTACGTATTCGAAATATGCTTATGTCATGAAGTGAGTGGACTACCCACTGGCTAAAGGTAAGCCATTCCCCATTTGGAATTCATAACATAATAACCTAAACATGATAAGGTTCCCAGTCTCATCAATAGGTTAAGAACAAATGTTTATGTGTTAAATAACCCGTGATCCATACTTTACTGTGAAAGACCACAATTCACATGGATCACTTATTTAAACACAATGGGTCTGTTCCAAACGAAAATCGTGCACAAACAAAAAGTAAATTCACAAAAAATTTCTGAAAATAAATTCTGTTATTAAATAATTCGATTTTACATCAGAAACCTAGTCTAAGAGGGCATATAATCCAACAATCTCCCACTTGCACTCTAAGACTAGGTAAGTCCATAGGTGCCCACCCCTATGGCGTCTAAGTGTCTCTTGAAGACTCTCTCGACCAAAGGCTTGGTGAATGGGTCTGGCTAGATTGTTTTCGGAGGTAATATTCTCCCCCACGACTTCCGTCTCTGGATGAAATCCCGGATCCGGTGGTACTTCCTCTCGATGTGTTTCCCCTTCTTGTGGTTCCGAGGCTCCTTAGATTGCGACACTGCTCCAGTGTTGTCGCAATACATCACAACCGGCCTATCCATATGTGGTACGACTCCAAGTTCTGAAAGAAACATCCGGAGCCAGACTGCTTCCTTGGACGCCTCCAAAGCTGCCACATACTCAGCTTCCATGGTTGAGTCAGCAATACAAGATTGCTTGATACTCCTCCATGAAATTGCTCCTCCAGACAAGGTGAAGACATATCCACTAGTGGATTTTCTCTCATCCTTATCCGCTCGGAAGTCCGAGTCCGTATATCCTGTAGGAACCAAATCATCGACCACAGTAAACCGACATATAATCTCTCGTTCCCTTGAGGTACTTGAGAATATACTTTACAGCTTGCCAATGAACCTCTCCTGGGTTTGACTGATATCTACTAACTAAGCCCACGGCAAAGCAGATATCTGGCCTAGTACACAGCATGGCGTACATGAGACTTCCCACCGCCGAAGCGTAGGGAATCCTACTCATTCTGTCATTTTCTTCTTGAGACTTAGGACAGTCCTTCGAAGAAAATGACAACCCATGTCTGCAAGGGATTAGAGCTCCCTTGCATGAGTCCATGCTGTACTTGGCCAGCATCTTGTCAATGTATGTCACTTAGGATAATCCTAACATTCTCTGCTTCCTATTTCTAAGAAGCCTAATCCCGAGAATGTAGCTGGCTTCTCCCAAGTCTTTCATACTGAATTGACTAGACAGCCAAACCTTTGTAGACGACAATGTCCCTACATCATTTCCAATTAGTAGAATATCATCCACATACAGGACAAGAAAAACCACATTGATGCCTTCAAGTTTCCTGTACACGCATGGTTCATCTTCGTTTTGAATAAAACCATAAGACTTTATAGTCTCATCAAAACGAATGTTCCATGCTCTTGATGCCTGCTTAAGTCCATAAATGGACTTCTTAAGCTTGCAAACCATGTGTTCCTGGCCTTCAGCAATGAAGCCTTCTGGTTGGGACATATAGATGTCTTCACTAAGATGGCCATTCAAGAATGCCGTCTTGACATCCATTTGCCATATCTCGTAGTCATAGTGACAGGCGATGGCAAGGAGGATGCGAATGGATTTAAGCATAGCTACTGGGGAAAAGGTTTCCTCATAGTCGATACCCTCTTTCTGAGTATACCCTTTCGCCACAAGCCTAGCTTTGAAGGTTTCCACCTTCCCATCCGCTCCTCTCTCCCTCTTGTATACCCACTTGCACCCAATGGGTTTTATCCCTTCAGGTGAAGCTACAAGATCCCAAACCTGATTGAGGTACATAGACTCAATCTCGGCTTTCATTGCTTCATGCCACATATTTGCATCGGCATCAGCAATAGCCTCTTCGTATCTAGCAGGGTCTTGTTCCTGATGGTCGGAAACCAGCTCAAAGGCTTCTCCAGTCCATCTATCCGGAACCCTAGACACTCTCCCACTATGACGAGGCCCCATTTGTACAGGCTCTTGAGGCTGTGCCTCTTCTTGTTCCAAAATCGGGTCAGTAGAAGTTAATTCCATAGATAACTTCTCCTGCAGTTCCAGACTCGTTGAACCTTTAGTGGAAGTACTTTGATCATCTTCCAAGTATCTAGCATGGGTACTGACTAGTACTTTCTGCTCCTTAGGATAATAAAAGTAACCTCATTTTGTCCCTTTTGGATACCCAACAAAATAGCATAATTCTGATCTTGGTTCCAACTTGTCTCCCTTGATCAGTACATAAGCTGGACACCCCCAAATCCTGAGATGATTCAGACTTGGCTTACGCCCAGTCCACATCTCATAGGGAGTCCTAGGTACTGACTTGTAAGGCACCAAGTTCAGAATATATGCCGCTGTTTCCAGGGCATATCCCCAAAAGGACACTGGAAGAGTAGCATGAGACATCATGCTTCGGACCATTTCCATCAACGTCCTGTTCCTTCTCTCAGCAACTCCGTTCTGCTGGGGGGTTCCCAGCGCTGAGAGCTGGGATACTATCCCATGATGTACCATGTAGTCCTTGAATTCACCTAGGAGATACTCTCCACCATGATCCGATCATAAGGTTTTGATTAATTTACCTGTCCGACGCTCCACTTCAGCCTTAAACTCTTTGAACTTGTCAAAAGAGTTAGACTTGCATCTCATCAGGTAAATGTAATCATACCTCGTACAATCATCCGTGAACGTGATGAAGTACTCAAAACCTCCCCTAGCTGGTGTAGACAATGGACCGCACACATCAGTGTAAACAAGACTCAACACCTCCTTGGCTCTATCCGCCTTTGGTGTAAAAGACCTTTTGGTCATTTTTCCCATCAGGCAGGATTCACACTGAGGCCAACTTTCCAATCTCAATGAGCCCAAAGGCCCATCATGGATTAGCCTCTGAATCCTGGTTGAGTTAATATGACCCAACTTCAGGTACCAAAGGTATGAATCATTGATATTGGTCTTTCTCTTCTTAGTTAAAGGTTCAGACATAGCATTATTTGATTGGTTGTTAATAGGGTTTAAAAAGAACAAATTTCCATACATGTGCCCAGTACATAAAATTTCTCCATCTCTCCTGATAGAAATACCAGAATGGAAAGATATAGAATATCCTTGATTAATAAGTTTTGCAACTGAAATCAAATTTTGACAAAAACCAGGTACATATAAAATGTCTTTTAAAACCACTATCTTATTACAATCAAAAATAAGATTCAGCTCTCCCACTGCAAGGGCCCAGACTTGTGCTCCATTACCCACTCGAAGCCCATGTTCGCCCTTCTTGAGTCTTCTTATCTTCCTAAACCCCTGCAAGGAGTTACAGATATGATCAGTGGCTCCTGAATCAACAATCCAAGTGGAAGTTGATCCTACCATTGATATGGACTCTAGATAGTAAACATTACCTGTGGGGTTTTTCTTGGCTCGAAGATCCGGACACTCTTTTTCCAATGTCCCTTCTTTCCACACTTGAAGCACTTGCCCTTTGGTTTGTCCTTGGGCTGGTTCTTGGGTCAGGTCGTTGTATTCCCCTTCTTCCTCTTGAACTTTCTGGGCTTAGGCCCAGTTCTTGAAGAAGAGGCCTTAGCAATCATGGCCTTAGATTGCAGCTTCATGACCTTCTCCGCCATCTGGAGCTCCTTCATCGGTTCGATCAAACTCATGTTCAACTTGTTCATGTTATAGTTTAACTTGAACCGAGTGAAAGAGCCGGTAGAGATTCGAGAACTATGTCCACTTGGCTCTCGGGGTCAATGACAGCCCCTAAGATTTCTGCCTCCTCGAAAGCAGCAATCATCTTGAGCATATGCTCTCGGACCGATGCTCCTCGGCCATCTTAGTGTTTACAATTGTTCGAAGAGCCTCTCGCCTTGCGGGCCGGCTCTTGTCCACGAACATAGTTGCCAACGATTGACTTATGTCATATGCAGAAGCCATGTGCTCGTGTTTTGACTGGAGCACATTAGACATGGAAGCTAACATATAGCAACGTGCCATTTCGTCAGCTTTCTTCCATGCCTTTTCAGCCTCTCGCTCTTCAGCGGTGGAACCTTCCCCGATAACAGGGGAGGTTTCGTAAAGGACATACTTATACTCCTCGGCTGTGAGTATTATGTCCAGGTTCCTTTTCCAGTCCACATATTTTGGACCCGTTAACTTATTCTCCCTGAGAATAACGACCAATGGACTAAAAGAACCTCCCACCATTTCTGAAAATTGAAAATAAAAGAAAGAAATTAGTTTGTGAAAATAAAATGAAATTTGTACACTGAAAATAATTTGGCTCTTAGGAAAACTGACATAACTTCTTGGGAAGATTAACAGTTTCCTAAGCTAAGTGTATTAACCACCACAAATTAATTTCCCTTCTAGGTAATGGTCTAGAGAATAACTCCATCGTGGGATGGCCGTTTCCTCTCATTTCCTATGGACATACCTCACACTATAACCTCCAACGTGGGCTGGCCGATCATAGTACGTGCCCCGGGTTATTAATTACATCCTTCCATTAGATCTAGATCCTTGTGGTATCCCCATCCTATACGGGTTCACTCCCAGGGTGACGCGAGGGGATCCACGATCTCTAATGAGGACCGTGATGGAAGCCGTGGGGCCGTTGGAACCCCTCTCCCACTTAGTCTTTTAAAATAAAGGTTTTCTGGAAAATATCCTTTTGAAATTTCCATTAAGTTTTTCTTAACTCAAAAATAAAATATCTAAGTCCAATAAAATCTCTATGTCAAGGCTTATATCCTTTGAGAGATTTCCTCCATGGACTAATTTTATATAAGTTAAAACTTAATGATTTCAAAAATTTTACAATTAAAACTTTCTAGAGACTTTGGTCTCAAGTTTATTTGACAAAATCATTTTTCTAGTCCAAAACAAAACAAAATGGCTCTCCATTTTAATTTACAAAAATATCTAAATCCAATATATTTTCTATGTCAAGGATTAAATCCTTTGAGAAAATATCTAAGGATTAATTTTTGTACCAATTAAAATAACCATTTAGTTTTTAAAGAAAAATATTTTTTCTTGCCGAAACAAAAAGTTCCCAAAGACTTTGGTCTTTGAGAAAAGCACACATAGGTACATAAAAAAAATAGCATGCTAGAAAATAATAAACGTTTTCATGCTTTTCTATTTTTTAAACCTAAGTGCCCAAATAATAGAATTAAACACATTAATTAATTAATTAATGATCTTGTTTAATCCTAAAATCCCTTACTAATATTTTTCATGCAAATATATTCCAAGAATATAAATATTGCAAAAATATTAACTTCGCCTAGTATGGGACCCAAAACGAAAAAGGAAAAAAATAAAAAAAAAATTGCCAAAAAATGGCTGGCGGTCCACTGCACCGACCGCACAGGATCCGCGCCAGAATGGCCTGCGGTCCACCGCAGCCGCAATGCACCCGCCGCACCAGATCGCACGCCAGCCACGACCCGTGGACTTCGCCCACGCCCGCGACCCGCGCCCGGTTCTCCTCTGCTGCCGACCCGCGCTTCAGCCCGAATACCCGCGCGCCAATTGAATTTCAATTCTGCAATTTCATCGGCTCAAATCAAACGCAATTGGCTCGGCTTCGCGGCTCCAGCAGCACAACTCCACTCACAGAATAGAAGCGGCTAGGCTCAGCGGCTCGGCTCCACGCGGCGGCTTATGAACAGTGTCATCTTCTTCGTTTTTCACCGCGCGAATTTGCAGAGCATTTTTTTTTATTTTTTCTGTCTTCTTTGGCTTCTTTAGACATTTTTACTTATAAAAACTCATCCAAAACATAACCACAACCGCCTATACCCATTAAAATTGGGTTTACACGATTAAAACATCAAAGCCAAAAATTACAGTATGCTCCTATGCTTCAAACGGTGAAGCTTACATCAAGCCTATCCCATACCAAAACAGCGAAGGATCATAGGTATAATCATCTTCTCCATTTTATTAACTACCATGCTCCCTATATTGATCAAAACCAATGGCTCTGATACCACTTTGATGGAAAACGCAGAAACAGGGAGCCATGGACGGAAAAAAAAAACAGAGAGAAAAAATTAAACGCGAGCCATAAAGGCCATGCGGAAGCGTGAAGATCATACCTTTACGCTCCTTAACCCTTCTAGGTTGCGTAGGAACAGATTGAACGGCTGGAATCGCCTCGCTTTGCACAGTTGAAGGAGCTTCCGGTTGAACACCCACTAGCCTTCGACTTCGTCTTGTTTGCATTAACACTTAGCTCTCCAACTCTCGGGATATTCCTCAGCCTAACCTCTAGTCGGTGAACACTATGGTCAAGAGGAATGATCTCAAAACTCCTTAGTTCTTTCGCTATTAATTAGCAAAGAACAAGAGAAAAACAAGAAGAAGGAGAGAGGCCTTGAGAGAGAGAGACCCACGTGAGGTGTGGCTTGGGAAAGGAAAAATTAGGGTTTTTTTTTCCTTTCAAAGAGTTGTTTATCTTTAGCCAAAATTAGGTCTCTAAATCTCTGATAAACATCTCCCCGGGATTTCAAAATACCCGGATGTTATCCTGAAAAACAGTTTGGCCTAACCTTAAACTCCTTTTATCCGTATTTGGAAAAAACCCTAAGGTCCAAGCTATTAGGCCAGATAAATATTTATTATTCTTCTTGGACTCAAAAAGTCCAAAATAATAAATATTAATTATTTATTTTCTGGGCTTACATAAGTAACCCAATAAATAATTAATTAGCCCAAATGAACCATAATAATTAATCTTTAATTATTTATTTCTTGGGCCTATATAAATAACCCAATAAATAATTAAACATTAATTATTTCCCCTAGTTTAAGCCCGGGTTAATTTCTTAATTATTCATACTGGACCTAGGCCCTGAATAATTAATTAACCAAATAAACTAGATAATTAATTTCAATCAACTCCTATTTTATTTATTTATTTTATTTCAGTCCAATAATAAATTAGACTTCCTGAATAAAAAAAAATAAAAAAAAAACAAAATAAAATAAAATCCTCTTCAACTGAGACCAATTCCTCAACCCAAAAATAGTTAGGACTTACGGGCTATCCCGAGGACCAAAAAGACACATCGCCTTGGCTGCTAAAATGACCAAAATACCCCTGCTATATAAATAGTTGTATTTTGCATTTTAAATATTTCCTAATATCACCATAAGGAAATATTGACCCCAAGGACAATGCTGCGTTAGCAAAGTCTCCGACCTGCAGGTGAAATGACTAAAATACCCCTATACACATCGCCGTACATTTAGAGAGGAAGAAGTGTACTAACACCCCCTTAAATGACATCTACTACCCTTAGGCTTCTAGTCCAATGATCCACGACTTCCTGGAGTGTTTCCGCTTTCCAAGGGAGCTACCCTAAAGCAAACATCCAAGTCATGTTTCCCAGGGCCCTGGATAATTTAGACCATTCAGACAACCACAATGGGCGATATAGTGCAGAAACTATCTTGTATAAGTCTGTCTTAACTAACTAGTCACACATACCCGACATGCAAGTATATTGGCCCTATGATAGAACCTCAACTACAGCAAATCAAAGTATATGCTTCCAGCTTCGCTAGACCACCAACTCATACTCAAGTCGTAGAGTACTAGTCCACGCTGTAGCGGTAGCAGTCTAGGTTTCTACCATATAGTACTTTGAGAAACCACTGCTACAGGTCCTGTTCTACGTATTCGAAATACGCTTATGTCATGAAGTGAGTGGACTACCCACTGGCTAAAGGTAAGCCATTCCCCATTTGGAATTCATAACATAATAACCTAAACATGATAAGGTTCCCAGTCTCATCAATAGGTTAAGAACAAATGTTTATGTGTTAAATAACCCGTGATCCATACTTTACTGTGAAAGACCACAATTCACATGGATCACTTATTTAAACACAATGGGTCTGTTCCAAACGAAAATCGTGCACAAACAAAAAGTAAATTCACAAAAAATTTCTGAAAATAAATTCTGTTATTAAATAATTCGATTTTACATCAGAAACCTAGTCTAAGAGGGCATACAATCCAACAGGTTCTACCGATATTGAGCACGAGGCTGAGAAAGCATGGAAGAAGGCTGATGAGATGGCTCATTGCCAAATGTTGGCCTCCATGTCTAATGTGCTCTAGTCCAAACACGAGTATATGGCCACTGCATATAATATAAGCCAATCACTAGCCACGATGTTCACCGATAAGAGCTAGCCTATAGGGCAGGAGGCTCTTAAGATGATTATAAACACTAAGATGGCTGAGGGAGGATCAGTCAGAGAGCATATGCACAAAATGATTGCTGATTTCGAGGAAGCAAAAGTCTTAGGGGCCATTTTTTACCTCGAGAGCCAGGTGGACCTAGATCTTGAATCTCTGCCGGGCTCTTTTACTCAGTTTAAGATAAACTACAACATGACAAGTTGAACATGAGTTTAACTGAGTTAATAAAAGAACTTCAGGTAGTAGAGAAGGTTATGAAGCCATAGTCCAAGGCTATAACTGCTATGGCTTCTTCTTCTAAAACTAGGCTCAAGCCTAAGAAGTTTAAGAAGAAGAAAGGAAACGCAGTAGCCCAGTCCAAAAACCAGCCCAATAAGCTAAAGGGCAAGTACTTCAAGTGCAGGCAAAAGGGACATTGGAAAAATGAGTGTCCAGAGCTTCAGGCCAAGAAAAATACTACAGGTATTGTTCTCTATCTAGAGTCAGTTTCAATGGTTAGATCAACTTCCACTTGGATTGTAGATTCAGGAGCCACTGATCATATATGTAACTCCTTGCAGGGGTTTAGGAAGATAAGAAGACTCCAGAAGGGCTAGTATGGACTATGAGTAGGAAATGGAGCACAAGTATAGGCCCTTCTAGTGGGAGAGTTGGATCTTATTTTTTATTGTAATAGAGTAGTTATTTTAAAGGATATTTTATATATACCTGAATTTAGACAGAATTTAATTTCAGTTACAAAACTTATAAATCGGGGATATTCTATTTCATTCCATTCTAATATTACTATCAATAGAAATGGAAAAGTTCTTTGTTCTAGGCACATGTATGGAAACTTATTCTTCTTAAATCCTACAAATAATCAAATAAATAACACTCAATCTGAATATTTAAGTAGGAAGAGAAAGACTAATGTCAATGACTCATATCTTTGGCATCTAAGGCTAGGTCGTATTAACTCAACTAGGATTCAAAGGTTAATCCATGATTGGCCCTTAGGCTCATTAAGATTGAAAAGTTGACCTCAGTGTGAATCTTGCCTTTTGGGAAAATGACCAAAAGGTCATTTACCCAAAAGGCTGATAGAGCCAAGGAGATATTAGGACATGTTCACACTGATGTGTATGGTCCTTTGTCTACACCAGCCAGAGGAGGTTTTGAGTACTTCATCACTTTCACAGATAATTGTACAATATTTGGTTATGTCTACCTGATGAGGTGCAAGTCTGACTCTTTTAACAAGTTCAAAGAGTTTAAGGCTGAAGTGAAGCATCGGACAGGTAAACTAATCAAAACCTTATAATCAAATCATGGTAGAGAGTACCTCCTCAGTGAATTTAAAGATTATATGGTATATCATGGGATAGTATCCCAATTCTCTGCACTGGGGATACCCCAGCAAAATGGAGTAACTGAGACAAGGAACAGGATATTGATGGAAATGGTACAAAGCATGATATCTCATGCTACTCTTCTTGTCTCTTTTTTTGGGGATATGCTTTGGAAATAGCAGCACACATTTTGAACTTAGTGCCTTTCAAGTCAATACCTAGGACGCCCTATGAGATGTGGATTAGGCGTAAGCCAAGTCTGAATCATCTTAGGATATGGGGCTGTCCAGCTTATGTACTGATCAAGGGAGACAAGCTAGAACTATGATCGAAATTATGCTATTTTTGTTGGGTATCCAAAAAGGACAAAAGGAGGTTACTTTTATTATCCCCAAGGAATAGAAAGTACTGGTAAGTACTAATGCTAGATACTTTGAGGATGATTAAAGTACTTCCACTAAAGGTTCAACAAGGTTGGAATTCGATGAGAAGTTATCTTCGGAATCAACTTCTTCAAACCGAATTATGGAATAAGAAGAGGCACAGCCTCAAAAACCTATACAAACAGAGCCTTGTCATAGTAGGAGGGTATCTAGGGTTCCAGAATAGACTAGAGAGGTTTTTGAGCTAATCTGTAACCATCAGGAACAAGATCCCACTAGATATGAGAAGGCTATTGCTGATGCCGATGCAAATCTATAGCATGAAATAATGAACGTCGAGATTGAGTCTATGTACTACAATCAAGTTTGGGATCTTGTAGCTTCACTTGAAGGGATAAAACCCATTAGGTGTAAGTGGGAATACAAGAGGAAAGGGGAGCAGATGGGAAGATAGAAACCATCAAAGATAGGATTATGGCGAAAGGGTATACTCAGAAAGAGGGAATTGATTATGAGGAAATCTTTTCCCCGATAGCCATACTTAATTCCATCTGTATCCTCCTTACCATCGCATGTTATTACAATTACAAAATATGGCAAATGGATGTCAAGGCAACATTTCTTAATGGCCATCTTAATGAAGACATATATATGTCCCAACCAGAAGGTTTTATTGCTAATGGCCAGGAACATATGGTTTGCTAGCTTAAGAAGTCCATTTATGGACTTAAGCAAGCATTTAGAGCATGGAACATTTGTTTTGACGAGACAATAAAGTCTTACAATTTCATTCAAAACGAGGATGAACCATATATGTACAGGAAATTGGAAGGCATAAATGTGTTTTTTCTTGTCCTATATGTGGATGACATTCTACTCATTGGAAATGATGTAGGGACATTATCATCTACTAAGGTTTAGCTATCTAGTCAATTCAGTATGAAGGACTTGGGAGAAGCCAGTTATATTCTCATGATTAAGTTTCATTGAAATAGGAAGCAGAGAATGTTAGAATTATCCCAAGCAACATATATTGACAAGATGCTGGCCAAGTTCAACATGAACTCATGCAAGGGAGCTTTAATTCCTTACAAACATAGGTTGTCTTTTAGTTCAAATGACTGTCCTAAGTCTCAAGAAGAAAAAGACAGAATGTGTAGGATTCCCTACACTTCGACTATAGAAAGTCTCATATACGCTATATTATACACTAGGCCAGATTTCTGCTTTGCCATAGGCTTAGTAAGCAGATATTAGTTAAACCCTGGGGACGTTCATTCGAAAGTTGTAAAGCATATTCTCAAGTACCTCAAAGGTACGAGAGATTTTATGCTAGTTTATAGGGCAGATGACTTGGTTCTTACAGGATACACAGACTTAGATTCTAAACAGATAAGGATGAGACAAAATTTACTAGTGGATATCTCTTCACCTTGCCTGGAGGAGCTGTTTCATAAAATAGTATAAAGCAATCTTGCATTCCTGACTCAACCATGGAAGCTAAGTATGTGGTAGCTTCGAAGGCATCCAAGGAAGCAATCTGGGTCCGAAAATTCCTTTCAGAACTTGGAGTTATGCCACACATGGACAGAGCGATTGTAATGTATTGTGACAACATTGGAGTAGTCTCGCAATCTAAAGAACCCAGGAACCATAAGAAGAGAAAGCACATCGAGAGGAACTACCACTTAATTCGGGATTTCATCCAGCGACGGGAAATCGAAGTGGAACAGAGTACCTCGGAGAACAACCTAGTAGATCCCTTCACCAAACCTTTGGTAGAGGGAGTTTTCAAGAGATACTTAGATGCTATAGGGGTGGGCACCTATGGACTTTTCTTAGTCTTAGAATGCAAGTGGGAGATTGTGGGAATGTATGCCCTCTAGACTATATTTCTGATGTAATTATCGATTTTACTAATAAAATAATTTATTTTCAAAATCTATTTGTGAATTTACATTTTATTTGTGCATTATTTACGTTTGGAAAGGATCCATTGTGTTTAAGTAAGTGATCCATGTGAAAAGTGGTCTTTCATAGTAAGGTATGAATCACGTGTTACTTAACACATAAAAGTTTGTTCTTAATCGATTGATGAGAATGAGAATCTTATCTTATTTAGGTAATTGTGTTATGAATTTCAAATGGGGAATGGCTTACCTTTAGCCAGTGAGTAGTCCACTCACTTCATAACATGAGCATATTTTGAATACATAGAACAGGACCGATAATAGTAGTTTCTAAAAGTAATATTTAGAAAAAACTCAAACTATTACTACTATAGTATGGACTAATACTCTATTGCTTGAGTGTGAGTTGGTGGTCTAACGAAGCTAGAAGCATATACTTTGATATGCTGTAATTAAGTGATAGGGGCTAAATTGGTTATACTTTACTTAGTTATTTGAGGCTCTTTTGTAATACATTTTGTGAAATAACTAGTCATATTCTTTCATATTTGAGATTTTACCCTTGGAAAGGTATTTTGGTCATTATCTCAGGATTTTGGGTAAAACAAAGTAAAACCGTCACGAAACAGAGCAGAGACGGCGCCGGCTGCATTCTGGAACATATGCGCACAATTCGGAAAAAAATCGACGGACGAGTGGAGAAACAGAACATAGGCGGCACCGGCTCCAAAGGACCAAGGCGGCGCTGGCTGTGGTCTGTCCTTGAGGTAGTGCTGCGATCTTTCTACGCGTTTTTGAAAATCTGAAGAGTTTTAGTAGTTCCCAACTTCTACTCAGCTAAGAACTTGGTACCTACGAGTTTAGGCACCTCTTAAGCCTATAAATAGAAGGGAAAATGGGGGAATTCATTGATCATCGTAGAAAATCATTCAGTCTAAGGAGGAATTCTTCAAGTTCAAGGAGGGTTGTATGAGAAGATCTTCAAGGGAAGAAGAAGGAGGCTTGTCTATGAGTTCTTTCTTTTACTTTGTTTTCTTTTTCTTGACAATAATATGTTAATTGTTTTATTGTAATTCAACATTGTTTTAGATATTCATGATTTCTAGAGTTATTTGATCTTTTGATTAATTGGTTATTATTCTTGGTATTCAATTACTTATGCTTATTATGAGATTAGTTAGTTGATTCTATCCATTGACTTGCTGGACCAAAGGGGGTTGATGGGTGTTTCGATTTATTAATTTCATATTCTGTTGGCAATTGACTTGCTGGACCAAAGGGGGTTTATTGTTTAAGAACTGGTAATTGAAGGTTAGTTGATGTCTTCTGAGACCAAGGGTTCATTGATTATTTTCATGCTCTAAATTCACTGAGACCAAGAGAATTTAATTAAGGATTGTGTTTAATGCGTCTTTTGGATGAATTAGTTGAGACAGACGAAGTGATTCTAATTTATCTAGAAGATAGTGATTTCATGGATTGACCATCAATGTGAGTCTACCTCCATCCTTTATGGTGCCAAGAGAATGATTGGTTATGATAATGGTTAAGTTCTTTAAGATCATGTTGGTCTAAACAATGGCTTGAATTACATAAATCTACATCCTTGACATATACATATTTTTATTTTCTTTTTAATTTTCTTTTTTATTTATTTTTCACTTTATCAAGTCGGTTAAACAATGAAAGAAGGGTAATTAATGTCTACTTGTTCCTTGAGGATCGACACTCATTTTTAACCCTATGCTCAGTTAATGATGAGTACGCTTGCTCATATATGTGATTTGGGTTTAACATTTTAATTTGAACTTGATTGGGATTGTGCTTAGTTTTGTATGATTTTTATACCCAAGTCTGGACACATTATTGAGGTTCTATCGTAGAGCCAATATGTTACTAGTTAGTTAAGACAGACTTGCACAAGATAGTTTCTGCACTATATTGCCTCTTGTGACTATTCGAATGATCTAAATATCCAAGACCTTGGGGAACATGACTTGGATGTTTACTTTAGGGTAGCTCTCTTAGAAAGCGAAAACATTCTAGGAGTCATGGATCATTAGGCTAGAGGGCTAAGGATGGTAGATGTTTTTTAGAGAGGTGTTAGTACACTCTTCATCTCAAAATGTATAGCGATGCGTAAAGGGGTATTTTAGTCATTACACCTGTAGGTTGAAGACTTTACTAACACAACATTGTCCTTGGAGTCAAATTTCCTTATGGTGATGCTAGGAAATATTTAAAAAGCAAAATACAGCTATTTCTATAGCAAGGATATTTTTATCATTTTAGTAGCCAATGCAATGTGTCTTTTGGTCCTCGGAATAGCCTATAAATCCTGACAGGTTTGGGTTGAGGGATTGGCCTTGTATAAAATGGATTTTATTTTATTCGAATAGCCTGGTTTATTTATTGGGCTATAATAAAATAAAAGGTCCAAAAATGGAGAATTATATATTGGCCTATTTGAGTTGTTTAATTTATTTAATTATTGGACTTGTACTAGTCTAGGAATAATTAAATTGAATAAAAGGCTTAACCTAATGAACTTGGCCAAGGCTTGAGGTTTATATTGGTCTATTTGGGTTATTTAATTAGTTCAATTATTGGGCTTGTATTAGTCCTGGAATAGTTAAATTAAATTAAAGGCTTAACCTAATGAACTAGTCTATAGGCCCATAGGCCTGATTAGTGGCTTAACATGATATGGGCCTTAGGGCTTTTTTGATTCTATCGCCTTGGTTTAATCTTTGAATGCCTGGATAATAGCCTATTATCAAGGTAGTTGGGATTTAGAAGGGAACAGTAGAGGTTTGATAGAGGACGTTCTTTTTCCTTAAGCTGTTTTAGCTTTTCTTCTCTCGATTGTGCGTGTATTCTCTATGAAAACAAGAATAGAGATACGTCTTTCTTGATTAATGCTCAATAGCATTTAGTCAGAGAAAGGAAGATCATCCTTTTGATCCATAGCTTTCACCAAGCTTTCAAGTGCGGTTATATTCCGAAAGACAAGAGGAGTTGTGTTGATACCCAGAAAAAGCTGTTGGCTTGGGGGACAATAGCCTGAAGAATCGATCTCAGAACTAGAAGCGGTTCAGACCGAGGCGACGGCACCCCCTAGAGCAGTGAAAAAACGAAGAGGAAAATGGCTTTTCTGCACTGCTCTATTTTTTGGTTTTTGTTTTGTGACATGCATCGGGTTTTCATTTTTGCCATATTTACGTTCACTTCATGTGTGTGTGTGTGTGTGTGTGTGTGTGTGTGTGTGTGTGTGTGTGTATTATTTAAGATGGTGGCCCATGGAAGTCCAACTTCTCTAGGCCGTCGGATAGCATTCCTTTCTGCCAGTTTTCTAGATCATTGGTGGCCCAAGGAAGTTGGACTTCCCTAAGCTACCTTATTTTTCGAAATATATGGTAGCCTAGTGAAGTCCAAGTTCCTTGGGCCACCCACTTGTGAGAGAAACACTACTGTGTTTGTTTTTGTAAGATCTACACAACAAAACCTCTATATAATCACTCTTTTTACACAAAATCAAGGGAGGAGAGTTTAGGAAAGGCTAGGGTTTCTCTCAAGAACTTTATTTCTTGTGAGTTTGAGCACCAAGAAGAAATGTGGACCAAGAAATCCAATGAAGAGGAAGAGAGATCACTTGAAGATTTCAAGAGAAAGAATGAGGCTTGTCTATGAGTTTGTTGTTCTCTCTTCTTTTTTTTTTTTTTTTGTAATTCTACTTGTATTCTTATATTAAGCCAGACTTTTAATTGTAATAAAGAGTTGTACCCTATTTTTGTGCTTAAGAATGATGTTTTTTTTTTAAAAAAAAAAATCTATGATTATTGTTCTTGGGTATTTCGTTATTTGAGCTTACTTAGTTATCTTCGTTGAGTTGGGTTTTGATTGATTTATTTCAAATAAATGTTCTTCCTTAATCGTTTTGAGAGATGGGGTTGAGGTTATTACACCCACTTATCTAAGTAAACATTTTCCATTTTCAATTAACTCGAGAGAAAGGTTGGGAATTAGGGCCAATAGCTAAAGGGTTTTTAAAGTTACCTAGAGATAGGGATTTTGTGACCTCCAAATGATTTGGGTTAATGAGTGATGATTAATGAACCATTTGGTTTGATTGGTTAGGTAGAGATATCGATTAATTGAATTTGGGGGGTAGAAATCTCATAACTTAAGTGAGAGTGAGATTTATGTTGATGTTTGACTAACTCTGGTGCCTAGAATTAGGAACTATAGGTCCAATAGGGTGCTCACTTCTTTGGTCTTGAATGGGGGACTTCCTTTTGTTATATCGGTTATTCTCTTTTTTATTTTTTGAGAAAATTATCACTCTCTCTTTTGCAAGAACATGACCTCTCTCCTATTGTAGTTAGTGTTATACCTTACAGTTATATTTGAATAAACAATGAAAAGAGAAGAAAGTAGGGTACTAGCCACGTTCCCTAAGGTTCTTCGATATTTGCGAACAGTACTACACTATACGATAGGTACACTTGCTTATATATGTGTGTATTCTGTAATTCTAATTGGCATTTTAATTATTAAAAATTTTTCATATGTGGGGAACAATGACTTGAATTTTCTATATGCACAAACACGTGCATTAATGATGTATTACTAGATGCCACTTTTGATCTGCTAAGTATAGATTTATTAATTAGAGAATTAATAAACTAATCCTAATTAGAATTAATAGGTTAGTTCCAATTACAAATGATTATTAATTCTTTTTTGATAGAATTAATTCATATTAGCTGCCAATTGATTAGAAAAACGTAATAGGTTACGCACAATAGAGAAACTGGTACTCAAGATATTATATGATATTCTTGCATGGATAATTTGTGCAAAGAAATAATAATTGTGGGCTAATTGTAAAATGTAATAATTAGTTAGGTGAAATTATAATTATTTAAAATAAATGTGGTTGAATTTTAAACTTGTTATAATTCAAGGGGCCTAATTGTAGTTGTGGAAACTCAAGACCATAATGAAGAGAAAAAGGAAATCTCTACTATTTAGTTTCCTAATAGGTTGTGGAAGGACACAGACTTTCGTATGTCTAGTAAAAGCTTCATTAATTATTTCCTAAATAGTTTAGGAACTTATGAAGCTTTGTGGTTATAACATCAAGGATAGTTTGTATGATTTGGAGACATATATATGTATATTTATATGACTAATATAGATGGCTGTGGTCTCACAAAAAAAAGCAACATACAACAGCTTTTCTTTTTTTTTGAAAAAAGTGTTTTCCTTTTCTTCTCTCCAGATTAAATCCCTAGCCCCCATATTATTTTTCTAGTAGAAAATTTTGGTAGTTCTTAAACACATCCTTGTGTGGATCAATATTAGAGAAATTCCTATTGTGGAATTTGATGGTTTCCCATGAATGAATTTCTGAAAAAGTTTCACGTGTGAAGAAAAATTTTAAAAGCTACATTTTTTAGGTAACGAATTTTTTCTTCCCTCTCCTAACCCGTTTAATTTTACATGAGTGATTCATTTGAGTGGGTTTCGTTCTAATTTTCGTTGTGCATTAACTATTATTGTATGATCGAAATCCAATAGGTATATCCCTAACAACCTCCCACTTACACTAACACCAATTTGACATAAACCATAATCCCATTGATCTAGTATGATTGTTATGTTTAGACGGGAAAGGCTTTGTTTGTAGATTTGCAATGTTCTCACCAGTTACTACCTTGCATAATTTTACATCTTCCCTATTAACAATTTCTTGAATGAAGTGGAAATGTTTGAGTATGTGTTCAGATCGCTGATATGATGTTAGTTCTTTAGCTTGTGCAAAGGCTTCATTTTTGTCACAATAAAGATCTACGGGGTTTACAATGCTAGAAACTAGATCTAGTCCAGTAATAAACTTTCTGATATAAACTACTTTTTTAGCTACAATTTAGCCAACTATGTACTTAGTTTCTATAATTGAATCGGTCACAGTGTCTTACTTTAAACTTTTTCAGCTCACAACATTTCCATTGAAATAAAATAGAAAACTCAATTGCCATCTAAAATCATTTATATCAGATTGGAAGCTAGTATAAGCATAACCATTTACAACTAGCTCGCCTTCTTTTCCTCCATAAATCAAGAATATATCTTTAGTCCTTCTCAAGTACTTAAGTATGTTATTAACTGCAATCTAGTATAGCTCTCCAAGATTTGACTGGAACCTACTCGTCGTACTCAAACTATATGAGACATTAGGTCGAGTGCACAACATGGCAGATATGGTAGATCCTGTAATAGAAGCGTATGGTATCTTATTCATGTGCTCTTGTTCATGCATCGTAGCAGGACTCCGAGTTTTGCTGAGCTTAATATATAAACCATTTTTAGAATCTTGCATACTGAACCTTTTTAGTACTTTGATAACATATGTACTTTGACTTAGGCTAATTAGCTTCAAGATTTATCTCTATAGATCCTAATTCCTAAAATATAAGCAACTTCACC
The DNA here is from genome assembly GCA_026120185.1 of Voacanga thouarsii. Lineage (NCBI taxonomy): Eukaryota > Viridiplantae > Streptophyta > Magnoliopsida > Gentianales > Apocynaceae > Voacanga > Voacanga thouarsii. Next base: position 1,049,363 of record JANUWF010002029.1, on the reverse strand, counting down.
TAAGTTTTCATTAAGAAATAATTTCCTAACCATATCTTTACATTTTATGAAGTTGGGATGTCTTTTCCAATGAGCAAGATGTAATAAACATAGAGCACCAAAATGACTATTACATTTGCACTTATTTTCTTATAGACATAAGGTTCATCTTTATTTTTGATGAAGTCAAATTCCTTAATTATTCATCAAAACAAAGTTTCTAACCTCGAGATGCTTGCTTTAATCCATAAATGGATCTTTGAAGCTTACACACTTTATCATGTACACATCCACAAGTAAGTTTCCGTTATGAAACGTAGTTTTGACATCCATCTACCAAATCTCATAGTCATAATATGCTTTTATGGTAAGAAGAATTCTAATAGATTAAAGCATTATGACTAGTGAGAATGTTTCATCAGAGTTAATACCATGAGTTTGTCTATAACCTTTCACAACTAGTTAGGCTTTGTAAGTATGCACATTTTCTTCCATGTCTGTTTTCATTTTGAAAACCCATTTGCACCCAATAGCTTTTGAACCTTTAGGTAAATTAATCAAAGTTTAGACTTGGTTATCAAACATGGATTGCATCTCAGATTTCATGGCCTCTAGCCATTTTTCAGAATCAGAACTCTTAATGCCTTCGTGATGGGAAATGGGCTTTTCATTTTCCATGAATTTCACATTATGATTATCAGTTATGAGAAATCTATATCTCTTAGGCTGTTGATGAACTCTACCCGACCTTCAAGGACCTTGTTTTTTAGAAGTAGAATCATCTTGGACTTATGAGTCAACTAATCAGGGTTTAATATTCAATTCAGATAGTAATTGTGGTTCTCAAATATCATCAATCTTACACCTACTAATTCTTTTTTAAATATATTCCTTTCTAAGAAAGAATCTACTTCAAGTAACAATTACTCTATTTCCAATTGGGAGATAGAATGGGTGTCTTTTATTTTCTTTAGGTTACTCGACATTTATCTTATTTGAGTGCAAGTTTATTAGATAATAAACACTTCACATAAGCATCGCAACCCCAAATCTTGAGAAATGACAAACTAGGTTATTTTCGAGTCCACATCTCATATGGCATCTTTTGAACCGCTTTAGATAGAACTCAATTCAGTATAAATGCAACAATTTCCAATGGATAACCCCACCAGGAGATTCGAATGCCTATTTGACTTATTATCGATTCAACCATATCTAATAAAGTCTGATTTCTCCATTCAAATATACTACTCTATTGAGATGTTCTTGACGGAGTTAATTGTAAGATAATTCCACAATTCTTAAAATGCTCCCCAAGCACTTAGCTCAAATATTCACCATCTCGATTTGATGGAAATGTTTTGATACTTTTGTTGAGCTAATTTCGTAGAATTTTTGAAAAGATTCAGATTTATGTTTCATTAGATACAAGTAGACAAATGTTGTAGGAGAATCACGACATTCAAAATAGGGTCATTTAAATGCAGTCATCATGCGCTCAACAAAAAGAAATTTATAAACCATTCTCCTCAAAATATAGCATAGTATAGCAGTGAGTAGGTGTCGAACCTACAAGGAATTCAAGAGAAGTATGCTCTTATATTTACTCCTTATCTTAACCTTATGAACAACTCTTAAACAATTAACTTGAATAAATGCACGTGATGAGTAAATGGGGGAACAAGTAGGAAACTAACTAACGCAAAACGTGCAATAAATAGGAAACTACTAAAAATAAGAAAACAAATCCGAGCCAATTAGGAAACCAACTTATTTTAGAAACATATTTTAAGATCAAATTAGGAAACCTAGAATAGATTTGATTGTCCTGAGTAATTGGATTTAGAAACATGTTATAGTGACTTAAATTCCCTATCCTTGCCAAATTGGATTAACCCTTAGTTAGCTAATAAGTTAAAATCCCTAATCTTACTCTCAATCTATACCAATTTCATTAACCTTTTCTTAAAGATATTAATACCTCAATTAATCAATTGTCATAGACTAATCACAAGATTGATAAGCACATAAAGGCATCACCAATAGCAAATCACATACCCGGTTAGCCTAAAAAATATGCAATTGATCACATAATCCCATATAACTAGTTAAGCGAGTTAGCCTTGAAACCTAACAAGAAATAGATGCTACATATAAATCAATCAAAAGGTTAATTAACTTAATTTCTCAGTCATGTAATTTAGGTATGTTGATAATGTATAAGAAACTCAATACAATTGCCAAGGAAAGAAAATAACCAAGAGATCAATTATCTTAGCTATTCAATTGTGCCCTCTCAACTATTTGGCCAAACACAAGAGAAATTAACACAATTGATAAGAGAACAATTCTAGAATTGCATAAATACTCAAAAAATAATCTTATGACTAAATATAGAATCTTTAATTCAATAATCTCAAAGTCTCAAAATCAATACTCAAAACAAGTCTTAAGAACAAGAAAGAATCTAATTTTCTTGACTACAAAAGAAACTAAAGAAACAAATAACTTGGAAACAAGGAAGAACAAGAGAAAGTGTGAAAGATAACACTTGGAAAGCCCACAATCTCAAGTCTCCTTACCTTCTTACCTTCTCCTTCTTCTTGAAGCCTTCCTTTATACCCTTTCTTCAAGGAATTATGTTTCTTGAGCAAGTATCTAAAGAATATCAAGTATATATGTTCTTAGATGTCCCTTACTTTTATGGAAACCCTCTAAATCGTCCTTGGATAGAATTAGGACGTTTACACTGCATTTGAATCAATTTAAAAGCTCTTTAGGATGCTTACACTATATGTATGTACGGCCATGCCTCAAAACTTTGCATACTTTACTTCCTAAAAGTTACAAGGGTAGCATGACCTGCATGCACGGCCTTGCATTATGGACTTGCATAGTGCACCCCACATGCACAACCCTGTCTATTGTCATGCATATGGCAGTACCTCTTTTTCTTCAATTTTACAAACTTCTGGAAACAAAATTCAAGTCCTTTGTTAAGCACACCCGTGCATCTAGTCGTGCATGGTCTACACGCCCATGTATTCACTCTGCACACCCTTGCATCCACTCTGCATGCCCATGCATACCTTGATCACTTCAAATTGCTTCAAACTACTTCTAGCTCTTCCCAAATATTTAGACAATCATCTTTAACTCAAAATTCATCATTATAAGCCCTTGTTTCATTATTTTTCACCAAGATAATCTATAGACACATAAACACACATAATGAATAGAAATTATTTAAAATCATACAAAAATTCATGCAAAAGCTAAGTAAAAGGGCTATCAAAATAAGATAATTTCACGCTTAACAAATACCCCCACACTTAACTTTTTGCACGTTCTCGGGCAAAATAATCTTTCAAAAACATTTAGACACAAAATTTCCATTTTCAAAAGATATGGTGGATAGCTTCTCTTCTTTTCAAAATGAAAAATAACTTAACATTTACTTAGTCAAGAAGATTTAGGCAAACTCATACATTATATTAAATATATCCAAGGCCATTGAAGTTTGTTTAAACAAGTTCCTAACTAATCAATGCATTCCACTCCTTTCTTTGATCCAAGCATATAAACAATGCAACTCATATAAGTTAGGAATATATGCTAATTTAAGTTTATGTACTTTGTACTTATTTAGACTACTATAAATTGGGTAGCAAATGAGGATTTATCAAGCAATTTGTTTTCTTTGCTTTTGAACGGAAAAAAAAAAAAATCTATGGATTTATACCCTCAAGTGAGTGCATTTCTCTCCATCTCACCATATTAGCCCCCATTCATTTTTCTTTTTCCCATCATTTTTTTTTTCATTTCTTGTTTTCAACTCTCTTTTTTTTCTTGACATGTTGTTTTTCGCTAAAGGACATGCACTTTGCATTTTTGAATCTTTTTTCTCCTCACTTATCCTATTTACTTGGACCTAAATTTAGGACTAGTTTAGACAAATTTTCACCAAAATTAGCACACATATCAACTTATATTTCACCACATTACTTATACAAATCTTGCAAAGTCAAAGGCTTCATACATCTATAAGAAATAAAGAAGGTTAAACTAAATTCTCAAGACTTAAATATCTTCAAACTAAGATAAAAGCTTAACAAAAATCAACTTAACTAAATAAAAAGCAAGGAACTCTCAAAATAAAAAGAAAATAATTGTTTCCACCAATTTTTCTTAAAAAGCTCAAAAGATTTCCAAAAATTTTGTCCAACTTCACGCAACAAATTGAAAAGAAGAATTTCAATTATACACCCTCACACTTAAACCGGACATTGTCCTCAATGGACGAAAAAATGAAAAAGAAGTACCACCACATGGACCAAGAAGATAAATGGGGTAAAGAAAATCAAAACTTCCCCAAGCATAAGTGGATATGATTAAATGATTGCCAAAAACTCTAATTAAGATCTCCAAAAGCAGAAAATAATAAGTTGGGCAAACGATATGTAATTCCTACCCCTACACTTAAACAACACATTATCCTTAATGGATGATAATAGAACAATTAAGCATAGCGAAAGAGGATCATGTAGATAAAGGGAGAGGAAAAACAAATACTTCCCAAGAAACAACATAGCTCCATGTTTACCAAACTCTAACAACGAAATAATCTCCCAAAAGTTGCCATTATGAATATCCATAAGAAAAGCTTCAACACTGGATACGAAAATGTTAGAATTCAAAGTATATGTCTGATGCGTATTTATTTGGGTGTAAAAATCATACACAAACTCAGCACATTCCTAATCAAGTTTAAATTAAAACGTTCAACTGAAATCACACATATGAGCAAGCGTACTCATCATTAACTGCGCATAGGGTTCAAACGAGTGTCGATCCTCAAGGAACAAGTAGACATTAATTACATTTCTTTCATTGTTTAACCGACTCGATAAAATGAAAAACAAATAAAAGAAAAGAAAAGAAAAGAAAAATAAAAATATATACATGTCAAGGATGTACAATTATGTCACTCAAACCATTGTTTAGACAAACATGATCTCAAAGGACCTAACCATTATCATAACTAATTCTTCGCTTGGCACCATGAAGGATAAAGGTAAATTAGCACCACTTGGTCTGTCTCAACTAATTCATCCAAAAGATGCATTAAATACAATCCTTGATTAAATTTCCTTAGTCTGTCAAATTTAAAGCATGAAAATAGTCAATGAATCCTTGGTCTGGCAAACATCAATTAACCTTTAATTACTCAATCCTCAATAATTAACCTCTTTGGTCTAGCAAGTTAACAGCCAATAAATATAAAATCAATCAATTGCAACTACCATCAACCTCTTTGGTCTAGCAAGTTAATGAAAAGAAACAACCAATTAATCTCGTAATACGCCCAAGTAATTAAATACCAAGAAGAACAACCAAGTAATTAAAAGATCAAATAACTCTAAGAATCATGACTATCTAAAACAATGTCAAATTTGTAACACCCCGCTACTTATGCCCGCCAGGGCCGGGGATGTCGCCCCGTCTAAATGATAAGGGGTCTTTATAACTAGGTCACACAAATGAAATAGCGGAATATATATGATACTTAAACTTAAAATTTATTACATTCCAAAATAAATATCAATCCAAGAATAAATCCCAAAATACCAAAAACAAATCTGTAATAAAATTTATCCACTCTCATCTCCCCAAAACATTACACAAAAATAAATCATCAGAAAATCTTCCAAAGCAGGTATAATCTAGCTACTCATCCCCACAGCAAGATCGACCTGAAATCATGGTAAAATGGTGGTGAGATAGAAATCTCAGTAAGTCCGTGTGTGCTTTGGGTATTCAGTGAAAACAGTTCGTGAATGTAAAGTATAAAATTCTTTATAAGAGATCACTGGCAAGCAATAAATATTAGTCAAAAATAAGAGTGGTGTTTTGGCATTTCTAGCCATACGTAATTTATAAAATCAACCACTCGAAAGAAAGGATTACGGGTTACCACACGTTGGGCCCTATAATCGGATTGTCAGTATGCCACACATTGTGCATACCGCCGGTCAAATGCCACACTTTGTGCAGACTGACAAAAGTAGGTGATCGGCCTATTGGGCAAGATATTCCTCCTTCTCTAGACCCAAACAACAACCGGTGTCCATTCTAGCAAACACAATCACTTGACTGAAAAAGAACACTGCTAGCTCGGACCGGCACGACTTACTGGACTGTCGTCTTATCCGAGAAGGGCTCACCCCTTAGAGGTGGCCACCTACTAAGAGACTTACCCTAACCCCTCAAAGACTAGCCCAATAGTCCAACCTTATTGAGTACTCAACGTAACATATCCCAATTGGGAAAAAAAATGAACAAAATATAATTCCACTTGAACATGGCAATTAAGAGTTTCCAAAGTCTTTGTCAAAATCAGATTTAGAAAGAGTTTTAAGTTTGAATAAATCTGCTTATTGGTTTTCAAATAATTTGTTTGACGGAAAAGAGACAGAAGACAATCTTCAATTGCCTTTACAAAGATGAGTGTCCATGCACTCTACATTTGGCTTGCCATAATTAAACACTTTTCATCAATCAGGTTTTATGCAGGAGCTTACTTGATTCTTACTCACAATAAAAAGGTCTCCAACTGCTGACCTAACCCCACATGGGCAAATACAAACCACAATCAAATTCAAGCCAAAATTCACTTTTTCAATTTAAACAACTCAACTTACTACTATCATGATCCTAGTGTCCCAATCTTTAAGGCAAAACAATAAGTAAATAGGTTTATAAGCTAAGGATAATTTGATATTTAAAATAATTAATGTTTTGGGAATTAAGTACGAATAAGTTAAAGGTTTAAATATTGCTAAGAAAATTTAGATTTTATTTGATGAAGAGTCTTAGGTGGTTTTTAGGAAAAATAATGATTTATTAATAATTTAACTGTTAGAAAATAATTGATAACTAAAGTTAGTTGAAAATGAATTTTAATGAGCCTTGCTTGGAAAATAATAAATAAGTTTTAATAGGTTTTGATTAAAAGATAATAATAAGTATTTTACTAATTATGATTATTTCAAAAAAAGGCTTTAGTTGATTTCATTATTTTTTTTATATAATATCGATATATTTTATTTTTCTATCAAAACTATTATTTATTTCACTAAAATATCCTTTACATATATAATAATCCAATTCCACCCTTCCTAGGGTTTTTTTTGAAATTACTAGCAAAATCATATTATTAAATATTTTATTCATGAAATAAAAATTAGCTTATGGACAACTAGATCATGATCATTTTTCCATGGCTATTCACAATCATGAACATATATAATCCTTCAATTCATCAAATCATCCAAATCATGCATACAAGCATAGATTTCAATTTATCAAGACATGATCTAACCCCTACTAGCATAAATATGATCATGGCTTCAACAATCCAACGTGAATATAAATCCTATTCACCAAAGGTGACATAATCTCTAGCATACTTAATCATGGAGGCATGCATTAAATCTCAAATCATCATACAATCAACCAAGATAATCCATCCATGCATAAATCCCATCTCCTTCATATTCATACACATATTCATGCTTCAATCTCAACAATACATACTCAAGTCCTATCCACAATCCACCTTCTATCAATATCATCCTAGAGACATGAATCTAGAATTAAAAGAAGGGATAAAAGAAAGCTTACTTGCTTGATGAATCCCCTTGAAGGAGTTTTGAATAAGTCTCAACTCCTAGATGTTTAAATCCGACCAAAGAAGGTGAAGGAAGCATGACCATTGGAGAAGAAACCATCCGGCCAAGGAGGAGAGAGATTCGGCCGAGAGAGAGAGAGAGAGAGAGACCATTAGTTGGTTTATTGATATATATATATATTCATTAGAGATCACGATTAGAGAAGATGGAGTTGTTAGAACAAACCTACCTTGATGGTGTTCTTGAGCCTTCACAAAATTTCTGGTTTTTTATCCAAACTAGCAAGTTGGATTTTGGAGTTTGATGTTAAGAATGGTGTTGATGGACTCACGGCAGCAAGTAGATGAATTCAGGAGTTTTTAGAAGTAGGTTGAAGTGATTTGGATAGGTATTAGATGAAAGGAAGAAGTAGGTGTTCTTGGTGTGTTGTGTGTTCTTGAAGGTTGAAGGGAATAGAGAGTTTTTGGATGGAGGCAGCTGAAATTCTAAAGAGATTAGGGCTGGCCGAAATTTTTGTAGGGTTTAGGAAGGTGATTCTCTAATTTGGAAGAGAAAGGGAAAGGCTAGTTGTTGGAATCCTTGAAGAATATTTTTGAGAAGCAAATTTGGAAACTAAATATTCAAGAATATCTTTGATTCTTGGAGAGCTTTTGGAAGTCTGCCATGGCTGAATTGCTGGGCAGTGTTTCGGCTAGATGAATGCTGGTTGAGGGAGGCTTAAGGTGGCCAAAAATACTGAGTGTAATGGTGAAGGGAAGGTCTAGTTGTTTGGGGTATATTTTATGGGAAGTTGTTAAATCATGGTGGCTAGAATTTTGGTATCCTAATCAAGGCATGATTGCAGAATTTTTTTGAAAATCTTTTAGGCAGCCATGACTGGATTTTCGTGCAGAAGCTTAAGGGGGATAATGGAGCTTAGTTACTGAAGGTTTAAGGGTAGTTTGTGCAGAAGAAGGATGGAGTTTCGGCTAGGGTAGAATTAGGAAACAAAGCTGGAAAATTCCTGCACAGAATTTCGCTGCTTGCTGGAATTTTCTGGGCAGTTTTCGGCTGTCCTTTTCCAGCCGGTTTGCAGGGAGTTTGAAGGGGAGTTTCAGGGGTTTTCAAGGCTGGTTTCTAGCCTTCTTCATGGAAGAAAAACATGGCTAAGGTGCTGAACAAAAACTGGAAGAAAATAGCTTGGTTTTGGACCTCCAAAGCTGCGATTTGCCCAGGGATTTTTCTGGTTTTGCACCAACTTTGTGCAGTCCGAAAATGGTCAGAGAAATTCAGGTTGCAAGCTGATCCAAAAGGCCATTTTTCTGGCAGCATTTAGGAGGGAATATTAGCTAAGAGTTTCGACAACTTGAAGGCACAAGAAGCTGGAAAATTTCAGTTCATTCCAAGTAGGAAGATGAACCTAGCTAGAATAAATTTTTTAGAAAGTTCACTAAAGGGATTTATCCCCTTGGAATCTTTCACATCTCCTCCACATTTTCAAACCATAAAATGACTTCCACTAAGACATTTTGATTCTACAAAGCCACAGCACTTCACTGGAATTTCTGGAAAGAAATTGGCTAGAACAATTTGAACAAATTAATGAATTGAGAAATAGAAAAAGTAAGGATCAAGAGGAAATAAATTCCTCTTAGGAATTTTGTGTAGAACAAATGAGTAGGATTTGAAGACTCCCATCATGCCTCTCATAGGACAACATCTCTACCCTACTCCAAACACCACTAAGGCCGAAAATGATACTTCCCAGGCAAAAAGAAATTTTAACAAGCTAAAGCTCCTATGATGGAATTTGAACCCAAGACCTCAAGAATTAATTCTAAGGCTCTAACCACTAAACCACAACAACTCTTGTTCTTATTTTCCCTCAAAAAAAATATTTTCTTATTCAATCCTCAAGTTGTCTCCCTTTTTCCACCTCAAGTAAAAATTACTATTTTGCCCTTCTCAAGTAATACTCACAAACAAGTCTTCGAGACAATAAAACTCAAATCCAAAGCATAGAAAAACATTTAAAAATATATTTAAACATGCAATAAATTATGATATGCATCCCAACCCCCTCACTCTAAGGTTGGTTTTCACTGGGGTTTCACAAAATTACAATGAAACAATTAACATATCATTATTCAAGAAAAAGAAAGCACTCATAGACAAGCCTCCTTCTTCTTCCTTTCAAGACCTTGTTGTACAACCCTCCTTGAATTGAAGAATTCCTCCTTTGATTTGAGTGATTTTCTGTGATGATCAATGAATTCTCTCTTTTCCCTTGTGTTTTTCATCTATTTATAGGCTTAGGAAGTGCCTAAACTCATAGGTACAATGTTCTTGGCCGAGTAGAAGTTGGAAAGTACTAAAACTCCACAGATTACCAAAAATCACGTAGAAAAAATCAAGCACCGCCTTAACTTCAGGGCACAGCCGGCGCTAGTTGTGTTCTGCTTCTCTACTTGTTTACCGATTTTTCTCCGAATTTCACATGATGAAGACCAGAATGCAGCTCGTGCCAGTTTGACTATATTTTGCTCTGTTTCACCAATTTTTTCATCACTTCGAAGTTCGTGTAAACAATGCATGGCCGGCACCGGTTCTAGGGCCCTAGCCGGCACCGCCTTTAATCTGTTTTGAGACGTTTTTATTTCGTTTTACCCTAAAAATCTGAAATAATGAACAAAATACCTTTCCAATGATAAAATCTCAAATATGAAGGAATATAATTAGTTATTGAACAAAATGTATCACAAAAGAACATCAAATAACTAGGAAAAATATGGCTAATTTAGCCCCTATCATATTCCCCCACACTTAACTCTTTGATTATCCTTAAGCAAAGTATCAAGAACAAGTAGGAAAACAAAAGGTTTAACTCACTCAATTAATTTCAAAATAATATCTTTAATGCTTCCTTCATTCGAGAACATAGAACACATGGTACTACATCTTTCACAACAAATGCAAGACTTATGTTAGTGATAAATGACTTAGTAAAACCATCTCAATACTTCACAATATCCTCAAACCATTGGAATGAATTTAGTTCAAAAGGAATATATATTCCATATGCTTACTTTTCATACACTCTCTCCACTAATCCGAGACAGATCATGATTCTACATAGATCAAGTAGGACTTTTAAGCTTGTAATGTAGCTTATCAAACAAAGGATATAGGATAATCAAATTGCAAAGAAACTGAGAGTTAGCAAGAAAAAGATAAACAAAATGAATAAATAATTTCCAACTCTTCGTGCTCTCTTATTCCAAAAATCAATCACACCATAACCTTATTCAGCAATTCCTATGCACTTCAAGCAAATCCTAGACTTTTTTCTCTTTTTCTCAACTCTTCTTTATTTTTTTTCCCACAAGATCACTTAATTTTCAAACAATGGTGTTAATTACTTTATATGAACTTAACTTTTATAGTTCAATTACCATCCATTTTGTGATCTTTTCTTTTCTTCTTCTTTCACTTATCTTTTCTGCTGCTTTTCTTTTCTTTCTCAATTTCTTTCTTTCCTTCTTTCTAGAAGTTGTTTCTTTTTTTCTCTTGTTTTCAATCTCTCTTTTCTCTTTATTCTCTTTCTTTTCTCTTTTCAGCTTAACTCAGTATTGATACATAATTGAAAGTAACAAGTCATGATCTTTCTCCACGTACTCCCCCATCACATTCTCCTTCATGTACTTTCATCCATCAAGAGTATAAAGATTTGAAAAATTATTCAAACTCTCAAAACAAGCAATGGACAAAGTCTTGTGATGGGTTTTAAAGAAAGAAATCAATAATTTAGGCTCAAAATAGGCACTAGGAATAATATGAAAATACGTAGGCTTGAAAAGCTCAAACTATCCAAAGAAGGCCAATTACTGTCATCCCTAAGTTAAATCATGATTGTCTTTCTTATTTCGCCTCGAGAGGTATTCAAGTAAGTTCTAGAATACTCTATGAATTTTAGTAGAAAAACAGGTTTAAGAACAATACAAAGCATTTGATCAAGAATTACTTCGTCCAAGTGAGTGCAAAAAGTCATGCATAAGCCATAAATGATCTAGAACATATGCTCTATAATCCATCATAAAGACATGCATTAAAAATATAGCTTGAAATCTCAAGAATTTCAGAAAAAAATTTTGAAAATTTTGAAAATTTTCGCTCACAAGAAGGATAATACAGAATAAAAGAATGCTGCATAGAAGAATTTTCAATCGAACCACTCCCCCACACTAAAACTGGATATTGTCCTTAATGTCCAAATAAATAGAACAAGGAATAAACACTGCCATAGGACCAAAAACAACGGGGAAAAGGGGAGAAAGAAAATACTTCCATGACGGAGTAGCTCCAATTTTCCAAACTTTGTGCTCAAAATAAAATTGATAAAAACTTGGACAAAGTATATCACCAAACCACTCCCTCATACTTAAATTGGACAATGTCCTCATTGGCAAAAATAAATACAAGAATACATCTCTAAAGGGACCAAAAATAATAATGGGTTAAAAAGTTTAAGTAATACTTCCCAAGTGCAATAACACTCCAATAGGTATCCAAACTTGAGGTAAAGAGAAGGGCTTGTCCAAGAGGACTTTATTCCTGTAAAACAAAATAGAAATAAAAGTACAAGAAAAATAATAATAAAATAAAAACATACCTAAATAAAAGAAAAAAAACTAAAGAAAAAGACTCAAGTAAAAAATAAAATAAAATAAAAATAAAAAAATAAAACAAAATAAAACAAAAACTTTTTACACTCATCATGCTTCCTTCTCAAACCTTTTGAAAAGAAATTAAAACCCAAAATAAAAGATAGGCATGATGAATGTAGAATGAAGAGAGGTTTTTGAAAAATAGAAAGTTTATGAAAATAATTTTTCTTACTAAAGCAAAACACATAAACCTCTTTCTCTAACATTTCTTTAGACACACAAATATTGTTGTCAACATATAAGTACACATGATTTCTAAAGAATGCATCAAGCTTGAAATCACCTTTTAACCCTTCGACAGATTTGTTACAATTGAAATTTCGCTTAGAACTTAGCAATTGAATTCTTAAAGATGGGATCAAGAAAATCGTTACTTTTCAAGGCATGGTCTACAAAAACTAAGTTACCTCCCTGAAATTGGGGTGAAGGGTAGAATTTGTCAACATCCTCAAAGGGTTTCTTAGAATGAATAATAAATCCAACTTCTTGAGGTTTGCTGAACTCCATACATCATCATTAGGACCATTGTTCTCCAAGAAGTGAGAAGAGCCTAAGAAATCATGTGACAAAGAAATATTAGAATTATGAGCACATAGAGTAGAATTAAATACCTCTCTTGCCACATCCTGCAATTGTCCCTCATAGCCTCTCTTTTTTTTCATGGTCAACCATACGGGCTAGCATGAACTCATGAGTCTCCTCAACAATCTGAACTAATTGTTTCCTTTGATCGCCCAATTGTTGGGAAGCTTCTTCATGCCACTGAACAAATAAATTTGTATTGGCAACAAAAGATTTCACTAATGCTTCTAATGATGTCTCACTAAAAACATTACTGTGAGCTTGTAATTTTACCAATACACTAAGGCTCTTCTTTTATTTATCTTTTTTTTTTACAACTAAAAACTATCCTAATTGAATGCATGACCACGAATTCATAAATTAAATATTAAACTAAGATTAAAAATTTTAAATAAAGAAATAAATAAATTTAGTTCGTTGAAAATATCATGTTAGCCAAAAGTCCAAACTTGAAAATAAGAAGAGTTAGAATTGACTAAAAATTATAGACGTAAAAATCATCCAATTCAAAATACAAGGTGTTAGCCCTAAGGGTTTTCTTTTATGTTTTGATTTATGACAAACGTTGATATGAACTAACTTATTAATTTCCTGTGATAGGACATGTTTAATCTTTATTCTTCTAAAGTCTTCAGATAAAGAATTGTTGACAACCTCTTCGTCGCTGATTTCAAGATTAGAAGATCAATTGAGAAAATCAGAGTATGAGAAGGTATATATCATGGAAGCTCTTTATGAAGAATGATAGACTAGGAAGTGTTATTAAGGTATATTTATTAATACCTATGTCTTCTTATCTTTTGATCCATTTGACTTTACCTTGAAGCTTCAAATGAGATAATTTTCAAAGTTTTTTAAAATTCACAGAATTTTGGATGGAACAGCTTGAATCCAAAAGTTTCATCCAAAATCCTGTAAATCGAGTTGAAAAATTTTTGTCAGGAATGTGCCATTTTAGACTTAACTTTTGGATGCATCTTCATCCAAAACCCGAGTCCAAAACTCAGATGAGTTTAAACAGAAAATTTTGTAGTCTTTTTTTTATGACCATTGGCACTCCACTTTTTGGCTCTATAAATCGCCCTTAAAGAAAGATTTGAAGTAAGGTTTTTGAAACATCTATCTTAGAAACATTATTGCTCAATATTTTCAAAAAACTTCTTTTATCTAGCTTCAAAGTGAGTTGATTGTGTATCAAAGATAAAAGAATTTTGAGCCTTGTATCCGAGAGAATATCTGCTCAAGTAAGTGAGCTTATTTCTGTTTTATTGATTTTCAATTCTCTATTGTATGTTCAAGATTGTTGTGTAAAACCCATTGGGGTGAGCCTTGTGTTGTGTATGTTCAAGGTTGTGGTGTAAAACCTAGTGAGGTGGTCATTGATGTGTTTGAGAGGTTGTGGAAAACCTAGTGAGATGATCCTCTCTTGTATGTGAAACTGTTCCATTAAGTGAGGTTAATGAAATAGGGTTGAAAATCCTTAAATGTGAGGCTTAAAGTAGTGGATGTAAATCATTGTTGATCGAATCACTATACATCTCTTGTCTCATTTTATTTCAGTGGTTCATGTACTGTTTTTGTGTTCTTTCACTGTCTAAATCGGACTAAACATGTACGAGTGCTTGGATAGCTTTCTATGCATCTATAAAGTTAGTCCAAGCATCTTGGTGATCATCCTTGTTCAGCATTTTAGACAATCGAAAATTTTATTTTTTTTTGCTTGCCAAAAACCTTATTCACCCCCCCCTAAGGTTTTTCATTTGGTATCAGAGCAAGATCTAGATATTCTTGGTTTAACAACCTTGTAGAAAAGATCTTAATGGCAAGCTCATCTTCTCTTCCATATGTTGAAGGGTCTTCAACAAATCATCCTCCTTTGTTTAATAGAAGTAACTATACTTTCTGGAAAAATAGAATGAAAATTTATATGTGTTCTATTAACTTCGAGTTATGGACTTTAATAAAAAATGGTCCTTTTATTCCATCAAAAATGATTGATGGTATAAAAATACCTAAACCGTATGATGAGTATAGTGTGGAAGACAATGCAAAAATGACTCTAAATTTTCAAGTTATGAACATTTTGTGCTGTGCTCTAGATGCGACTGAATACAACCGTGTTAGTGGTTGTGATTCAGCCCATGATATGTGGAGATTGCTAGAAATCACCCATGAGGGGACTAACCAAGTTAAAGAATCGAAACTAGGGCTACTTATTCATGATTATGAATTATTTTGTATGAAGCCAAATGAAAGCATCACTGACATGTTCACAAGATTTACTAATATCTCAAATGGTGTGAAAGCTTACGGAAAGGTTTATTCCCTTGCGGAAGAAAATCAGAAAATTCTTGATGCTTTACCAAAAAGCTGGCAGCCTAAAACTCTTGCTGTAGAAGAATCCAAGGATTTAAAATCCTTACCTACTGAAGAGTTGATCAGATCTCTTTTAACTCATGAGATGAAGCTTAAAAGATTCTCTGAATCTGATGATCATGATAAAGGCAGAAAAGGGATTGCTCTAAAGGCTGAAAATGAAGATGGAGAAACAAGTCTTTCAAAAAGCAGTGAAGGCATGGAAATGGATAGTGATGACTTGGCAATGATAGCAAAGAAATCCAGAAAGATGTTCAATAAAGGAAACTACAAACGAGGAAGAAAGCTTATAAGAAAGAAAGGACAAACCTCTGGTTTCGAACCTCAATGCTTTGAATGTAAAAGCACGGTTCATTTCATTGCAGATTGTCTGATTGGAAAAGGCAAGGAAGGAAAAACATCTAAGAAAAAGAAAGACCTGAAGGTCAAAAGAGGTAAAGGATTGATAGGAGCCTGGGACTTAAATGATGATGAATCTGAAGATGAGGAATTTGAGGAAGAAACTGCCAACATTTGCTTCATGGCTTTGGAAAATGAGGTAAACTTTTCAATATCAAAATGCATATCTAATTCGCATATATCTATGACTGAAAAGCATATTAATCCTAATGAGCTGTTATGTGATATGTTTTACGAATTAAAATAATTGTCCAGAAAAAATAAAGATTTAAAGTTAAAGGTTAATTGTCTGATGAAAGAAAATGAAGTTTTGCTAAATGACTACAAAATATCCTTTGAAACACATATATGTGATAAAATTGAAAAAGATGTGACCATGACAACTTTGCATCATGCATCTCTGGAAAATAAAAACCTATGTGATAAAGTTCAAACTCTTGAATGTATGGTTAGCACATTTGATGATATGAAAATTAGAGTAAATGATCTTACCAATTGCATTGAAAAATTTACAAATGGTAAAAGCAATCTAGAAAACTTCTCGGAACTCAACATCATTTTGATAATCGAAGTGGCTTAGGATATAAACATGAGGATAAAAACAAAATATGCATGCCCAAATTTGTTTATGCTGGAAATCGAAGTGGCTTAGGATATAAACATGAGGATAAAGACAAAATTTGCAAACCCAGATTTATTTTAGTGGCAATTCAAAGTGGCTTAGGATATGAACAAAAGGATAACTACAAAAGGAATAAGTTTTACTATGTTAAACCTACTTCTTCTCACAACACATATAAGGCATGCACGTATTGTGAAAAACCTGGACATATAGTTTCAAGATGTCTTGTTAAAAGAAAAGTGGAATCCGATGGAGCTACTTTCTGGAAAATAAAAGAAAATGTTACTAACCTTCTTGGACCCAAGAATGTGTGGGTACCAAAAATCATCTCTTCTTCTCATGTATAGGCACGGTCTTTAAGCTTCACCAAGTAGTTTTTGGATAGCGGTTGTTCAAGACATATGACTGGAAATGCAGCCTTGTTAAAAGATATTCAGACCACTAATGAAGGATTTGTTACATTTGAAGATAAGAAGAAAGGGAAGATTCTCAGCACTGGTAATATTGGTAAAGGTTCCTTAACATTTATAAAGTAAGTCTTACTTATTGATGATTTGAAATATAACCTACTCAGCATTAGCCAACTTTGTGACAATGGTTGCGAAGTCATTTTTGAAAAAGATTCTTACTCTATACTTACAATGGAAATCTCGAAACCATCTTTACTGCTAAACGCATGGGAAATGTATATGTGTTTTATCTCAATGACCTTGTAGCTAATGGAATTAGATGTCTATTCGTTCATGACAATGATGGTTATCTTCGGCATAGAAGATTAGGTCATATATCCTTTGATTTGTTAAACAAACTATCCTCAAAAGAACTTGTTAGGGGCCTTCCAAAAATGAAATTTGATAAACACAAAATCTGTGATGCATGTTAATTTGGGAAGTAAATCAAAACCTCTTTTAAATCAAAGAAAATGATTTCTACCTTAAAACCACTTGAATTAGTTTATATGGATTTATTTGGATCTATGAGGACTACTAGTCTTGGAGGTAAAAAACATGCATATGTAATTGTTGATGATTTCTCTAGATTTACCTGGACATTATTTCTTGGACAAAAAGATGAAGCATTTACTGAATTTTCAAAACTGATTAAGCGTGTCCAAAACTCAATTGGATGCAAACTGATTTCTATTAGAAATGACATGGCAAAGAATTTTGTAACAGCGAATTTACTCACTTCTGTGGTGAAAATGGAGTCTTTCATAATTTTTTAGCAGCTAAAACTCCTCAACAAAATGGTGTTGTTGAAAGGAAAAATCGGACTTTGCAAGAAATGGCTAGATCAATGCTTTGTGAAAATACTCTTCCAAAATACTTTTGGGCAGAAGATATTAACACAGCATGCTATACAATAAACTGAGTTATGTTAAGACCATTTTTAAGAAAAACTCCGTTTGAACTTATGTTTGACAAAACTCCTTCTATCTCTTATTTTAAAGTTTTTGGATGTAAATGTTTTATTCTAAATACAAGAGATAATCTTGGAAATTTTGATAGTAAGTTTGATGAGGCCATATTTCTTGGATATTCTTCCAATAAGAAAGCTTATAGAGTATACAATAAAAGAACTCTTTGTGTGGAAGAATCTGTGCATATTATATTTGATAAATCTAACATTTATACTTTAAAAGGAGATGACGATGATGTAGGAAATTCAATTGAAGTTAAGTTAGATCAGGTTAAAGCTCCATCATTAGATACTCATGCAAAACAGGAGGAGATTGAAGAATTGCAAAATGAACAAGAGATAGACCAAACTGAAGATTCTGCAAATCATCAATTGTCGAAAGATTGGAAATACAAATCAGGCCATCCAAATGAGCAAATTATTGGAGATCCAAACCAAGGAGTTAAAACTCGACGGTATTTTTTAGATAAATTTGCTCTTCTTTCAAATATTGAGCCTAGCAACATTGATATTGTATTACATGATGAATTTTGGATTATTGCTATGCAAGAAGAGTTAAATCAATTCAAAAGAAATTAGGTTTGGAAACTTGTTCCTAAACCGCATGATCATCCTGTTATTGGAACAAAATAGGTTTTTAGAAATAAACTTCATGAAAATGGGGCTGTAGTTATAAACAAAGCTAGATTAGTAGCTCAAGGATTTAATCAAAAGGAAGGCATTGACTATGATGAAACATTCACTCCTGTTGCTAAACTAGTGTCAATTTGAATGTTACTTGCCTTTCCATCCTTTAAAAATTTTATGCTCTATCAAATGGATGTCAAAAGTGCTTTCCTAAATGGCTTTATTGAAGAAGAAGTGTACGTTGAGCAGCCACCTGGTTTTACTCATGAGCTTTTTCTAAATCATTTTTTCATACTCTCTAAATCTCTCTATGGATGAAAGCAAGCTCCAAGAGCTTGGTATGAAAGGCTTAGTGGTTTCCTAATCTCAAAAAGATTTTCTAGAGGCTTAATTGATAATACATTGTTCATCAAATCTGATAGTTCTGGTGACTTACTAATTGTTCAAATCTATGTTGGTGATATTATTTTTGGTGCTACTAATGACTTTTTGTGCAAGATGTTTGCCAAGACTATGCAGCAAGAATTTGAAATGAGTATGATGGGAGAATTGAACTTCTTTCTCGAACTGCAAATTAAGCAAACCAAAGACGGAATCTTCATAAACCAAGCAAAGTATGCCAAAGAGTTGCTCAAAAGATTTGGAATGAATGAAGCAAAAGAAATCAGCACACTTATGAGTACGTCCATAAAACTTGACCAAGATGAAAAGGGTAAGAAGGTAGATGAACGTAAATATAGAGGTATGAGTGGAAGTCTACTATATCTTACTGCTAGTCGACCAGATATCATGTTTTCAGTATGTCTGTGTGCTCGATTTCAATCTTGTCCAAAGGAATCACATTTTAGTGTAATTAAACTCATACTTCAATATCTTATTAGCACATATGATTATGGATTATGGTATCCACGTACTAACACTTTTGATCTTATATGATATATTGATGCAGATTATGTAGGTTCTAAAGTTGAAAGAAAAAGTACTAGTAGCCATTATCAATTTCTTGGACATTCACTAGTTTCATGGCACAATAAAAAATAGGCATGCGTATCATTATCCACCACTGAGGATGAATACATTGCAACAGGAAGATGTTGTGCTCAAATCTTATGGATGAAGAATACTTTGCTAGATTTTAATCTAAATTTTAATTGTGTACCTATAATGTGTGATAATACAAGTGCTATCAATCTAACAAAAAATCCAGTGCAGCATTCGAGAACAAAGCATATTGAAGTTAAACATCATTTCATCCGAGACCATGAACTCAAAGGAGATTTGTGTGTTGAATATGTCTCAACGGATGAACAACTTGCAGATATCTTTACAAAACCTCTAGCTGAGGATAGCTTCAACAACTTAAGAAGAGGTTTGGGCATTACAAGAATTTGATAACTAACCATTTTGTATAAGTCCTTCTTGTGCAAGAATTGTGAAGAAAAATGTTTTGGAAACAAAACTCTACATCCAAAATACCTAGTCCTTGTTTTGGACCAAGTATTAGAATCCAATTCCTACATGAAAAATGCATTTCGGGAAAACACTCTTTTGGATGTTGATTTCGGACCTGGTCTTGTTCCAAAATCAATCCTTAACATTCATTTATTCCAAATTTTGAGTTTCAAAAAATTGGTTTGTGCGTTTTTCAAAACTTCTCAGAACACATATGTTTTCAAGGCACTTTGTTCTCACACTATCCTAGACATTCAAAGCTTTCTGGTTTTCTCTCATTCGAAACCCTTAAAACTGCTCTTCTTCCAAAATAATTTCTCGTGCTCTTTTTCTTTTGTAAAAACCAAAAAACCCTAAAAAGGCTTTAATCTTTCAATGGCCAAGACAAAATCCACCATTCCAAAACCTAAAAAGGAGCAAAAATCTTCTTTGGTGTTAAAGAAAAAGGTTTTGGGTTCATCAAAGGACAAAGCGAAAGCAAAGAAAGCTTCTCCTCAGCCTCACTTCTTGGCCTCTCATTATGATTCATCTGAATCTTCTTCAGAACAAGTGAGTTATGCAAATTAGGTACCCTGATTTCTTGACTCAAAATGTGAATTTGAATAAAATTACTGGGTCTCTAGAAATTGAACTGTTATTTCTAGTTATCTAGTGAACCACTCTGCTTTTCTGAACTTGTCAAATATTCTGAATATATTTGATCATGTCGGGTGGCGGAGTTTATTATCCATTGATGAGAAAATCTATACTCCTTTAGTCTGCGAATTTTATGCAATTTTGAGAAAGGGCAAACTGGAAGAAACTGAGGGAGGATTTATGATTAGGTGGTATGAGACAAGAGTAAAAGGAAAAGATTTTGAATTTCACCATAGGATGTTGAACAGAATCTGTGATGTTCGAGATGCCGGTTTTCAATATTTTGAGTTGACCAAATTTCCTGAAGGAAATGAAATTTTTGTTTTGGAAAATTTTGAGAAGTTATTTACTGGTGGAAAAAGCTTTGAGAACTTTGGAAATCGTAGTTCCAAATGGCTGAATGGATTGGGTAGAATTCTGCATCATATGATGTCTACCATTGTTGTTCCTACTTTCGGCCATAAGATTTCTATCAATATACTTCAAATGGTAGTCATGTTAGCCTTGGCAGAAGGGAGACAGATTAACTTTAGATTTCTGGAAATTAAGTTAATGTTGAAATCTAGAAATACTTCTAGCAAGGCTCTTCAATTTGGAAATTTATTGACCAAAGTCTTCAGATTTTTCAATGTTGATTTAAATTCTGTTACTTGTGATCCCTCAAGAACAAATATTTACAGCTATGACTGCCTTGAAAAGATGGGGTATATAAGGGAGGGAAATTCATGGAAATTGTTGAGAGAATCTGCTGGAAAAGAGAGGGAAAATTTGATAAAGATCAAGGAAGAAGGGAAGTCAAGAACTAAAAGAAAATTTGATGTGGAAGGAATTGTTCTGTTCTTCGACCTATCTGAGAATATTCTAAGTGCAATCAACTCTTTTGTAGAGAAATTGGAATCTCTTAGCTCAGAGATCAAAATCTTAGGGAATAGAATTTCTATCATTGAGCATTCTA
The DNA here is from genome assembly GCA_026120185.1 of Voacanga thouarsii. Taxonomy (NCBI): domain Eukaryota; kingdom Viridiplantae; phylum Streptophyta; class Magnoliopsida; order Gentianales; family Apocynaceae; genus Voacanga; species Voacanga thouarsii. The sequence goes on along the minus strand of JANUWF010002029.1, from coordinate 1,027,922 downwards.
CTAAGCCTTCTGCCTCTAAATCTAATCATGACAAGGATGAACAATCTTCAGAGGATAAGGCTGAACCGCCTGCAGATGTCAAGGTTCCCTCTCTTGAACCATCTCCTGTACCATCTCCACAGCCTTCTCCAGTACAAAAGACGGATATTCCTATTCCTTCTCCCAAACCCAAACCTTCTAGCAAAAAACAAAAGCATGTGGTTGTAAAACGCAAGTCTAACAGAATTGCTGATCAGTTTTCCAAGAAGGGGGTTAGATCCAACTCTGAGACGATCAATATTGCATAGACTATTTTCTTGGGTAGCACAATGGGCTGATGAACAACTTACTTTCTACAACAGTTGCACAATTTATTTTCAGTCATTTACATTTCTGTCTTTGGATAATTACTAATACTTGTTTAAGTTTAATTCTCTATCCTACATATTATCTATCTGATTTTTGTTAACTGCATAATATTTCTCCTTCTGCTATGATTCCTTTTTTTTGATGAAAAAAGGGGAGAAAGAAATAAAAATGTGTCTGTGGATATTATGAGGGAGAAAGAAATATTTACTTATTTGATATTATGGGGCAGAAAGAAATATGTTGGTCTAAAACTGTTATAGTCTGCATATATGCTGTATGAAATTGTTGGTATGTAGTAACTGATAGGAAGAAAATGTTAAGTCTGCATGTTACAACTGCATATGACAGTGATCTTCATGCTGATATTTACTTGTCTGATATTATGGGGCTGAAAGAAATATGTTGGTCTAAAACTGTTATAGTTTGCATATATGCTGTATGAAATTGTTGGTATGCAGTAACTGATAGGAAGAAAATGTTATGTCTACATGTTATGGCTACATATGATAGTGATCTTCATGCTGATATCCAAAATAAAATGTTATGGGTTCTGCATAATAATCTGATATAGATTCTACATGACTGATGAACTGAAATTGGACTGTTAATGTATGCTTTTTTGATCTGCAAAGTAACTACAATGGAAGTTGAAAATGTTGTATGAACAGTTATTGAATTCCAAAGCAACTACATGAACTGTTATGAACTGCATGAACCATTTATGATATGAACAGTTATGCATTAAAACTAACACTGTGATGAAAATTTCTAATTCACTGTTCACAAAAATTTTTTGAAAAATCCCTCAGATTGTGACGATCAATTTTATTCAAAAATACAGATTTTTGGATGATAATTGTTTCCCTGAAACATAATTCTGTGATAAGATTCCTTGATGCATTAAGCTAGGGGGAGTTTTGGACTCAAAAACTTCGTTTCCAAAAAAAATGTTCTTATAAGCAGTTTTATTGAATTGAAAATTTTTTGGACATCCAAAAGCCATATCGAAATGATATTCTAAAAACACACGTTCTTCCAAAACCATTTTGGTTATGAAAATCATTACTTCTACTCTTTCCTCTTATGTTCGAAATAGTCACATAAGCATATATTAAGGGGGAGCATTTTAGTATTTTATCTGTATCAAATTACTCTGAGTATCTATATAGAGATATGATATGCTTTAGGATCATTGAGATATGTTTACAAATTTTTAATCATAAAGATCTCTATGAGACCTATACTATGAGATTACAATTATTTGTTCTACATGTTCTCTCTATTTACATATCAAATCTGTCATGTTTGTCATCACTCAAAAAGGGGGAGATTGTTAGCCCTAAGGGGTTTCTTTTATGTTTTGATTTATGACAAACATTGATATGGACTAACTTATTAATTTCTTGTGATAGGACATGTTTAATCTTTATTCTTCTAAAGTCTTTAGAAAAGAATTGTTGACAACCTCTTCATCACTGATTTCAAGATTAGAAGATCAATTAAGAAAATTAGAGTATGAAGAGTTATATATCATGGAAGCTCTTTATGAAGAATGATAGACTAGGAAGTGTTATTAAGGTATATTTATTAATTCATATGTCTTCTTATCTTTTGATCCATTTGACTTTACCTTGAAGCTTCAAAGGAGATAATTTTCAAAGTTTTTTAAAATTCACAGAATTTTGGATGGAACAGCTTGAATCCAAAAGGTTCATCCAAAATCCTATAAACTGGGTTGAAATATTTCTGTCAGGAATGTGCCATTTTGGACTTAACTTTTGGATGCATTTTCGTCTAAAACCTAAGTCCAAAACTCGGATGAGTTTAAACAAAAAAATTTGTAGCCGTGTTTTTATGACCATTGGCACTCCACTTTTTGGCTCTATAAAAAGCCCTTGAAGAAAGATTTGAAGAAAGGTTTTTGAAACATCTATCTTAGAAACATTATTGCTCAATATTTTCAAAAAACTTCTTTTATCTAACTTCAAAGTGAGTTGATTGTGTATCAAAGATAAAAGAATTTTGAGCCTTGTATCTAAGAGAATATTTGCTCAAGAGTGAGCTTATTTCTATTCTATTGATTTTCAATTCTCTGTTGTATGTTCAAGGTTGTGGTGTAAAACCTATAGGGGCGAGCCTTGTGTTGTGTATGTTCAAGGTTGTGGTGTAAAACCTAGTGAGGTGATCCTTGATGTGTTTGAGAGGTTGTGGAAAACCTAGTGAGGTGATCCTCTCTTGTATGTGAAACTGTTCCATTAAGTGAGGTTAATAAAATAGGGTTGAAAATCCTTAAGTGTGAGACTTAAGGTAGTGGACGTAAATCATTGTTGATCGAACCACTATACATCTCTTGTCTCTTTTTATTTCAATGATTCATGTACTGTTTTTGTGTTCTTTCACTGTCTATATTTGATTAAACATCTACGAGTGCTTGGATAGCTTTCTATGAACCTATAAAGTCAGTCCAAGCATCTTGGTGATCATCCTTGTTCAGCATTTTAGACAATCGGAAATTTTATTTTTTTTGCTTGCCAAAAACCTTATTCACCCCCCCTCTAAGGTTTTTCACAAGGATTACACACATTCCACATTAACATTAGGTTAGTAAAATTAAATAACTAAATATATGATTTATACAAACATACAAAAACAAGTTAGTTATTATTAACATGTATCTACCTATTTGCATATTTACAACATATAGTGAAAGTAAAATGCAATTATACAAACAACAAAATATGGAACTTCTTTATACAAGGAACATATATACATATTTACATGGTTAAATCAACAAAATCTAAGCTTTCATGCTATTATTCCCCGACAACGGCACCAAAAACTTGATGTGTATTTATTTGGGTATAAAAATCATACAAAAACTCAGCACATTCCCAATCAAGTTTAAATTAAAACGTTCAACCCAAATCACACATATGAGCAAGCGTACTCATCATTAACCGAGCATAGCGTTCAAACGAGTGTCAATCCTCAAGGAACAATTAGACATTAATTACCTTTCTTTCAAAGTTTAACCGACTCGATAAAGTGAAAAACAAATAAAATAAAATAAAATAAAATAAAAATAAAAATATATACATGTCAAGGATATAAAATTATGTAACTCAAACTATTGTTTAAACAAACATGATCTCAAAGGACCTAACCATAATCATAACTAATTCTTCTCTTGGCACCATGAAGGATAAAGGTAAATTAGCATCACTTGGTCTGCCTCAACTAATTACTATCTTCTAGATAAATTAGCATCACTTGGTCTGTCTCAACTAATTCATCCAAAAGATGTATTAAATACAATCCTTGATTAAATTTCCTTGGTCTGGCAAATTTAAAGCATGAAATTAATCATTGAATCCTTGGTCTAGCAAACATCAATTAACCTTTAATTACTCAATCCTCAGCAATTAACCTCTTTGGTCTATCAAGTTTATAGCCAATAAATATGAAATCAATCAATTGCAACTACCATCAACCTCTTTGGTCTAGCAAGTTAACGAAAAGAAACAACCAATTAATCTCGTAATACGCCCAAGTAATTAAATACCAAGAAGAACAATCAATTAATCAAATGATTAAATAACTCTAACAATCATGACTATCTAAAACAATGTCAAATTATAATGAAACAATTAACATATCATTGTTCAAGAAAAAGAAAACAAAGTAAAAGAAAGCATTCATGGACAAGCCTCATTCTTCTTCCTTTGAAGACCTTCTTATACAACCCTCCTTGAATTGAAGAATTCCTCCTTTGATTTGAGTGATTTTCTGTGATGATCAATGAATTTTCTCTTTTTCCTTGTGTTTTTCATCTATTTATAGGCTTACGAAGTGCCTAAACTCATAGGTATAATGTTCTTAGCCGAGTAGAAGTTGGAAAGTACTAAAACTCCACAGATTACCAAAAACTGCGTAGAAAAAATCAAGCACTACCTTAACTTCAAGGCACAGCCGGCGCCGCCTAGGCTCTCGAAGCCGGTACCGGTTATGTTCTGCTCCTCTACTCGTTTGCTGATTTTTCTCGGAATTTCACATAATGAAGACCAGAATGCAGCCGGCACTGCTTTGACTCTGTTTCACCAATTTTTTTGTCGCTTCAAAGTTCGTGTAAATAGTGCATGGCCGGCGCCGGTTGTAAGGCCCTAGCCGGCACCACCTCTAACCTGTTTTGTGACGTTTTTATTTCGTTTTACCCTAAAAATTTGAAATAATAAACAAAATACCTTTCCAAGAGTAAAATCTCAAATATTAAGGAATATAACTAGTTATTGAACAAAATGTCTCACAAAAGAACCTCAAATAACTAGGAAAAATATGACTAATTTAGCCCTTATCAATGTCCAAAGAAAAGAGTGCTTAATAAAAACAATAAAACATAAAGACACTATCCAAAAAAACCTAACCTAGACATAACAAACCCATTAAAAACAAATAAAAACACGACATAACCAAAAGGCAAGGAATGAAAGATCATTAAACCATCAATGTTTTTCCATGAAAAAGGAATAAGGCATACATATGATATCACACGGTCATGCACAATCCCATGCAAATTGTAGAGAAAGAACATTTGTTTGTGCAAGGCATGTTGCACGAGCTTCCATTATCTCGTGCAGATCTACTATAGCTTTGAAAATTTGTTTTCTTGAAAGTACGATGAGTTTGCAGGGCCATGCAATATGGCACGACTTAATGCATAGGCAGTGGCAAGGGCATGCAACCCTACTAAAGAAAAATTTTCAAAACATGTCCGCATAACGTGAAACTTTCAAAATCCTTTTCCAATTGTGATGTGTTATGGTTTGTGAAAAATTATTCTCCTTACAAAATAGACTCAAAAATAAAAACAATCACAAAGACTCAAACAAAATATATGATCAAATAACTCATTTGATAAAAAGAAAAAAAAAATCTAACTTTCTATGATTAACATATTAAACAGAAATAAAGACTCAACATGTGATGAGATCACTTATTTAAAATTAAAAAAAAAAACTTAAAAAGGGAAAGTCTCCATTGGGTATGGCTAATTAGCTAATTAGTGGGGGACCAATTAGAGAAAACTTAGATTTGGTTGAAGTATCTCTTGCAGTGAGTTACTTCTCTACAATCCTTGTCTTCTTGGGATTGAGTTTAGATGTTTATGTTGTGTTCTCCTTGTTATTCTCTTATTGCTACTCCAGAGATACATATGCCAAGATGCACAAACCTCCAAAACAAATAAAAAAAATTAAAAGTAAAATGATAAGAACATAAAAGAAAACAAAAATAGGATGAGCAAAAGGAAAATACAACCCTAAAAGAATTCATCAAGACTAATTATTACAAAAGTCATCCCAAGATCAAGACAAAAAGATAAAGTTGTTAGTGTTATGCCCTAGAGGCAATCACATGTATTCTATATATTGTGCATTATTAAATAAAACAATGCATTTTTTATCTTTTAGTTTGTTTTATTTATTCTTTCGTATAAAATAACTGTTAGATAAAGTCCCAAGTGCAACACCGTGTTAAGAAAATCATGATAGAGAACATGATATGGGGTTCTTACTACACTAGATAGTGTTCATACTTAAATTATCCCTAGTCGCAGTATTAATAAGATAGGACATCATTAGTACATTAAGACTAGCACGTGTTATACTTCCTAATTTGATCAGGCAGTGGTTCTCACTTCCATGAGTATTGCGATACTCAAAATTAACACGTGGATGCTTGTTACTTGAACAAGTACATTGGATGACCTAGCTATGAGATAATCACATGGATAACTATTTAGTGCCAGTGATAGAATCTCATCATAGCAAATGTACAAGTATCCTTAGACTTTAGATCTCAAAGGTACTTTATTTGCTAAGTGTTGGACTTTGATTCCAATCTCTGGTATCTTGGCAAGATCGACAATGAGATGGATATTAGGTACAGCATGAAGCAAATAAAAGTAGTTGAGAGAATCAATAAAGAATTCACCACTCCTAATAGTAGGAGCAAATATCCTACGACCGCTTGTAGGAATCACTACTCAAGAAGTCCTTGGCCAAGGCAATTGTATATTGGAAATAGTTTCAATTGATACATATGATGAGTAGTGAAATTCGGGAAAAATTACTAAAATATTCGGGCCAAGATTAATTTATTATTCTGGAAGGAGTTGACACAAATTCCGTACTCCAAACTAAATGAGATATTGTATGGTGAAAGGACATTATTGCACTATTTTTTGCTATTAAAAGGTTCATGTCAAGCCACTTAACTTATTGGACTTTTAGGTGATCATGATGTGTTACTAAATACCGCTCATGATCTATTGAATATGGATTTATTAATTAGAGAATTGAGTGTTCAATATGTTATTCGATAACATTACAGGATTAATTGTGAAATGAAAAAATTATTGTAGTCAAATTATAATTAGTTTTAATTTGTGGGCTACATTATAATTAGCTATAATCATAATATTTATTAGTAATTAAGAATCCTTATATGTAATGGATTCTAATTACCAAATATACGTGGGATTATGATTATATAGAATTATACACATGAGCAGAGATTTGGTTTAGGGATATTAAACCGAGGACTCCTTATGTATCATTCTTCTTCTTCTTCTTCTTCTGAGAATTCACAAAACCTAGCCGCCATACTAATTTTGCTACCACAAAATTCTAGTGTTTTCTTGAGCACCATTCTCGTATTGATTTTATTAGAGACAATCCTACACTTGGATTGTGGTGTTTCGACAAAACGAAGGAGAAGGCATTCTCTGCATTTGCTGGATCGCGCCTTAGAGAACATTGATTGGAGAAGGTTTTTTTTTTTTTTTTCACAATGGCACAACATAAGGTATAATTCTATCCTGTTTTGATTCTATTAATGCATAAACATGATCCTCGGTGTGGAATTCTTGTTTTTTCGCTGCACAACTATTTTGCATGGAGAATTCCTAACAAGAGTTCCCCGGCAACAGTGCCATTTTTTGTTGTAGGTGAATCACAACATTCAAAATAGGGTCATTTAAATGTAGTCATCATTCACCTAACAAAAAGAAATTTATAAAACCTTCTCCCTAAAATATAACATAGTATAGTAGTGAGTAGGGTGTCAAACCCACAAGGAACTTAAGAGAAGTATACTCTTATATTTACTCCATGTCTTAACCTTATGAACAACTCTTGAACAATTAACTTGAATGAATACTAATGATTAGTAAATGGGGGAAAACAAATAGTAATGCAAAATGTGAAAGAAATAGGATATTAGTAAAAATGAGAAAACAAATGCAAGCCAATTAGGAAACCAACTTGTTTTAAGAACATGTTTTGAGATCAAATTAGAAAACCTATCAAAGATTTGATTTTCTTGAGGAATTGGTTTTAGGAACTTGTCTTAGGATATAAATTCCCTATCCTTACCAAATTTGATTAACCGTTAATTAGCCTATAGGTTAAAATAACCTTACTCTCAATCTACTCCAATTTGATTAACTTTTTCTTAAAGATATTAATACTTCAATTAATAAATTGTCATAGACTATCACAAGATTGATAAGTACATAAAGCCATCACCAATATCAAATCACATACCCAATTAGCCTAAAAAATATACAATTGATCATTACAAAATCCCCAATAACTAGTTAATACAATTAGCCTAGAAACCTAACCAAACATAGATGCTACACAGAAATCAATCAAAAGGTTAATTTACTTAACTTCTCAATCATGCAAGTTAGGTATGTTGATCATGCATAAGAAACTCATCATAATTGCCAATGAAAGAAAATAACCAAGAGATCAATTACGTTAGATATTCAATTGTGCCCTCTCAACTATGTTTGCCAAACACAAGAGAAATTAACACAATTGATAAGAGAACAATTTCAGAATTGCATAAATACTCAAAAGACAATCTTATGATCAAAGATAGAATCTTTAATTCAATAATCTCAAAGTCTCAAAATCAATACTCAAAACAAGTGTTAAGAACAATGAAGAATCCAATTATCTTGAATACAAAAGAAACTAAAGAAACAAATAACTTGGAAACAAGGAAGAACAAGAGAAACTTTGAAAGAGAACACTTGGGAAGCCTAAAATCTCAAGTCTCCTTGCCTCATTGCCTTCTTCTCCTTCTTAAAGCCTTCCTTTATGCATTTCCTTCAAGGAATTAGGTTTCTTGAAGACGTATCTTCAAGAATGTCAAGCATATATGCTCTTGGACATCATTTGCATTTATAGAAGCTTTCTAAACCATTCTTAGATAGAATTAGGATGTTTACACCACCTTTAAATCAATTTAGGAACTTCTAAATCTCTTCAGCATGCTTGCACTCCATGTATGCATGACCGTGCCATTTGATCGTGCATATGGCAGGGCTTCTTTTTCTTCAGTTTTGCAAACTCACTACAAGAAAGGTGTCCTTTAGTGACAACGTAATGTTGTCACTAAATGCAAAACTGTTGTCACTAAAGACCTTTAGTGACGAAAAATTTGTTGTCACTTGAATGTCACTAAATCTATGTCGCTAAAGGCATGAAGTGACAACAACTTATTCTTGTCACTGAAGCTTAACTTTTAGTGACAAAATTTCATTATCACTAATGTAATCAACCAATAGTGACAACATTTCTCATCACTAATTCATTACAAATGTTGTCACTATTACCTATATTTTGTCACTAATGATCATTCATTAGTAACAACATCCACATATATTAGTGCAACCAAATTTCTTGTCACTAATTTATTTTCTCGCCAAAATTTTTTAAAATTTATAATTTAGCATAGTGTACACGAACCCGTCGTACCAGATCGAAGCTCCCTTACTGAATTTTTAAAAATTTTTAATTTAACATGGTCCGCGTGAACTTGTCGCATTATATCGCAACTTCTTCAGAGCATGGTCCACGTGAATCCGCCACACCGGATCGCAACTTCAAATTGAGAGTTAAGTGAGGCAACAACGACCTCGCGCATAGAGACCTTATGTCTCAGCTGCTGGGCCAAGCCACATTGTGTGCTATAATCCCTTTTTTTTTTATTTAAACTATTCGTAATAACTTTCAAAATTTTAAAATAATAATATAATATAAAAATACAATAATTATATTAAATTTTTTTATAAAACAACGTAATTCAATATAATAAAATATTTTTATATTTATATAAATTAAAAAATTTACACATACATACCACATACTATGGATATACATACTACATAAATATATGTCTAAATATACACACATATATATGTCTATATATATATATATATATATATACACCTAGAAACATACCTATGTACATACCTATATATCATACATCTATGTAAGTCACAATATATGCCACACGCATATATATACACCACAAATACATAACATATATAATGTATATACATATTACATAACTACATATCTATATATACATACATACATATATATATATGTTCATATGCATACGTATCTACATACATATATATAAATACATAGGTACATGCATATAGATATACATATATAAATACATACCATATACTATATATATACATACTATATATCTATATATACATATATATATATATATATGTCTGTATATATAAGTAACGAAAGATACATATATAGATACAAATATATACATATATATAAATGCCAAATATATTCAGAGATATATATATATATTTATATATACACCAAATACATATATATATACATACATTCATTTATATATATATATATATATATATATATATATATAACACAACAAATACATATATATTGGTAAACATATATGCATATATCTATATACATATATATATAACATAACAAATACATATATATAGATATACATATATACATATATCTATATACCATATATATAAATATATATTTATTTATTAATATACAACTCTCTCTCTCTCTCCCTCCTCATTCTCTTTTTATATCTCTCTCTCTTTCTCTTCTACCCTTCTCCCCCTCTCTCCTATTCTCTCAGCCATTTTTTCCTCCCTTTCTCTCTTTCTCGATCTCTCTTTCTCCCTTTTTCTCATTCTTCCTCTTCATCTTTTTCTTTTCCTCTTTTTATCTCTCTTTCCCTTTGTTTTAGTATTCTTTCTCTTCATATATCTCTCTTTTTCTTTTTCCCTCTCTCTCTTCATCTCTTACACACTCTATCTCTCTCTCTCTCCCACTTCTCATTTTTCTCTCTCATTTACTCTCTCTCTCTCTCTCCCCTATCTCTCTCTTTCTTTCTCCTCATTCTCTTTATATATATATATATATCTCCTTTTTTGCTACCCTTCTCCCCCTCTCTCCCATTCTCTCACCTATTTTCTCCTTCCTTTCTCACCCTCTCGATCTCTCTTTCTCTATTTTTTTCTCATTCTTCCTCTTCCTCTTTTTCTTTTCCTCCTTTTATCTCTTTTTCCCTTTGTTTTAGTTCTCGTTCTCTCCATACATCTATCTTTTTCTTTTTCTCTCTCTCCATCTCTTACACATTCTATCTCTCTCTCTTCCATTTTTTCTCTCTCGTTTTCTCTTGCTCTCTTTCTCTCTCCCTATTTTTATCTCTTTCTCTCTCCCCTCTCTCTTCTAATTCTCTTTGTATATATATGTGTATATATATATATATATCTTCTACCCTTCTTCCAGTCTCTCCCATTCTCTGACCCATTTTCTCCTCCCTTCTCACCCTCTCGATCTCTCTTTCTCTCTTTTTCTCATTCTCCCTCTTCCACTTTTTCTTTTCCTCCTTGTATCTTTCTTCCCCTTTGTTTTAGTACTCCTTCTCTCCATATATCTCTCTTTTTCTTTCTTTTTCTTTTCCTCTCTCTCCCTCTCTGACACACTCTATCTCTGTCTCCCCCTTTTTTCTCTCTCCTTTTATCTCTCTCTCTCTCTCTCTCTCACTCTCTCCCCTATATCTATACATTTCTACATTTATTTATATCACCCATCTACTCTCTATATAAGTAAAATTATATGAATTAAAATGTATATAATAGTATTTCTAATAAAAAAACATGCACACATACACAATAGGGACAACATTTTTCGTCGCTAAATTCGCATAAATAGTGACAAGAAAAATGTTGTCACTATAAGTACCCTATTTAGTGACAAGAAAATTATTGTCACTATATGTGCACTATATAGTGACAAAGTTTCTTTTTAGTGACAACAATTTTGGAGTTGTCACTAAAGAGATTTCTCGCTTTTAAATGAGATTGGCAGGAAAGCCTTTAGTAACTAAAAACAGTGACAACATTTTCTCTTGTCACTAAAAGTTATCATTTAGTGACAACCATTTTTGTTTTCAGTAAAGTTTGACCTTTACTGACAACTTAAAATGTTGTCACTAATTCTACTATTTAGTGACAATAATTTTTTTGTCACTAATATTTCTTGTTACTAAAGCCCATTTCTGTTGTAGTGACTTCTGGGAGCAAAATTCAAGTCTTTTGTTATGCATACCTAGATGCATGGCCGTGCATCTAGCCATGCATGGTTTGCACACCCATACATCCACTTTGCATGCCCATGCATCTATTTTGTTTGCCCACGCATGCCCTACTTACTTCAACTTGCTTCAAACTACTTGCAACTCTTTCCAAATCATTAGACAATCATCTTTAACACAAAATTCATCATTATAGGCCCTTGTTTCATTACTTTTCACTAACATTGTAATACCCTTCCCAAAACCACCTTTGACTATGGGAAAAAGTGATGCATTGCATAACATCTTGCATTTTATGTGGTAGCTAGACTAATTTTATTTGCATGGATGCATGTGAATTTTTCTGTTACTCTTGCATTTGAATTAATTGATGTGAAATAGTTGTGTTGTTAAAGACTTGTTTAAGGGAGGTTTGGTCGAAGATTTGGAAGGATGAGTATTGGGGTGGTAAGAATTTCTTGTAGAAAAATTAGCATTGGAGTTGTTTTGGAATAGCGGGGAGGTTGGTGATTTCCATTGGTGACTCGAGTTTGAATCTTACCTTTTGTGAAGTAAGTATCTCTTCTTGAAATTCTTTTCTTTAGACCATTTCTTATCTTGGCCGAAAAACAATCTAGCTATCCTAGAGAAATTTAGTATTTTTACTCCAAGGAAATAAGTTTCTATATTTATTTCCTAAATCCAAGGACTTTGATGTGAATAAAGTTCACCTTTAATTTTCAGCTTGTGTTCCTTACGATTTTCGAATAAACCCTAGCTAGTAATTAAAATATTAGCTTGATTTTAGTTAGATAGATGTTGCCATGGATAGGTGGAATTAATGAATCCTTTTCCTAGTAGGAAATCTTGTTGATTTTAATCCTAGAATGTTAGCTAAAAATCTGGAAAAAAATTCCAGCAAGTGCCGCCACTTCTTGGAGGACTTGTAGCTTAATCCAAACTCTTCTAGGACTAGAGGAAATCTTACCTAAATCCTTGATAAAATCAGATTTTATTTCAATCCAAATTCAACTAGGATTTCTTCCTTTTCCTAGCTAAATTTCGGCAGCTTTGAATGTACATAAGCTGTCCGAAATTCCAACTCCTTTAGCTACAATCCAACTCTGAAAATCCTAGCTCAAAACACCTAGAACACTCCTTAAAAATTCAACTACCTTAGCTGCACAAAATCAGAATTTTATTCACACAAAAACACTGAAATTCGTCCAGCATATACACAGAAAATTCGGACAGCTTTGTGCAGGATTTTCGGCCAGCTTTATGTTCCTACTTCAACCGAAATTCTGCACACATCATTCACTGAAAAACCCTAGCTGAACGAGCTATTTTTAGCGCCCAAAACCCTCGATTTTCCTCTGGAAATTTCGGTAGAATCATAGTAGCCAAACCAGTCCAAAACTTGCTACACTTGCACAGAATTTTCACAGCACTTGCACAGGATTTTTCAATCATCAAAACTCACTCAAACACTTCCTTGTTTGGCCCAAAATTCTGAACACATTCAGCCCTTCCTTTGAGCAGTAGTTCGGCCAGCATAGAGGAGCAAAATTGCAGAATTTTTTCCTGCATAAAACTCCCCTAAAATCGGTAGCAAGGAGGCGCGCGAAAGCTGGAAATTTCGCCTTTGCTGTCCAAGAAACCTAAAGCCATTAGGAGTCTATCTAAACATCACCATCTAACCCTAAACCAATCTTCTCCAACTTTAAATCCTAACCACCGTTTACCCTCTCCATTCTACATGAAAATTTCAGCAACTTCTCTCTGCAAATTTTTGAAAATACTAGAGTTGTTCCAAGCAAAAATCGAACACACCTTAAGGTAAGCACAAATCCTTTCAACCTCTTGATGCTGTTTTCTCTAATGATTCTTTACTCTTTATTCTACCCTTAAATCACGCCCTATAGAGGTTGATTTCCTCTTCTTCCTTGATTTTCGGACAAGTGAAGCAAAGGAGGTAGGTTCTCTCTTCTTCTCAAGTGAATTCGGGACGATCACCATAGGAGCATCGAAACCTCATTACCCGGTAGTTGCAAGGTAAGGGAATACCCTCCCTTGATGTCGAAAGTAAAGTTTAATGGTGTTTATTAGCGGGATAAACATGTGGTCGTAGTATTTGATCTTTGGGGATTGATTAGTTTACTTGGAATTAAATAGGAGATTGCGAATTGTTATGAAAATAAATAGGATTAGAACATGGTTGAATTAATTGAGACCCTGATCATGATATTATCTGGTTTAGATCAGGAGGATAATTGAGGAAAGCCAGCTGTGAATTTATCGCATTTATCTGAGGCATATCAAGTAAGTCCTTGCATAAACTCTTTTATTAAACGTTGTGATAGCAAGTCCTTTTATAAACTATTTTGTTAAAGGCTGTGATGGCAAGTCTATGATTGTGAAGCTTTGTAAAGCTATTGTTAAACTGTGTTTGCTTGGGTTGTAAACGTGGATATTTATTCTTTAAACGGTTTTGTCAAAGTAACGGTTTTAGCAAGAAAACTATTATTTTCCTTAAATTTTTAGAAATCTCTTTTAAAGAAAACAACGTTTTACAAAGCCAATGTTTGAAAATATTTTGAATCAGGAATTGATGGATATGTTCGTTGAGTACTCAATAAGGGTAGGCTAACAATACTAGTCTTAGAGGGCTAGCGTAAGTCTTCTGGTAGGAGGCCACCTCCAGAAGATGAACTCTGCTTGAAAAGGCGACAGTGTTGGTTGGTCAGGACAGTCTGAGCTAGCATTATATCTTAAAGGTATTATTTATATTCCCGGCATGGACACCCGGATGGTTTTGTTGGGTGTAGAGATGGAGGAGTATCTCACCCGGTGGGCTGTACACTCACCTTGATCAGAACGCCCAATGTGTGGTAATCTGGTCCGGACAAGGTGTACAAAGTGTGGTGCCTTGGCCAATTTGTTCTCATGGAGCCCAACGTGTGGTGACATGACTTTTATCCAAGTGGAGGATTTATTTTGTACAAAGTGTGACATTGAGAAAAACCCACTCCTTGCGAAAAGAGATTGTTTATGACTTGCCAAATTATTTCTTCGAATGTTTTACACTTAGCATACACGAACTATTTAAAAACACTACGTGCACACACAAGACTTACTGAGATTTATTCTCACACCGTTTTACATCATGTTTTCAGAAGATAGATTGTGCTGAGTCAACGGGGCATGTAATAGTTGGAGCTTTTGCTATTTTCTCTATCCGTTCTAGGAGACATTTATTGCTTATGCTTCTAAACAATATTTTGTTTTATTCCGTTTTGCTCCAAGTTGAGCCTGATGTAATAAGAATATTTCTTTATTTATCTAAGTTGATCCTTTTTGGAGATTGGCTTTATATTTTATACCTCGTTCTAAAGACCCCTTATCCTACGGGACGGGGTGACATCCCCGCCCTTTTAGGGTACGTAGTCGTGGGGTGTTACAAACATAACCTATAAACACACAAAATGATTAGAAATCTTCCAAAATCACACAAAAGTTCATGCAAAAGCCAAGTAAAAGGGCTATCAAAATACGAAATTTCATGCTTAACAACATATCTATTGAAATCATCTGTAAATGTAATAAGGTACGAAAATCCTCCTCTAGTATGTGTATTCATTGGTCCACATACATTAGTATGTATTAAACCTAATAAATTAGTGGCCCTTTCACTTTGTCCCTTAAAAGTAGCCTTGGTTATTTGTCCCAATAAATAAGAGTTACACATTTCGCAATATTCTAAATCAAACTAATTTAGAAATCCATCATCATGAAGCTTTGTTATGCTCTTCTCATTTATATAGCCCTATTAATTGCTCATTATTTGCATATTTTACATATCATTTCTACTTTAAAGTCCTTAAAATACCCTATAGATTGCTACTTATCCCTAATTTTATCCTTGTTTGATGTAGGTTGCAATGATTTGAAATTAGATGTGGAATCAAGGAGAAAAAGACTTTAAAAGGGCTTTACTAAAGCTACACAATATCATCAGGCTCTTCATGCACATCGTTGTAGCATCACCTGAATGTTAGAGACAAACTTCTGGGACTTCACAGCACCATGCCCAACACCTTCAACGTCACCGTGCATGTTTAGAGTTCAGAAGCTACGAAACATCTAAGAACTGACGGTGTCGTGCAAATCACCTTCAACATTGCAATAAAATCAAGTTCCATAACGCCATTTCAAGGTCGATACAACTTAAGAAAGTCATGCAAATTGTCATGCATAACACCTTTCATGGTACCATGTAATATTTTAGAAAGACCCTATTTAATAGATTTTAGGACTTTTTAAGAGGAACCTATAAATACCCCTTTGTGGGGCTATTTCTAAAAGGACCACATAAGAAACACATCTAAAAACCTCTTGGAAACACTAAAGAGAGCTAGAAGAGAAGATCAAATCTAGATTGGCAGAGAAGAAGAGGAGCATCCCAAACGAGATCCAAAAGTGAAGACACTTGTCCTTGAGTTTTCCCTTTTTTTTTTTCCTTTGTAATTTAGATTTGGTAATGTTTATTTTACTTCGATCTTATTGTAATTAAAGGGTTGTGTGTTAATTTTGTTTTGTATTAGATTAATATTGATTTATTAAATTCTATTTGAGTAATCTATCACTTGGGCTTGTTTGGTTGAATTGATTGATTAAGTTATTCTCTTGTATTGAAATTGAGAAATAGATTTATGATATAGGTACCCATTTATATTAGTTCAATAGATTTATTTTCTCTTGTTGAACTTGAAAAAGGATATAGGGGATGAGAAATTTGTGATAGATGTGTTGTTGGGTCATCTTAAGATAGAGGCTTGGCACTTTTTGGCTTGATAATTGTAAGTACTTGATTTAAAGGTTCATTGGGTTTGATTTATATGATAGAGATATCTATGGGTTTGGCTCAAAGATAGAAAACTCATTACTTAAGAAAGAGTAGGTTATACAATATTGGGGGACCCTTACCAATACTTGAAATTGGGTTAAATTGATTGAGTGATGTTTAAAGCATAATCATTACTGGGGGAATTCATTTTGATTACATAGCAAATCTTCTTTTCTTACTTACATCATGCTATTGTGATCTTTTAGACACTACATTGTGATTGAGTTAATGTATTCTTGTTGTGCTCAGTAGTAGTTAGCTACAATTAATAGTAGTTAATGTCTTTCTTTCTCTGTTTTTAGTTGATTGAACAGTGAAAGGTGGAAGTAAGGGTAGTTGATGCAATTCCTAGGGATTCTTCGATACTTACTACTCAGTTCTATGCTATATGATAGATATACTTACCCAAATGTGTGTGTGTGTGTGTGTATGTGTGTGTGTGTGAGTTAAGTTGGTATTTTAAATTAAAACTTTATTAAGCTTTGAATGAATTTCTCTATTGCATAAGAACACAAACAACATAAACGAACATGTATATCAAGTTTTTGGTGCCGTTGTTGGGATCATGCGTAATATCTTGAAAGCACTTGAGTTTTGTTTATTCAATCATTGTTTAGCTTGTTAGTATCTTTTATTTTTATTTTCCTTTGGTAGCTGTTATATTTATTTTCTATGATATTTTGATTTTAGATATCTTTGCTTTTACACTTTTTTTTATTATTTTCTTGTGAATATTTGTGATGCACGATTTTTAGTATGGGAAATCATAACAACAAACACACATAAATCAAATTTCAAATTAAAATGACAATCACTAAAACCACATAATAGGGCAAGTAAACCCATCACACAATATAGGGAATAGCAAGTATTGATTCCATGGAAACTTAGCAATTACCACTACTTTTCTCTAATCTTATTGTCCAGCTAAAATGAATAAAGAGATAAACCAAATAAAACTAATTACACTATGACTAACCAAGAGATTTCACATAATCCTACACAAGATTGTCTGCGAGAAAATCAAGGATAGGAAAAAGGAGTAATTGACATGAACTTGTTAAGAATCCCCCTAAATTCACCAAGTACCAAATCAAACCTAAGATAGCTAAATTCCCAATTTTAATACCGGTAGAGGTCATAAATGCAAAACCCACTCTTTCTCAAGTTATGGATTCCCTATTTTTAAGCCAATTATAGGGTATCTCTATCTCCCCAATTGAACCCAAGAAGTATTAAGCACAAACCCCCATATAATCTTGAAGAACCAAATATCCCTATCTATAGGTGATACCGAACTCCCAACAATTACCAAGTTCTAATCCCTAACCTTTCTCTCGAGTTAGTTAAAGGAAAACACACATTAGACCCATTAGACGGAACTCAACATCTAATACCATCTCTCAAAATTATTAGGGGAGAGTGACCCAAATAAAAAAATCCAACACAAGAAAAGTAAGTAATCATACATTAGGAATTGGAAATCAACACATCAAGAGCAAAAATAATACAAGAATAAATTAGGGTTCATCCCTTCAAGTACAATTAAAACATATAAATATACATTGCCCAAATGAAAAGAAAGAAAAAAGGATAAAGAAAACCCATAGACAAGTTGACTTCATCTTCTTCTTCAAGCTTTCTTTGAACAATCTCCTCTTCTTCTTCATAGATCTCCTTTCTTATGGGTGTGTGGGTGCTTTCTCTAGGGATCTCTTGGTTGCTAGCCAAGCAAGGACAGTGATTTAGGATTTTTAATAGTATAATTATAGTGTACAATGAAGAAAAATAAAAAAAATTCAAAAAAAAAATTCAAAAATGCGCGTTTCTGTGCATGTGGGCGGCTAAGGGAAATTCCACTTCCCTGGGCAGCGCTGGTGTTGTTCACATGAACAGTACCATATGAATAGTACGAAGTACTATTTAATATATATATTTTTTAGAAATTTTGATCCTAGGCGGCCTAGGGAACTTCCAATTCCTTAGATTGCCACTTCTTATGTGGCTTCTTTATTTTTCTTCCATTTCCCTCATTTTCTTAATTTTCATCTCCAATTCTTATTTTCTTTATTTCCTACAAAACAAGAAGAAAATGGTGTGGTGAGTAGTGAATTAAACAAGGATTTAGTAAAATTAAAGCACAAAAGTACTAAAAAATATATATGTGATGAGCCCTCATCACATACCCCCACACTTAAATTTTTGCTTGTCTTAAGCAAACCACACTTATTCATGAAAAAAGAATTGAACTTTATACAAATTAAACATCTTATATTTATTCACAAGTTAACTATTGTTCAACTTAAGAGAAATACATTATTTCACAAGGACCAAGAATAATTAATTACAAATAAGATGAATAATATTCTACATAGCATTTTAGGTGAATAATCAAGATAACTTATCACATTTGCTATTGGATCAAAATGGTTAAGCGATTATTTCATCCTCCACTTTAGAATTCATCTCAACACCAATCCATCCAAGTTAATCCCATTTATACCCTTATATTAGGCTCGACACAATCATGAACCACAAAGTGAAGTTAAACAAGTTTATGACTATTAAAAGTGATTCACTCAATATCTCCAATCAAGAATTTCAAACAAAGTGATTTATATGAGATTGGATCCAACAATTCATTCAAGTCTCGTGGCTATCCCAAGTACTTATATCACATATGCTACATTACAATACAACAAGACCATACTCTTTGATACAACAATACAACAATACATTTCAATTTGAATTAGCAAAGTAGGAATGTCTCATTTTTCATTATTTTTCTTTCTACAAGGGAATGCATTTGTAGTGATTTTACTTGAATGCACTTTTTGCATCCCTTGTAATTTCTTTTTTCTTTCCTTTTCTTATTCTTGCTTTTTCTTTTCCTTTTCATCACACGTTTTTTTGTCATAGGACATGCCTTTTTGCATTCCTAGAGCCTTTTTTCTCTCACATAGGTAAGTGGATTAAGCAACCTACCACTTTCTCCTATTTGCCTTTTTATTGAAAAATATAAAAAAATCATTCAATACAACATACAACAGAATACAAGGAGTTGCTATTAAAAATTCATTAGGATAAATATTAATAACAATAATAATACATAAATATTATTAACAAATTATAAAATCAACTAATATAAATGGTAACAAAACATATGTAAGTATCAAGAACTATACTAATACAAAAACTTGATGTGCACATTTGCATGTGTTAGAAAAATCTAAATCATTGCACTCCACATACACAAGTTTTAATAGTTAAAATGCCAAATAGAATTATACAACACACACATATAGAGGCAAGTGCACCAATCATGTAGTCTAGTGTCGTTGGCAAGTATAAAAAAACCTTAAGGATTGGGGGTTATCACTCCTACGTCCTTGTTTCCTCGTTGTTTAGCCAAAAGTAAAGGTGAGGTGTAAACTAACTACATGAGAAGAGAGGTTATGGTCTTGTACACAAAAGAGAGTCACAATACCCCAAGGAATAAGAAAGAGAAAAAACTCATGTAATAAAAAGGAAGTCCCCCACTCAAGACCCAAGAAATAAGTATCCCTTGAATCCACAATTCCTAATTTTAGGCACTGGAGTGAGTCATAAGCCAATCTCTCCCTATCCCGATTTATGAAATTTCTACCCCTATGTTTGATTAATCAATATCTCTACCTAACCAACCAAACCTAAAGGTGCATTAGCCATTACTCACCATCCCAAACCATCCAAAGGTCACAAAATCCCTTTCTCTAGGCAATTTCATAAACTTTTTGGTTATTGGCCCTAATTTCCAACCTCCTTCTTGAGTTGATAGAAAATGGCAAATGCTAACCTAATCAAATGGTGTCATATCCTCAACCCCATCTTTTGGAATCATTAAGGAAATTGAAATAAACCAATCAAAACCCATTCAACCAAAGATAGCTAAATAAGATCAAACAACTAAATACCCTAGAACAAGAATCATAGATCTAAGGAAAATACATTATTCTTAAGCAAAAAAAATAGGGTATAACCCTATATTACAATTAAAATCCCATTCTTAGCACAAGAATACAAGAAATATTACAAAAGGAGTAGAAAGGCAAGCTCATAGACAAGCTTTTCTTTTTTCTCCTCTTGAAATATTTAAGTAGACTCCCTTCCTCTTCTTGGATCTCTTGGTCCTTCCCTCTTCTTGGTACTCAAACTTTCAAGCTCTAGGGTTCTTGAGAGAAACCCTAGCCTTTTCCCAACTATTTCCTCTTGATTTGGTGAGTAAAGAATGTTTTATATGAGTTTGCCAAGCAAAAATCTGAAAATATGCTCAAATTTATGTCTTTTCGTCAAGTGGGCGGAACTTCCCTGGGCTTCCATGTTTTTTGAGAACCTAAGTAGGCTAGGAAAGTTTAACTTCCCTAGCCCGCCTAGTTTCTGGAAAAACTAGGCTTGGCATATAAGCAAAAACAGGCGACTGACAAAAGTAACTTTCCTGGGCCACCATGCAAAACTTACTACATATATAAGCATAAGACCAGGCAGCCTAGGGAAAGTTCCCTAGGCTGTGATGTTTCTAGACAAACTTGATACCAAAGAGAAAAACCAAGAGGCCTAGGGATGTTGAAGTTCCCTGGGCTGCCAACCTAATTATACCTATATATTTATATATAACTTGGTGGCCTAAAATTCCCTAGGCCATGAACATTCTGTGAAAACAAAGTGTAGTCTACAAAATCTGGCGGCCTAGGAAACTTCTTGACCGCCAAACTCTTGGACAAAATCATGTATATTTTTCTTTTTTTCTATTTTTGCTTCATTTCCTCCTTATTCTTCTTTCTTTCCTCTTCACTTGATCTTTTCCATTTCCTAGCAAAACAAGGTGAAAAGTGGAGCGCTAAGTCGTGATTTGAACAAGAATATATATCCACTAAAGCACAAAAATAGTAGAAAATATATACATGATGAAGCCTCGTCACACACCCCCACACTTGAATCTTTAGTTGTCCTCAAGCAAACTAACAAGTACCATATGCAAAAAGATTTTTCACATGATAAAATAGGACTTTTGAACAAAAGTAGGCCAAGATGGTAAAGATTTCATTTCCCATTTTAGTTAAGAATCAAGTCCAACACCCAATTAGCCAAGCCGATTTTTGTGTAAACTAATAAATTAGGAACAAAAAAAATCAAAGCCATAGAAGTTTAGCTCAACTAGTCTATGCTCATTCAAGGTGTTCCATTTTTATTCTATGGGTTTTGAAAGCAAGTAGAGTAATTTATATAATCTAGGCCCAATAAGTTAAGTCTATGTACTATGATCTCCCAACCACTAATGTCCAAATAGGTAATTCTCTGAATGCTTTTTCCATTTTTTCTGTTTTTCTTTTTCTTGTAGTAAGGTAATGCAAAAGCCTAGTAAAGATGTATAATAATGAGTTTTCAGCTTATGCGTTACCTTTTTCCATAAATTTTTTCAATAGTTTTGTTGATTAAACAAGGTAGTACAAAGGCTTACTAAAGATATAGATTAAAATTTTTCAACTTTTGTACCACCTTGTTTAATTCTCTCATTATTTTTCCTCAATCCTTATTTATGCACCTAGAAAAAGGACAAATTGAGCAATCCTAGAACAAAGATTAACCTAAAGTGTCATGCTTATACTTCATCACAACCACTACCTCAATTCCTAAGAAACAACATGGTGTCACTTTTACTAAAGCCTAAACAAGGTTAATTTAAATTCTCAAGATTTAACTATTTATTTCCTAATGTACAAGTTTACCCAAAAATAAACTTATCTAATAGGTGTTAAATTCAATTCTCAAGCCACACGGGAGATAACAACAATACCATCAAGGCCCAACAAAGTCCAAAAAAAAAATAATAATAAATCCCCAAAATCATAACTCCTCAAAATCAGCAAAAAATGGCCCAAATCATGCATAATAACTCATGGCCCAATTTATACACAACAACTCCTTGCATAATAAACTTGAAGAGAGTATACACCCCAAAAATCATAACTCCTCAAAATCAACAAAAAAATGGCCCAAATCATGCACAATAACTTATGGTCCAATTCATACGCAACAACTCCTTGCATAATAAACTTGAAGAGAGCATAAACCTAACCCCTCCCTTACACTTAAATCAGATAATGTCTTCGTTGGCATAAATATAACAATAATCACATCTAAATTGGACTAAAATGAAGAAAAATGGAAAGAGGGTTAGTAATACTCCCTAAGTGATCGCAGCTTTATGGAGAAGTGTAATCTTCAAGAATAAGAAAAGAAGACTGCCAAAATAGGTGAAATATAGTAAATGTCAAACATAAGTAATAATACTCTAAGATAACCAAAATAAAATAAATGAGGCCCCAAAAACCAAAAGCAATGGAAGAATGCATGATAAATTAAAGCATGCGGACACAAGAAAAATTATTCAAGAGGACTGTAGCAAAATAGGCTATTCAGGGAACTTTTTGGTGGCATAGACCATTTTCTCATGGTCTTGGCAGCCTAGGAACCCCTAGGCTGCCTAAACCATTATTATTATTATTATTATTATTATTATTATTATTATTATTATTATTATTATTATTATTATTATTATTATTATTATTATTATTATTATTATTATTATTATGTAACAAAAAGATGAATAAGTATAAATAAATTAAAGCTATAAGCTCCTATAAGAGTAGCAACAAGAAATAAAATTTTATACTAAGTAGAGGAATCAAAATACACATCAAATAAAGCATAACAATAGTGCATTAAAATTTTCCATGCAAATCGTTTTTCTAGCACTTCAACAAAAACTAAACTTAGACTATAGGAAAGACCACAAAAGCATCATAAAAATAGCAAGAAAGCGAAATAAAATAAAACAAAAAAAAAATTAAAAAAAAAATGCTCAAGCCTTATAGCAAATAATGAGAGAAATCACTACTTCCTCAGTCTTGTAATTATTTTCTTAAATTCGGGATTAAAGTCTTCAGTCACAACATGCACTCTTCTGTTCATGTACATGGGAAATTATTCTTGAAGAGAAACAAAAAAGATCAATAACTTCCAAGATATTCATTAAACCTCAAATTTATATGCCTAAAAACAAATCCCATGACAAAGTAGTGGTTTCTAGTTTCCGAAAGATACATAAAATTTCCATGTCCAAATGACCAATTCAATTATTAGGTAAAAACATAAAATAAGATTTCAACAAAGATAGCCTTTAACCATGACATCACAATGCATAATCCAAAAGAGACAAAAAAATTTCCATTCCACAAAAATGAACAAAGATTAAGCTTAAAACCAAAAGAAATTCCACACAACAAATTCACATACCCAAAACATACATCATATATCAAGTTCCTCCTTTCAACCTCAAAGTCTCAATTTCAATAAGCTAATGAGCACAATTTCCATCCAATCAACTAATGCGTAAATTTTGGGTGTATAAAAATCATTAAATTTAAATCCATCCCTAGCCAAGTTCTAATTAAAACATTAATCCCAAATTACACATACGGGCAAGTATACTCATCGCAAGTATATTATAGGGAATTAACGAGTATCGATCCTCAAAGGAACAAGTGCACACTAATCACTTTTCATTCATTGTTTAACCGACCCACTAAAGTAATAATATGATAATAATAATAAAAATATGTACAACTCAAGGATGTAAGAATATGCAATTTAGACAATTATTCTTGAAAACATGACAATGAATCACTTAGCAAATTTCACAATTAATTATCATCTTGGTCTCATGAAGGATTTAAAATAGACCCACTTCATTTGCAATATATGGAATCATTATCTTCTAGCTAAATTATTGAACAAATTCTGTCTCAACCAATTTTCCCAAAAGATGCATTAAAATCAATCCTCATATAAACCCCTATATTTTAGGTAATTTAAAATATGAAATTAATCAATGAATCCATATACTAGCAATCATCAACTAACTTTTGATTACCCAAGTTCTTAACAATTAATCCATTTTTCAAGTAAGTTAAGAGATAACAAATATGAAATTAATTAGTTGAAGTCATTATCAACCCCTTTTTCAAGTAAGTTAATAACAAGAATCAATTAATCAACTTAGTAAGAAAAATAAGTAATCAAATCCCAAGAAAAATAATTAATTGGTCAAAGAACTAAATTAACTTAAACTCATAAATCCAAGAAAAATATCTAAATACAATTAAAGAATTAAACTCAACATTGCTCAAGAAAAAAAAAATAAAGGAAAGAGATAAATACTCATAGATAAGACTTTCAATTTCCAATGAAAACCTGTCCAAAAATCAATGCTCCTTGAGTAATTTCTCTAGAGAAAATATTAACGGTGCACTCAAAAAGATATGTCTAAGTCTCCATATTGAGCGCACCTTATTACATACGTGAGTGGCCAATTTACAGTAATAAGAACTTTCTAAAAATCCTACACCAAGAAGGAGTAATTTCCTAATAGAATTTCAATCAAAAATAAAGAAGGCCACCGACTTAATTTGTGAAAGAATTGGCCACTATATTTCGTCGTTTTGCACTAAAGTCTCTATTATTTGTTGAAGCTGAATTTCTCTTTGTCAAAACCGCTGAAAAATGAGGAGGATTTCACTCGAAGCTAGTCAAGTCCTCCCTGAAGCTGTTTGAGCCACATAGCGAGCCACCCGAGCCAATTCGCTGAGGACTAAGCCACTAAGCCGAAGTCCAGCAATCGAGCCATGAAGCCACCGCAATTTCCTTTGAATTCGGCTCACCCGAGCCAAATTTCCTTCTACTAAGCCAATGAATTTGCCCAAGCTAAGTTGACGAGCCGCCGAGCCACCACAAGCCATTCTCCTTGTTGCATCCTCCTAAGGATGTTCAACATCCTCCCAAGGATGTTTATTCTTGTCCTTTTCCCTTTTTTCTTTTGTTCAATGTCCAAGAAGCCCATTTTATCTATTTTTTCCTTTTTGTCTTCTTGTTGAGCCACGGCTAGCCAAGCTACGGCTTCACTTCTTAGAACCTCCCACAGATTCAATTAATCCTCTCGAGGCTTCCTTCTTTTCTTTTCTTTTTCCACTTCCCAATTTTAGCTTCCTCCATTTTGTTTTTTTTTTCTACTTTGTTCTATGTACTGAGTCTAGGACCGACACCAAGTCAGTCTTCTTGGCCTGGTGCTGGGTCTTCACTCTAACTTTTCCAATTTTCCTCTAAATTCATCTATTTTTACATAAAATCAAAGGAAAATATTTTTATAAATGAAATATCAATTATGAAGGAATATGACTAGTTATTGTATTAAAATTATCACAAAATACACTCAAATAACTAGGAAAATATATATAAATTTAGGCCCTATCACATTTATGCACATTTGAATCCTTGCTTGTCCCTAAGCAAAGTACAAAGCACAAAACACAAATCAGCTATTCTCAAATTCATCCGCAACAAAGTCATAATTTTTTCCAACATTGGGTATAAAATTTGTCATTCATTACACCCTTTAAAAATACTTTTAAACTCATGCATTAAATCAATTATATCAAGACTCTCAAAATTAATTTAACAAGTTTGTACTTTAGTCTAAGAAATTATTTCACCTTTCAAGCCAAGATATAGATAACACAAATCATACATGTCAAGTTGTTCAACCAATTCAAAACTTATAGAATCAAATTTGCACAACCTTACGTAGAAAAATAAGGAAACACTTAGTTTTTTTTCAACACTCATTTTTTTTTTTTAATGACTTAGAGAATTGGCCACCTTATAGTTATTCATTTTCTTTGCTTTTCGAGCATTGACCTCAAGAGAGTGGAGTTCTTTTTTTTTTTTCTCTTTCCACTAACTATATTAGCCCCCTCAAGTATTGTGTTCAAGTAAGATAAACATTGTTTTCAAATAGAACGACCATTCTTTTTCAATTAAATAGATAAATTTTTCCACTCATTTTTTTTCAACTCACCAAAAGAAAATTTCACTCTTTCTTTTCAATCCTCACAATCCTTATTCACAACCCAAAGTTAAACAAATTTATAAAACCATGAATCAAGAACTAATCAACAACTTGTCCCATATTTCATCACATCATCCATATCCAAATAAGAAGAGTAAAATAAAATTCAAATACTAAAATATAACAAAAATTAACTTAAATTGCCAAGACTTAACATATTCGACTTGATACACAATTTTACTTAATAAAATCCAACTAGTTTGAATGACAAAATCGTATCTATAGTGAAAAAGAAAATCATAACCGTATCATAGGCAAAACAATTTCATATCAATTTTTAACAATTTTCAAAAATTTCCCCATAATAAAGAAAATCCACTGAATCTCAAAAAAATGCACTTTAGAAAATAGTAACTCTCTCCCTCATACTTAAATTAGACATTGTCCTCAATGGCTTAAAATAGCACAATAAAGTATAACCAATGGACCAAAAATGTAAACAGGGAAGAGAAAATAGTACTCTCCAAGGCAGATTAGCTCCAACAAAAGAAAGTGCTCCTTCAAAAAGTCAAAAAAATTATTATCAACGAGCGAAGTGTGAAGAAATCTACAAAAAGAAAAACAAACACACCGAGTAAAAGTATAAAAAGAAATTAAAAGAAAAGTAACAAAATAAAATAAAAAAATAAAAGAAAAGTAAATAAAAAAGACAACTAGAAAAATAAACAAAGAACTAAAAAACCCCCTGAAGTATAGCCTCCAAATAGGCATTTAGGTCCTCCATGTCAATCTCAAAAATGGCGCTAGTGATCACAGTCATCTCAATTAAGCTTAAGAGAGCACAAAATTACATCGTGGTGCTGCTTGTTAGTCATAGACGATTTTACTCAACAACAACAACAAACGCATTGCTTAATAATAAACTTTGCAATGAAGCTCGAGAACACCACTTCAAAAGGTTTTCCAAATAACTCACTCTAAAAAACACTTGTTCCCACAATAATTTGTTTTACCGATCTATTCTATAATTATAATAGCACAATTTCATCAACTCCAACAACACCATTAAACAAAAAGATAATATCACAGTAAGCTCACAAATTAGCCAAAATCATCATGAAGTCAAGAATTTCAGAAAAATGCATAAGTTGTAAAAGCTCAAAAAAAAAATAATAATAATAAAAACTATATTTTCAAGCTGAGTAAATTTTTTTTATAAAAAAATTAAGAAATTCAAATAGGCTTAGAAAAATTAACGAAGACAACGGGTGAAGAGGAGCAAAGAAGAAGAAATGGGAAAGGAAAAGAAAAAGGAAATTGGGAACAACAAAGAAAGCTCGACTTCCTTTTTGTTAGAAAGCGAAATTAGGAGGTGCTTCATGGTCATTGAAGAAACAAACAAACAAAAGAAAAGGAGAGGAAACATCCTTGGGAGGGTGTAGTACATCCTTGGGAGGATGCAACTGATAGGGGCTAATTTAGTTATATTTTGCGTAGTTATTTGAGGCTCTTTTGTAATACATTTTGTGCAATAACTAGTCATATTCTTTCATATTTGAGATTTTACCCTTGGAAAGGTATTTTAGTTATTATTCAGGTTTTTGGGTAAAACGAAGCAAAACCGTCGTGAAACAGAGGAGAGGCGCCGCCGGCTGGAAGCCTGGAACCGGCGCTGGCTGTACATTGGATGCACGAAATTCAAAGCGATGGAAAAATTGGAGAAGTAGAGTAGAACAGAGACTAACCGGCGCTGGCTGTAAGGCTGGAGGCGGCGCCGGCTACAGTTTGGAACGTATGCGCAAAATTCAGAGAAAAATCAGCAAACGAGTAGAGAAATAGAACACAGGCGGAGACCAGCTGTGGTCCGTTCCTAAGGCAGTGCTGTGATCTTTTGATGCGTTTTTAGAAATCTGGGGAGTTTTAGCATCTTCCAACTTTTACTCGGCTAAGAACTTTGTACCTACAAGTTTAGGCACTTCTTAAGCCTATAAATAGATAAAAACACAAGGAAAAATAGGAAGATTCATTGATCATCATAGAAAATCACTCAGTCTAAGGAGGAATTCTTCAAGTTCAAGGAGGGTTGGTGTAATACCCCGCCCAAAACCACCTTTGACTATGGGGAAAAGTCATGCATTGCATAGCATTTTGCATTTTTCATGGTAGCTTAAAATTATTTTTGCATGGATATATGTGAATTTTAAAGTTGTCCTTGCATTTGAATTCATTGGTGTGAAATAATGGTGTTGTTAAAGATTTGGTTAAGTGAGGTATGGTCGAGGATATGGAAGGATGAGAATAGGGTGGAAAGAATTTCTTAGAGAATTATTAATGTGGAGTAGCTTTGGAATAGCAAGAGGTTGGTGATTTCCTTTGGCGACCCGAGTTCGAATCCTACCTTTTGTGAATCTTAGTTTCTCTTCTTGAAAGTAACTTTCCTTAGACTTTTTCATGTCTTGGCCGAAAAGGATCTAGATATCCTAGAGAAATTTTAGTGTCATTATTCCAAGGAAATAAGTCTCCATATTTATTTCCTAAAATCAAGAGCTTTGATGTGAATAAAGTTCACTTGTATTTTTAGCTTTTATTCCCTTGGCTTTTCGAAAACTCTAGCTGAATAATTACAATTTTAGTTTGATTTCAACTTGCTGGAGCTTGCAATAGATAGTTGGAATTAAAGAGTCAGACTTCTAGTAGGAAACCTTGTTGATTTTAAACCTAGAACTTTAGCTAAAAATTTGGAAAATTTTCCAGATAATGCAACCATTTCTTGAAGGAATTTTAGCTCAACTCAAACTCTTCTAAAGCTAGGAAATCTTATCCTAAATCCTTTAGCAAATCAGATTTTATTTCAATCCTAATGTAACTAGGTTTTGCTACCTTTTCCTAGCTGAAATTCGGTAGCCTTGTGCAAGCACAAGCTGTCCAAAAATTTCAGCACTTCTAGGTGCAATCCAACTCTCCAAACCCTAGCTCAAAACATCTAGAACACTCCTCATAAATTCAGATTACCTTAGCTGCACAAAACCAAATTTTTATCTCCAAAAAACCACAGATTTTCGGCAAGCCTTGCACAGGAATTTCGGCCAGCTTGCACTCCTACACAAACTGAAATTCTGCACACCAAAACACACCAAAATCCTCAGTTGATCAAGCCAATTTTCTATGCCTAAAACCCTCATCTTTTCTCTAAAAATTGCGGCAGAACCACAGCTACAACAGACCAGAATTTCTCCTCTTATTGTTCAGCAATTTCGTACAGCAAAACCACTGTGCGCGCACAGAAATTTCAGCTCTTCAAACCTTCTCAAACTCTTCTTTGTTTGGCCCAAAATTTTGAACACATTCAGCCCTTCCCTTGAGCAATATTTCGGCCAGTACAAAGAAGCAAATTACAGAATATTTTCTCCCTTAAACCATCCCAAAGTCGGCGGCAAGAAGGCACACCATAAGCTGCAATTTTCACCCTTGCTGTCCAAGAAACCTAAAGTCATTAGGAGTCTTTCTAAACACCACCATCTAATCCTAAACCAATCTTATCTAACCCTAAAGCATAGTAGCCGACTACCCTCTCTATTCTACAAAAAACATTCCAGCAAGAACTCCACAGCAATTTTTGAAAATCTTAAGAGCAATACTTAGCGAAAACCAATCACCCTCTAACGTAAGCAAAAACCATCTTAACCTCTTAATTCCTTTCTTTCATCAATTCTTCTCCTTTTCTTCCCTTGAATCACACCACCTAAAGTCTAATTTCATCCCTTCTATTTATTTTCGGTCAAAAGGAAGGAAAGAAGGTAGCTTTTCTCTTCCAATCAAGCGAACTCGAGACAATCACCATAGGAGCATTGAGATCTTACTAACCCGATTGTTGCAAGGTAAGGGAATACTTATCCTTGATGTCAAAATTAAGGTTTAATATAGTGGATGATGGATATGAGTGGTGATGGTCAAGTCAAGACCTTTTTGACATATTATTATTTCTTTGATAGATATATGATCATTGTGTATGTACTTTGAGTATTAGATGATTTATTTGAAGTTAGATAATGGATCGTGATTTGTTATGGGAATAAATGAGTTTAATACATGTTTGAATCGATTGAGACCCTGATCATGATATTATGTGATTCTAGATCAAGAGGGTATTTGAAGGAAGCAAGCTGTGATTTTGTTGTGTTTATCTGAGGCATATCAAGTAAGTCCTTGCATAAACTCTTTTGTTAAATGTTGTGATGGAAAGTCCTTGCATAAACTCTTTTGTTAAATGTTGTGATGGTAAGTCTTGCATAGACTCTTTTGTTAACTGTTGTGATGGCAAGTCTATGTTGTAAAGCTTTGTGAAGCTATTGTGAGCTATGTTTGCTTGGGTTGTAAACGTGGGTATTTATTCTTTAAACGGTTTTGGCAAACTAACGATTTTATCAAGAAAAATATTCTCTTCATAAATTTTTAGAAAAACTCTTTTAGAGAAAAACCACGTTGTACAAAGCCAAGGTTTGGAAATGTTGTGAATTAGGAATTGACGGATATGTTCGTTGAGTACTCAATAAGGGTAGGCTAACAATACTAGTCTTGGAGAGCTTGAGTAAGTTTTATGGTAGGAGGTCTCCTCCAGAAGATAAGCTCTGCTTCAAAAGGCGACAGTATTAGTTGGTCAGGCCGGTCCGAGCTAGCACTTGTACCTGAAAGGTATTGTTTATTTTCCCGGCATGGACAACCGGATGGTTTTGTTGGGTGTAGAAAAGGAGGAGTATCTCACCTGGTGAGCTGTACACTCACTTTGATCAGAACGCCCAACGTGTGGTAATCTGATCTTGTCTCGGTACACAAAGTGTGGTGCCTTAACCTGTCTTGGTGAACAAAGTGTGGCACCTTGACCATTTTGTTCTCATGGAGCCCAACGTGTGGTGACATGACTGTTGACTCGAGTGGATAATTTGTTTTGTATAAAGCGTGATTATGAGAAAACCCACTCCTAGCGAGAAGAGATTATTTATGACTTGCCAAATGTTTCTACAAATGTTTTACACTATGCATACACGTACTGTTTAAAACACCATGTGCACACACAGGACTTACTAAGATTTAATCTCACACTATTTTATATCATGTTCTCAGGAGGTAAATTATGCTGAGCCAGCGGGCATGTGATAGTTGAAGCTTTTGTTCTATTTGTTCTATTGTGCTATAGGAGACAATTGTTGTTTAAGCTTCTGAATGATATTTGTTTTATTTCGTATTGCTCCAATTTGAGCTGGATGTAATAAGAGCTTTTCGTTATTTTTCTAAGTTGATTCTCTTGAGGTCGCCTTTATATTTATACCTCGTTTTAAAGACCCTTTGTCCTACGGGACGAGGTGACATCCCCGCCCTTTTAGGGTACGTAGTAGTGGAGTGTTACAGTTAGACAAGAAGGTTTTCAAAGGAAGAAGAAGGACGCTTGTCTATGAGTTCTTTCTTTTACTTTGTTTTCTTTTTCTTGACAATGATGTTTTAATTGTTCTATTGTAATTTGACATTGTTTTAGATAATCATGATTCTTGGAGTTATTTGATCTTTTGATTAATTGACTATTCTTCTTGGTATTTAATTACTTGGATATATTCCGAGATTAGTTGGTTGTTTCTATTGTTAACTTGCTAGACCAAATAGGTTGTGATGGTTGCAATTGATTAATTTTCGCATTCATTGGCTGTTAACTTGCTAGACCAAAAAGGTTAATTGCTGATGATTGAGTAATTAAAGGTTAATTGATGTTTGCCAGACCAAGGATTCATTGATTAATTTCATGTTTTAAATTTGTTAGACCACGAAAATTTAATTCAAGATTGTGTTTAATGCATCTTTTGGATGAATTAGTTGAGACAGACCAAGTGATGCTAATTTATCTAGAAGGTAGTAATTAGTTGAGACAGACCAAGTGATGCTAATTTACCTTAATCCTTCATGGTGCCGAGAGAATGATTGATTATGATAATAGTTAAGTTCTTGAAGATCATTGTTGTCTAATCAATAGTTTGAGTTGCATACTTCTCCATCATTGACATGTACATATTTTTATTTTTTTTTCTTTTTAGTTTTGCTTTTTATTTGATTTTCACTTTGTTGAGTCGGTTAAATAATGAAAGAGGGGTAATTAATGTTTATTTGTTCCTTGAGGATCGACACTTGTTTGAACCCTATGCTCAGTAATGATGAGTACGCTTGCTCATATGTGTGATTTGGGTCCAACGTTTTAATTTAAATTTGATTGGGAATGTACTTAGTTTTTGTATGATTTTTATACCCAAATCTAAACGCATCAGCAACGAAAAAAAAAAAAAAACAAGCTGTGGCTTACCAAACACATATTTTTTTTTTTTAAACAACAAGTAACATCACAAAACAAAGCCTGGGGAGGCTTTCATCAAGCCCCACCTGGCTATGATACAAAAACAATCAAAGCTGTGCATGACTTTATGAAAGCCGTGCCCAGCTACACACACACACACACACATATTCTTCTTTTTTTGTTTTTATTTTTTTATAAAGAAAGGTGAGCATGCTTTGCAACAATAAATAAATAAATAAAATAAAATAATTACACAATAACTTACAAGAAAATAATAACCTAAATATAACAATATCTTTTACAATTAATTACAATTTCACTTATTATAGTTATTGATTAATATTAACATAGTAATAAAAACACAAAAAATAGAAAAAAAAAATTAAAAGGACAATACAACCATTTTTCATTGTTTTTTTAAAAATTTTTTTAAAATGCATATTAATTTTATTGACAATTTTTTTTTTTTAGCAAATAAAAACAACGAAACAGTTACAAGCATACAAAAGAATTATTATACAATGATATAGGAACATAAATTACAACTAATTAATATTACAACTCTTCTTACTATTATTATTATATGGAATAATTAATCTATTACAATAATATTAAGAAAATAAATACAACAATATATTCTAATTACAGAGTACAAGTACAAATATTGTTATTGTTAGTATTACTAATATTAAATATTTAATAATTAATACAAAAAACAACAATTATTGTTATAGTACACTAATATATGGTTTATTCACAACAATTTTTTTTCAAAATAAATAAATATATAATGCAACAATAAATTAAATTATTTACATGGCGCCTAAAAATAATATTTGCATATTTATAGGAATCTAGGAAGAATATGGAAAAGAAGAAAAAGTAAAAGAAAAGAAAAAGAAAAGGTGAAGAAAAAGAAAGGAAATATGGGGTAGGAAATGGCTTTGGTCAAAAAATAAAAAAAAAATTCTTTGAATATAAAAACAAAATAAATACATAAATTAATCCTAAGTTAATGCACGGGCACAATACATGTAAAATAAGAATGCATAAATTAAACATTAAACTAAAATAAAAAATTATAAAAAATAAACTAAAATAAATTCAGTTCGTCTAAAATATTGTATCAGTAAAAGTCCAAACCTGAAAATAAAAAGAGTTAGTATTGACTCAAAATTTATGGTGTAAAAATCAACGAACAGTCAAATACAATTAATATGCATATTTCACATTAATATTGAGTTAGTAAAATTAAATAGGACAATATACAATATATGTAACACACAATTGAGACAAGTTAGTAATTGTTAATATTCATCTACCAATTTACATATTCACATGGCTAAATCAATGAAATTTAAGCTTTCATGATACTGTTCCACGACAACGGCGCTAAAAACTTAATGCGTAAATTTTGGGTGTATAAAAATCATTAAATATAAATCCATTCCTAGCCATGTTCTAATTAAAACATTAATTCCAAATTACACTTACGAGCAAGTATACTCATCGCAAGTATATTATAGGGAATTAACGAGTATTGATCCTCAAAGGAACAAGTGCACACTAATCACTTTTCCTTCATTGTTTAACCGATCCACTAAAGTGATAATATGATAACAATAAAAATATGAACAACTCAAAGATGTAAGAATATGCAATTTAGACAATTATTCTTGAAAACATAACAATGAATCACTTAGCAAATTTCACAATCAATTATCATCTTGGTCTCATGAAGGATTTAAAATAGACCCGCTTCATTTGCAATCCATGGAATCATTATCTTCTAGCAAATTATTGAACAAATTCTGTCTCAACCAATCAAAAGATGCATTAAAATCAATCCTCATATAAACCCCTATATTCTAGGTGATTTAAAACATGAAATTAATCAATGAATCTATATTCCAGCAATCATCAACTAACCTTTGATTACCTAAGTTCTTAACAATTAACTCCTTTTTCAAGCAAGTTAAGAGATAAAAAATATGAAATTAATTAGTTAAAGTCATTATCAACCCTTTTTTTCAAGCACGTTAATAACAGGAATAAATTAATCAACTTAGTAAGAAAAATAAGTAATCAAATCCCAAGAAAAAGAATTAATTGGTAAAAGAACTAAATTAACTTAAACTCATAAATCAAAGAAAAATATCCAAATACAATTAAAGAATTGAACTCATAATTGCTCAAGGAAAAAAAAATAAAGGAAAGAGATAAATACTCATAGATAATACTTTCAATTTCCAATGAAAACTTATCCAAAAATCAATGCTCCTTGAATAATTTCTCTAGAGAAAATATTAACAATGCACTCAAAACGATATGTCTAAGTCTCCACATTGAGCACACCTTATTACATACGTGAATGGCCAATTTATAGGCACAAGAACTTCCTAAAAATCCTAAACCAAGAAGGAGTTATTTCCTAATAGAATTTCAAGTAAAAATAAAGAAGGCCACTGACTTAATTTGTGAAAGAATTGGACACTATATTTTGTCGTTTTGCACTGAAGTCTCTATTATTTGTTGAAGCCAAATTTCTTTTTATCAAAGCTGCTGAAAAATGAAGAGAATTGCATTTGAAGCCGGTCCAGTCCTCCCTAAAGCCATTAAAGCCGCACAGTGAGCCACCAGAGCCGATTCGCTGAAGACCAAGCCACTGA
This sequence comes from Voacanga thouarsii, assembly GCA_026120185.1. Classification (NCBI taxonomy): domain Eukaryota; kingdom Viridiplantae; phylum Streptophyta; class Magnoliopsida; order Gentianales; family Apocynaceae; genus Voacanga; species Voacanga thouarsii. The sequence continues at coordinate 992,277 of JANUWF010002029.1, read as the reverse complement.
GCTGAAGTCCAACAACCGAGCTATAAAGCCAATGCAATTTCCTTTGAATTCGGCTCACCCGAGTAGAATTCCCTTCTTCTGAGCCGTTAAAGCAACCCGAACCAAGCTGACGAGCCGCCAACCAACCGCAAGCCATTCTCCTTGTTGCATCCTCCCAAGGATGTTTATTCTTGTCCTTTTCCTTTTTGCTTTTTTTCCTTTGTTCAACGTCCAGGAAGCCCGTTTCATCAATTTTTTCCTTTTTGTCTTCTTGTTGAGTCGTGGCTAGCCAAGCCGTGGCTTCACTTCTTGGAACCTCCTACGGATGCAATTAATCCTCCCGAGGCTGCCTTCTTTTCCTTTCTTTTTCCACTTCCCAATTTTAGCTTCCTCTGTTTCATCTTTTTTTCCTATTTTGTTCTGTTCACCCAATCTAGGACTGGCACCAGGTCAGTCTTCTTGGCCTGCTGTCGGGTCTTCACTATCACTGTTCCAATTTTCCTCCAAATTCACCTATTTTTACATAAAATTACAAGAAAACATTTTTATAAGTGAAATATCAAATAGGAAGGAATATGACTAGTTATTGTATTAAAATTATCACAAAATATATTCAAATAACTAGGAAAATATATACAAATTTTGGCCCTATCGTCAACTAATCTCCAATTTTCAAACAAAAAAATCCAACACCATGAATTATACACAACAAATCTCCAAATACAACAAATTTCTCCAAAAAAACATTCTTAATCAACCAATCAAATAAAAAGATATGAATAAATAAATTAATAAATGGAATTGAAATAATTCAAATATCCAAATGAATAGATTGTACAATGAAAATACACTACAAGAAATCATTGTTTTTCCTACCAAAATATCCTTTAAAAAAATTGACAATTTTGGTAGGAAATTGCATTTTCCTACCATTTTCCGTCCAAACCCAAGTGGCCGGAAAAACCCTTGTTGGAAAAAAATTTCCATCCAAGTTTTTATATATGGTAGGAATTTTGGGACCAAAATTATGGTAGGAAGTTTGGTATGTGGTCAGAAATCTGTGAATAAAAAAGCTGAATTTTTTTCCTTCCAAATTGGTTTGGTAGGAAAAAATTTAAACACTTTCCTTCCAAAAGATTTGGCAGCAAATTATTTAATAAAAATAATTTGTAAAAAATTAAATTAAATTTCTAACCAAATTATTTGGTAGGAAAATTTATTTTTAAAAAAATAAATAATTGTTCCGTCCTAAATATTTGGTAGGAAATTATTTTTAAAATATTATATTTTCAAAAAATAAATTAAATTTCCTACCAAATTATTGGGTAAGAAAATTACTTTCATAAAGTAAATTATTCAAAAAATATATAAAATTCCCTACCAAATTATTAGGTAGGAAAATTTATTTTCAAAAAATAAATTTGTTTCCATCCAAAATATTTTGTAGGAAACATCATTTCAAAATTTTTTTAGAACTATTATTTCCAAAAAATTTGATTTGGTCAGAAATTTATTAGGAAATATTATTTCAAATATTGTTTCCAACCAAACAGATGTGGTAAGAAATTTGGAAGAAACATTTCTTTTTTAATATTTCGAACCAAAATAGTGGGGAGGAAATTTTTTTTATTGGAAATGGAATTTTTTTTCCTACCAAAATGTTTGGTAGGAAATTTAATCTTCTTATTAAATGATATTATTTCTTCCAAAACTATTTGGTAGGAACTATATTCCTACCATATAGTTGTTCCTACCAAATAGTTTTGGTCGCAAATATTTTTTTATGTGAAAAAAAATTGGTAGGGGTAAAAATTACCATTTTTTTCCCTAGTTATTTGAGGTGGTTTTAAGATACATTTGTTGTAATAACTAGGCATATTTCTTCCAATTTGACATTTTGCTTATAAAAGGTATTTTTGGTAAATATATGCATATTTAAGTTAAAATTGAGCAGAAAGTGCACAGAACTAGAATGCCTTGATCATGTGATCTTATCCTAAAAAGAATTCTAGAGGATTTCTTGTTTCCTTTAATTTAGCTAGCCTTGTCCTAACATCTTTATAATTTAAACTATCCTTAACTTATTAATCCATTATTAATTTCAAAAGTTCTGTGATAAACCCCTAGCATTACAGTTTGAAAATCAGCTCTTGTAGGATAGATGAGGTCGAAAATAGGGAGGAGAATTAGGTAGGAATTCCAAGGAAAAGAAAACAACATAGCTATTCCTTCAAACTCCATCTTCATCTTGTTCATGTTTTGGTAAAGGAAAATCTGGAAAATTTTTTAGAATTCTTTCAAAGCTATTTTCAAAAGTTTCAGCCAACTTTCTTACCCTAAATACTGCTAGAAAAATGGACAATTTATGTAAGGTTGAAGGCTGAAAATTCAATGAATTTTTGAACTCCACAACCCTTCCAAAACCAGAATTTTGTCGCAGCAATTTCGCTGCATTGATCTAAGAATTCGAAGCCTCTATTAGATCATAAGAACAGCTGGAACTCCTTCTATTTTTCTTCAAGATGAAGGCTGGAAAAAGGCTGGAAAACCACCATTAAAAGACCTTCAAACACCCTTAAGAACTAGCTACAAAATCGGGCCAAAGAGGGCAGAAAATTTTGCACCAAAAACATCTCCATTTAAAGTGTTCTTGAAGCATTAAAATCCAGAAATTTTCCAGCTTGTTTTCTGAAGGCAAGGGCCAAAATTCTTCACTCAAATCTCTGCAATTCGGACCTTGTTTTCCCATGGACTGAACACCTTGGCCTCCATACCAACCTTGAATGTTTGGACACCATGATAGCATCTCAAAAAGCTCCTAAGATTATTCTATCCAAAACTTATTCAAACTTCAAACTAAATTCCAGATTTTTGCTCCATTAAAACACTCCTATAGCAAGTGATCAAACCAGAAATTCTCTGCCATTATAGACCATTTTTGGCCAGCCTTATGAACTAAAAAGCCCTTCATTCTTTGCATAAAGCCTAGCTAGTTCAGCCTTACACCATTAAAGAACAAATGACCTTCCATGAACAAACTCCATTAACTAATCTTTTACCTCAAACAACTCCTTATTTTCCTCCATTTCAATTTCAAAAAAATCTGAAAATCTTCTCCCTCATTCTTGATAACCGAAACTCCCATCTACACTAGGCCATTCGGCCAACACATTTCCAACAATTCTCGAAGCCATTTTCTCTCAAACTCTCGCAAGAACACCAAGAACACACACTTATCATATTCAAGCCTAAACCCATCCTAAACACCTCCAATCACTCCCAAACACTCTACTTCAGCCATATTCAACCTAAAGTCTACATTTATGGCCTTTATAACACTAAATCACGCAAAGTAGAATTTCCAAACGGATCAAAACTAACTTTTTTGTTGAAGGTTCCAAGAACACCAAAAAGTAAAATAAGAACAACCTCCATGCTCTTTCTTTTCTACTCAACTACTAATATTTCTTTCTACTGTCATTCATCTCTCTCTCTCTCTCTCTCTCTCTCTCTCTCTCTCTCGGCCGAAATGGTGCTGATCAACTATGGCTATTTTTCAGACTACTAAAGGCTCTCAAGCTCGTGAGGATCTTCACTAACCAAGGAAGCTTTCATCAAAGCAATCATCCATCAAGTATTTCTCCTTGAAACTTCCTATTTAATTTCTGGAATCATGACTCCTAGATGTTGATAGGATGATTAAATAAAGTAGGGGTTGAGTCTATGTATGTGGATGAAGGGGATGGAATTAGGACATGAGAGTTGGAATGTATAATTAGGCCTTATGAATTTTTCATTTGAATCAATATATGCTCATCATGATTAAAGGAATTTATGGATGTTTTTATACATGATAGATATTATGACACCAATGGTGATTAGGCTTTTATGTTCTTAATTTTCAATAAAACCATAGATGATGATTATGCCTAGTAGGAGATTGGCCATGTGTTAGTATATGTTGATTCAAGGTGTATGTTCATGGATGGACCAGCAACCAGCATATTATTTATTATTCGGGAATATGCTCATAGATCTTTTCTAATAATAGGAAATTATGGTAAAGACTATTTTCTTTGTTAATTCTAAAATTATTTTTATTAACAAATTTTATTAATTTAATTAGAATTATTATTCAATTTAATCTATAAAATTCGAAATCACTAGGAAGGTTTGTAAATAGAGTATTAATTAAAATAGTAATATTTTATTAGTTAAATAAATAAAATATTTTATTAGGAAAAAATAATAATAATAATAAATAATAACAATAAAATATTACAATTAATTAATATCAAATGACCTTGTAGACCATAATAATTAGCCTTATTAAAACTTTTACCTATATCCATAAATATTATTTATATCAAAATTTATTTATTATTTATTGATTAAAAATTAAGTATAAATAATTTATTATTAATTTTATTGGTTATTTATTATCTATTAATTATTAATTAAAAACTCAGTGTAATTATTATTTATAATAATACTATTTAAATATTACTATTTACCAATATTATTTAGGACTTAGGATGATCCAATATTTAACAGTAATTTATTTATTAGCAATAATACTCATAATTTATTATTTGGAACTATAACTTATTATTATTTATTTTATAACACCTATTTATTTTAACTTATAAAACTAGATTTATTTTATAAAATACTTTATCGACTAGTACTAAAACCTGAGACATTATGGTCATGGTTAGTTGTGGTTGTGATTAGTTGAACTAGGAATTATTTATGTAAGGCAGATATGGTCTGAATGTTATCTTATACCTTGTGTTTACCCCAAGCGGAGTTAGGTTAACCTTGGAAGACTTTTAAATCCAAGAAGAGCAAAAGATCAGTTAAGTTCCTGCATGAAACTATTTGAAGACCAAAGTTAATGTGGCAAGTCAAACTCAATGTATACGAGTATTTGTTCTGTAAAGGCAATTAAGGACATTTTTCCTTTTTATTTCAGTCAAGCAAACCATTTGAAATTAAACAAGTAATTTTACACAAAAACGCTAAACTTTTTCTAAAAACCCAACTTTGGCAATAATTTTAGAAACCTTAATTGCTATTTTCAAGTGAATTATTGTATGATAATTTTTCTCCCAAGTGAGACAAATAACGTTGAGTACTCAATAACGGTAGACTGTTAGGACTAATCTTTGAAGGAATATGGTAAGTCTCTCAGTAGGTAGCCAACTCTGAGGGGTGAGTCCTTCCTGGATAGGATGCCAGTCCTGTAGGCCATACTAGTCTAAGCTAACAAGTTCAATCAAGTGGAATGTGTGTTTTCAGAGTAGATAACTGATAAGTTTGGGTGTAGAGATGGAGGAATATCTCACCCGGTAGGCCGTACACCTACCTTATGTCAGTATACTCAACGTGTAGCATTCTGATCATTATATTGTCATGGTGCACAAAGTATGGTGCCATGGCTACCTCTTTTGAGTGGTTGTATTTATTGTACACATGTATATTTTGGAAAGTAAAATACCAGTCTTCATTTATGACATTTATTTAATGCTTGCTAGTACTTTCTCTTATGAAACTTTTACAGCTTGCATACATAAACTGTTTTACCTGAAACACTCAAGGCACACACGGGCTTACTGAGATTTTTATCTCACCACATTTTATACCATGTTTTTAGATTAATCCTGCTGTGATGGTCATTAGTTAGAATGTTGCCTATGTCTTGAAGACTCTTTGCTATTTTTCCTATGTATTATTTTTGAGTGATAGTAGCAGACATTTATTTTTGAATTTGTCCATGTATTTCTAGGTTGTAATAAGTTAAATTTTGAAGTATTTCTTTTATTTTTATTTCGTGTATGTCCTAGTTATAAAGACTCATTGTCCTACGGACGGGGCGACATCCCCAACCCTAATGGGGCATAGGTAATGGGGCGTTACAAATGGTATTAGAGACCAGGGTTTAGACAATTATTGATAGTATATGTTTTGTTTCATTAAGGTTAAATCTTATGACCAACCTGCCTTATTTATGCTATAGGATAGTTAGAATGATTAGAATGCAAAGAAGGGGTAGCAATGGCATCCACTCATCCCTATCAACCCGGAAGATTTACCAGTGCCTCTGCCTGCACCGCAACCCGTACCTCAACCAATCATACCCTTGGACGAGAGCAGTGATGATGAGGTTCAGATTATTGTGCCAGCTCCAATACCTATACTAGACTTAATTACTGATAATGAGGATGAGGAAATTGACATGGAGTATGTCCCACTCCCACCTAGCCCCGCGATTGATTTGACTGTGGATAGTGATGACCTGGGGGAGATAGACTATGAATCTTTACCTAGACCTTCTTTTATACCCCCACCTAACCATGTTGAAACTGGGGAGAGTTCTAGGAGACCCGGGAAGGAGCTAATAGACTATGGGTTTGTGAATGGAGCAGGGATAGACTATTCTAGGAATTCAGGAGTATAGTTGTATGATGCTGACATTGAAGACTCTGATGAGGATTAGAAGGGCCAAGTTCTACTATGCCTAGGGAGCTTTTATTTACAATTTTCAATATACTCCTATGCTAGGAGTCCATTTATGTTTATTGTTTTATTTCAAAATTTATGCAAATAAGAGTACTTGGTGTACTGTAATCATATATATATATATATATATATATATATATGCAATTCTTTATGCAAAACTTGCATTTAAATTTCTTTTGCTTAAACTTGAATGTGAATGCATGCTTAATTTAAATGTTTTAAACTTTGATGCATAAACTCATTATCTGGGGCATGGTTTAGAATGGCACCCAAGCGTCGTGCAACCACATCCAGTAGAAGGGTTCCTGAGGCAAAACTCGTGACACTGGAGTTTGATACAACTCAATTTCCATCACCAAATTGGGGAAATAAGAATGAATCGGAGCCGAAAATGGGATCGAAAGAACCTATCAGCGTAACTATGGGGCAAGCGTTCTACAAAATGACCGAGATTCTGCAAACCCTGACTGAGCGGAGGAATCTGAAGGGGGAAGATGAAGCATTGGAGAGGTTTCTAAATTTCAACCTCCCATCTTCTTTGGAGAAGGCGAGCAAGACTAGAAAATGGAACAGTGGGTGGAACAGAAGAAGGACATCTTCACTACACTCTAGTACATTAAGAAGCGAATGGTGGAATTTGCTGCATTTAAACTGAGGGGCCCAGCTTGGGCATGGTGGCAATGAGTCCAAGGTGACTGGGAAATGATAGATCAGGACTGGATATGGGCTAACTTCGTGGAGGAATTCAGAGCAGAATATATCCCTCAGTGGATAGTGGAGAAAATGGAAAACGAATTCCAAAATTTAAATAAAGGGGCACGACTATGGCTCAGTATGTGGCAAATTTTACCTAGTTATCAAAATACTGCAAAAGGCTGGTGGATACCGAGTAGAATAGAACAAGGCAATTTGTCAAGAGATTGAGGCAGGAGTTAAGAAAGGTATTGGCACCTTCTCCACCAATGACTTATTCAGGGGCCGTGGATGTAGCAACCTGGACTGAGAATGAGGATCGCAGTCGGATGGTACCAAGACCTTTCTTGCCCCAAGACAACCGCCGAGACCTTTCCAGAGGCAGCAACCCAATAAGCGGCCTGCCATCTAACAATGGCAGAACTAAGGGAAGCAAGCATGAACGGCACTAGTTGGTCCTACACAGAATCTTCCATTATACCAACACTGTGGGAAAAGGAGTCATGTAGAGAAAAAGTGTTGGTCCGGGGAAGCTGAGCGAAAATGCTACAATTGCGAAGACCCGAATCATCTGTGAAACGCCTGCTCTAAACTTCTCCGAATTGGGCAAGGAAACCCGGCTCAGACCGTGGGAGCCAATTGAGCTAATGCTGCGGGAGCCTCTAGAAGCGGAACTCAGAAGCCGCAAGTGCAAGCAAAGGTTTTCGGTCTTAACTGGGATGAGGTTGGAGCAGATGTAGTGGCGTTAGAAGGTACGTTTACTATCCAAGATCATTCTGTTAATGCATTGATAGACCCTAGATCTACCCATTCCTATTTAAGCAAGAATTGTGCATATCATTTGAATTGGAATGGAGTAGAACTACCTTTTACCTTGCTGGTAAGTACACCCTTGGGAAAAATGGTGCAAACGGATCGGTATGTGCAGAATTGTAAGATTGAAGTGGGGAGAAAGCTTGGAGAGAGATTTGATAGTCTTAGCTATTGATGACTATGGTTTGATTTTAGGTATGGATTGGCTAGCTAAGCATAGGGCTAAAGTAGACTGTAAGAATAAGTCTATTCAGTTCATTAGACCAGGATGCGATATGTTGGAGTTCAATAGCAAGAGAGTAAAGGAGTTGAAATTTTTTATAGTTGGAGCAAAAACTCAGAAATTGTTGAAGCAAGGATGTCAAGGATATTAGGCATATGTGATAAATAAGCTGAAGGATTAGTGCACCCTCAAAGATACTAAAGTGGTAAGAGATTTTCCCGATGTATTTCCTGTGGAACTCAGTTCTCTATCTCCCAACCAAGAAATTGAGTTCACCATTAATTTAGTTCCAGGAGCGGAACCGGTATCCCAGACCCCGTATCGAATGGCGCCGGCAAAGTTAAAGGAATTGAAGAAGCAATTAGAGGAGTTGGTGAGGGAAGGTTACATAAGACTTAGAACGTCACCTTGGGTAGCTCTAGTGCTATTCGTGTGAAACCCCAGTCAAAACCAACCTTAGAGTAAGGGGTTGGGATGCATATCATATTTTATTTCATGTTTAAATATATTTTTATATGATTTTATGTGCATTGAATTTGTGTTTTATAGTCTAGAGGGCTTGATTGTGATTATTGAGTGGGAAGGGCAAAATAGTAATTTTTGCCAAAGGTGGAAAAAGGGAGATAGCTTGAGGATTGAATAGGAAAATATTTTTATAGAGGAAATAAAAACAAGAGTTGTTGTGGTGTAGTGGTTAGAGCCTTAGAATTAATTCTTGAGGTCATGGGTTCAAATTCCATCATTAGAGCTATAGCATGACTAAATTTTATTTTTGCTTGGGAAGTATCATTGTCGGCCTTAGTGGTGTTTGGAGTAGGGTAGAGATGTTGTCCTATGAGAGACATGATAGGAGTCTTCAAATCCTACTCTTTTGCTCTACACAAAATTCCTAAGGGGAATTCATTTCCTCTTGATCCTTCATTTTTCATATTTCTCAATTCATTAGTTTGTTCATTTTGTTCAAGCCAATTTTATTCTAGAAAAATTTCAGCAATGTGCTGTGGCTTTGAAGGTTCAAAATGTCTTCGTAAAAGATATCTTATGGACCGAAACAATGGAAGGATTTCAAGTGAATTAAATTCCTTAATGAACTTTCTAAAAATTCACTCTAACTACGTTAATTTCCCTTCATGTATTGAACTGAAATTTTCCAGCTTCTTGAGCCTTCAAAGTGTCGAAATTCTTAGCAATTATTCCGTCCCAAATGCTGCAAGAAAATGGCCCTTTTGATTAGCTTGAAATCTGAATTATCGTGGCCATTTTCGGACTGCACAAATACTGTGCAAGACAAGAAAAATTTCTAGGCAAATTCGCAGCTTTGGAGGTCCGAAACCAAGCTGTTTTCTTCCAATTTTTTTCTCAGCATCTTAGCCATGTTTTTCCTCCATAAACAAGGCTAGAAACCAACCATGGAAGACACCATAAATCTCCTTCAAACTCCTTGCAAGCTAGCTGGAAGTGGCAGCAGAAACTGCCCAAGGAAAATTCCAGCAAGGGTGAAAATCCTGTGCAGGATTTATTTCCAGCTTTGTTCCTAGTTCTGTCCTAGCCGAAACTCCATCCTTTTCTGCACAAACCACCCTTAAACCTTCATTAACTGAGCTCCATTATTCTCCCTAAGTTCTGCACTAAAAATCCAGTCATGGCTGCCTAAAAGATTTCCAAAAAAATTCTGCAATCATGATCTGATTTGGAAACCAAATTCTAGCCACCATGATTTAACAACTTTCCATAAAATATACCTCAACCAACCAGACCTTCCCTTCACCATTTTACTCCATAATTTCGGCCACCCTTAGCCTCCTTCAACCAGCTTTCGTTCAGCCAAAACACTGCACAGAAATTCGTCCATGGCAGACTTCCAAAAGCTCTCCAATAATCTAAGATCTCCTTGAATATTTAGTTTCCAAAATTGCTTCCCAAAAATATTCTTCAAGGATTTCAATAACTAGCCTTTACTTTTCCCTTCCAAACTAGAAAATCATCTCCCTAAACCCAATAGAAATTCGGCCAGCCCTAATCCCTTCAGAATTTCGGCAGCCTCCATCCAAAAGCTCTCTATTCTCTTCAACCTTCAAGAACACATAGTACACCAAGAACACCTACTCCTTCCTTTCACCTAATACCACTCCAAATCACTTCAAACCACCTCTAAAAATTCCAGATTTCATCTATTCATTTCTGTGAGTCAATCTGTGCCATTTTTAACATCAAACTACAAAATCTAATTGCTCTTTTGGATAAAAAACTAGAAATTTTGTGAAAGCTCAAGAACACCTTCAAGGTAGGTTTGTTCAATCAACTTCATCTTCGCTAATCTTTGATCTCTAATGAATATATGTGTTTAAACATGCTAATGGACTCCCTTCTTCTATGTTCTCTCTCTCTCTCTCTCTCTCTCTCTCTCTCTCTCTCTTTGCCGAATGATTTCATCAACCATGGCCATGCTTCCTTCATCTCCTTTGGACGGATTTAGGCATCTAGGGGTTTAGATTCATTCGAAACTCCTTCAAGGTATTCATCAATCAAGTAAGCCTTTTTAACCATTCTTTTAAATTCTAGACTCATGTCTCTAGGATGATGTTGATAGAAGATGAATCATGAATAGGATTGAGTATATATTATTGTGATGAGTTGAGATTGAAGCATGAATATATGTATGAATATGTTGGAGATGGGATTTTTGCATGAGTTGCTTATCTTGGTTGAATATATGGTGTTCTAGGGTTTGATATGTTTTCGTGATCAAGTATGCTAGAGATTATGTCATCTATGATGAATAGGAATTATATTCTTGTGTGATTATTGAAGCTATGATTATATTTATGCTAGTAATAGTTAGATCATGCCTTAGTAAGTCAAGATCTATGCTTATATGCATGATTTGGATGATTTGATGAATTGAAGGATTATATATGCTCATGATTGTGGTTAGCCATAAAAATATGATCATGACCTAGTTGTCCCTCAGCTAATTTTTATTTCATGAATAAAATATTTTCTAATATAATTTTGTTAGTAATTTCGAAAAAAAAACCCCTAGGAGGGGTAAATTTGGATTATTATATATAATAATGATATTTTAGTCAAATAAATAATAGCTTTTGCTAGAAAAGTAATATATATATATATATATATATATATTATTTAAAATAATGAAATCAAATAAAGCCTTTTATAGAGATAAAATATAATTAGAAAAATATTTATTACTAAAAATTTAATTATTATCTTTTAATCAAAACCCATTAAAAATTTATTTATTATTTTTCGAGCAAGACTCATTAAATTTATTTTCAACTAATTTTAGCTATCAATTATTTTCTAACAACTTAATTATTAATACATCATTATTTTACCTAATATAACCTTGGACCCTTTATCAAATAAACTCTAAATTATTTTAGCGAGATTTAAATATTCAACTTATTAGTACCTATTTCCCAAAACACTAATTATTTTAAATATCAAATTAGACTTAGCTTATAAACCCTTTTTATTTATTATTTGGCCTTAAAGCTTGGGACACTAGGATCATGGTAGTAGTGAGTTAAGTTAATTTTATTTGTGAAAGTGGATTTTGTACTTGATTTTCTTTTGGGATGATCTAGGAAGTGCTGTGATTAATTTATATGAACTCTTTGCTAGATTTAGAAGATTGTTAAGGGTAAGGACCAACTTACTAGAGTTCATACTCTATGTTTAAGGATAAGGTAAGTTCCCTTGCATTCATGAAATTGATTTTTTTTTTATTATCTTGGTTTGAAAGTAAGGTTGGTGAGTATCTCTTGCAAATACGAAATTTTAGCATGGTAGCTAATTTTGAAAACCTCTATATTTGGAACCTTCTTATTTTGAAAACTTTCTACATTTGGAAAACTTTTAATTTTTTAAACTTCTAGATTTATAAATTTTTAAAATGTGTCAGGCATGACTTAGGAGCCAAGCATCAAACATTTTGATTTGTTTTGAATATGCAAGAGATAAATTTTTGGGCATGCATCTAATTTTTGAAAATCACAGCATGACTTATTTGAGCATGTGACTCCTCCACTATGAATTTGTGGAATAAATTATTGACTTAAAATCATGCCTTCTAAAATTTTTGTACGAGTTGAAAAATGTTGTTTGGAATTGTATTGAGCTAATTTTGTAGGTTCCACTTTGGAGCCATATGAATTGTGAAGATTGAATAACGTTGAGTACTTAATGGGGGCTAGGCCTTTATACTAACCTTTGGTTGGTCTGAGGATATCTCTTGGCAGGTGGCCACCTCTGAGAGGTTGACTCTTTTCGATCAGGGTGTCAGTATAGCAGGTTGAACCGTCCTCAGCTAGCGACGGGGTTCTAGTAGAACCAACGGTCGGAAGTGGGATAACCGGTTTGGATTGAGTGAGAGAGGGAGGAGTATCTCACTCGGTAGGATGTACACCTACCAGGTGTTGTGGGTCAAGTGCTTCATAGAAGTGAGAGCCACCTCTGTGCCCTTTTACTAAGTGTTGGGGGTCAAGTGCTTCACAGGAGTGAGAGCCACCTGTGTGCCCTTTCCCCACCTAATGGGGGTCAAGTGCTTCACCTGGTGTGAGAGCCACCACTGTGCCCTATCAGGTTAACTTGGTTGCTTTAATTGAAGAACTATTTTTGTGGAACTGTTCTAAAGTGTCATTGGAATTTTATTCGAAGCTCAAAATCTTTTAATTATTCATATCTTTCTAAACATAATATTTTAAGAGCATTTTACTCCTTGACTTCTCACTACTATCTTCCAAAAAGTGAGAGTTAAATTTGTAAAGAAGGCATGACAAGCTTTTGATATCCTGTTAGTGCATGCATCATGAAAAGTGTTTTGTCTTTTTTGCCCAACTCACACACGGGGCTTACTGAGATTTCTGTCTCATCATTCTTTTTACCATGATTTCAGGTCGATCCTGTTGTGGGGATGTGTAACTAGTGTTATCTGCCTTGGAAGAGAATGTTGTCATTTATTCTTATGTATTGCTTTGGGGAGTTGAGAGTGGATAATTTTTATTTATGGATTTGTGTTTTGGAATTCATGGTTTTATTCTTGGGATGTAATAAATTTTTAAGTTAAAGTATTATTTTAATCCGCTATTTTATTTGGGTGACTTAGTTATAAAAACCCCTTGTGCTTTGGATGGGGCGACATTCCCGACCCTGGAGGGCCTAGGTAGCGGGGTGTTACAAGTGGTATCAAAGACTAGGTTTAGGCATTTTCTTTCGACTATATGGATATAGTGCATTAAGTATTTCAATTTGTTACTAATTCTAGTGTGTTTTGCGTGCAAGATGGTTAGAAGACTTACCTTCACTCGTAAGTCTATGACGCCTTGAATTAGGCAGCCACCGCCTTTTAGTATGTATTTCGCTTCTAAGCCATCGGAAAAAGTAGAGGAACTTCTTAGGTTTGTTGACCTAGCTGAAAAAAAAATTGAGGTGTTTTCCATCCCACCCTGATGGTTCTAGTGATGAATAGTTGTGCTAAGGAGAGGGTTGGGATGGCGATAGTAATATTATTTTGGGAGATGAAATGATTAAGTACTTAGGTTTTTATTTTGGAACTTCAAATTTCTTTGCAAACTATGCTTTATGAATGATGATATCTGATGTGGAACCTATTTATTTTAAGAACTATATGTTTCAGTATGCAACATATGTTATTTTATGGGAGGATTACTTTTGGGGAAACCTCTCTTTTTCTGATATTTTATACTCACGTGCAAACACTTTGTGTGACAAATGTTCATTGTGCCTACGGTCTATTACTTAATTTGCATGTGACATTATGTGCATGAACATTTCTTACATGCATTCATAATAAGGGTGTAACCTTTGTGACAAGAAGATGCCTCTGAGATGCCAAGCAGCTACCCGTAGAAGTAGGATTCCCAGAGTGGAACTAGCAAACCTAGAGCATGAGCCTACGCAAAACCCTTCACAGGATGAGGAAGTAGTTGGCAAAGAAAGTCAAGAAGTGGAGTCAGAAGGACCAACCGATATCTGAATAGGACAAGCTTTCAATAAGATGACTGAAATCCTCCAAGCGATAGCGGAGAAGAGAGCACCCCATGGTGAAGATCAAGCCTTGGAGTGGTTTTTGAAGTTTCAACCACCACATACTTTGGCGAGGCAGAGCTGGAACAAAAAGCAGAATTGTGGACAGAATAGATGAGCACATATCCCGCACCTTGCAATACTCAGAGGAGCAGATGGTGAAATTTGCTACTTTCAGACTAAGAGGACCTGCGAGAGATTGGTGGCAGCGAATACAGGACAAATGGGAAAGGACAGGACAGGAATGGAACTGGAATAGTTTTGTTGAATCATTTAGAGCTGAATACATCCCTCAGTGGATAGTCGAGAAGCGAGAAGACGAGTTCCAGAGCTTAAAACAGGGGAATATGACAGTAGCTCAATACGCTGCTCAATTCAATCGCTTATCCAAGTACTGTCAATGGCTAATATATACAAAGCAAAACCGTACCCGACAGTTCATGAAGGGATTGAGACAGGAACTTAGAAGGGCATTGGCACCATTCCCACCAACGACTTATGCTGCAGCGGTGGAAACCGCAACTCGTACTAAGAATGAAGATAAAGGTAGAGCAGATAGCAAAGCATCGAACTCATCTGAGCATGTTACTCATAAGAGGCCTGCAGGGCAGCAACACATAAATAAAGGAAAACAAGCACGGACTACTCTAACTGGGGCCACTGCAAATGCAATAACTTGCTATCACTGTGGCAAGAGGGGACGCGAAATGAAGGACTGCTGGTCTAAGAAAGAGAATCGAAAATGCTTTATTTGCAGAGACCCTTTGCATATAAGGAATGACTGTCCAAAAATTGGAAGTGCCAACCAAGGAAACCTAGCAATGCTTGCTCGCTCGGCCAGTCGAGCCGACATTGTTGGAGCCGCAGGAAATAAGGATAGAAATCTCAGGTGAATGCCGAAGACAGAATGCAGAGGCACTAGAAGCAGATGCAACAATAAGAAAAAGTAAGCCTACTATTATGCAGATATTTTAATTTATTCTAATCCTACGCATCGCTATATGAAATTGGATTGGTCATATCAATGGGGATGTGAAGGGTCGAAATTGCCCAGACCCGATGGTCATGGTTCATTGGGAGCATCATGGCACGCAGGATGCCACGTGGGAATCAGAAGAGTGGGTTAAATGGAAGTATCCCGAGCTGAAATAGAGGTGTGCTTGAATTACGGGACGAAATTCTTCTAAGGGGGGGAGGATGTGAAACCCCAGTCGAAACCAAGCTTAGAGTAAGGGGGTTAGGATGCATATCATATTTTATTTCATGTTTAAATATATTTTTATATGGTTTTATGTGCATAGAATTTGTGTTTTATAGTCTATAGGGCTTGATTGTGATAATTGAGTGGGAAGGGCAAAATGATAATTTTTGCCTAAGGTGGAAAAAGATAGATAGCTTGAGGTTTGAATAGGAAAATATTTTTATAGAGGAAATAAAAATAAGAGTTGTTGTGGTGTAGTGGTTAGAGCCTTAGAATTAATTCTTGAGGTCTTAGGTTCAAATTCCATCATTAGAGCTATAGCATGATTAAATTTTATTTGTGCTTGAGAAGTATCATTGTCGGCCTTAGTGGTGTTTGGAGTAGGGTAGAGATGTTGTCCTATGAGAGACATGATAGGAGTCTTCAAATCATACTCTTTTGCTCTACACAAAATTCCTAAGGGGAATTCATTTCCTCTTGATCCTTAATTTTTCCTATTTCTCAATTCATTAGTTTGTTCATTTTGTTCGAGCCAATTTTATTCTAGAAAAATTCTAGCAATGTGCTATGGCTTTGAAGGTTCAAAATGTCTTAGTAAAAGACATCTTATGGACCGAAACAATGGAGGGATTTCAAGTGAAAAAAATTCCTTAGTGAACTTTCTAAAAATTCACTCTAGCTGGGTTCATTTCCCTTCATTTATTGAACTGAAATTTTCCAGCTTCTTGTGCCTTCAAGGTGTTGAAATTCTTAGCCATTATTTCCTCCCAAATGCTTCCAGAAAATGGCCCTTTTGATCAGCTTGAAATCTGAATTTTCCTGGCCATTTTTGGACTGCACAAATACAGTGCAAAACCAAAAAAATTTCTGGACAGATTCGCAGCTTTGGAGTTTCGAAACCAAGCTGTTTTCTTCCAATTTTTTTCTCAACATCTTAGCCACATTTTTCCTCCATAAATTAGGCTGGAAACCAGCCATGGAGGACCCCATAAATCTCCTTCAAACTCCTTCCAAGCTAGCTGGAAGTGGTAGTCGAAACTGCCCAAGGAAAATTCCAGCAAGGGTGAAAATCCTGTGCAGGATTTATTTCCAGCTTTGTTCCTAGTTCTGTCCTAGCCGAAACTCCATCCTTTTCTGCACAAACCACCCTTAAACCTTCATAAACTTAGATCCATTATCCTCCCTAAGTTCTGCACTAAAAATCCAGTCATGGCTGCCTAAAAGATTTCCAAAAAAATTCTGCAATCATGATCTGATTTGGAAACCAAAATTCTAGCCACCATGATTTAACAACTTTCCATAAAATATACCTCAACCAACCAGACCTTCCCTTCACCATTATACTCCATAATTTCAGCCACCCTTAGCCTCCTTCAACCAGTTTTCGTTCAGCCAAAACACTGCACAGAAATTCGTCCATGGCAGACATCCAAAAGCTCTCCAATAATCTAAGATCTCCTTGAATAGTTTCCAAAATTGCTTTCCAAAAATATTCTTCAAGGATTTCAACAACTAGCCTTTACTTTTCCCTTCCAAACCAGAAAATCATCTCCCTAAACCCTATAGAAATTTGGCCAGCCCTAATCTCTTCAGAATTTCGGTAACCTCCATCCAAAAGCTCTCTATTCTCTTCAACCATCAAGAACACATAGTACACCAAGAACACCTACTCCTTCATTTCACCTAATACCACTCCAAATCACTTCAAACCACCTCTAAAAATTCCAGATTTCATCTATTCATTGCTGTGAGTCCATCCGTGCCATTTTTAACATCAAACTACAAAATCCAACTAGCTTTTTTGGATCAAAAACCAAAAATTTTGTGAAAGCTCAAGAACACCTTCAAGGTAGGTTTGTTCAATCAACTTCATCTTCGCTAATCTTTGATCTCTAATGAATATATATGTGTTTAAACATGCTAATGGACTCCCTTCTTCTCTTTTCTCTCTCTCTCTCTCTATCTCTCTCTTTGCCAAATGATTTCATCAACCATGGCCATGCTTCATTCATCTCCTTTGGACGGATTTAGGCATCTAGGGGTTTAGATTCATTCGAAACTCCTTCAAGGTATTCATCAATCAAGTAAGCCTTTTTAACTCTTCTTTTAAATTCTAGACTCATGTTTCTAGGATGATGTTGATAGAAGATGAATCATGAATAGGATTGAGTATATATAGTTGTGATGAGTTGATATTGAAGCATGAATATATGTATGAATATGTTGGAGATGGGATTTTTGCATGAGTTGCTCATCTTGGTTGAATATATGGTGTTCTAGGGTTTGATGTATGTCTCCATGATCAAGTATGCTAGAGATTATGTCATTTATGATGAATAGGAATTTTATTCTTGTGTGATTATTGAAGCTATGATTATATTTATGCTTGTAATAGTTAGATCATGCCTTAGTAAGTCTAGATCTATGCTTATATGCATGATTTGGATGATTTGATGAATTGAAGGGTTGTATATACTCATGATTGTGGTTAGCCATAGAAATATGATCATGACCTAATAGTCCCTAAACTAATTTTTATTTCATGAATAAAATATTTCCTAATTTGATTTTGTTAGTAATTTCGGGGAAAAAAAACCCTAGGAGGGCTAGATTTGGATTATTATATGTAATAAGGATATTTTAGTCAAATAAATAATAGTTTTTGCTAGAAAAATAATATATATAGATATATAGATATTATTTAAAATAATGAAATCAAATAAAGCCTTTTATAGAGATAATTATAATTAGAAAAATATTTATTACTAAAAATTTAATTATTATCTTTTAATCAAAACCCATTAAAAATTTATTTATTATTTTTTCGAGCAAGACTCATTAAATTTATTTTCAACTAATTTTAGCTATCAATTATTTTCTAACAACTTAATTATTAATACATCATTATTTTACCTAATATAACCTTGGACCCTTTATCTAATAAACTCTAAATTATTTTAGCGAGATTTAAATATTCAACTTATTAGTACCTATTTCCCAAAACACTAATTATTTTAAATATCAAATTAGACTTAGCTTATTAACCCTTTTTATTTATTATTTGGCCTTAAAGCTTGGGACACTAGGATCATGATAGTAGTGAGTTAAGTTAGTTTTATTTGTGAAAGTGGATTTTGTACTTCATTTTCTTTTGGGATGATCTAGGAAGTGCTGTGATTAATTTATATGAACTCTTTGCTAGATTTAGAAGATTGTCAAGGGTGAGGACCAACTTACTAGAGTTCATACTCTAAGCTTAAGGATAAGGTAAGTTTCCTTGCATTAATGAAATTAATTTTATTTTATTATCTTGGTTTGAAAGTAAGGTTGGTGAGTATCTCTTGCAAATACGAAATTTTAGCATGGTAGCTAATTTTGAAAACCTCTATATTTGGAACCTTCTTATTTTGGAAACTTTCTACATTTGGAAAACTTCTAATTTTATAAACTTCTAGATTTATAAATTTTTAAAATGTGTCAGGCATGACTTAGGAGCCAAGCATCAAACATTTTGATTTATTTTGAATATGCAAGAGATAAATTTTTGGGCATGCATCTAATTTTTGAAAATCACAGCATGACTTATTTGAGCATGTGGCTCCTCCACTATGAATTTGTGGAATAAATTATTGACTTAAAACCATGCCTTCTAAAATTTTTGTACGAGTTGAAAATTGTTGTTTGGAACTGTATTGAGCTAATTTTGTAGGTTCCACTCTGGAGCCATATGAATTGTGAAGATTGAATAACGTTGAGTACTCAATGGGGGCTAGGCCTTTATACTAGCCTTTGGTTGGTCTGGGGATATCTCTTGGCAGGTGGCCACCTCCAAGAGGTTGACTATTTTCGATCAGGGTGTTAGTATAGAAGGTTGAGCCGTCCTCAGCTAGCGACGGGGTTCTGGTAGAACCGACGGCCGGAAGTGGGACAACCGGTTTGGATTGACTGAGAGAGGAAGGAGTATCTCACTCGGTAGGATGTACACCTACCAGGTGTTGGGGGTCAAGTGCTTCACAGGAGTGAGAGCCACCTCTGTGCCCTTTCACCACCTAACGGGGGTCAAGTGCTTCACCTGGTGTGAGAGCCACCGCTGTGCCCTGTCAGGTTAACTTGGTTGCTTTAATTGAAGAACTATTTTCGTGGAACTGTTCTAATGTGTCATTGGAATTTTATTCGAAGCTCAAAATCTTTTAATTATTCATATCTTTCCAAACAGAATATTTTAAGAGCATTTTTCTCCATGACTTCTCACTACTATCTTTCAAGAAGTGAGAGTTAAATTTGTAAAGAAGGCATGACAAGCTTTTGATATACTGCTAGTGCATGCATCATGAAAAGTGTTTTGTCTTTTTAGCCCAACTCACAAACGGGGCTTATTGAGATTTCTGTCTCATCATTCTTTTTACCATGATTTCAGGTCGATCCTACTGTAGGGATGAGTAGCTAGTGTTATCTGCCTTGGAAGAGAATATTGTCATTTATTCTTATGTATTGCTTTGGGGAGTTGAGAGTGGATAATTTTTATTTATGGATTTGTGTTTGGGAATTCATGGATTTATTATTGGATTTATTCTTGGGATGTAATAAATTTTTGAGTTAAAGTATTATTATAATCCGCTATTTTATTTGGGTGACCTAGTTATAAAGACCCCCTGTCCTTTGGACGGGGCGACTTCCCCGGC
This sequence comes from Voacanga thouarsii, assembly GCA_026120185.1. Classification (NCBI taxonomy): domain Eukaryota; kingdom Viridiplantae; phylum Streptophyta; class Magnoliopsida; order Gentianales; family Apocynaceae; genus Voacanga; species Voacanga thouarsii. The sequence goes on along the minus strand of JANUWF010002029.1, from coordinate 972,092 downwards.
CCTGGCGAGCCTAAGTACCGGGGTGTTACAATTCGTGAAGAAGAAGGATGGGGCCTTAAGGTTATGTATCGACTACCGAGGGTTGAACAACGTGACCATGAAGAATAAGTATCCTCTACCGTTAATTGATGAGTTGTTCGACCAATTGCAAGGGTCCAGTTGTTATTCCAAACTAGATTTAAGGCAAGGGTATTATTAAGTAAGGATAAAGGGGGAGGATATTTCCAAGATGGGCTTCAACGCAAGATATGATCACTACGAGTTTTTGGTGATACCTTTTGAGGTGACAAATGCACCAGCGGTATTTATGGATTTAATGCATCGAGTTTTCCAACCCTACCTAGACAAGTTCGTGGTGGTCTTTTTCGACGGCATACTCATATACTCTAAGAATCCCGAGGATCATGCGGAACATTTGAAGCTGGTATTGGAAAAACCAAGAGAGGACAAGCTTTATGCCAAATTTAGCAAGTGCAAGTTTTGGCTGGATAGTTTGTCATTTGTTGGCCATTTTGTAACTAAGGATGGAATCAAGATGGACCCAGCAAAAGTTGAAGCAGTTTTGGACTAGAAGCAATCAGAGAACATCACGGAGATTCGACACTTCTTGGGATTGGCTGGCTATTATAGGAGGTTTAGTAAAAGGTTCTCAATGCTAACATCACCTATGACCTGGCTGCTAAGGAAGGATGTACCCTTTGTCTGGAATGAGAAATGCGAAAAGAGTTTCCAAGAGCTGAAATGAAGGTTAATGACAGCACCCGTGTCGAGTTTGCCAAAGGGAGATATAAGCCTTACACTCAGTATATTGATGCTTCAAAGGAAGGTTTGGGAGCAGTATTGAAATACGATAGGAAGGTAATTGCCTATGCTTCTTGAAAGTTGATGGCTTATGAAGTCAACTATCTAACGCATGATTTGGAGCTGGCTGCCATTGTATTTACTTTGAAGAAATGGCAGCATTACTTGTATGGAGCTGAGTATGACGTGTTCACTGATCACAAGAGCCTGAAGTACATCTTCACCCAGAAGGACTTGAATTTGAGGCAACAGAGATGGATGGAATTTTTGGAAGAGTATCATTGTCCTATCAACTACCACCCCGGAAAGGCTAACGTTATTGCTAATGCCTTGAGCCGTAAAGTCAAAATAGTCAGGCTGAGAGTGCAGGAGATTCAAGCGGTCCAAGAAGTGTTGGATAAAAGAACGGAAATGCAAAAAAAGAGTAATAGTGTTAGCAATATGAGATTGATACCGAATCTAAGGTGGGAAATCATCGAAGCTCAACAAAGTAATGCGGAATTCCAACTTTTCAAAGACAAAGAGCTTAAATGGCAAGGTAGTGGTTTTCAACAGGATGAAGCGGGAGTTTTGTATTTCCAAAATCGTTTGTGTGTACCCGATGAGCACTAGTTAAAGGATATGATTTTGGAAGAGGTGTATAAAAGCAAGTCTGCTATTTATCCGGGAGCGGTAAAAATGTATCAAGACCTAAAAAGGGCTTATTGGTGGCCAGGAATGAAGAGGAACGTGGTTAAGTATGTCTCGACATTTTTGACCTATCAGGAAGTCAAAGCAGAGCACAAAAAAGTCAGCGGGATTGTTGCAACCGTTACCAATACATGAATAGAAATGGGAAAAGGTGACCATGGACTTCGTTACCGGACTCCCTATGGCAAGGACCCATAAAGATGCCATATGGGTAGTGGTAGATATATTGACCAAGTTAGCATATTTCATACCGGTAAACATAAGGGATTCAATGGAGAAGTTAGCTCAAACCTATGTACGAGAAATAGTCAGATTGCATGGAGTACCTTCAAGTATTGTGTCCGACCGAAACTCGAGATTTACATTCTGATTTTGGAGCAAGTTTCAAGAATCAATGGGTTGTAGTCTAAAGTTCAGTACAACGGCGCATCTACAAACCGATGATCAGTCAGAAAGGGTTATTCAGATATTAGAGGAAATGTTAAGAGCTTGCGTATTGGATTTCGGGAATAAGTGGATTGAATGTATATCGTATGCAGAATTAGCTTACAATAATAGCTATCATTCTTTGATTGGAATGGCCCCGTATGAAGCATTGTATGGACGTAAGTGTTAAGTACCTCTATACTAGAGTTGGTTCGAAGATAGCCACATAAACAACTCTGGAGAGGTCTGCGTTCAGGAAATGTTGGATAAAGTTAAGTTGATCAGAGAAAGGTTGAAAGCAGCTTAGAGCCGACAAAAGAGTTATGCTGACAATAGGCGGAGAGAGTTGGAATTTCAGGTAGGAGACAGTGTGTTCTTGAGGTTGACACCAAATAGAGGAATTCTAAAGCATCTCAAAGGTGGGAAGCTAAACCCGAGGTATTTGGGACCATTTTCGATAAAAGAAAGAATTGGACCGGTGGCGTATCGACTACATTTGCCAGATCAGTTGACGGGAATACATGATGTATTTCATGTGTCTTAGTTGAAGAAGTACAATGCCAACCCTGGACATGTTTTGAATGACAAACCATTGGTATTGCAACCCGACTTGAGCTATGTAGAGAAACCTGTGAAAATTTGGGACTGAAATATCAAGACTCTCTAGAATAAGCAGATTCCTATGGTAAAGGTACAGTGGGAGCATCATGGCATGCAAGATGCCACACGGGAAACGGAAGAGTGGGTAAAACGGAAGTATCCCGACCTAAGATAAAGGTATGCCAGAATTTCGAGACGAAATTCTTCTAAGGAAGGGAGTATGTGAAACCCTACCTAAAGCTAACCTTAGAGTATGAGAGATGGGATGCATATCACGTCATCATGTATAAAAATATACTTTTTGAATGATTTTATGTGCCTTAGAATTGTGGTTTAAAGGTTAAATGGCTTATTAATGCTTGTTGGGTAGAAAAGGTAAAAAAGTAATTTTGCTTGAAGTCAAAATAGAAAGATGGCTTGAGGTTTAGATAAGAAAAATATTTGTGTGAGAAAATAAGGGCAAGAGTTAGTATGATTAAGTAGTTAGAGCTTTGTGATTTAATCTCTAAGGTCTTGAGTTCAAATCCCATCACTTAAGTTTTATTCATGATTATCTTAACCATGTATATATATATTTTTTCTTACATTCCTTAAAGATAGGAATGTTGTCTTAAGGGTGACATGAAGGGAATGTCTTGTTCATGTGATCTTGTCCTAAAAAAAATTCTAGAGGAATTCTTGTTCCCTTTAATTTAGCTAGCCTTGTCCTAACATCTTTATAATTTAAACTATCCTTAACTCATTAAACCATTTTTAATTCCAAAAATTCTATGATAAATCCCTAGCATTAGAATTTGAAAATCAGCTCTTGTGGGATTGGTGAGGCCAAAAATAAGGAGGAGACTTAGGTAGGATTTCCAAGGAAAATAAACACCATAGCTATTCCTTCAAACTCCATCTTCATCTTGTTCATGTTTTGGTAAAGGAAAATCTGGAAAAATTTTCAGAATTCTTTCAAGGCTATTTTCAAAAATTTCAGCTGACCTTCTTACCCCAATTACTACCAGAAAAATGGACAATTTATGTAAGGTTGAAGGCTGGAAATTTAGTGAATTTTAGGTCTGCACAACCCTTCCAAAACCAGAATTTTGTCTCAGCAATTTCGCTGCATTGAACCGAGAATTTGAAGCCTCCATTAGATCATAAGAACAGCTGGAACTTCCTCTATTTTTCTTCAAGACGAAGGCTAGAAAACCACCATTAGAAGACCTTCAAACACCATTAAGAATCAGCTACAAAATTGGGCCAAAGAGGGCAGAAAATTCTACACCAAAAACATCTCTATTCAAAGTGTTCTTGAAGCATTAAAATCAAGAAATTTTCCAGCTTGTTTTCTCATGGCAAGGGCCGAAATTCTTCACTCAAACCTCTGCAATTCGGACCTAGTTCAGCCACGGACTAAACACCTTGGCCTCCACACCAATGTTGAATGTTTGGACTCCATGATAACACCTCAAAAAGTTCCTAAGATTACTCTATCCAAAACTTATTCAAACTTCAAACTAAATTTCAGTTTTTTGCTCCATTAAAACACTCCTATAGCAAGTGATCAGACCAGAAATTCTCTGCCATTATAGACCATTTTCGGCCAGCCTTATAAACTGAACAATCCTTCATTCTTTGCATAAAGCCTAGCTAGTTTAGCCTTACACCATTAAAGAACAAAAGACCTTCCATGAACAAACTCCATTAACTATTATTTTACCTCAAACAACTCCTCATTTTCCTCAATTGGAATTTCAAAAAAATCTAAAAATCTTCTCCCTCATTCTTGATGACCAAAACTCCCATCTACACTAGGCCATTTAGCCAACACAATTCCAGCAATTCCATGAAGCCATTTTCTCTCAAACTCTCGCAAGAACACCAAGAACACACACTTCTCATCTTCAAGCCTAAACCCATCCTAAACACCTCCAATCACTCCCAAACATTCCAGATCATCCATATTCAACCTATAGTCTTCGTTTCTAGCATTTAGAACACAAAATCATGCAAAGTAGAATTTCCAAATGAATCAAAACCAATTTTTTTTGTTGAAGGTTCCAAGAACACCAAAAGGTAAAATAAGAACAACCTCCTTGTTCTTTCTCTTCTACTCAACCTCTAATATTTCTTGCTAATGTCATTCGTCTTTCTCTCTCTCTCTTTCTCTCTCTCTCTCTTGGCTGAAATGGTGCTGATCAACCACGGCTATTTTCCGGACTACCAAAGGCTCTCAAGTTCGTGTGGATCTTCACTAACCAAGGAAGCTTTCATCAAAGCAATCATCCATCAAGTATTTTTCCTTCAATCATCCTTTTTAATTTCTAGATTCATGACTCCTAGATGTTGATAGGATGATTAAATAAAGTAGAGGTTAAGTCTATGTATGTGGATGAAGGGGATGGAACTAGGACATGAGAGTTGGAATGTATGATTAGGCCTTATGGATTTTTGTTTTGAATCAATATATGCTCATCATGATTAAAGGAATTTATGGCTGTTTTGATGCATGATAGATATTATGACACCAGTGGTGATTAGGCTTTTATGTTCTTAATTTTCAATAAAACCATAAACGATGATTATGCCTAATAGGAGATTAGCCATGTGTTAGTATATGTTGATTCAAGGTGTACGTTCATGGATGGACAAGCATATTATTTATTATGCAGGAATATGTTCATAAATCTTTTCTAACAATAAGAAATTATAGTAAAGACTATTTTCTTTGTTAATTCTAAAATTATTTTTATTAACAATTTTTATTAATTTAATTAGAATTGTTATTCAATTTAATCTATAAAATTTGAAATCACTTGGAAGGTTTGGAAATACAGTATTATTAAAATTGTAATATTTTATTAGTTAAAAAAATAAAATCTTTTATTAGGAAAAAATAATAATAATATATTGGAATTAATTAATATCAAATGACCTTGTAGACCATAATAATTAGCCTTACTAAAACTTTTACCTATATCCATAAATATTATTTATATCAAAATTTATTTATTCTTTATTAATTAAAAATTAAGTATAAAACATTTATTATTAATTTTATTAGTTATTTATTATCTATTAATTATTAATTAAAAATTTAGTGTAATTTATTATTTATAATAATATTATTCAAATATTACCATTTACCAATATTTAACAGTAATTTATTTATTAGCAATAATACTCATAATTTATTATTTGGAACTATAACTTATTATTATTTATTTTATAACCCATATTTATTTTAACTTATCAAGCTAGATTTATTTTATAAAATACTTTATCGACTAGTTTTAAAGCCTGAGACATTATGGTCATGGTTAATTGTGGTTGTGACTAGTTGAATTAGGAATTATTTATATAAGGCAGATATGGTATGAATGTTATCTTATACCTTGTGTTTACCCTAGGCGGAGTTAGGTTAACTTTGGAAGACTTTTGAATCCAAGAAGAACAAAAGATCAGTTTAGTTCCTGCATGAAACTATTTGAAGACCAAAGTTAATGTGGCAAGTTAAACTCAATATATACGAGTGTTTGTTCTATAAAGGCAATTAAGGACAATTTTCCTTTTTATTTCAGTCAAGCAAACCATTTGAAATTAAACAAGCAATTTTACACAAAAATGCTAAACTTTTTCTGAAAACCCAACTTTGGCAGTAATTTTAGAAACCTTAATTGCTATTTTCAAGTGAATTATTGTATGATCATTTTTTTTCCAAGTGAGACAAACAACGTTGAGTACTCAATAAGGGTAGACTGTTAGGACTAGTCTTTGAAGGGATAGGGTAAGTCTCTCAGTAGGTGGCCACCTCTGAGGGGTGAGTCCTTCCCGGATAGGATGCCAGTCCTGTAGGCCATACCAGTCTAAGCTAGCAAGTTCAATCAAGTGGACTGTGTATTTTCGAAGTGGACAACCGGTAAGTTTGGGTGTAGAGATGGAGGAGTATCTAACCTGGTAGGCCGTACACCTACCTTGTGTCAGTATACTCAACGTGTAGCATTTGGATCGTTATATTGTCATGGTGCACAAAGTGTGGTGCCATGGCTACCTCTTTTGAGTGGTTGTGTTTATTGTACACATGTATGTTTTGGAAAGAAAAATACCACTTTTCAATTATGACATTTATTTAGTACTTGGCAGCACTTTCTCTTATAAAACTTTTACAACTTGCATACATGAACTGTTTTTCCTGAAACACTTAAAGCACACATGGGCTTACTGAGATTTTTATCTCACCACCTTTTATAACATGTTTTCAGGTCGATCCTACTGTGAAGGTCATTAGCTAGAATGTTGCCTATGTTTTGAAGACTCTTTGTTATTTTTCCTAAGTATTGCTTTTGAGAAACAATAGTAGAAATTTTTTTTTTGAATTTGTTCATGTATTGCTGGGTTGTAATAAGTTAAATTTTGAAGTATTTCTTTTATTTTTATTTTATGTGTTCTAGTTATAAAGACCCCTTGTCCTGTAGACGAGGCGACATCCCTAGCCCTAATGGGGCATAGGTAGTGGGGTGTTACAATTTGAACTGTCAAGGGCGATATAGTGTAAAAGCTATCTTGTACAAGTCTATCTTAACTAACTAGTCACATATACCCAATATACAAGTATATTGGTACTACGAAAGAACCTCAACTACTGTATATCAAAGTGTATGCTTCTAGCTTCGTCAGACTACCAACTCATACTCAAGCGATAGAGTATTAGTTCACCCTGTAGCAGTAACAGTCTGGGTTTCTTTTAAATAGTACTTTTTTTTATGCAAATGTAAATGGATTAATATTTATAAAAAAGAATTTACATGGATTTACTAGTTTACAGTCAAGGAGACTACAAACTAGTGGTTCTCAGTACAGTCCTCAAAACTAGGCACAACATTAGGGTACAAAGTAAAAATAACAGTGTACACATGTGTTTTAATCTTCTTTACAATCTCCAACAGTTGGCAGACTGCACCCTAAAAAATGGCCTTATTATGAGCATACCAGATATAGTAAAAACTAGCCGCCAAAGCAGTAGACTTAGCCTTAGTAAACCCCGAAGTACCACAGTTGGCGTGCTTATACCACCTAAGACAAACTTTAGGCGAATTCAAAGCATTTGGTAAACTTAGCCACCTTTTCACTTCTATCCAAATAGTAGCAGAAATTGAGCATTTGAAAAATTGATGATTAGTCGTTTCCGGATATGCCTTACACAAAGGACACGACAAGTCATCAAGCCTGAACACAAGTGCATCATTGGTCTTAAGCCTACCCTTAGCACACAACCAAAGAATGAATGAGTGTTTGGGTGTCAGTCCCTACTTCCATATAGTATTGGCCCAATACAGAGTCTATGCAGTTGATCTCAGATAGTCATAAGCAAGACAAGTGAAAGAATTAGTACACATGGCCCAAGAATGAAGAAGATTAGCTGCACAGTGAGTATCCCGTTCACGCTCCAGGATGGTGTCTCTAATTGCTAATAGTCTACGAAATAAGGGGGAATGTTCCCTGTGATTATCGATCTCCCAAACAGATCTGCCCTTCAAATAATAATGGTCCACCCATTTGACCCACAATGATTGTTTCTCTGCTTGGATGTCCCAAATGATTCTAGACAGTAGCGCTCCATTCCAAGTGTGCAAGTTCCGGAATCCAAGTCCGCCCTCAGTCGTTGGAAGATAAATATTCTTCCAGCCAACCAAAGAATTCTTTAAGTCCCACAAGAAATCCCTAGCCATCCTATCCAACTGATAAATAACAACAGATGGCATAGGGAGAATAGACAACCAGAAACACTCAACCCCTTAGAGAACAGATTGGATCAGTTGGAGGCGCCCAGCATAAGAGAGAGAACGAGTAGACCATCGGCTAATGTATGAGCCAATGCGATCAAGCAATGGTTTGTAGTAAGTAAGCCGAAGTTTACCATTCAAGATTGGCAGGCCAAGGTAGCGGAACGGAAATTCCCCAATAGGCATGCCCATATCTTCCAGAATATTCTCCTGATCATTCATACGGATCCCAGCAAGATAAATATTGGACTTATCCTTATTGATTTCAAGACCCGAGCATCTTTTAAATTTTTCTAGGCAGTCAAGGAGAATGTAGATAGAAGAACAATCACCCCTAGCAAACAACATAAGGTCATCCGCAAGAGGAAGATGAGTAATCCTTAGGCCGTTACACTTGGGATGATAGTTGAATAAAGTCCCAAGTGTGTGCACTTTGACAACCCATGAGAAATATTCTAAGCAAATGACAAACAATAAGTAGGAGACTGAATCCCCTTAGCGCAAACCTTTAGCTCCAGTAAAGAAACAATGGACAGTCCCGTTGATAGCAATAGAGAACGAAGTAGTGGTCACACACTACTCAATCCAGTTCACGAAAAGAGGAGGGATCCCAAGCTCAATAAGTAAATCCAGTAAGAAATCCTAATTAACTGAGTCATAAGCCTTCCTTAGGTCCACCTTAATTGTACATTGAGGAGAAACTCTTGTTCTACTATACATATGCATAAGTTCCTGAACCATTAAGATATTATCAGTCATGAGTTTGTCTTATATGAATGCTGACTGTGAAGTGTCCACAAAGTGAGGTACTACCAATTTAAGTCTATCAGCCAGAATCTTAGAAATTATCTTGTAGACCACGTTACAGCAAGAAATAGGTCGATAGTCACCCACCTTCTCAGCATGATCAGATTTCGGAAGCAGGGTAATAATAGAATGGTTAATCTACTTAAGAATTTTGCCAAAAGTGAAGAATTCCAAAACAGCATAAAAAATACTCTACCCAACCATACCCCAAACTTCCTTGAAAAAAAAGGCAGAGTATCCATCAGGGCCGGGAGCTTTGCAATCACCAATGTCCCACAGGGCTAATCCGATATCCTGGATAGTAACGTCCCTAACTAAGTCCACCTTCAGGTCATGAGGTACCATTGGACCAGCCCTAACAAAGTCCATATTGATTCCCTGGCAATCCACCTTAGTCCCAAGAAGTTTTCGGTAATAATCCACAAATTCATCAGCAAGATCCTTTGGGCTATCGGTCATGCTACCATCCTCCTTGAGAATAGAAGCGATGAAGCTCCGCTTTTTATTTCTTTTGACAATGGGTAGAATAAAATAGAGGGGTATTTTAGTTATTACACATGTAGGTTAGAGACTTTGCTAACGCAGTATTGTCCTTGGGGTCAATATTTTCTTATGGTGATATTATGAAATATTTAAAATGCAAAATACAGCTATTTATATGGCAAGGGTATTTTGGTCATTTTAGTAGCCAATGCGGTGTGTCTTTTGGTCCCCAGTATAGACCATGAGTCCTAATTAAATACGGGCTAAGGAGTTAAATTACATTAAATGGAATTTATTTTATTTAAGTAGCCTGATTTAATTGTTGGGCTAGAATAAAATAAAGGTCCATGGAGAGAGAATTAATTAAATTAATTTAGTGGGTTAATTAATTATTCAGGGCTTTGGCCCAGTTTGAATAATTAAAGATTAACCTGTGACTAAACTAATATAGGCTTATTTATTGGACTAGTTTATTTGGGCTGGAAAATTAATTATTAATTGGGCCATTTATGTGGTTCTAATTAGACTAATTAATTAAGCCCAAAAGGTTGAACTAAGAGTCCAATGGCCCAGTCCAGTTTAACCTAGGGTTTTTATTTAGGTTAAACAAGAGGATTGAAAACTACATTGTTGTGAGATACACACACTCTCTCTGAGATGGCTTTTTCTCTGTGAAAAGCCAGACGTCTTTCTCTCTCTCTCTCTCTCTCTCTCCAAAAAGAAGGTTCATTAGTCTGTAGTTGTTCACCAAACGGATTTAGGCAGGCCATATACTGGAAGATCGAGAGAATGGTGTTCACCTACATGCAAAGACGGAGTAGAAGACTTGCAAGAATCGCACCAGAGGCTTCCACCAGCGTACCTAGCCCGGTAGTACACATTCTGATCTAGCCAACTCTTAGAACGAGGAAAAGAGGTAAAAAAAAATTTTAACCTCGGAGTCCCACCAGAGCACAATCGGCACCGGCTAGGACTACCGGAGCCGGCACCGGCTCTGATTGGGATTCCCTTATTCTTCAATTTTTCCAATTTTTTATCATTGCTTCCGCTGCGTGTCCTGTGTTTTTCGTTTTCTATGCCTTCAATTGGTATCAGAGCATGAAGGTTTTGTGAAAATATAGGGAGCATGCATCTTGATGAATAAAACTAAACACATATGTGTGATTAAAATTGGGATCTTTCACTGTTTATGGTATGGATAGATTCTCTGTTAAACCTCACGGGTGGAGGTATAGGAGATTTGTAATTTACTATTTTTCTTAGCAAATCATGTAAGCCCAATATTTATGGGTATAGGCGATTGTTGGTTTTTGTTGATTTCATTGTATTTGGGTTGAAATTGGAGAGCCATTGATACCAGAGGTTGAGAAGAAAATAGGGGAAATTCGCACCTAAAAAAGAAAAAAAACTGCAGGATCAGGCATCCAGACCTGAACTGGCGCCAGCTTGGGGTGCTAGAACCGGCACCGACTTAGATCTAGAAGGCCGGTCCGTGCGCTGGTTTCTCGTGGGTCTTGATTTTGTGCGGTGGGTGCAATGGACCACAGTGCAGATGGGGGTGCATGATCCAGTGTGGCGGGTGCAGTGGACCAAGGAGAATTTTTTTATTTTTTCCTTGTAATTTTTCTTGCATTTTCTTTTGGTTTTGGGATCCATACCAGCTGAAGTTAATATTTTGCAATAGTTAAAATTCAAAGGAATATTTTTGCATGAAAAATATTAGTAAGGGATTTTAGGATTAAACAAGACCATTATTTAATTAATTAATATGTTTAATTCTATTATCTGGGCACTTAGGTTTAAAAATAGAAGTGCATGAAAATGTCTACTGTTTTCTAGCATGCTATTTATTTTTGTACCTATGTGCACGTTTTCTCAAAGACCAAAGTCTTTGGGAATGTTTTTGACTAGGAAAACATTTTTTCTACAAATTAAATGGTTATTTTAGCTTGAACAAAAATTAATTATTAGATATTTTCTCAAAGGATTTAATCCTTAACATAGAAAATATATTGGATTTAGATATTTTTGTAAGGTTAAAATAGAAAACCATTTTTGTTTTAATTTGGCACAAGAAAAATTGTTTTGTCAAATAAACTTGAGACCAACGTCTCTAGAAAGTTTTAATTGGAAAATTTTGAAATCATTAAGTTTTTAATTTAAATAAAATTAGTCCATGCAAAAAACTCTTAGAGGATATAAATCTTGACATAGAGATTTTTATGGACTTAGATATTTTATTTTATGGGAAAACTTAATGGAAATTTTCAAAAGGATATTTTTCAGAAAACCCTTGTTTTAAAAGACTAAGTGGGGGAGAGGTTCCAATAGCCCCACGGCTTCCATCATGATCCTCATTAGAGATCGTGGGTCCCTTCACGTCACCCTGGGAGTGAACCCGTATAGGATGGGGATACCACAAGGATCTAGATCTAATGAAGGGATGTAATTAATAACCTGGGGCACGTACTATGATCGACCAGCCCCTCGTTAGAGGTTATAGTGCGAGGTATGTCCATAGGAAATAAGAAGAAACGACCATCCCCTCGATAGAGTTATCTTCTAGATCATTACCTAGAAGGAAAATTAATTTGTGGTGGTTAATACATTTAGCTTAGGAAACTATTAATCTTCCCAATAAGCTATGTTAGTTTTTCTAAGGGTGAGTTTGGTTGGAGTGAAAGTGGGAAGGAAAAGAGGAGGGGAAGTAAAGTAGGAAGTAAATGTGTGATTTACTTAGTTTGGTTGGAGTGATTGGAAGGGAAGAAGTATATGTGGAAAGGAATTGGATCCCTTCCACCTCAGATTTTTCTTCCTCTTCATTTTGGAGGGTTTGGGAAGTAAATGAGGGTTAAAAGACCCTCTTGTCCTACAGTATTTATTTTATTACAATTCTATCATACTTTGTAATTTTTTATGAATTAGCCTTAGGGGTATAATAGTAATTCATTAATTATTTCTTCCCTATATACCTTACAACCAAACAATGCGAGGTAAATCATATTTACTTCCTTTCTACTCCAACTAAACAGGATGAAAGTAATTACATTTACTTCCCCTGATGGAAGTAAAATGTTCCACTCCCCCTCCCCTTTCCCCTTCCCCTTCCCTCCGTGAACTAAACTCACCCTAAGAACTAAATTGATTATTATCAGTTTTGATAATAAGGATAAAGTGCACATACTTGTTTTGTTTTCACAAACTAAATATTTTTCTTTTATTTTTTGATTTTTTAGAAATGGTGGGAGGTTCTTTTAGTCTATTGGCTGTTATTCTCCGAGATTATAAGCTAACAGGACCAAACTATGTGGACTAGAAGAGGAATCTGGACACAATACTCACAACGGAAGATTATAAGTGTGTCCTTTACGAAACTTGCCCTGTTATCGAGGAAGGTTCCACCACCGAAGAGCGCGAAGCTAAGAAGGTATAGAAGAAGGCTAACGAGATGGCTCGTTGTTACATTTTGGCCTCCATATCTAATGTGCTCCAATCCAAATATGAGCACATGACCACTGCCTATGATATAACTCAATCATTAGCAACGATGTTTGCGGATAAAAGCCAGCCCGCAAGGCAGGAGGCTCTTCGAACCATTATTAACACTAAGATGACTGATGGAGCATCAATCATAGAGTATATGCTCAAGATGATTGCTGCTTTCGAGGAGGCAGAAATCTTCGGGGCTATCATTGACCCCGAGAGCTAAGTGGACATGGTTCTTGAATATCTACCAGGTTCCTTTACTCAGTTCAAGTTGAACTATAACATGAACAAGTTGAACATGAGTCTAACTAAGTTGATGAAAGAGCTCCAGATGGTGGAGAAGGTCATGAAGCCAGAATCTAAAGCTATGATTACTAAGGCTTCATCTTCTTGAACTCGGCCCAAGCCCATAAAGTTTAAGAAGAAGAAGGGGAACTGATAGGGGCAAAATTAGTCATATTTTTCCTAGTTATTTAAGGCTCTTTTGTGATACATTTTGTTTAATAACTAGTCGTATTCCTTCATATTTGAGATTTTATCCTTGGAAAGGTATTTTGTTCATTATTTCAGATTTTAAGTGTAAAACGAAGTAAAAACATTACAAAACAGCTTAGAGGCGGCACCAGCCAAGACAGAGGAACCGGCGCCGGCCATGTGCTGATGACACGAACTTCGAAGCGATGAAAAATTGTTGAAATGAGACCAAAATAGAATGGAACCAGCACTGGCTCCAGTAGCCAAGGCGGCGTCGGCTATGCTCTAAAGTTAAGGCGGTGCTTTGATTTTTCTACGCAGTTTTTGGTAATCTGTGGAGTTTTAGTATCTTCCTACTTCTACTCGGTCAGGAACACTACACCAACGAGTTTAGGCACTTCTTAAGCTTATAAATAGATGGAAAACACAAGGGAAAAGAAGAGAATTTATTGATCATCATAGAAAATCACTCAAATCAAATGAGGAATTCTTCAATTCAAGGAGGGTTGTACAAGAAGGTCTTCAAAGGAAGAAGAAAGAGGCTTGTCTATGTATGCTTTCTTTTGCTTTGTTTTCTTTTTCTTGAACAATGATGTATTAATTATTTTATTGTAATTTGACATTATTTTAGATATTCATGATTTTTAGAGTTATTCGATCTTTTGACTAATTGATTGTTATTCTTGGTATTTGATTACTTATGCTTATTACGAGATTAGTTGGTTGTTTCTCTCCATTAGCTTACTGGACCAAGAGGGTTGATGGTGGTTTCAAGTCATTGATTTCTTATCTGTTAGCTATTAACTTATCAGACCAAGGGGGTTAATTCCTTAGAACTGGTAATTAAAGGTTAATTGATGTCTTCCGAGACCAAGGGTTTATTGATTAATTTCATGTTTTAAATTCACCGAGACCAAGGGAATTTGATTAAGGATTATGTTTAATGCATCTTTTGGAGGAATTAGTTGAGACAAGACCAAGTGATTCTAATTTATCGAGAAGATAGTGATTTCACAGATTGACCAAAGAAGTGAATCTACCTTAACCCTTCATGATGCCAAGAGAATAATTAATTATGATAATGATTAGGTACTTTAAGGTCATGTATGTCAAAATAATGGTTTATGTTACATACTTCTTCATCCTTGACATGTATATATTTTTATTTTTATTTTCTTTTATTTCCTTTTCACTTTATAGTGTCAATTAAACAATGAGAGAAGGGTGATTAATGTCTACTTGTTCATTGAGAATCAACACTCGTTTGAACCCTATGCTATGTTAATGATGAGTACGCTTGCTCATATGTGTAATTTCGGGTTAACGTTTTAATTTAAACTTGATTGGGAATATACTTATTTTTATATGATTTTTTATACCCAAATCCAGACACATCAAGTTGTTGGCGTTGTTACCGGGGAACAATAGCATGAAAGCTTAGATTTTGTTGATTTAACCATGTAAATATGTATAATTGTTCTTTTCACAAAAAGGTGCTACCTTTTGTGTCTTGTGTTTATCTTGTATACCCTTATAACCTAACCTACTAACTTTGACTAACATTTACTAACTTTGTAATCTTTTAATTTTTTTTTTAATCATGAATTCCGTACCTAACGCACTTCTATGTTAAGAAGAAATGGCGAAGTGGAATCGAAGGAAGTTTAATGAGGGGCAATACCCCCATTATGCTTCAGTGATAACACATGCAATCCCAGAGTCAGCAGAGCTCAAAACCCTAATTGGGAAATTTGCGGTTCATGTCACAAGGCGTTTTGAGGAAATAGATTCCACATTTGAGAACTTTGAAGAGATGATCTGCAATATAGAACAACAAATTTGGTTTTTTATCGTTATGGTGTTAAAATCCACAGAGCTAGCACCATTTGGCAAAGAGGAAATAGCTGTTGTCTCGTTATGGAGTGGGAAAGAGTTGCCAAAGGTTACAGATTGCAACTGGCGCCAGTTGGAAGAAGAGAACCGGCGTCGGCTATCCGGTAAACCCGAGACTAAGCAACCCAGAACTGAACTGGCGCTGGCTATCCCCTGTCCATCTCCCAAAAATCTTCCTTTTCAGCATGAGATACCGTATCCTACCCATCTACACAAAGCCCGAAAAGATGCCCAATTCGACAAATTCCTTGAGGTATTTAAACAATTGCACATAAACATCCCACTCAGTGAAGCTTTAATTCACATGCCCAAATATGCCAAATTCCTTAAAAGCATGCTCGTCAACAAAAAGTGATTGGAAGAGTTGTCTATAGTGGTCCTAAATGAAGAATATTTAGCCATATTACAGGACAACCCGAATTTTCCACATATAAAAAATGATTTTTGGAGTTTCTCTATCCCATGTTTAATTGGTACACTTAATGTCTGTAATGCATTAGCTGACCTAGGTGCTAGCAATAATTTATTGCCATATAAAACATTCAAAAAGCTAGGCCTAGGAGAAACACAGCCCATTAGGATGAGCATCCAACTCGCAGATAGGTCTGTTAAATACCCTAGGGGTATAATAGAAGATGTATTGGTAAAAGTTGATAAATTCATATTTCCAATGGATTTTGTTATTCTAGACATGGATAAGGACTCCAAAGTCCCTTTAATCTTAGGTAGACCCTTCCTAACTACAGCAAAAGCATTAATTGATGTTTATAGGGGGAGGTTGACACTTAGAATTAGGGATGAGGATGTAGTCATTCAAATCTACAAGAGCATGCAATATCCTTTGTCTTCTGATGATTCTTGTTTAAGAGTTAATATTCTTGACGAACCTATTTTTGAGTTGATGCAGGAATCCATTGAGGAGGAGTTGATGGAAACATCAATGGCGTATTCAGAGGACTTTCACAATGAGGATGAGATGAAGAAGTTGGAAATTGAGAAAAGTAGTTTAGGGAGAATAAAAACATCCATACAAGATCCTCTCAAATTGGACTTAAAAGACCTACCTGAGCACTTAGAATATGTGTTCTTGTCTAAAGGACGTAAATTGCCTATGATCATTGCTAAAGATCTCAATACAAAACAAAAGACCAAATTGGTAAGTATGTTGGGAAAATATAAGGGAGTTATAGCTTGGAAGATCACTGATATTAAGGGCATTAGTCCATCCTTTTGCACGCACAAGATCTTGATGGAAGAAGGTGCAAAACCCGTAGTGCAACCGCAACGTAGGTTGAACCCGCATATAAGTGAAGTGGTAAAAGGTGAAGTGGTAAAGCTTTTAGATTCAGGCATCATTTACCTTATTTCTGATAGTGTTTGGGTGAATCCTACTCAAGTGGTACCAAAAAAGGGAGGAATGACAGTGAGCCCCAATGATAAAAATGAGCTAGTCCCGATGAGATTGGTCACGGGTTGGAGGTTTTGCATTGATTATTGGATGCTAAACAAAGCCACTAGAAAAGATCACTCCCTTCTCCCTTTCATTGACCAAATGCTGAAAAGGTTAGCCAGACATGAGTATTATTATTTCTTGGATGGATTTTCTAGCTACCTACAAATCCCCATAGCACT
The DNA here is from genome assembly GCA_026120185.1 of Voacanga thouarsii. Taxonomy (NCBI): domain Eukaryota; kingdom Viridiplantae; phylum Streptophyta; class Magnoliopsida; order Gentianales; family Apocynaceae; genus Voacanga; species Voacanga thouarsii. Next base: position 955,032 of record JANUWF010002029.1, on the reverse strand, counting down.
GGAGGACCAAGAAAAAACCACTTTTACGTGTCCATACGGTACTTTTGTATATCGTCGGATGCCATTTCGTCTTTGCAATGGTCCTGAAACATTCCAAAGGTGTATGACAGCTATATTTGAAGGACTCGTGGGGGACATCATGGAGGTATTTATGGATGACTTTTTAGTTTTTGGAGATTCGTTTGATTTGTATTTATCTAATCTTGAAAAGGTACTAGCACGGTGTGAAGAGACTAACCTCATGCTTAATTGGGAAAAATGCCATATTATGGTGCAAGAAGGTATTGTGTTGGGGCATAAAATTTTAAGGAATGGTATAGAGGTTGATAGAGCAAAAATTGAAGCAATTGAGAAGCTACCCCCTCCTACTTCTGTGAAAGCGATAAGAAGCTTCATTGGTCATGCAGGTTTTTACAAGAGGTTCATCTTAGACTTCTCAAAAATTTCAAAACCTCTTACCTCTTTACTTGAAAAGGATGCGGTGTTTAATTTTGATGAGCAATGTCTCAACGGTTTTACCATACTTAAAGAGAAGTTAGTTAATTCACCTATTTTAATTGCACCTGATTGGTCTCTTCCCTTTGAACTAATGTGTGATGCAAGTGATTTTGTCGTTGGTGCAATACTGGGACAAAGGTGGAATAAGCACATCCAACCTATATACTATGCGAGCAAGACTTTAAAGAATGCACAGGAAAACTACACCACAACGGAGAAAGAATTTCTTGCCATAGTATTTGCCTTTAATAAATTTTGTTCTTATCTTATTCTGTCCAAAATCATTGTTTATACAGACCATTCAGCCCTGAAGTACCTAATAACCAAACATGATTCTAAACCAAGATTGATAAGATGGGTTCTATTATTGCAGGAATTTGATTTGGAGATTAGGGACAAAAAGGGTGCGAAAAACTTGGCTGCGGATCACCTGTCAAGATTGGATAATCCAAATTTGGATACCCTTGATAGAAAAGGATATCGATGACGCCTTTCCGGATGAGCAACTCTTGCTCATAGAAGGTGAGATTCCAAACACCCTTCATTCGCTGATTTTGCTAATTACTTAGTTGCAGAAATTGTCCCACAAGCTCTTACAATGCAACAAAAGAAGAAATTCCTCTCCGAAGTAAGGCATTACTTTTGGGAAGATCCATATATATTTAAGTGTTGTGCGGACCAAATCATTCGAAAATATGTGGACTCTAAGGAAGGCGAAGATATTCTAAGACAGTGTCATGAAGGACTTGCTGGAGGCCACTAGCAAGCTCACAACACTACACGAAAGGTGCTTGAGTCTGGATTCTATTGGCCCACATTGTTCAAAGATGCCCACAGGTTTGTTCAAAGTTGTGATAGGTGTCAACGCACAGGTAATATTTCTAAATCAAATGAATGGCCTTTACACAATTTTCAAGCTTGTGAAGTATTTAATTGTTAGGGAATAGACTTCATGGGACCTTTTCCTAATTCTTTGGGTAATAAATACATTCTAGTAGTAGTGGACTATGTTTCTAAATGGGTAGAAACACAAGCTTTACCAACTAATGATGTAAGGGTAGTGATAAAATTCCTAAAAAAACTGTTCACCCGTTTTGGTGTACCTAAGGTTCTTATTAGGGATGAGGGTACTCATTTTTGTAATACTCAATTGGACAAAGTGCTCAAACATTTGGGAGTGCACCATAGGTTTGCCACCTCATATCATCCCTAAACGAGTGGTCAGGTCGAAGTGGTTAATAGGGAAATCAAAAAAAATCTTGGAAAAGACTGTTAGCCATACTCGGCAGGATTGGAGTCTAAAATTAGATGACACTCTTTGGGTGTACAGGACATCTTTTAAGACCCCCATTGGCATGACTCCTTTTCGGTTAGTTTATGGAAAAGCTTGTCATTTACCTATTGAACTTGAGCATAAAGCTTCTTGGGCCATTAAACTTGTTAACTTGGATCATGAGGCCGCTGGAAAGTTAAGGTTACTCCAACTCATAGCTTTGGAGGAATTGCGGGAGGGTGCGTATGATCACTCCATGCGGTACAAGGAAAAGGTCAAAAAGTGGCACGATAATCATATCACTTACCAACCTGAATTTGAAAAAGGCGAGCAAGTGTTGCTATTCAATTCTTGCTTAAAAATTTTTCCTGATAAGTTGAAATCTAAGTGGGTGGGACCGTTCATGGTAAGTAAGATTGGCCCTTTTGGCACCCTCGAACTTACTCACCCTACTCGGGCCACTTTCAAAGTCAATAGTAATCGGGTGAAATGCTATGTGGGTGACGATTTTCCAAACCCCGAGCAGGTGGAGATGCTCTTCGACGCCACCACATAGAACTTTTTGGTTTATCAATATACTTTTTCGTTTGTTTTTTATTTATTTTTCTTTTCTAGTTTTTATGCTTTGGTGTGCTCTTTTGTATTTTTCTTTTTAGGTACTTTGCCAATGTCTCATTCTTCAAGCATTCGAAGCTTGTACAGCACATTACACCATCTATGGAAGTATTGACTTTCTTATCTCTTCTCCTATATATTTTTGGTCCCATGTCATTGTTTAATTCTTGTTCGTTTTATTTGGCCATTGAGAAAAATGTCCAGTTTAAGTATGGGGGAGTGATTCGATTGAAAATTCTTCTATGCATAGCTATGCATATACCTTATCCTTCTTGTGAGCACAATTTTCAAAATTTTTCTGATTTTTTTTTAGATTTCAAGCTATATTTTTAATGCATGTCTTTATAATGGATTATAGAGCATATGTTCTAGATCATTTTTGGCTTATGCATGACTTTTTGCACTCACTTGGACGAAGTAGTTCTTGATGAAATGCTTTACATTGTTCTTAAACCTAGTTTTCTACTAAAATTCATGGAGCATTCTAGAACTTACTTAAATACCTCTCGAGGCGAAATAAGAAAAACAGTCATGATTTAACTTAGGGATGACGGTAATTGGCCTTCTTTGGATAGTCCGAGTTTTTCAAGCCTGCCTATTTTGATATTATCCATAGTGCCTATTTTGAGCATAAATTGTTGATTTCTTTCTTTAAAACCCGTCACAATACTTTGTCCTTTGCTTGTTTTTAAGAGTTTGAATAATTTTTCAAATCTTTATGCTCTTGATGGATGAAAGTACATGAAGGAGAATGTGAGGAAGAGTACTTGGAGAAAGATCATGACTCTTTACTTGCTGTCATGTATCAAGAGTTAAGTTGAGCTGAAAAGTGAAAAGAAAGCAAGGAAAGAAAAGAAAGAGAAAGAAAGATTGAACACAAGAAAAGAAAAGAAAAAACTGCTAGAAAAGATGGAAAGGAAGAAACTGAGAAAGAAAAGAAAGGCAGCAGTGAATGACAAAAGAAGAGACAAAAAAAAAAGATAAAGAAAAGAAAAATTGTTGGACAAAAAAAAAGAAAAGAAAGATCATAAAAGAATGGTGATTAAGCTATAAAAGTTGAGTTCATATCAACTCCTTGACACCATTGCTGAAAATTTGAGTGATCTTATGGGAAAAAATAGAGAAGAGTTGATGAAGAGAGACAAGAAAAAAAAAATGTAGGATTTGCTTGAGTTGCACTAGAATTGCTAAATAAGGCAATGGTTTTGATTTATCTTGGAATAGGAGAGTAAGAAGAGTTAGAAATTATTAATACATTTTGTTTATCCTTTTCTTGCGAACTCTCAACTTCTTTGATATTTGATTCTCCTATATCCTTCGTTTGATAAGCTACATTACAAGCCTTTAGCCTTACATTACAAGCTTAAAAGTCCTACTTGATCTAAGTAGAATCATGATATCTCTTGGATTAGTGGAGAGAGTTATGAAAAGTAAGCTTATGGAATGCAATTCTTTTTTGAACTAAATTCTTTCCAATGGTTTGAGAATATTGTTATGTATTGGGATGGTTCTACTAAGTCATTATTCACTTACACAAGTCTTGCTTTTGTTGTGAAAGATGTAGTATCATGTGTTTTATATTAATGAATGAAGAAAGCATTGAAGATATTGTTTTGAAATTGAATGAGTGATTTGTTAAACCTTGTGTTTTCCTACTTGTCTTTGATACTTTACTTAAGGACAAGTAAAGAGCTAAATGTGGGGGGAATGTGATAAGGGCTAAAGTAGTCATATTTTTCCTAGTTATTTGAGGCTCTTTTGTGATACATTTTGTTTAATAACTAGCTATATTCCTTCATATTTGAGATTTTATCCTTAGAAAGGTATTTTGTTCATTATTTCAGATTTGAAGGGTAAACGAAACAAAAATGTCGCAAAACAGACTAGAGGCAGCGCCGGCCAGGACAGAGGAACAACACTGGCCATGTGCTGATGACACGAACTTCAAAGCGATGAAAAATTGTTGAAACAAGACCGGAATAGAATGGAGCTAGCGCCGGCTCCAGTAGCCAAGGCGACACCGGCTACACTCTGGATAACATGATGCTGAAATCAAGAAAAAATCAGCAAACGATTGAAGAAACAAAATATAACCGGTGCCAGCTCCAGTAGCCAAGGTGGCACTGGCTGTGCTCTAAAGTTAACGCAGTGCTTTGATTTTTCTATACGATTTTTGGTAATTTGTAGAGTTTTAGTATCTTCCTACTTCTACTTGGCCAAGAACACTACACCAATGAGTTTAGGCACTTCTTAAGCTTATAAATAGATGGAAAGCACATGAGAAAAGAAGAGAATTTATTGATCATCATAGAAAATCACTCAAATCAAAGGAGGAATTCTTCAATTCAAGGAGGGTTATACAAGAAGGTCTTCAAAGGAAGAAGAATGAGGCTTGTCTATGAGTTCTTTCTTTTGCTTTGTTTTCTTTTTCTTGAACAATGATGTATTAATTGTTTTATTGTAATTTGACATTATTTTAGATATTCATGATTTTTAGAGTTATTCGATCTTTTGACTAATTGATTGTTATTCTTAGTATTTGATTACTTATACTTATTATGAGATTAGTTGGTTATTTCTCTCCATTAGCTTACTGGACCAAGGGGAATGATGGTGGTTTCAAGTCATTGATTTCATATCTGTTGGCTATTAACTTACTAGACCATTGGGGTTAATTGCTTAAAACTGGTAATTAAAGGTTAATTGAAGTCTTCCAGACCAAGGGTTCATTGATTAATTTCATATTTTAAATTCGCCGAGACCGAGGGAATTTGATTAAGGACTGTGTTTAATGTATCTTTTGGAGGAATTAGTTGAGACGAGACCAAGTGATTCTAATTTATCGAGAAGATAGTGATTTCACGAATTGACCAAAGAAGTGAATCTACCTTAACCCTTCATGATGCCAAGAGAATAATTAATTATGATAATGATTAGGTACTTTAAGGTCATGTATGTCAAAATAATAGTTTATGTTACATACTTCTCCATCCTTGACATGTAGATATTTTTGTTTTTATTTTCTTTTATTTCTTTTTCACTTTATAGTGTCGGTTAAACAATGAAAGAAGGGTGATTAATATCTACTTGTTCGTTGAGGATCGGCACTCGTTTGAACCCTATGCTATGTTAATGATGAGTACGCTTGCTCATATGTGTAATTTGGGGTTAACGTTTTAATTTAAACTTGATTAGGAATATACTTATTTTTATATGATTTTTTATACCCAAATCTAGACACATCAGGAACGCAACGGGCCAGCCCAAGACCCAGTCTAAAGACAAAGCTAAGGGCAAGCGCTTCAAGTGTGGACTGAAGGGACACTAGAAAAAGGAGTGTCCAGATCTTCGAGCCAAGAAAAACTCCACAGGAAATGTTTTCTATCTATAGTCTATATCAATGGTTGGATCAGCTTCCACTTGAATTATTTATTCAGAGGCCACTGATCATATCTGTAACTCCTTGCAGGGGTTTAGAAATATTAGAAGACTCTAGAAGGGCGAACATAGATTACGTGTGGGAAATGGAGCACAAGTTTGGGCCCTTGCAGTGGGAGTGCTAGATCTTGTTTTTTACTGTAATAGAATAATGATTTTAAAAAATATTTTATATGTACCTGGATTTTGACAGAATTTGATTTCGGTTGTGAAACTAATAAGTCAAGGATATTTTGTATCTTTCCATTATGGTATTTCTATCAGTAGAGATGGCGAAATTTTATGTACTGGGCACATATATAGAAATTTATTTTTCTTAAACCCTATTAACAATCAATTAAATAATACTCAATCTGAACCTTTAACAAAGAAGAGAAAGACCAATGTCAATGACTCTTATCTTTGGCATCTAAGGTTGGATCACATCAACTCAACCAGGATTCAGAAGTTGATCTATGATGGGCCCTTGGGCTCATTAAGATTGAAAAATTGGCCTCAATGTGAGTCCTGCCTAATAGGAAAGACGACCAAAAAGTCATTTGCCCCTAAGGCGGATAGAGCCAATAAGGTATTGAGTCTTGTTCACACTGATGTGTGTGGTCTCTTGTCTATACCAGCTAGAGGAGGTTTTGAGTACTTTATCACTTTCACGGGTGATTGTACAAGGTTTGGTTATGTTTACCTAATGAGACAGAAGTTTGATTCAATTGACAAGTTCAAAGTGTTTAAGGCTGATGTGGAGCGTCGAATAGGTAAATTGATCAAGACCTTATTATCAGATCGTGGTGGAGAGTACCTTCTTGATGAATTCAAGGACTACATGGTACATCATGGGATAGTATCCCAGCTCTCTGTGTCGGGGACACCCCAGCAGAATGGAGTAGCTGAGAGAAGGAACAGAACATTGATGGAAATGGTCAGAAGCATGATATCTCATGCTACTCTTCCAATGTCTTTTTGGGGATATGCCCTGGAAACAACGGCATATATTCAGAACTTGGTACCTTCCAAGTTAGTACCTAGGACTCCCTATGAGATGTAGACTGGCATAAGCCAAGTCTAAATCATCTCAGGATATGGGGTTGTCCAGCTTATGTACTGGTCAAGGGAGATAAGTTGGAACCAAGATCAGAATTATACCATTTTGTTGGGTATCTAAAAAGGGCAAAGGGTGGTTATTTTTATCATCCTAAGAAGCAGAAAGTACTGGTTAGTACCAATACTAGACACTTAAAAGATGATTCAAGTACTTCCACGAAAGGTTCAACTAGGTTGGAACTCGAGGAGAAGTTATCTTCGGAAGCAATTTCTTTTGACCCGATTGTAGAACAAGAAAAGGCACAATCTTAAGAGCCTGTACATATAGAACCTCATCGTAATAGGAGAGAGTCTAGTGTTCCAGAGAGATGGATTGGAGAAGCTTTCGAGCTAGTCTCCAACCATCAGGAACAAGACCCCACTAGATATGATGAGGCTATTGCTAATACCGATGCAAATTTGTGGCATGAAGCAATGAAAGCCGAGATTGAGTTCATGTATCTCAATTAGGTTTGGGATCTTGTAGCTTCACTTGAAGGGATAAAACCCATAGGGTGTAAGTGGGTATATAAGAGAAAGAGGGGAGTAGATGGGAAAGTGGAAACCTTCAAAGCTAGGCTTGTGGCAAAAAGGTATACTCAGAAAGAGGGAATCGATTATGAGGAAATCTTTTCCCCGGTAGTCATGCTTAAATCTATCCGTATCTTCCTTACCATCGCATGTCATTATGACTATGAGATATGGTAAATGGATGTCAAGAAGGCATTTTTGAATGGCCATCTTAGTGAATATATCTATATGTCCTAACCGGAAGGCTTTATTACTAAAAGCCAAGAACATATAGTTTGCAAGCTTAAGAAGTCCATTTATGGACTTAAGCAGGCATCAAGGGCATAGAACATTCATTTTGATAAGACTGTAAAGTTTTATGATTTTATTCAAAATGAGGATGAACCATGCGCGTATAGGAAGCTTGATGGCATTAATGTGGTTCTTCTTGTCTTGTATATGGATGACATTCTACTCATTGGAAATGATGTAGGGTCATTGTCATCAACAAAGGTTTGGCTGTTTAGTCAATTCAATATGAAGGACTTGGGAGAAGCCAGCTACATTCTCGGGATTAGACTTCTTAGAAATAGGAAGCAGAGAATGTTAGGATTATCCAAAGCGGCATACATTGACAAGATGCTGGCTAAGTATAGCATAGACTCATACAAGGGAGCTCCAATCCCTTGTAGACATAGGTTGTCATTTTCTTCAAGGGACTATCCTAAGTCTCAAGAAGAAAAGGACAAAATGAGTAGGATTCCTTATGCTTCAGCTGTGGAAAGTCTCATGTACGCCATGCTGTGTACTAGGCCAGATATCTGCTTTCCCGTAGGCTTAGTTAGCAGATATCAGTCAAACCCTGGGGAGGTTTATTGGCAAGCTGTAAAGTATATTCTCAAGTACCTCAAGGGAACGAGAGATTATATGCTGGTTTACAGGGCTGATGACTTGGTTCCTACAGGATACACAGACTCAGACTTCCAAGCGAATAAGGATGAGAGAAAATGCACTAGTGGATATATCTTCACCTTATTTGGAGGAGATATTTTATGAAGGAGTATCCAGTAATCTTGCATTGTTGAATCGACCATGGAAGCTGAGTATGTGGCAGTTTCGGAGGCATCCAAGGAAGCAGTCTAGCTCCGAAAGTTTCTTTCAGAACTTGGAGTCGTGCCACACATGGACAGGCCGATTATGATGTATTGCGGCAATACTGGAGCAGTATCACAATCTAAAGAACCCAATAATCACAAGAAGGGGAAGCACATCGAAATGAAGTACCACCTGATCCGGAATTTCATCCAGAGACGGGAAGTCGTGGTGGAACAAATTGCCTTTGAGAACAATCTAGCTGATCCATTCACCAAGCCATTGGCTGAGAGAGTCTTTAAGAAACACTTAGACGCCATAGGGGTGGGCACCTATGGACTTACTTAGTCTTAGAGTGCATGCGGGAGATTGTTGGGAATATGTCCGCTTAGGCTAGGTTTTTTATGTAAATATCGATTGTTTTAATAAAAGAATCTATTTTTAGAAATTGTTTGTGAATTTAAAATTTTATTTGCGTACAATTACGTTTAGAAAAGACCCATTGTGTTTAAGTAAGTGGTCCATGTGAATGGAGGTCTTTCACAGTAAAGTATGGATCGCGGGTTACTTAACACATAAACTTTTGTTCTTAACCGATTAATGAGAATGGGAATCTCATCATGTCTAGGTTATTATGTTGTGAATTCTAAATGGGGTTTGGCTTACCTTTAGCCAGTGAGTAATCCAATTACTTCATGATAAAAGCGTATTTCGAATACATAGAACAGGACCTGTAGTAGTGGTTTCTAAAAGTACTATATGGTAGAAACCTAGACTACTACCGCTACAACATGGACTAGTACTCTACGACTTGAGTATGAGTTGGTGGTCTGACGAAACTGGAAGCATATACTTTGATATGCTATAGTTGAGGTTTTATCGTAGGGCTAATATACTTGCATGTTGGGTATGTGTGACTAGTTAGTTAAGACAAACTTGTACAAGATAATTTCTACACTATATCGCCCCTTGTGGTTGTCTGAATGAACTAAATATCCAAGGCCTTGGGAAACATGACTTGGATGTTTGCTTTAGACTAGCTTCCTTGAAAAGCCGAAATAATCCAAGAGGTCGTGGATCATTGGATTAGAGGCCTAAGGATGGTAGATGTCATTTAGAGAGGTGTTAGCACACTTCTTCCTCTCTAAATGTACGACGATGTATAGAGGGGTATTTTAGTCATTACACCTATAGGTCGGAGACTTTGCTAACGCAGAATTGTCCTTGGGGTCAATATATCCTTATGGTGATATTATGAAATATGAAATATTTAAAATGTAAAATACAACTATTTATATGGTAAGGGTAATGTGGTCATTTTATTAGCCAAGGCGGTGTGTCTTTTGATCCACAGTATAGACCATGAGTCCTAATTAAATACGGGCTAAGGAATTAAATTAAATTAAATGGAATTTATTTTATTTAAGTAGCCTGATTTAATTTTGGGCTAGAATAAAATAAAGGTCTATGGAGAGAGAATTAATTAAATTAGTTTAGTAGATTAATTAATTATTCAAAGCTTTGGCCCAGTTTGAATATTTAAAGATAAATCTGGGACTAAACTAATATAGGCTTATTTATTGGACTAGTTTATTTAGGTTGAGAAATTAATTATTAATTGGGCCATTTATGTGGTTCTAATTAGAATAATTAATTAAGCCCAAAAGGTTAAATTAAGAGTCTAATAGCCTAGTCCAATTTAACTTAGGGTTTTTATTTAGGTTAAACAAGAGGATTGAAAACTACGTTGTTGTGAGATACACACACTCTCTTTGAGACGGCTTTTTCTCTGTGAAAAGCCAAACGTCTCTCTCTCTCTCTAGAAAAAATGTTCCTTAGTCTGTAGTTGTTCACCAAACGGATTTAGGCAGGCCATATACTGGAAGATCGAGAGATTGGCGTTCACCTACATGCAAAAACGAAGTATGAGAGATTGGTGGTGCAAGTCTCCTAGCCCAGTAGTACATATTCTGATCTAGCAAACTCTTAGAATGAGGGAAAGAGGTAAAAAAAAAATTTAACCTCGGAGTCCCACCAGAGCACAACCGGCGCCAGCTAGGGTTATCAGAGCCAGCGCCAGCTCTGATCGGGGTTCCCCTGTTCTTTAGTTTTTTTCAGTTTTTTATCTTCGCTTCCGCTGTGTGCCCTGTGTTTTCCATTTTCTATGCCTTCACTATTGGTACAACGTTTGGTTTTATTTTAACCTGTTCCCATATTTCCTCTCCAGTAAACTGTGGGGGTGGAGGTGAATTCTTAATACGATTTTTAAAGAAGGCATTTTTATTTCTCCTAAATAAATGATCACTTGGAAGGAATTGACGACGGCAATCAAAAAAAGAAGTTTTTATCCTATGCTTCAGTGTAAATGACCTAGTTTTCTCTAAACAATAAGGGCATGATAATTTTCCAGTCGTGCTCTATCCTGACAACATACTATAAGCTAGAAAATCATTAATGGTCCACATCAAAGTAGCCTTTAGTGTAAAATTCTGCTTCATTGACACATCATAAGTCTGCATACCAGTTTCCCAAAGAGTTTGCAATTCCTCTATCAATGGTTCCAAATAAACATCAATTTTCTTTTTAGGATTGTAAGGACCCGATATCAAACAAGTCAAGAACATGTAGTGAGTCTTCATACACATCTAATGTGGTAAGTTGTATGGAGTGATAATAACTGGCCAACTTCAATATTTCTTTCCAGATTATCCATAAGGTGTAAAACCATCAGTACAAAGACCTAATCTTACATATCTTGGTTCATTAGCAAATGATAGATAAACTTGGTTGAAGTGCCTCCAAGTTTTTCCATTAGATGCATGAATCATTTTCCCAGGTTTTGATTACACATGTTCATTGTGCCACCTCATGTGCTTCGTAGTTGCCCTAAATGCATACAATCTTTGAAGTCTTGGAGTTAGAGGAAGATAATGGATTTTGGCATATGGAACATTGTAATGTTTTTTGCCATGTCTTGGTTTGTACCTAGGACTTTCACAAAATCAACATTAAGTCAAATTCACATCTTCTTTCCCATATAACATATATCCATTTACATAACAATGAAGTTCTTGCACAAGAAAACCTAAACCTTTAACCATCTTCTTCATGCTATAGAAATCTGTAGGCATATTTTTCCCCTCTAGCAAGCATTCATTTATGAAAGAAGCCATTGCATCAAAGCATCCATCAGACATATTATAGTCAACCTTAATGCTTAGCAATCTCTTAACCACTGATAATACTGATTATTTTGTACAACCAAGGCACAATGACTTATCTGTAGCAACAAGCATATCAAAGAACTGTTTTTCAATAGGATTTGGTGGTTCCTCAATGCTTCCAGTTGACTGTGATTCTTTAGATTGTGGCATTATGGAAGGGCCAATAGCACCCTACACCATTTCTGTATATTGGTTTCTTTGTTCCCCATCATTACTTACCATGAATATTGGATCATTTACACCTACTTCTTCTGACTGTATGTTTAAAGTTTCACCATTTGATGTCCAAATATAATAATCAAGCAGGAAACCTCGCTGAAGAAGATGAAGTTCAACTTCATCAGCTGTAGCATATCATAAATTTCTACAATTGCAACAAGGACATCTAATTGTTCCCCCTCCCCCTTCCCCTCCCCCTTCCCCTCCCCCCGTTTGAATGTATCCTGCTGGCAAGGAAAAGTATGGAATGTTTGTAAGCCCTCGCAAAGCCTTAGCACTATACCTCTACGACCTGGGTTAAGTCTGTCATACATCCAACTACAATCCTCTCTCATTTAATTAATAATCTAGAAAAAAAAAAGGAAAACTATCTCTATTAAGTTCACTAATAATTTCATTGTGATGTATAAAAATTATTAGTTTATTTACATGGAGAAGTTGAAAAATAAATGCATTGAGGAATATATAGCACAAATAGATTGAAAGTTTAAACACAAAATAGATAGAAATTGAGAAAAGGTAGAAATTGAACTGATTGTTGTTTCCAACTTGTGATCTAATTGCTAATAAGGATAGCTCTTTCATGGCCACACACTTTTTGGGATTGCTATTTGCAATTTGAGAGTTGGGATCGAATGATATTAGGGAGGCTATCTTCAGATTTTTATTTGGGATGACCAGAATTTGGTAAAATATAATCTTATAGAATATTCTCTATGCTAATAGGTAACAATATTATTTTCAACATTATTGTCCAATAAACTTTTTAACCTTTCTTCATTTAAATTATCTCATTTTCTTCACTAATATTAGAATTACTAATATTTTTAATATTTTTATCTTTTTAAATATTAGAATTACTAATATTTATAATATTTTCATCTTTTTAAATATTATTAAAATTATCTTATCTACTAGTTCAATATTAATTTGTAATTCGGATGACTGTTCAAGATATATTAGGTTACCAACTAAAAGATCATAAATATACTTGATATATATCTTGAAAATTTTTATAAGTTAAATTTATCAATGCATGATTTGCTCATTCCATGTTATAGCTTTTATCTCATATTAGAGAACATTTTAGAAAATACAAAATGAGAATATCAACTTACAGCAATTTTTTTTTCCTCATATGTAATTACACCTCCCCTACGGAGAAGGATCGTGGTGTAGTTAATAGATTTGGGAGTGCTAGTAGGATTCATGTTCTGCCAATGCATGCAGGTTTGGTTGAAATTTTCTTGCTCTAATATCTTTTGATGCTAATTTTTTTAGGCATTTACAATTTATTTGCGTTTCCTTAGATTTTGTATGACATATATACTGGATTTTATCTGGTGATGTATTTGCTAATTTATTGGTGGACAGTGACGGTCTATTCTTTAGTTAACTTCACTAATAGATTGCAAGGTAAAGAAATGAATCTTGGTTATCAGATTCTGAAGTTGCAAGTACTTATACTTTTTAAGGTTTTAATAACTTTAAAGAGGAATTGGTTGCTTATCAGAGACTCCAGGATTGTATGTACTTGCATTTATGAGAATATTTATCATGCTTCCTCCTGTTTTAGTAGTTTAAGGATTGCAATTTCCACAGCAGTGGTGGAATTTTGTTGCTTTGTATGTCCATCAATAAAGATTAAGAACAAGTTATATAGGATCTCTTCTTTTTAAATATGAAGATAGATGAAACCGTCCAGAATCAGCATGTAACATTCCAAGAAAACAACTATGCGTCAACCAAAGTGTATCAAGGGAACCATGTCCAAGTTAATGTAAAAAACTAAACTCCCATATATTCTTTTTGCTAGGTTTTTACCCTAAGAAAGGTGCACTGAACTCCTATACCTGGTCGAATCCTTATTCCATTTTAGATTGTTTCATTGCTAGTAATTAATGCATTAGATCTTTGATCACAGTAAATCCTCATATAATCTAGATTTTGGTTTTTCCAACTTATTGCTGCAAGATCAAATAGAAACAGAAACATAAATAGAAGAATGGAAGAATACTGAATAGAAGAAACAGAAGAAGGCAATCAACAAAATAGAAACAAAAATAGAAGAATACTAAACAAAACAGAAACAAAAATAGAATTAGATTACTCCTAGTAAACAAAACAGAAGAAAGCTAAAGGAATACAGAATAAAAATGCTAAATCTATAGTCACCATATCTTTAAGTGAAATAGAGGTTCATTTGAACTTTTTGTTTTTATTTCAAGAGTCTGAGGATTGAAAGAAAGACCTCTTTCCATGCTTGTATATTTCAGTTATGTCAATGAGTTTTTCAAAATTCACTGGTTCTATAGCAAAAATTCATCCATAATTAAACTATCTCCTAAAAAGAAAAGGCTCTTTCAAGCACTAGAAAACTTTAATTCTTGTAGCCTCTTTCGTTCTTCATTAAGACAGTTAAGTAGTAATTTTTTTGTTTTCCCCCTTCTTTAATTAACAAAATCAGCCAAATGTTTGTGATTCTCATATATCTTCATATGTGATCGCACATAAACAACAGCTCTCATTTCTTACTCTTCCATTTTCTATTAGAGAACTGAAAATGTGTAGAAAATTGTGAAAACTTGTGGATATAGTTCAATTCATTGTATTCCAAAAATGCTTACTCAGATGCAAACTGCTCAAGACCTTATTTCCCCACCCAACTCCTAACACACCCCACACTCAAGCATATGATCAACAACACCAAAACATTACAAATAGAAACCATTAACATTAAACCCAAACAATAATATAAATAAAACCCAAATATTTTTTCCAAATAAATAACTTTTTCTATAGTATATTCAAATTAAAATCCTAGTACATATCCACAACAAGATAAAGATTCAGAAAATACAAGGGAAAACACAGGAAAGCTTACCCCTTATATCCTCTTGATAGTAACAAGGTATTTCGGTCCCCTTATTGTCTTTTTCATGCTTTGTTAAGTATCTTCCCACCTACTTTGCAAAACAACAACACAAACCAAATTTAAAACTCTTATTGCCTGAATAAATCCCTAATGTTTGGCCTACCACTAGCAAATCTAAAGACGAATGCAAATATTGAAGTGTGAGCAAAGAAAAGAACCGACTTTTTGGGAATAAGGACACAGACGAAGACGGTGAATTCGTGGGAGTCATGGGAGGAAGAGGAAAAACCAGGAAGAAGAGGCAAAAAGAAAATTAGGATATATTTGTTGAGAAAAAAAAAAAAGCGCCGAAACGAGAAGGGAATTGGGGATGATTTCTTTTTAAAAAAAAGTTTTTTAAAACATGATAATTTAGTTATATA
This sequence comes from Voacanga thouarsii, assembly GCA_026120185.1. Lineage (NCBI taxonomy): Eukaryota > Viridiplantae > Streptophyta > Magnoliopsida > Gentianales > Apocynaceae > Voacanga > Voacanga thouarsii. Next base: position 939,789 of record JANUWF010002029.1, on the reverse strand, counting down.
CAAAATTTTCAAAAATAACTTTGATATATAAAAAATTTTAAAAATTAATTATTTATAGATATCCATAATTTACACAACTTATTTATAAATAGAAAATGCAAATAATTTTTTAATAATGTAATAAAATTATAAAACATATAAAATTCTATAATTTTTATTTTACTACAATGATATCATTTTAACTTAATAAAATTTTTTATTCTTTTTGAATTTAAGAAAATTTAAAATGTAAATTTTTTATAGCAAAAAATTGATAAGCTTAAAAGTGAATACGTTCCTATTTTGTGTGTGTGTGTGTGTGTGTGTGTGTGTAATACTATAGCTATGAGCCTTTGACATAAGATTATCCCAATAAATAAGTACGATATTGCATACACTTTCAAAATAATGATTATTAAAATAAATTAATAGTCAAATCAAATAACCATTTGTGACTAGAATGCATTAATCACATCATATAATTTTAAGCTTACTTCAATAAAAGATGGATCAATGTTAGGCTTACTTCAATATTTTGATGGAATGACGAAATGAATATATGAATCATTTAACTCAAAAAGAAAAGGTAACATTCCCTCCATCCAAAATTGCATATCCACATTTTTAATTTGGGATGTCTACAATTGAATGTTCACTCCCCTATAATACATATATTTTTCAGCCAAATTTCTACTAACAATCTTCTTAATTTAAAGGAATTACATCTCATTAACTCATATGCTCCCACAACTAATTAATCACAACTATAATAAGGATAAGTGACTAAATTTTTTATCGAGACAAAAGTGAAAATTCAAACTGGAACGGAGGATGTACCTATTTCAATTTTTTAAAACCAAAATGATACTTCTTTTCATATTTTATTTACTTATTAAAAAGTATAAAGTCTAGAGATACATCAACTACTTTTTTTATTAGAACATTTAATGAAATTTTTTTTGTAACCAAATGTAAATAACCCAAAATGACAAAAATACTACATTTACTTTATCTAATAATGCTAATTAGTTTCTAGCAACATGTTAATATCTTAGGAAAATTCTTGAAAAATTATTTTACTATATTCTTTTTTTAACTATCTTTTTCAATGGAATTAAAAATTAGGATGAATTTTGAAAATTTTATTTCATACCAATACTAATGCGGTTAGAAACTTTTTTTTTTTTTTCAGTTTCCTCCCAAATACAAATTGGTTAGAATATATACTTGAAGTAAAATAAATATTAAATTATATTTTCAACCAAAAATTTAAAAATTATTTAAATATCCAACATCAAATTAAAGTGGTTAGAAAATAACTATCCATTTCCTACCAAAAATTACATTTTCTTCAAGTAAAAAAAATTAAAATTAAAAATTTAATTAATTTCCACCTCTGAGAAACAAAATAATTTTTTTGGAGAACTAAATCATATTTCCTAGCAAATTTCAAAATGACTGAAAAACGGAATTTAAACTCCGACCAAAATTACTTTTTGTCGAAAATTACATTTTCTTCAAGCAAGAAAATGTTTAAATCATAAATTTAATTTTCACCTTCAAGAAATAAAATAATTATTTTAGAGAACTAATTCATATTTCCTACCAAATTTCTAAATGGTTGGAAAATATACTTTAAACTCCTGCTAATATTAATTTTGGTTGGAAACAAATATTTTTGTAAAGAAACAAAATGAATAATCTAAAATTTTCATTTCCTACCAATATAATTATGTAATTGGAAAGGCATTTGTACTTTCCTACCAAAATAGCATTGGTTGGAAATAATTTATTATTTTCCTACCACATCTCAATTTGGTAGGAAAGTTTTTACTATTATTCCTACCTATAAACTTTTGGATAGAAATGTAGCTATGTTTTCCTACCAAAATGTAAGTTGGATGGAAAAGTAGCTATTTTTTCCTATCAAAATTTTATTGATAGGAAATAATTTATTATTTTCCTACCACATTGAGATTCGGTAGGAAAGCTTTTATTACTATTCCTACCCATAAATGTTTGGATGGAAATGTAGCTATGTTTCCTACCAAAATATAATTTGGACAGAAATGTACCTATATTTTCCTACCAAAATAATATTGGTTAGAAACAATTTATTAGTTTCCTACCAAATCTCAATTTGGTAGGAAAGTTTTTACTACTATTCCTACCAATAATTGTTTGGATGGAAATGTAGCTATGTTTTCCTACCAACATATAAGTTGGACGGAAATGTAGCTATATTTTCCTACCAAAGTAACATTGGTTGGAAACAATTTATTAATTTCCTACCAAATCTCAATTTGGTAGGAAAGTTTTTATAACTATTCCTACCTATAAACGTTTGGATGGAAATGTAGCTATATTTTCCTACCAACATATAAGTTGGATGGAAATGTAGCTATATTTTCCTACCAAATCTCAATTTCATGGGAAATGTTCTACTACTGTTCCTACCCATACACGTTTAGACGGAAATATAGCTATGTTTTCCTACCAACAAGTAAGATGCAAGGAAACTATAACTATATTTTCCTACCAACATGTACTTTGGATGGAAATGTCGCTAATTTTCCTACCAAATTGTATGTTGTTGGAAATTGGACAGAAATGTAGCTAAAGTTTCCTACCAATATGTATGTTGGATGGAAATGTACCTATATTTTCCTACCAACATGTATGTTGGATGGAAATTTCCAACCCCATTTCCTACCAAATTTAGTGTGGTTGGAAACTTCCTACCAACTACTTCTTTGGTCGAAAAAGGGTAGTTGATTTGCTACCATTTAGTTTTGGTAGGAAACTTTTGGTAGGAAATAGCCTATTTTGTTGTAGTGATACAACAATGTTCAAAGAAAATTCTTCAAATACAATTTTGGTAATACAACAACATTTAAAGCATTTTCAAATACAATGTTTGACCAAAATAGAGTACAATCACAACATACATACAAACAACTATTCACAAATAAGTTAGTGATATGTGCAAGTGTATGTACAATTACAAGGCTAAATCAACAAGAATTAAAGTTTTTAAAATATAACCAATGCCATTCCCCGGTAGCAGGATCAAAAACATGATGTGTGTGTTTGCATGTGTAAGAAAAATCTCAATCATTGTGCTCCACATACATAAGTTTTAATAGTTAAAATGACAAATAGAATCATACAACACATACATATAGAGGCAAGTGTACCTATTGTGTAGTCTAGTGTCGTTGGAAAGTATCGAAAACCTTAGGGGACGGGGGTTATCACGTGTACTTCCTTCTTTCCTCATTGTTTAGCCAAAAGTAAATGTGAGGTCTAAACTAACTATGTGAGAAGAGAGATTATGTTCTTGTGCACAAGAGAGAGTCACAATACCCCCAAGGAATAAGAAAGAGAAAAACCAACGTAATAAAAAGGAAGTCCCCACTCAAGACCCAAGAAATAAGTAACCCTTGAATCCATAATTCCTAATTCTAGGCAGCATAGTGAGTTATAAGTCAATCTCTCCCTTTCTCAAGTTATGAGATTTCTACCCCTATGTTTGATTGATCAATATATCTACCTAACCAACCAAGCCTAAAGGTGCATTATTCATTACTCACCATCCTAAACCATCCAAAGGCCACAAAATCCCTATCTCTAGGCAATTTCATAAACCCTTTGGTTATTAGTCCTAATTCTAAACCTCCTTCTCGGGTTAATTGAAAATGGCAAATGCTGACCTAATCAAATGGGTGTCCTATCCAGAACCCCATCTCTTGAAGTCATTATGGAAGAACAATCAATTAAAATCCATTCAACCAAAGATAGCTAAATAAGATAAAATAACCAATTACCCAAGAACAAAAATCGTAGATCTAAGGAAAATACACCATTCTCAAGCACAAATAGTGTACAACCCTTTATTACAATTAAAAATCCATTTTAGCACAAGAATACAAGAAATATTACAAAAGGAGTAGAAGGGAAAACTCATAGATGATAGGGGCTAAATTCATCACTATTTTCCTAGTTATTTAAGGTCAATTTAAGATACTTTTGTTATAATAACTAGGCATATTCCTTCTATTTGACATTTTTCTTGTAAAAAGTAATTTTTATAAATTTATGTAGATTTGAGTTGATTTCGAGCAAAAATGTAACCTTTCCAGAATACACATGGCGCCAGGCCCAGCCAATGCACCAGGCACCAAGTCCATTTTGGAACAGTAGTGAAAACAAAGAAAAAATTCAGGGGAAAATAGAACACACCTGGTGCCAGGTGGATCAACTAGACCCGACGCCAGGTCCACTCTAGAGAACGGAAATCCTGTGCACAAATTTATTAATTTCCTAAAGATTTCGGTATTTTTTTAATTTCTACTCAGCCAAGACTCCTCAAGTAACAAATTTAGCATCAAAGAAGCTTATAAAAGCAAGAGAAAAAAGGTGAATCCAAGAACAAAAATTTCAATCACTCAAAGAATGAGGAATTCACCAATTCAATTAGGGTTGTTCAAGAGAGTCTTCAAAGAAGAAGAAGGAGGCTTGTCTATGAGTGCTTTCTTTTACCTTTGTTTTTTTTTTCTTAAACAGTTATGTACTTAATATTTCCATTGTAATTTGACATAGTTTTAGGGATTTATGACTTATTAGTTATTTTAGTCTTTTGATCAATTAATTATTGTTCTTGCTATTTGATTGCTTTTTTCGCTTATAGAATTGGTTAATTGATATTTGTTACCAACTTGATTGAAAAAGGGGTTGGTAATGACTTCAATTAATTAATTTCATATTTTTTATCTTTTAACTTGCTTAAAAAATTGGTTAATTGTTAAGAATTTAGGTAATCAAATGTTAGTTTATGATTGCTAGAATATGGATTCATTCACTAATTTCATGTTTTAAATCACCAAGAATATAGGGATTTAAATGAGGATTGATTTTAATGCATCTTTTGAATAAATTAGTTTAGATAGAATATGTTCACTAATTTAACTAGAAGATAATGATTACATAGATTGCAAACAAAGTGGGTCCATTTTAAATCCTTCATAAAACTAAGATAATAATTGATTGTGATACTAGCCAAGTAATTCGTTGTCATGTTGTCAAAAGCTTGTGCCTAAATTGCATATTTTCATATCCTTAAGTTGTATATATTTCTTTATTTTTTATTATTTTATCACTTTATTAGGTTGGTTAAACAATGAATGAAAAGTGATTAGTGTGTACTTATTCCTTTGAGAATCGATACTCGTTAATTTTGTATGCTATGCTTGCGATGAGTATACTTACTCGTATGTATGTTTTGGGATTAATGTTTTAATTAAAACTTGACTAAGGGATGGATTTAAATTTAATAATTTTTATATACCCAAAATTTATGCATCAAGCTTTTTGCGCCATTGTCGGGGAACGATACCATGAAAGTTTGGATTTTGATGATTTAACTATGTTTATATGTTTATATGTCTTTATGTAAATATATTCCTTATATGAATAGGTGCCATAATTTGTTTTCGTGTATACTTGTAAAGTAATGTCCCTACATGTTGTAATTTTTCTAACTTAATTTATGAACATGTACCTTAACTAACTTGATTTTGCACTATGTATATATACTACTTACAATGTCCTTTATGTTGGTGAAATGACCAATTGAAACATAGGACAGTATTCTAACATATCTCAAGAGATGACATCTCAACCATTTAGCTCCACTACTCTAGAAAGGGGGGGGGGGTAGAAAAATTTGCCACCTATGTAACTAAACGCTTTCACGAGATAGATGAGACATTGGGAAAATTTGAGAAAATGATTAGAAACATGGAAATGCAAATTTAGTTTTTAGCGGATCTAGTGATAAACTCACCATTAAGGGGGGAAACATGACATAATTCCGCTGCCCTTACATTAGGAAATGGTAAGGAGCTACCCGATCCTAGCATGGAACCAATACCATCTAAAAACGATGGGCCGAAACTGACCCCTCTTGATGAACCTTTTGAAAAACAAACTAAAAAGCTGGATTTTTAGCCACAAGTACCTTACCTCACTCACACACAAAGCAAGAAAAGATGCACAATTTGACCAGTTTTTAGAAATATTCAAATAACTACACATAAATATTCCACTCAGTGAGGCTTTGATACACATGCCCAAATACGTAAAGTTCCTCAAAAGCATGCTTGTTAACAAAAAGAGGTTGGAGGAATTATCCATTGTGGTGTTAAATGAAGAATACTTAACTATCTTACAGGACCAACGGACTTTGCCATGAAAAGAAAGTGATCCAGGGAGTTTTCCTATTTCTTGTCATGCTGGGACTGATGCATGTTTTTTACTGTAGAAAATATTACTAACAAATTACACAATCAATCAAGTTTTAATAAAATGTTAACCACTAAAACCACATATACGGGCAAGTATACCTATCATATAGTATAGCGAATAGCAAGTATCAAATCTACGAGAACTTAGGTTCCCACCTTACTTTACCCAAATCTTTATTATTTAGCCAATAAAATAAGAAGTGATAAATAAACCACTAACCTAATATACTAGAGAATAGACCAAGTTCACACAAGACAAGTCATAAGGATTATCAATGAGTAAGAATAAGGAGAAAATACATGTAAATAGATAGAAATCCTCAAAGACATATCAATGATTGATTAGCACTTATCACAATTAAATATCATATTGGCACCATGAAGGAACTTAAGTAAAATCCAATCGTTTTCCAAGTCATGAACTTACTTATGTAGATTCCACTTTTTTCCTAATCCATGAAATTACTATCTCTTGATTAATTTAGCAGATTTCTCAATCTCACTAAAATAGCTAAAAGATGCATTAAACTGATACCTCATAAACACGAAATTAGCCAATGACCCTTTGCTCGAGGTGAAATAAACTAATCTTTAATCACTTAGTTTCTTTAATCTTAACTTTGTTTCCTAAGTCCATCAAGATTTAACAAATATGAAATCAATACAAACTTCTAACATCGTTTCCCAAGTGAATTAGAAGAAAACACATCAATAACTAATAATAATAAGCAATCAAATACCAAAGACAATAATTAATTGACCAAAGATCTACAATCAATACAAAGTTATGAATCCAAAAAATAACCTCTAAATACAATGAAAATAATTAAAACTCAAGTTGTTAATAAATTACAAAGAAGAGGAAAAGAAACCATTCATAGATAAGTAAGCCTTCTTCTTCTTCTTCATTGAAACCTTCTTGAGCAACCTCCTTTTCTTTTCTAAGAATTCTCCTTTAATCCTCCTAAATGTTGGTGTTCTCTAGGAGTTTCCTATGAGTTTGCAAATCCCAAAAGTGAAAACTGATTTAGAGATGTTATTCTCTTGTATTTATAGGAGTTCTAATTGTCAAAAAGTGTGTACAAGAGTCCTTTTCCGTGGTTGAAAGAGTTCCTAAAAAAATCAAACTTAAATTGCCAAAATCTGCCTGGAAAAAGAAAATTCACCGACATTGATTAGAGTAGGCTTGTCATCGGGTCCATTTGATCCTCTTAGCACTGGGTCCAATCTATTTCTCTTCAAAATTGATGCTTTTCCAGAACAGACCTGGCGCCTGGTACCTTAACTGGACCTGGCGCCGGGTACAATCTAGAATCTTTAACTTTTTACTCGAAATCCACTTAAATCTGCACAAATTTTTCAAAAATACTTTTTACAAGTAAAATGTCAAATAGGAAGGAATTTACCTAGTTATTACATCAAAATTATCGCAATTTAACCTTAAATAACTAGGAAAATAGTGATGATTTTAGCCCCTAACAGGGACTCTTACATTTTGTAATGCATTAGCGGACTTAAGTGCTAGCATTAAACTTTTGCCATATAAAACTTTCAAAAAGCTAGGCCTAGGTGAGCCCAAGCCCACTAGGATGAGTATTTAATTTGCAGGTAGATCTATCAAATATCCTAGGGGAATAGTGGAAGATGTATTGGTTAAAGTGAATAGATTTATATTTCCTGTGGATTTTGTTATTCTTGATATGGACGAAGATTCTAAAGTTCCTTTAATCCAAGGTTGACCTTTTCTAGTAACTACCAAAGCATATTGATGTTCATGGGGGAAAGTTAGCACTTAGGGTTGGGGATGAGAAAGTCATTATCAAAATTCATAAAAGCATGCAACATCCTATTTCTTATGATGATTATTGTTTAAGGATTGATATTCTTGATGAACCTATCTTTAATTTTATGCAGGAATCATTTGTCAAATGTTATATGGACTTGATGGAGTAATTCATTGCATATTTGGAGGATTCAAATGAGGTCCATGAGTTAGGAGAATTTGAGGAAATTGAAAATAGCAGTTCAGGAAGAATGAAGTCATCCATTGAGGAACCACCGGAATTAGACTTAAAAGACCTCCCCGAGCACTTGGAATATGCATTTTTGGCTAAATGAGACAAATTGCTAGTGATCATAGCAAAAGACCATACTTTTGACCAAAAAACCAAATTGGTAAGTCTATTGGGAAAATATAAGGGAGTCATTGCATGGAAAATCACGGACATTAAGGGAATTAGCCCTTCCTTTTGTACTCACAAAATTTTGTTGGAAGAAGAAGCCAAACCTGTAGTGTAACCCTAACATAGGTTAAACCAAAATATAAATTATGTGGTAAAAGGTGAGGTGATTACACTCCAAGATTCCGACATCATTTACCCTATTTTCGATAGTGTTTGGGTGAGTCCAACACAAGTGGTACCAAAGAATGTGTTGGATATCTCATGCTCGTATCCTATACGGCGTAGTGAAAAATAAAACGAGATACCATCCTAGAACCCGCCTATGTGTGGAAAATAAGACATAAATATAATAAAAGTAACAGATTTTTACCTTTGTTTGATCGTCCGAAGAACAAAATTTCTTCTTCAAGTCGAGGCACGATCCAGAAATCCTCTTGTGCAAACTCCACGTGGGTTGAACGTCTAACCACTATAATCACAGTGTGTGATTATCTCTAACAGTAATCCACACAGAGGAATACTCAAGCACCAAATTTTTCTATGCTAGTAAAAAAAGATGGCGGCTAGAGCTGTTTTCGTTTTCAGCAAAATAACAGAGAGAGGGAGAGAAGAAGACAATTGTGGTTGTATTTTTTGTGTGTTCATCCCACTTCTAGGGTTTTGTGTGACTAATAATATATGTCACACGAAAATTCCTTCCAAAACTGAGAATTGTAATCCTATTACAATTCCCTAATTGTAATTGGAAACATTAAGTTCTCACAAATACAACTTGGACCACAAATTATAACTAATTATAATTTGTCCACAATAACTTCTCTTTCTCTCAATCAACCCCACTATGTTATCAAATAACATCTTGAGTATATAATTGATGCATAAGGATTTGGGTATAAGAATCATATAAAAACTAAGCACATTCCCAATCAAGTTTATATTAAAAGGTTAACCCCAAATTACACATATGAGCAAGCGTACTCATCATGAACATAGCATAGGGTTCAAACGAGTGTCGATTCTCAAGGAACAAGTATACATTAATCACCTTTCTTTCATTATTTAACTGACTCGATAAAGTGAAAAAGAAATAAAATAAAAGAAACGAAAATAAAAAAAAAACAAAAATATATACATGTCAATGATGGAGAAGTATGCAATTCAAACCATTGTTTAGACAACCATGATCTTAAAGTACCCAATCATTATCCTAACTAATTATTCCCTTGGCATTATGAAGGATTAAGATAGACTCACTTCTTTTTCAATCCATGAAATCACTATCTCCTAGACAAATTAGCATCACATATTCTGTCTCAACTAATTCACCCAAAAGATGCATTAAACATAATCCTTGATTAAATTTCCATATTCTGGCAAACTTAAAACATGAAACTAACCAATGAATCCATATTCTGACAAACATCAATCAACCTTTAATTACCTAGTTCTTCGCAATTAACCTCTTTTTCAAGCAAGTTAAGAGACAACAAGTATAAAATTAACAAATTGAAACCACCATCAACTTCTTTTTCAAGCAAGTGAATGGGAAGAAACAATCAATTAATCTCGTAATCAATGCAAGTAATTAAATACCAAGAGTAACAATCAATTAATCAAAAGATCAAATAACTCTAAAAACCATGAATATCTAAAACAATGTCAAATTACAATAAAACAATTAGCATATCATTGTTCAAGAAAAAGGAAACAAAGTAAAAGAAAGCACTCATAGACAAACCTCCTTCTTCTTCCTTTGAAGGCCTTCTTGTAAAACCCTCCTTGAATTGAAGAATTCCTCCTTTGATTTGAGTGATTTTCTATGATGATCAATGAATTATCCCTTTTTCCCTTGTGTTTTCCATCTATTTATAGACTTAGAAAGTGCCTATGTAACACCCCACGACTACGTACCCTAAAAGGGCGGGGATGTCGCCCCGTCCCGTAGGACAAGGGGTCTTTAGAACGAGGTATAAAATATAAAGGCAATCTCCAAAAGGATTAACTTAGATAAATGAAGAAATACTCTTATTACATCAGGCTCAACTTGGAGCAAAACGGAATAAAACAAAAAATTGTTTAGAAGCATAAGCAACAAATGTCTCCTAGAACGGATAGAGGAAATAGTAAAAGCTTCAACTATTACATGCCCCGCTGACTCAGCACAGTCTATTTGCTAAAAACATGATGTAAAACGGTGTAAGAATAAATCTCAATAAGTCCTGTGTGTGCACATGGTGTTTTGAATAGTACGTGTATGCAAAGTGTAAAACATTTGTAGAAATAATTTGGCAAGTCAAAACAATCTCTTTTCGTAAGGAGTGGGTTTTTCTCATTGTCACACTTTGTACAAAATAAATCCTCTACTCAGATAAATTTGCCGAGTCATGTCACCACACGTTGGGCTCCATGAGAACAAATTGGCCAAAGCACCACACTTTGTGCACCTTGTCCGGACCAGATTACCACACGTTGGGCGTTCTAATCAAGGTGAGTGTACAGCCCACCGGGTGAGATACTCCTCCATCTCTATACCCAACAAAACCATCCAGGTGTCCATGCAGGGAATATAAATACCATACCAGGTATACATGCTAGCTCAGACTGGCCTGACCAATCAACACTGTCGCCTTTTCAAGCAGAGTTCATCTTCTGGAGGTAGCCTCCTGCCAGAAGACTTACGCTAGCCCTCCAAGACTAGTATTGTTAGCCTACCCTTATTGAGTACTCAACGAATATATCCGTCAATTCCTGATTCAAAATATTTCCAAACCTTGGCTTTGTAAAACGTGGTTTTCTTTAAAAGAGATTTCTAAAAATTTAAGGAAAAGAATAGTTTTCTTGCTGAAATCGTTAGTTTGACAAAACCGTTTAAAGAATAAATATCCACGTTTACAACCCGAGCAAACATAGTTTAAAAATAGCTTTACCAAGCTTCATAATCATAGACTTGCGATCACAGCATTTAACAAAACAGTTTATAAAAGGACTTACCATCACAACGTTTAATAAAAGAGTTTATGCAAGGACTTACTTAATATGCATCGGATAACGAGATAAATTCACAGCTGGCTTTCCTCAATTATCCTCCTGATCTAAACCATATAATAGCATGATCAGGGTCTCAATTAATTCAACCATGCTCTAATCCCATTTATTTTCATAACAATTCGCAATCCCCTATTTAATTCCAAGTAAACTATTCAATCCCCAAAGATCATATACTACGACCACATGTTTATCTCGCTAATAAACACCATTAAACTTTACTTTCAACATCAAGGAAGGGTATTCCCTTACCTTGCAACTACCGGATAATGAGGTCTCGATGCTCCTATGGTGATCGTCCCGAGTTCGCTTGAGAAGAAGAGAAAAGCTACCTCCTTTGCTCCTCTTGACCGAAAATTAAGGAAGAAGAGGAAATCGGCCTCTATAGGGAATTATTTAAGGGTAGAAGAAGGAGAAAAGAATCATTAGAGAAAACGGCATGATGAGGTTGAGAGGATTTTTGCTTACCTTAAGGTGTGTTCAATTTTTGGCTTGGAATAGCTCTTGAGTTTTCGAAAATTTGAAGAGGGAATTTGCTGAAATTTTCGTGTAGAATGGAGAGGGTAGACGGTTGCTATGATTTAGAGTTGGAGAAGATTGGTTTAGGGTTAGATGGTGATGTTTAGATAGACTCCTAATGGCTTTAGGTTTCATGGACAGCAAAGGCGAAATTTCAGCTTGTTGCGTGTCTCCTTGCTGCCGATTTTCGGGGAGTTTAATGGAGGAAAAGATTTTGCAATTTTGCTCCTTTATGCTGGCCGAAATACTGCTCAAGGGAAGGGCTGAATGTGTTCAGAATTTTGGGCCAAACAAGGAAGAGTTTGAGTGAGTTTTGATGACTGAAAAATCCTGTGCAAGTGCTGTGAAAATTCTGTGCAAGAGTAACAAGGTTTGGACTGTTTTGGCTGCTTTAATTCTACCGAAATTTCCAGAGGAAAATTGAGGGTTTTAGGTGCTGAAAATAGCTTGATCAGCTGGGGTTTTTCAGTGGGTTATGTGTGTAGAATTTCTGTTGGAGTAGGAGTTCAAAGCTGGCCGAAATTCCTACACAAAGCTGACCGAATTTTCTGTGTACAAGCTGGACGAATTTCAGTGTTTTTGTGTGAATAAAATTCTGGTTTTGTGCAGCTAAGGTACCCTAAATTGATGAGAAATATTTAGGTGTTTTGAGCTAGGATTTACAGAGTTGGATTGTTGCTAAGAAGCTGGAATCTTCGGACAGCTTGTGGTGACACAAGGCTGCCGAAATTCAGCTAGGAAAAGGAAGAAAATCCTAGTTGAATTTGGATTGAAATAAAATCTGATTTTATCAAGGATTTGGATCGATTTCCTCTAGTCCTAGAAGAGTTTGGATTGAGCTACAAGTCCTCCAAGAAGTGGCGGCACTTGCTGGAATTTTTTTCCAGATTTTTAGCTAACATTCTAGGATTAAAATCAACAAGGTTTCCTACTAAGAAAATGACTCATTAATTCCACCTATCCATGGCAACATCTATCTAGCTAAAATCAAGCTAATATTTTAATTACTAGCTAGGGTTCTTTCGAAAATCCTAAGGAACACAAGCTGAAAATTAAAGGTGAACTTAATTCACATCAAAGTCCTTGAATTTAGGAAATAAATATAGAGACTTATTTTCTTTGAGTAAAAATACTAAAATTTCTCTAGGATAGCTAGATTCTTTTTCGGCCAAGATAAGAAATGGTCTAAGGAAAAGAATTTCAAGAGGAGAAACTAACTTCACAAAAGGTAGGATTCGAACTTGGGTCACCAAAGGAAATCACCAACCTCCCCGCTATTCCAAAACAACTCCAATACTAATTTTTCTACAAGAAGTTCTTACCACCCCAATACTCATCCTTCCAAATCTTCGACCAAACCTCCCTTATCCAAATCTTTAACAACACAACTATTTCACATCAATTAATTCAAACGCAAGAGCAACGAAAAAATTCACATGCATCCATGCATATAAAATTATTCTAGATACCACATAAAATGCAAGATGCTATGCAATGCATGACTTTTCCCCATAGTCAAAGGTGGTTTTGGGCGGGGTATTACATCCCCTCCCCCTTAAGAGAATTTCGTCCCGAAATTCAGATTTCATACCCTTCGAGCATACCCGGATACTTCTGTCTTAACCATTCCTTCGTTTCCCACGTTACATCCTGTGCTCCATGATGATCCCAAAGTATCTTCACCATGGGTATCTGCTTGTTTCGGAGCATCTTAATACTCTGCTCCAAGATCTTAACGGGTCTTTCCACATAACTCAGATTGGGTTGCAACTCCAACGGTTCCTCATTGAGTACATGACTCGGATCGGGATTGTACCTTTTCAACTGAGAGACATGGAATACGTCATGCATCCCGGTTAGGCCATCAGGTAGATCCAGTCAGTAGGCAACCAGTCCAATTTTCTCCAATATCGGGAATGGTCCCAAGTACCTAGGACTCAACTTCCCTCCCCTCGGATGTTTCAGGATTCCTCTACTAGGAGTCAACTTCAAGAATGTACGGTCACCTACTTGGAACTCCTATTCCCTCCTCCTAGTGTCTTCATAACTTTTCTGTCTGCTTTGCGTTGCCCTTAGCATTTCCCAAATTAACTTAATCTTGTCCGTCATCTCCTGAATGCATACTTCACCAGTCTTTTGAACGTTCCCTTCTTCTGTCCATCCCCAGTATATCGGTACTTGGCATTTTTGCCCATACAGTGCTTCGTACGGCGCCATTCTGATCGACGCCTGATAGCTGTTGTTATATGCTAACTCCGTATGCGGTAAAGACTTAATCCACTTATCTCCAAAGTCCAAGATACATGCCCGAAGCATGTCTTCCAGTATCTGAATGACTCTTTCGGATTGACCGTCTGTTTGCGGATGAGCAGAGGTGCTGAATTTCAAGGTCGTGCCCAAGGACTCCTGGAACTTATCCCAGAACCTTGAAGTGAATCTAAGGTCCCTATCTGACACGATGTTCGACGGTACACCAGGCAACCTTACAATTTCTCGGGTATATGTCTGAGCCAACTTTTCCATCGAGTCCCTTACGTTTACCGGTATGAAGTGCGCTGTCTTGGTTAATTGGTCCACTACCACTCAGATCGCATCTTTGTGTGACTTGGTCATCGGAAGGCCAGTCACAAAGTCCATGGTCACCTCTTCCCATTTCCATTCGGGAATTGGTAACGGTTGCAATAAACCTGCAGACTTCTTATGCTCCATCTTAACCTTCTGGCATGTCGTGCGAGTTGACACATGCTCGAACTACATCCCTCTTCATTCCAGCCCACCAATATTTCCTCTTCAAGTCTTGGTACATCTTTACCTCCCCAGGGTGTATTGTGTATTTGCTCTTATGCGCTTCGTCCAGTATCCTCTTCCTTAAGTCTTGGATGTCCGGTACACAAATCCGGTCCCGAAAGTATAATACTCCCTTCTCGTCGGTCCGAAAATCGCTTCCTCCCCTCGCGATCTCTTTCTCCCTAAAAGTTTGAAATCCTGTGCTGCCCTATTGACCTGATACAATTTCCTGGTCCAGATCGGGTTTCAGGGTCAGGTTGCTCACGCAGATCTTCCTCTCTTGCACTTGCACCTCTTTCTCCAGGATATCCTGGACTGCCAACACCTCCTGTATTCTCAAGTGTGCCATTTTCACCTTCCGACTTAGAGCGTCTGCTACCACATTCGCTTTACCCGGATGATAGTTAATGGGGCACTTATATTCTTCCAAGAACTCCATCCACCTACGCTGCCGGAGATTCAAGTCCTTTTGCGTGAAGATGTACTTCAAACTCTTATGGTCCGTAAAAACCTCGTATTGTGCACCATACAAGTAATGTCGCCATTTCTTCAAGGAGAACACTAAAGCTGCTAGCTCTAGGTCATGCGTGGGATAATTAACTTCATGCGGCTTTAGCTTCCTAGATGCATAGGCTATGACCTTCCCTTCCTGCATCAGTACAGCTCCGAGTCCTTCCTCGGATGCATCTGTATAGAGTGCATAGGGCTTATTAGCCTCGGGCAGGCTCAGTACGGGAGCAGAAATCAACCTCCTCTTAAGTTCTTGGAAGCTCTTCTCGCACTTCTCACTCCAAGCAAAAACGACATCTTTCTTCAACAGTCGTGTCATCGGTGAAGCTAAAGTGGAGAAATTTTTAATGAAACGCCGATAGTATTCGGCTAGCCCAAGGAAACTTCGTATCTCAGTAATGTTCTCCGGTTGTTTCCAGTTAGCTACGGCTTCCACTTTGGTAGGGTCCACTTTGATCCCCTCCTTGGATATCACGTGACCAAGGAAAGACACTGAGCTCAGCCAAAACTCACACTTACTAAACTTAGCGTAAAGCTTGAATTCCCTCAGCTTCTCTAGGACCAATCTTAAGTGCTCCACGTGGTCCTCCGGATTTTTGGAGTAGATCAAAATGTCATTGATGAATATAACCACGAACTTTTCCAAGTATGGTTAAAAAATGCGATGCATCAAATCCATGAATACTGTCGGTGCGTTGGTTACACCGAATGGCATTACTACAAATTCGTAATAGCCATACCGCGTGTTGAATGCAGTCTTAGGAATGTCTTCTTCTTTGATCCTCACCTGATAGTATCCTTGCCGTAGGTCCAATTTCGAAAAGCAAGTAGCGCCTTGCAGTTGATCAAACAACTCATCGATCAAGGGTAGAGGGTATTTATTCTTGATCGTTAGATTGTTCAGTCCCCGACAATCGATACATAGCCTCAAGGTTCCATCTTTCTTCTTGACAAACAACACCAGGGCTCCCCACGGTGACGTACTCAGCCGAATGTAGCCTTGCCTTAGCAATTCTTCCAATTGCTCCTTCAACTCCTTCAACTCTGTCGGTGCCATCCGGTAGGGTGTTCTGGATACCGGTTCTGCTCCGGGAATTAGATCCACGGTGAACTCAACTTCCCGTTCAGGGGGTAGGGAAGTGAGCTCCGTAGGGAACACATCTAAAAAGTCTTTCACTACCTCCGTACTTTCCAAGGAACACTGGTCTTTCGGTTTGTTTAGGAGATACGCCAAATATCCCGTACATCCTTTCTTGAGTAACTTTTGGGCTTTAGCTCCAGCAATAAGAAATTTCAGTTCCTTCGTAGTGAAACCTCTATTGTGTGCAACCTATTAGGTTTCCTAATCAATTGGTAGCGAACATGAATTAATCCAAACGTCTTTGAGATTAATAATCCATAATTAATTAGAATTAATCCTATTAATTCTAATTAGGATTGGCTTATTAATTCATCAATTAATAACCCATATTCCTAGATCATGAGCGGCATCTAGCAACACATGATGACCACCCAAGAGTCCAGGAAGTCAAGTGGCTTGACATGAACCCTTCAATAACAAACTTCAGTATAATTAACTTCTTTCACCATATAATATCTTATTCGGTTTGGAGTACAGAATTAGTGCCAACTCCTTCCAGAATTAATTCTGGCCAAATACAATAGTACTTGTACCAGGAACCCACTACTCTAAATGTGTATCAATTGGAACTATTTCCAATACACAATCACCTTGGCCAAGGACTTTCTGAGTAGTAATTCCTACAAGTGGCCGTGAATATTCACCCCTACTATTAGGAGTGGTGAATCCTTTATTGACCCTCTCAACTACTTTCGTTTACCTCACAATGTACCTAATATTCATCCTATAGGTGGCCCTCGATCGAGCTCCGGAGATTGGAATCAAAGCACAAAGCTCAAAAAATAATGTACTTTGGAGATCTCAAGTCTAAGGATACTTGCACGTTTACTATATTGAGATTACATCACTGGCACTAAATAGTTATCCATGTGATTATCTCAAAGCTAGGTCATCCAATGAACATGTTCCATTAACAAGCATCCATGTGTTAACATTGAGTATCTTAATACTCATGGCTATGAGAACTGCCGCCTGATCAAATCAGGAAGTCTAACACATGCTAGTCTTAACGCATTAATGATGTCTTGTCTCTTAATACTATGACTACGGACTATTTAAGTACTAACGCCATCCAGTGTAATAGGAATCTTCTATCATGATCTCTATCATGATTTCCTTAACACAGTGTTGTACTAGGGACTTTATCGAACAATTATATTACTTAAAGTAAATAAAAGAAATTGTAAGATAAACAATGCCTTTTATTAAAATAAAATGTGTCTATACAATGTACAAGTGATTGCCTCTAGAGCACAACACTAACAAACTCCCACTTGCACTAGAGCCAATCATTTATGTAGCTAATACCTCAGTGGCTCGACATGACAATCATGTTTCTTTTAGGATAGTGCTTTGTAAGTGTGTCAGCTATGTTCTCATCCATGGGAACTCTTTCTATCTTTATTCCCTTAGCTGTTTCAGAAGCGGCTATGTACTTAGCATCTATCGTAGAGTTGGCAATAGTCTTTTGTTTGGAACTTTTCCAACTTATTGCCTCTCCACACAACGTAAACCTGTAGCCAGATTGCGATTTGAAATCATCTTTGTCAGATTGAAAACTGATATCAGTATACCCGTTTATTTTCAAATCACATTCTCCATACATATACTAAGAACATATCCTTAGTCCTTCGTAAATACTTAAGAATGTTCTTTACAGCCGCCCAATGACCCTCACCAGGGTCAGATTGGAATCTGCTCATCAAACTGAAGCACAAGATACATCAGGCCTAGTACATATCATAGCATACATAATAGATCCAACTGCCGAGGTATATGGAATCTTACTCATGTGATCCCTTTCAACTTGTGTCTTGGGAGATATCGACTTTGAAAGGCTTACACCATATGACATGGGTAAGAATCCCTTTTTGGATTGATCCATGCTAAACCTCTTTAGCACTTTATCTATGTATATAGATTGCGAAAAACCTAGCAACATTTTGGATCTATCTCTATAGATCCTTATTTTGAGAATATAGATTGCTTCACCAAGGTCTTTCATGGAGAATTGTTTGGACAACCAAACTTTAACCGTTTGCAAAATAGGTATATCGTTTCCTATTAGCAATATGTCATCTATGTGAAACCCCAGTCAGAACCAACCTTAGAGTAAGGGGGTTGGGATGCATATCATACTTTATTGCATGATTAAATATATTTTTAGATGATTTTATGTGATTTGGATTTGGGTTTTATAGTCTAGAGGGCTTGATTATAGTTATTGAGTAAGAAGGGCAAAATGGTAATTTTTGCTTGAGGTAAAAATAGGGAGATAACTTGAGGATTAAATAGGAAAAATATTTTAGAGAGAAAATAAGAACAAGAATTGTTGTGGTGTAGTGGTTAGAGCTTTGGAATTAATTCTTGAGGTCTTGGGTTCAAATTCCATCATTGGAGCTTTAGCATGATTAAATTTTATTTTTATTTGGGAATGTTGTATTTTCGGCCTTAGGTGCTTTAGAGTAGAGTAGAGGTGTTGTCCTACGGGAGACATGGTAGGAGTATCCTAATCATATTCTTGTGCCCTATAAAAATTCCTAAGGGAATTCATCCCTTCTTGATCCTTAATTTTTCCTACCTCTCAATTCATTAGGTTGGTCAATTTGTTCTAGCCAATTTCATTCCAGAAAATTAAGTAAAGTGCTGTGGCTCTAAAGGTTCAAAATCTCTAACGAAAAGACATCTTATGGTCTAAAAATGTGGAAGAGTTGGGGAAGGTTCCAAGAGAATTAATTCCCCTAGTGAACCTTCAAAACTCCACTCTAACTAGGTTCATTTCCTTCATGAAGTGTTCAGGAATTTTTTTTCCAACTTCTTGTGCATGCAAAGAGTCGAAATTCTCAGCCATTATTCCCTTCCAAATGCTGCTAGAAAATGGCCCTTTTGATCAGCTTGAAACCTGGAATTTTTTTGCCAATTTCAGACTGCACAAATGCTGTGCAAAACCAGAAAATTTTTTGGGCAAAATCACAGCATATATAGGTGAGTTCAAACCAAGCTGTTTTCTTCCAGTTTTTCTCCAGCTCCTTAGCCACGTTTTTCCTCCATGACCTCTGAAATTCTGGCTGTCCGAAAAATCTATCCAACAAATCCCTGCAATTTAGCTTGATTACTTTCCAAAAATTCCAGCCATCTTGTTTGGCAACCTTCCATAATCTCTTACTCAATTCACCAGGCTTCTTATTCACTATTAAGCACCCTACTTTCGACCACCATAAGCCGCCATAAGCCAGCACTAATCCCACGAAATGCTGCTCAATCAGTCAGCCATGGCAGACTTCAAAGCTGTACAAACAATCAAGATATTCTTAGGATATTTACTTTCCAAATTCACTTCCTAAAAATATTCTACCAAGATTGTAACAACTAACCTTTCCTTTTCCCTTCCAAATCACAAAATCAACTTCCCAAACCCTACTGAAAATCAGCCAGCCCTATTCCTCACAGAAAATTCGGCAGCTTTCCCTTCTCTCTCTCTCGCGATTTTCAGCAACCATCAAGAACACACACTACACCAAGAACACCTACTTCTTCTCTACACCTAATACCCCTCCAAACCATCTCAAATCCACTCGAAAATCTCCAGATTTAGTCTACTCATTGCTGTGAATCTATCAACACCATTATTAACATCAAACTCCTCCAAACATCTTGCTACTTCGGATCAAAAACAGAAATTTCTATGAAGAACAAGAACATCTTCAAGGTAAATTCACTCTATCACCATCATCCTCTTCAAACTCGATCCCTAGTGGGAACCTATATAAGCAATCATACTAATGATCTCTTCTCTCTCTCTCTCTCTCTCTCTCTCTCTCTCTCTCTCTCTCTCTCTCTCTCTCTCTCTCTCTCATGGCCGAAATCCCCCATCTTTGGCCGGATGACTTCTCATTCCATGATCTTGTTCTCGCCATCTCTCTTGGACGAGTTTAGCCATCTAGGAGTTGAGATCTATTCCAAACTCCTTCAAGACATTCATCAATCAAGTAAGTACCTTCAATCTTCCTTGTAAACTCTAGAATCATGTCTCTAGGATGATGTTGTGAGTAGGTGGATGGTGATAGGATTTGAGTATATATATTTATTGTTGAGATTGAAGCATGAGCAATTGTATGATTGTGAAGGAGATGGGATTTATGCATGAAAGGTTCATCTTAGATGATTGTGTGTTGATTTGAGGGTTGATGCATGTCATAGGTTGTATTTGTGTCAAAGCATGCTAGAGATTATGTCACCTTTGGTGAATAGGAGTTATATGCATGATTAGATTATTGAAGCCATGATCGTGTTTATGCTAGTAATGGTTAAATAATGTCTTAATAAATTTGGATCTATGCCTAGATGCAAGATTTGGATGATTTGATGAATCAAAGGATTGTGTATGTTATTGATTGTAGTTGGCCATAGAATCTTGATCATGATCTTGTTGTTCCTAAGCTAATTTTAGTTCATGAATAAAGTATTCAACACTAATTTTGCTAGTGAATTTTGAAAAACCCTAGGAAGGGTAGATTTGGAACTATTATGCATATAAATGATATTTTAGCCAAATAAATAATGATTTTTGCTAGCAAGTAAAATAAATAAATATTATTAAAAATAAAGAAATCAATTTAAGCCTTTATGAAAAAGATTTATGCTTAGTAAAATATTTACTACATCAAAACCCCTAAGGATTTACTTATTATTTTCCAAGAAAGGCTTATTCAATTTAATCTCAACTAGTTTTAACTATCAATTATTTTCTAACATCTAAACTATCATTAAATCACTATTTTACCTAGTACCACCTATGACTCTTGATCAAATAAACTCTAAATTTTCCTTAACAAGATTTAAACTTTCAACTTATTAGAATTTATTTCCCAAACCATTAATTATTTTAAATAACAAATTAAACTTAGCTTATAAACCTACTTATTTATTATTTTGCCTTAAAGCTTGGGACATTAGGATCATGGTAGTAGTGAAATGAGTTGATTTAAAATTGAGGAAGTGGATTGTAGCTTGAATCCGATTAAGATTTGTATTTACCTATGTGGGGTTAGGTCTGCTGTTCGAGACCTTGTTGTTGTGAGCAAGAATCAGGTAAGCTCCTGCATAAAACCTATCGATGTGAAATGTTTTCCTTATGGCAAGCTAAATATGGAGTGCATGGACACTCGTTTATTTGAAGGCAATTGAGGGTTGAATTTGTTCTTACTTCTAACACTTATTTAAACGTTACTGAGCAGATTTTCCAAACTTAAAATTCTTTCTAAAACTGATTGTTCCCAAAACTTTGGAAACCCTCAAATTACTAGTTTCGTGAAGAGCAATGCTTTGTTCATTTCATCCCAAGTGAGAAATGTCGTTGAGTACTTAATAAGGGTGGACTACTAGGACTAGTCTTTGAAGGGTTAGGGTAAGTCTCTCAGCAGGTGGCCACCTCTGAGGGGTAAGTCCTTCCCGGATAAGATGTCAGTCCAGTGAGTCGTGCCGGTCCGAGCTAGCAGTTTGTTTTCAGTCAAGTGACTGTATTTTGCCGGAATGGACACCCGGTTGTTGTTTGGGTATAGAGAAGGAGGAGTATCTTGCCCAGTAGGCCGATCACCTACTTTTGTCAGTCTGCACAAAGTGTCGGCATTCTGACCGGTTATGGGGCCCAACGTGTGGTAACCCATATCCCTTTCTTTCGAGTGGTTGATTTCATTACTTGTGTATGGCTAGATAAGCCAAAACACCACTCTTACTTTTGACTAATGCTTGATGCTTGCCAATGTTTTCTCTTATAAAAGTCTCACACTCTGCATCCATTAACTGATTTCACTAAACACCCAAAGCACACACAGACTTACTGAGATTTCTGTCTCATCACCTTTCTATCATGATTTCAGGATGATCCTGCTGTGGAGTTGAGTGGCTAGTAATATCTTCTTGGGAAGAGAATATGTCTTTTGATTTTATATATTACTTTGGGGAGGCGAGAGTGAATAATTTTATTTATGGTTTTGTTTTGGAATTCATGGATTTATTCTTGAAGTTTTCTCTGGGTTGTAAAAACTTTTTAAGTTAAATATTATTTTTATTCCACATTTTTTTGTGTGACCTAGTTATAAAGACCCATTGTCCTTTGGACGGGGCGACATCCCCGGCCCTGGCTGGCTTAGGCTTCGGGGGGTGTTACACCTTGGCCCGTTCTCCTTTTCCAGGAAAAGGAGTTTTAGTCATTTTACCTAGTAAACAAGACTCGCATATGCCATATGATTCATAATCAAATGACCCTAAGTCACCAAGCTTGTGTAACTTAGAAACACAACTTTCGTTTACATGAACTAAATGGCAATACCATAAGTAAGAGGTGTTAGAGTTATCCATTTTAGGTTTCTTATTGTTTATATTTATAATTGGATTATCCAAGTCTAGAACATATAAACCATTAACCAAATTTGCTGAACCATAGTGAATGTCATTCAAAGAAAAAGAACAACATATATTCTTAAATATTAAATGAAATCCACATAAGTTTAAACACGAAACTAAGATAATATTTTTCATTAAAATTGGTACATAATAACAGTTTTGCAGTTCAAGAATTAATCCCAAAGGCAAGTTCAACTCGTATGTCCCTACAGCAAGTGCAACAACCTTTGCCCTATTTGCAGTACGTAAGTCCACGTCACCTTTCTCTAGCCTTCTACTGCTCTTTAGTCCCTGTAAGTTATTGCACAAATGAGATCCACATCTGGTATCTAATACCCATATCTCATTTCTATAGGCAGTATTTATCTCAATCATAAACATACCCGGAGTAGAAGTAGAAGTGCTTGTAAGCTTCTCTTTCTGCCTCTTGTCCTTAATAGTCTCTAAGTAGGCTTTGTGTAACACCCCACCTTTTTACTTCCGATTTGCTACTACCTGTAATAGGATGAGAATTTATATCAATGGCCAGAACAAAAGTTGATTGGTATAATTAGATGAATACTTTGGTGAAATAAAGTTTTGTCGAGACCTTGATGTAATTATTAGATTTGTTCTACCTGTACCCTAAATTTTTGGAAGGCTATTAAGATTAATAAAATAAGAATTTTAGGGTACTTTAGAAAGAGAAATTGATTAGTACAATAAGACGCACGTTTTAGTGCGAATTATACTACACGGGGTATCGAGGGCATTTTCGTCATTTTAGCCGCGTTCATGACTTCGATCGCGAATTTGACCAAGTAGAGAGGGAATTGAAGAATTTAAGTGTTACCAATGGATTCAATAGAATTTTTGGAGTTGGATAGTGAAATAAAATATTTTTCCATTACGGACCCGATTTTGGTCATTTCTGAAGAAAATAGAAATTGCGGTTGGAAATGGGACGTGTGGCTTCTGATGATTGGTGGATGAAAATAAATGTTGTTTAGTGATTGGTTAATGAGGTCAAGTACTTCTATTTAATTGGTTGTGATAGGTTGAGATAATTTAGAGGGCCCACAAGAAATAAATAAGGATGGCCCACAAGCATGACAATCTTGATCAAGTTGGACTGCCTTTTGACTTCATTTGACCAAGCTTAATTAAGGTAATCTTGATTTGAGTAAGTTAACCATGGTTGATTATGCATGGCCATGCAAGATTAGAAAAAGAAATCTATTAATTCTTGAGAATTCTAGGAATTTCTACACTTCATCACCATATGGACCAATGAAAACTCGCCAAGTGTTGATTCTATGAATGGTTACAAGAACATTCATGCAAGAACTTTCTAAAGAATTCCATAGAACTCTTGAATATTCCAAAGAACACCTAAGTAGCTAAGTGGACCAATCAAGGGCTTCCAAATGTTAAGGCCATTTAATGCACCTTTGACTTGAAGACCATATTCCTCTATATATAGGCCATGAAGGCCAACTAAAATGGCTTTAGATAGCCAGAATTTCGGAGCAAACAAGAGAGAAAAGAGAGAAGAGAAAAGAAAAGGAAACAGAGAAGAAAGAGAGAGAGAAACTGGAAATAGAGAGGAGAGAAAGAGAGAAAGAAAAGCAAGAAGATGCTTGGACTATTCAGCCTCCAAATGCAGCAAAGAAAAGGTAAAGATCTACCTTACTTGAATTAAAGTTATTATATAAAGCATGGAGATCATTTTGGTATATATATTGTGAGAAGTTTATGTGTGAATTATGGAAACTAGTTAGGTGAAGTTGTGTGAAAGCTGTCCTTGTGTGCAGAAAATTCTGGGAGGTTTTATGTTTAGTAAATCTGTAATGTTTCTGGATTTGAACAAATGAGGCATATATCTTTGTAGATAAGGATCATAGAGACATTTTAGAACAAGTTTGAGGTTAATTGGATTTACAGATCAAAAGTTGTGGTGAAAATAGTAAAAGGAGCCAAATCAGTAACGGGATTTTATTACTGGATCTTTGTGTTCAAAACTGAACAAAATGAACAACAGAATTGGTACTCCATGAATTGGAACTTGTAAAGGGATTTCTTAAGGATATTTTACAATTGGTTTGACATCATTTGGATTTGTGGACTAAAAGTTATGGGCAAAACAAGTTAGGGTGTCAAACTGGAAAATTGCAGAATGTTAAGGAAAGAATGAATAGTGAAACTAAGTCAAAACTACTGAGGCTGTTTGCCCAGTACCATGATACTGGAACCAGAACTCTAAAAACATCCTATATTGAATTAAATTTAAGAGTCTTATGGCCATTTTGGTATATTATGGAGCTAAATCGGAGCTGTAAATTGAAAGTTATGTATAAAATAAAATGGTGTGTCAAACCAATGAAATTCCAGAAAGTAGTTCGAAAATGAATGGACTTAAGGGTGACTACTTATGTGATTTTGGATAAATTAATTGGGGAAACATGAAGTGAATCCCTTGTTTATGAAGGGAGGAAGGATTTGGAAAAATGAAAATGAAATAATTGATCAAACGGTAGAAAAATGACGCGAACGAAAGTTAAACGTTTTCCTTGACTGACGGCTAACCATCGGCCTCATTGGCTAACCGTCGGCCCGATCGGCTAAACGACGGTTGAACATCGGCTAACCGTCGGGCACGTCGGCCGGACGTCGGCTACCCGTCGGCTATATTTTGGCCAAATACGAATTGATCCAAAAATGATGTTTGATATAGGTTTAACGATAAACGGTCAACGAAACATTGAAAACGGTAGAAACGAAGGTTAAACGGCCATGAACGGAAATGATTGCTTAGGACACGAGGTGAATCCCTTAGATTTCTAAAACTCTTTCTAAAGCTAGTGTGCATTTTTTTTTTCAATGAAATGCTATATTATATACTGTTTGGAACATTTTATGGAAATATGTTTGGAAACATTGAATTTAATCCTCTTTTGAGATTAGAATTCTGGATTTCCTTAAATAAGTACCTTTTGGAATCGGATATTTGGAAAATGATCCAAATTTCCTTATTGGAATATTTTATGAAAACCTTTAGAACTCGGGTATTCGGTAAATGACCGAAGTATCTTTATTAGAACTCTTGTGAATATTTTTCAAATCGGGTAAGGGTATAATGACCTGAATACCCTCGGAAAGCCTTTTGGAAATTGGGTATCGGTAAAATGA
Organism: Voacanga thouarsii; assembly: GCA_026120185.1. Classification (NCBI taxonomy): domain Eukaryota; kingdom Viridiplantae; phylum Streptophyta; class Magnoliopsida; order Gentianales; family Apocynaceae; genus Voacanga; species Voacanga thouarsii. The sequence goes on along the minus strand of JANUWF010002029.1, from coordinate 913,747 downwards.
CATGAATACCCTTGGAAATGACTTTTGTGATCGAGTACGGGAAAAATGACCCGGTTACTCGTAGAAATACGTTTTGATGTGTGAATTGAACCTTTTATCAGGTTTCATCATGATTTTGGAGAAATGTTGTTCTGCCCCAAAAACTATTTTGATATGAACATTCTGTGAGATCAGATAACCCTCCGGCCTGATCAGTCAAATAGGGTTGGTATTGTTGCATTGAGTACTCAACAAGGACTTTGATCTTTGTACTAGCTCATGTTAGAGATAGACAATCCCAAGTAACCTGATCATTTCTGGGGATTGTCTTACTCCAAACAGGGTGACAGGATATTGAGATGAGTCGTACTTGGCTAGCCGTTTAGAGCCTGGCAATTATCACGTCTGTGGGCACTCTTTAATTGTGAGTCATTCGCTGGATGCTGGGCGGGTACACTCAGCGTGTTTGACTCCTTACCACCTCGATGGTGATTGACGTCAGGATTGGGACCCCTGGCTTATAGTGGCAAGTAAAAGATCCCTAAGTGCAAGGTGAGGTACATTTGTAAGCTGCTCATCATTCTGGCTAACACGGGTGACGTGCTGTAAGGCGCAGTCCCTGGCACAAGAAACTGTGTAGCCGAAGGCAAGGACTGCGGGACTTGTATACAGGCCGACCTTCTGTTGGAGAAGTGCCTGTGTTTCGAAAACTGGGGCAATGTTTTGAAATCTGAAATGAAGTTTTCCAAAAATTAGTGAGTTCTGAATACACTTTTCCTTAAAGAGTTTTGGAATCATTTCTAATGAACAAATGATAGGCTATTTCACAAAAGTTTTGTGTACTCTGCTTCTTTGATAAAGCACTAGCACACACGGGACTCACTGGGTGATTTTTCACTCACACGTGTCTTTTATCTTACTTTTTTGTAGGATCTAGAGTTGAAAGAACCTATGGATAGAGGATGATACCACAGTGATAGCAGAATAGGTTCCGAACATTTCCCTTTTGGATAATACCCTGTTGGCTTTTCGTTATAAAGACCCCTTGTCTAGGAAATTGGACGGGACGACACCCGGTGTTAGTATGCTTCCGCTATTACCTTTAGTAAAGGTGTTACACTTTATAGTTGCACCTTTTGTTGGGTATCTCAGGCTCGTATCCCGTACGGCGCAACGAAAAATAAATCGAGATACCCTCCCAGGACTCTTCTATGTGTGGAAAACAAGACATAACGACAATAAAGGCAACAACTTTTACCTTTGGGTGATCGTGCGAAGAACAAAAATTTTCTTCTTCAAGTTGAGGCGCAATCCAGCAATCCTCGTGATCAACCTCCATGTGAGTTGAACGTCTACCCACTATAATCACAGTGTGTGATTATCTCTAATAGTAATCCACATAGAGGAATACTCAAGCACGTAGTTTTCTGTGCTAGCAGAAATTCTAAGTGGTGGCTAGGGTTCCTCTTCAAGATCAAATCGAGAGAGAAGAAGAGAAAAAGTTCGTGGCTGTTGTTTCTTTTGTGTGTTGTTCAGCTATTGGCTAGGGTTTTTCGAGTGTTATTAGCTACTATATATCACACGAAATTCCCTTCCCAAAACTGAGAATTCTAATCCTATTAGAATTCCCTAATTGTAATTGGAAACATCAAGTTCTCACAATTACAACTTGTACCGCAAATTATAACTAATTATAATTTGTCCACAACAACTTTTCTTTCTCTCAATCAACCCCACAATGTTATCAAATAACATCTTGAGTATATAATCCTCTATTGTGTGTGACCTATTAGGTTTTCCAATCAATTGGTAGAGAACATGAATTAATCTAAACGTCTTTGAGATTAATAATTCATAATTAATTAGAATTAATCCTATTAATTCTAATCAGGATTGGTTTAATAATTCATCAATTAATAAATCCATATTCTCAGATCATGAGCGGTATCTAGCAACACATCATGACTGTAACACCCCACTACCTAGGCCCGCCAGGGCCGGGGATGTCGCCCCGTCCAAAGGACAAGGGGTCTTTATAACTAGGTCACACAATCAGAATAGTGAAATAAAAATGATATTTTAACTTAAAATTTATTACAACCCAAGAATAAATCCAAGAATTCCGAAAAACAAAACCATAATAAAAATTATCCACTCTCAACTCCCCAAAGCACGACACAAATCAATTATCAGAAAAATCTTCCAAGGCAAGCAATATCTAGCTACTCATCCCCATAGCAGGATCGACCTGAAATCATGGTAAAAAGGGTGATGAGACAAAAATTTCAGTAAGTCCTTGTGTGCTTTGAGTGTCAAGTGAAAACAATTCGTGAATGCAGAGTATAAAATCTTTATAAGAGAAATACTGGCAAGCAATAAATATTAGTTAAAACCCAGAGTGGCGTTTTGGCTTTTCCCGCCATACACAATAATTAAAATCAACCACTCAAAACAAAGGGTCATGGGTTACCACACGTTGGGCCCCATAACCAGTCAGAAGGCAGACACTTTGTGTAGACTGACAAAAAGGTAAGTGATCGGCCTACCGGGCAAGATACTCCTTCTTCTCTATACCCAAACAACAACCGGGTGTCCATTCTGGCAAAACACAGTCACTTGACTGAAATAAAAAACTGCTAGCTCGGACTGGCATGACTAAGTAGTACTGACGTTTCTCTAAGTTGAGTTCACCTTCTGGAGGTGCCCTCCTGCCAGAAGACTCACTCTTGCTCTTCAAAACTAGTACTACTAGCCTACCCTTATTGAGTACTCAACGAACGTATCCCACTTGGGAAAAATAAACAAAACACAGTTTCACTTGAAAATGGCAATTAAGGGTTTTCCAAAGTCTTTGTCAAAATCAATTTTAGAAAGAATTTTGAGTTTGAGTAAATCTACTTATTGATTCAAGTAATTCATTTGACTGAAATAAGAAAGAAGTCACTCCTCAATTGCCTTTACAAAATGAGTGTCCATGCACTCTACATTTGACTTGCCATAATAAACAGTTTTACATCAATCAGGTTTTATGCAGGAGCTTACCTGATCCTTGCTCACAATAAAGGTCTCCAACAGCTTACCTAACCCCGCATGGGGTAAATACAAACCACAATCAAACTCAAGCTAAAATTCACTTTCGCAAATAAAACTAACTTAACTCACTACTACAACCATGATCCTAGTGTCCCAAGCTTTAAGGCCAAACAATAAATAAAAAGGTTTATAAGCCAAGGCTAATTTGATATTTAAAATAATTAGTGTTTTGGGAAATAGGTACTAATAAGTTGAAGGGTTAAATCTTGCTAAAATAATTTAGAGTTTATTTGATGAAAGGTCCTAGGTGGTATTAGATAAAATAATAATTTATTAATAATTAATTGCTGGAAAATAATTGATAATTAAAACTAGTTGAAAATAAAGTTTAATGAGTCTTGATTGAAAGATAATAAATAAATTTTAATAGGTTTTGGTTAAAAGATAACAATTAAATTTTAATAATAAATATTTTACTTGATATGATTATTTTCATAAAAGGCTTTATCATTTTATAGAATAAATAAATATATATATATATATATATTTCTAGCAAAAGCTATTATTTATTTATCTAAAATATCATTTTTATATATAATAATCCAAATCTACCCTTCCTGGGGTTTTTTCGAGATTACTAGCAAAAATCATAATATTAAATATTTTATTGAAGGAATAAAATTAGCTTAGGGACAACTAGATCATGATCATAATCATATTGCTAACCACTATCATGAACATAAACTCCCTCCAATTCATCAAATCATCCAAATCATGAATAAAATGGTAGATCTAAATTTATCAGGGCATGATCCAACCTTTACTAGCATAAACATAATCACGGCTTCAACAATCATACTTGAATATAAATCCTATTCACCAACGGTGACATAATCTCTAACATGCTTGATCACATATATCCCTCTCAACATGGAGACATGCATTAAACCCTAAAACATCATAATATCAGCCAAGATAAATCATCACATGCATCAACCCCAACTCCACCATATACACACATTCATTCATGCTTCAAACTCAACTCATCACAACAACATATGCTTAAACCACACTCATAGCCCATCTCCTTCCAATATCATCCTAGAGACATGAATCTAGAGCCTAAAAAGAGGGTTGAAGGGACTTACTTGATTGATGAGTACCTTGAAGGAGTTTCGAATGGATCTCAACTCCTAGATGTCTAAATCCGTCCAAGGGAGATGAAGAAAGCATGGTCATTGGTGAAGAAGTCATTCGGCCAAGAGGGAGAGAGTGTTCGGCCAAGAGAGAGAAAGAGAGAGAGAGAGAGAGAGAGAGAGAGCGAGAGAGAGAGAAAAGAAGAAGAAAGTCCATTAGCATGTTTATTCATATACATATTCATTAGAGATCAAAGATTAGTGAAGATGAAGTTGATTGAACAAACCTACCTTAAAGGTGTTCTTGAGCCTTCACCAAAAATTCTGATTTTTTATCTAAAAGAGCAAGTTGGATTTTGGAGTTTGATGTTTAAAATGGTATGGATGGACTCATGGTAGTGAGTAGATAAATTTTGGAGTTTTTTGAAAGAAGTTTGAAGTGATTTGGAGAGGTATTAGGCGAAAGAAAAGAGTAGGTGTTCTTGGTGTTCTATGTGTGCTTGAAGGTTGAAGAGAATGGAGGGATTTTGGTTAATGCTAGCAGAAATTCTGAGGGAGAGAGTGACCGAATTGTTAGAGTATTTTAGGTAGATGATTTTCTGGTTTGAAAGGGAAAATGAAAGATTAGTTGTTGAAATCCTAAAAGAATATTTTTGGAGATCAAATTTGGAAACAAATTATAACAAGAATATTTTTTATCAATGGAAGCTTTTTGGAAATTGCTATGGCCGAATTGTTGTGCAGTGTTTCTGCTGGATGAAAGCTGGTTGAAGAGGGATAATGGTGGCCGAAAAGAAGGATTGTATTGGTGAAGAATAAGTTTGGTTGTTTGAGGAACATTTTATGGAAGGTTGCTAAATTCATGTTGCTGGAATTTTGGTATCCAATCAGGCATGATTGCAGAGATTTGTTGCAGATATTTTTGGGCAGCCATGTCTGATTTTCATGCAGGAGCTTGGGGAAGACAATTGAGTTCTGATCATAGCTGTCTAAGAGTGGTTTGTGCAGAAGAAAGCTGAAGTTTCGGCCAGGGATGAATTAGGAAACAAAGCTGGAAAATTTTCGGCACAGAATTTTCGCCATTGCTGGAATTTCTCTAGGCAGTTTCAACTGCCATTTTCCAGCCAGGTTGTAAAGAGTTTGAAGGGGATTTTAGAGGCCTTTCATGGCTGTTTTCCAGCCATCTTCATGGAGGAAAAACATGGCTAAGGAGCTGGAAGAAAGTTGGAAGAAAATAGCTTGGTTTAGGACAACCAAAGCTGCGAATTTGCCTAGAATTTTTCTGGTTTTTGCGCAACATTTGTGCAGCTCGAAATTAACCAGAAAATTCCAGATTGCAAGCTGATATAAAGAGCCATTTTATGGCAGCATTTGGGAGGGAATAATGGCTGAGAATTTTGACACCTTGAAGACACAAGAAGTTGGAAAATTTTCAGTTCATGACATGAAGGAAAATGAACCTAGTTAGAGTGAAATTTTAGAAGGTTCACTAGAGGGATTTATTCTCTTGGAATCTTCCACCTTTTCGGACCATAAGATGTCTTTTACTAAGACATTTTGAACCTTTAAAGCCACAGCACTTTACTGTAATTTCTGGAATAAAATTGGCTAGAACAAATGTGATCAATCTAATGAATTGAGAATTAGGAGAAATTAAAGATCAAGAAGAAATGAATTTTCTTGGGAAATTTTTGAGTAGGCACAAGAATAGGATTAGAGTACTCCTATCATGTCTCCCCTAGGACAGCACCTCTACCCTATGCTAAGGAACTTAAGGCCGAAAATACCTCTTCCCAAGCAAAAATAAAATTTAATCATGCTAAAGCTCATATGATGGAATTTGAACTCAAGACCTCAAGAATTTATTCCAAAGCTCTAACCACTAACCATAACAACTCTTGTTCTTATTTTCTTTCTAAAATATTTTTCCTATTTAATCCTCAAGCTATCTCCCTATTTTCACCTCAAGTAAAAATTACCATTTTGCCCTTCTTTCTCAATAATCATAATTCAGCCCTCTAGACTATAAAACACAAATTCAAAGCACATAAAATCATATAGAAATATATTTAAACATAAAATAAAAAATGATATGCATCCCAACCCCCTTACTCTAAGGTTGGTTCTGACTGGAGTTTCACAATGACCACCTAAGAGTCTACGAAGTCAAGTTGCTTGACATGAACCCTTTAATAACAAACTTCAGTACAATTAACTCCTTTCACCATACAATATCTCATTCAGTTTAGAGTACAGAATTAGTGCCAACTCCCTCCAGAAATAATTCTGGCCCGAATACAATAGTACTTGTACCAAGAGCCCAGTACTCTAGATGTGTATCAATTAGAACTGTTTCCAATACACAATCGCCTTGGCCAAGGACTTTCCGAGTAGTAATTCCTATAAGTGGCTGTGAGATATTCGCTCCTACTATTAGGAGTGGTGAATCCTTTATTGACCCTCCCAACTACTTTCGTTTACCTCACAATGTACCCAATATCCATCCCATAGGTGGCCCTCGATCATGCTCTGGAGATTGGAATCAAAGTACAAAGCTCAGTAAACAAAGTACCTTGAAGATCTCAAGTCTAAGGATACTTGCATGTTTGCTATATTGAGATTATATCACTGGTACTAAATAGTTATCCATATGATTATCTCAAAGCTAGGTCATTCAATGAACTTATTCCATTAACAAGCATCCATGTTTTAACTTTGAGTATCTCAATACTCACGGTTTTGAGAAACACCACATGATCAAATCAGGAAGTCTAACACATGCTAGTCTTAACGCATTACTGATGTCTTGCCTCATTAATACTATGACTAGGTACTATTTAAGTACTAACACCATCCAGTGTAGTAGGAATCTCATATCATGATCTCTATCATGATTCCCTTAACACAGTGTTGTACTAGGGACTTTATCAAACAGTTATATTACTTAAAGTAAACAAAAAGAAACTGTAAGATAAATAATGCCTTTTATTAAAATAAAATATGTCATATACAATGTACAAGTGATTGCCTCTAAGGCACAACACTAACACCTCTAGTGGCCCATCTTCCCACAATGATGGCATGGGCCCTTGGTAGCTACATCTTTCTTATTCACACTACCTTTGGGCTTCATAGGAGCCTTCTTCTTTTTCTTTTGAACTTTCTTCTTAGAAGAGGAAGATTCTACCATTAAAACTGTATTGGAATCCTTCTTCATGGAGGACTATGCAGTTTTGAGAAGATTGATCAACTCAGGAATGGTGGACTCAATCTTGTTCATCTGATAGTTAATCACAAATTGTGAGAAACTATTAGGCACCAGAAACTCCCTCCTCCTACTTCCGTGAAGTCTATTTGAAGTTTTCTTGGTCATGCTAGTTTCTTTAGAATATTCATCTTAGATTTCTCAAAAATTTCTAATCATTTTACCTCTTTACTTGAAAAAGGTGTTGTTTTTTATTTTGATAAAAAATGTCTCAATGCTTTCAATGTTCTTAAAAATAAATTGATCAATTATCTTATTTTAATTGCACCAAATTGGTCTCTTCCTTTTGAATTAATGTGTGATTGATAGGGACTAAAATCACAATTATTTTCCTAGTTATTTGAGTTTATTTTGAGATACTTTTGTAATGATAACTAAGAATATTCCTTCCTATTTGACAATTTTCTTGTAGAAAGTGTTTTTGACGAATTTGTGCAAATTTGAGTTAAATTCAAGCAAAGCTGGAGATTTTCCAGAACACACTTGGTGCTAAGTCTGGCAAGTAGATCAGGCGCTAGGTCCATTCTGGATGGCCAGAGGAAAATAGAGCAAAACATAGAGGAGAAATAGATTGCACATGGTGCCCAGTAGGTCGATTTGACCCGGTGCCAGGCCCGTTCTGGGATGCCAAAATCTTATGCACGAATTTAGGAATTTTTTAATAATTTTGGTATTTTTCGAATCCTACTCGGCCATGACTCCTCAAGCAATGAATTTAGCATCCAAGGCCTATAAAAGTAAGAGAAAACACAAGAGAAGAAAGGGTGAATGCAAGAGCAAAAATTCCAAACATTTATTGAATGAGGAATTCACCAAACCAATGAGGGTTGTTCGAAAGAGTCTTCAAGTGAGAAGAAAGTGGCTTGTCTATAAGTGCTTTTTTTACATTTGTTTTATTTTCCTTAAACAATGATGTATTTTTATTTGTAATTTGACATTATTTTGGAATTTATGATTTTGTGTTAATTTGGTTATTTGGTCAATTTTTTATCATCTTTGGTGTTTGATTACTTGTTATTATTGGTTATTTATGCGAGTTTTTCTAATTGACTTGGAAAACGATGTTAGGAGTTTATTGCTTTGATTTTGTATTTGTCAAATCTTAATGGACTTGGGAAACGAAGTTAGGATTAAAGGACTAAAGTAGTCAAATATTTGTTGATTTCACCTCGAGCAAAGGGTCATTAGCTAATTTTATATTTATGAGGAATTGAGCTTAATACATGTTTTGGTTATGTTGGTTTGATTGGAAAATCTTCTAATTTAATCAAAAGATAGTGATTTCATGGATTGGGAAAGAAGTGGAATCTATCTAAGTACATTCATGACTTGGGAAACGATTGAATTTTACTTTATATTCTTTCATAATGCCAAGATAATAATTAATTGAGAGAATTGCTAGTTGATTCATTATCATGTTATCTAGGATAATTGTCTAAATTGCATATTCCGACATCCTTGAGTTCTATATATTTCTTTATTTTTCTTTTTATTATTTTCTCACTTTATTTGGATCGGTTAAACAATGAAAAGTAATTATTGTGTACTTATTCCTTTGAGTATCGATACTTGTTAATTCCCTATACTTTGCTTACGATAAGTATACTTGCTCATATATGTATTTTGGAATTAATGTTTTAATTAAAACTTGACTAAGGGATGGATTTAAATTTGATAATTAGTATACACCCAAAATTTACGCATCAGTGATGCAAGTGATTTTGCAGTAGGTGCGATGCTTGGACAAATAAGGAATAAGCATTTTCAACCAATTTACTATGCAAGCAAAACTCTTACAGCAGCATAAGAGAATTACACTATAACAGAGAAAGAATTGCTTTCAATAGTGTTTACTTTCGATAAATTCTGTTCTTATCTTGTTTTGTCCAATGGCATTGTGTATACGGACCATTCCGCCCTTAAATTCCTACTAACCAAGTATGATTCCAAACTAAGATTGATAAGATGGGTTTTGTTGTCGTAGGAATTTGACTTGGAAATTAGGGGAAAAATTTAGCTAAAAATTTAGTTGTGGATCACTTATCTAGGTTGGAAAATCCCAACTTAGAACCTTTGGCTAAAGAAGACATCAATGACACCTTTTCGGATGAACAACTTCTACTTGATGGTGAGCTTTCTCAAACATCTTGGTATGTAGATTTTGCTAATTACTTGGTTGTAGGAATTATTCTGGAAGATTTCACTACGCAACAAAAGAAGAAATTGCTCTCCCAGGTAAAGCATTACTTTTGGAAAGATCCCTACTTGTTTCGGCGTTGTTTGAATCAAATCATTCGAAGATGTGTGGATTCCGTGGAAAGTGCAAAAATCTTAAAACATTATCATGAAGGACCCATGGGAGGCCACTACCAAGCTAACAATACCGCAAGAAAAGTGCTTGAGTCTAGATTTTATTAGCCTACACTCTTCAAGGACTCTCGCAGGTTTTTTCAAAATTGTGATAGGTGCCAACGTACAAGTAACATTTCTAAATCTAATGAGATGCCATTACAAATTTTTCAAGCTTGTGAAATTTTTTATTGTTGGGGAATTGATTTCATAGGCCCTTTTCCTAATTCTTTGGGTAACAAATACATCTTGGTTATGGTTGAATATGTATCTAAGTGGGCTAAGGCGCAAACCTTACCTACTAATGATGCTCGAGTTGTAGTCAAATTTCTTAAAAAACTTTTCACCCGGTTTGGAGTGCCTAAAGTACTCATTAGTGATAAAGGAACCCATTTTTGTAATATCCAATTAGATAAAGTTCTCAAACATTTCAAGGTTACTCATAAGTTTGCTATCCCCTATCACCCCCAAACAAGTGGCTAAGTTAAGGTGGTTAATAGAGAATTAAAACGAATTTTAGAAAAGTGGTTAATCACACGAGAAAGGATTGGAGTTTAGAACTAGATAATACTCTTTGGGCCTATAGGACAGTTTTTAAAACTCCCCTTGGTACTACCCCTTATCGATTGATATATGGAAAATCTTGTCATTTACTTGTAGAAATTGAACACAAAGCTTATTGGGCTATCAAACTTGTTAACTTTGATTTTGAGCTTGCTGGACAATCTAGGTTACTTCACGTGAATGCATTGAATGAATTGTGCATGGCTGCATATGATAATTCTCTAATCTACAAAAAGCAGGTAAACGGTGGCATGACAAACATATTGATCAATCTCGGGCGTTTAAAGAAGGTGATCAAGTGTTGTTGTTTAATTCTCGCTTATAACTCTTTCCAGGTAAGTTGAAATCACAATGGTTAGGGCCATATGTGGTGATTAAGGTTTTTCCTTTTGGTACTCTTGAAGTTTCTCACCCGGTTAATGGTACGTTCAAAGTCAATAGAAATAGGGTGAAGCATTATTTTGGTGAAACTTTTGACACCTTCGCTCATGTGGATATTTTCCTCTATGATCCATGACCTTTCTTAGGATTTCTTTTTAATTGCTTTGTTTCTTTTATTTCATTTTATTTTGATTTTCTTTTTCTTTTTTTACATTTATGTTTTCTTGTTTTTGTTTCTTTTAAGTTAGGTACTCTTGTGACTTTTCTAATGACTACTCTTTGTGGTGCATTAAAACATGTCGGACCTATTATGTAATTGAGGTACTTTCTTCTCTTTATTCTCCCTCTTTATTGGTTGTGGTTTTCTTGGTTTTTCTTTTATTTTTATATCTTTTTCCATTAAGGACAATGTCCAGTTTAAGTGTGTGTGTGGGGAAGGAAGGGGGGGGGGGGGGAGGGGGGAGAATGGTGCTGAAGAAATATTTTTCGTATCATTTTTGTCTGAATTTTTTCAAAAATTTTTATGGTTGTCATTGTTTAAGAAATGATGTAATTTTTTTTCTTACTTGGTGATAGGGGCTAAAATCACTATTATTTTTCTAATTATTTAAGGTCGTTTTGTGATACATTTATTGTAATACTGAGTTATATTCCTTCCTATTTGATATTTTGTTTGTGAAAAGTGTTTTTGGCAAATTTATGCAGATTTGAGTTAAAATCAAGCAGAATACCATAATACACCTGGTATTCTTTTAAGTTAGGTACTCTTGTGAACAATTCCACAATACACCTAGCACCAGGCCTAGCCAGTGGACCAGGTGTCAGGTCCATTCTAGTCCAATAGAGCAATTCGAGCAACTTTTAGTACAAAAGTAGAACATACTTGGCGCTAGGTTTGACAAGTGTACCTAGCGCGGGGTCTGTTCTGACAGTCGATAAGAACAGACCAAAGACAGAGCAAAAATAGGGAAAGAATAGAGTGCACCTAGTGTCAAGTGGGTCGAAGGTACCCAGTTCCAGGTACACACTGGAAGGCGAATATTATGTGCATGAAATTAGGAATTTTTCAATAATTTTGGTATTTTCTGAATCCTACTCGGCCAAGACTTCCTAAGTCATGAATTTAGCATCTAAAAGGCCTATAAAAGCACAAGAAAACACAAGAGAAAGGGGTGATTTTAAGGATCCAAGCTAGCTACTCAATCACCACTCAAATGAGCATTGTTTAAATTAGTTTTTCAAGAGAAGAAGAAGAGCTTGTCTATAAGTTTTATCTTTTATCCTCTGTTTACTCTTCTTGAACAATGATGTGCTTAATATTTTGATTGTAATTGGATATTATTTTGGAGATTATGATTTTGAGTTAATTGAAATTTTTTATCAATCTATTGTTATATCTGGTATTTGATTACTTGTTATCATTGGTTATTGATGCGAGTTTTTCTAATTGACTCGACAAAACGATGTTAGGAGTTTCATTGCATTAGTTTCGTATTTGTTAAATCTTAATGGACTTAAACAACGAAGTTAAGATTATAGGACTAAGTGATCAAAGATTAAGTTGATTTCGCCTTAACAAAAGGTCATTAGCTAATTTTATGTTTTAAGGAATTGAGATTCATGTATATTTTGGTTAGGATGGCTTGATTAACAAATCTGCTAATTGAATCAAAATATAATGATGAGCTTAATGCATGTTTTAGTTATGTTAGATTGATTCACAAATCTGTTAATATGAATCAAAATATAATGATTCCATGGATTGAAAAATGAAGTGGAATTTATTGCTATATTCGTTCATGATGCCAAGATGACAATTGATTGTGATGAATGCTAATTAATTCAATCTTCTGTTTTCAAGATAATTGTCTAGTTGCATGATATTGCATCCTTGAGTTATATCTATTTTTATCTTTATTTATTTTCCTATTTATTTTCTTCTTATTTTATTTGCTAACCAATAAAGATTTGGGTAAAGTAATGTGGGAACCTAAGTTCTCATGGATTCAATACTTACTATTCCCTATACTATACGATGGGTATAGTTGCCCGTATGTGTGGTTTTAGTGGTTGGAATTTTAATTAAAGCTTGATTGATTATGTAATTTGTTGATAATATTTTCTATACTAAAAAACATCCATCAAGTTTTTGGCGCCATTGTCGGGGATGGGCACTATCAGAAACACTCGAATCTTGCTGATTTAACTTTTCTTGTATTCATATATACTACTAACTTTTGTGTTTAAGTAGCTTGTGAATATTTCTAATTTGTGTGTTTTTATTTTCTCTATTTTTTCGTGATTTTTTTTTCGATTTGATTTTTTTTTTCTTTGAGTGTGAGATTCAAAGCATCATCATGAATAATTATTCATGGCACAATGTCAAAGGAACTATAATGATGATATGTTAGCAAGGTTGCAAGCTCAGATTAACCCTTTTAGTGAGACGTCACTTGAAGCTTCAATTAAATCCTTTGTTGCCAACAAAAACACGTCCATTAGGTAGTATGAAAAAGCATCCCAATGAATGAGTACTACAAAAACACAACTAGCCAAATTGGTTGAAGATGCCATAAATGCCCATACACTCGAACAAAAGAATCCCCAAGGAGATGAGAAAGGATATGAGGAACAATTCCCAATATAGAAAAAGAAGTATTCGATTCTACTCTATGTGCTAATAATTTTAATCTCTCCTTGTCACATAATTTCTTAGGTTCCTCTACATTCTTAGAGGACAATGGTCCAAATGATGATGTGTTATGCTTAACATACCTCGAGAAGTTGGATCTTTCTCTAATGCATCATACAAAACCCTTGGAGGATGTTGACAAATTCTACCCTTCATCTCATCGAAAGGGAGGTAACTTAGTTTTTATAGACCATGCATTGAAAAGCAACAATTTCTTGATCCCATCTTTGAAAACTCAAATACTAAGTTTTAAGGAAAATTTTCATTATGACAAATCTTTTGAAGGGTTAAATGCTGATTTCACGTTTGATGTATTTTCTAGAGACCATACGCAATTATTTGTGGGTAAAAATATTTGTGTGTCTACAAGAATGTTAAAGAATGAGATTCATGTGTTTTGTTTTACTGAGAAAAATTATTTTCATGAACATGGCCTTTTTTATAAACCTCCCTTCTTTCTACATTCATCATGCCTATATTCTATTGTGAGCTTTAATTTCTTTTCAAAAGGTTTGATGAGGAAGCATGATGAGTGGAAAGATTTTTTTGTTTTGTGTTTGGTTTTGTTAAGTATTTTATTTTTCCTCTCCTAAATAAGGAAAATATTTTTCATCTTAAGTGTGGGGGAGTGAGTCGTGTCTTTATTTGCTTTCTTAAGATTTTTCTTTTAGTAATTTTCTTTCGTTTGTTTTTTTTTTTTTTATTTGGGTGTGTTTTTATTTTTTTATTATCTTCTTTGTGCTTTTATTTGTGTTATGTTTTATAGGTAGGAATAAATGTTTTTTAGACAATCCCTTCTCTCTATTCTATGTTTTGATATCTATTGGAGCGTTATTGCGCTTGGGAAGTATTGCTTAAACTTTCAACCTCCTTTATCATTTTTGGTCCCTTTGGAGATGCTTTATTGTGTTAATTTTTTGCCAATAAAGACATTGTCCAATTTAAGTGTGGGGGAGTGGTTTAGTAATATTCTTTGTCCAAGTTTTTATCAACCATCTTGGTGTTTTCTTGGTACCAAACAATTTTGTTGAAAAATTAAAAAAAAATGAAAATTTTGAACACTTTGAAAATTTGGAGATTTGGAGCTAAATTGAGCTTATTTTTCTATAATGGAGTTGTGATTTTCTTTTTAACTTTGGATATGGATTTGTCATTAATTTTGGTTTGATTTTTATTAAGAAATTAAACTTGTGTATTAAGTTGGATTTTTGCTAAGTCTTGAGAATTTATGTTAACCTTGGTTATATTTGGTATTTGAGTTTTGTTTTATTCTTTGAGTTTGAATGTGGATTATATGAGGAACTATGGAAAGAGTTGTTGATTAATTCTTGTATTATAGATTTAAAGTTTGCTTGACTTTGAGTTGTGAATAAGGAATGTGAGAAAATAAAATAAAAAGAAAAAAAATAGTTGAGTGAGTTGGAAAGAATGTGAGTTGAAAAAAAATGCTTTTTATCTTAGAAAGAAAAAAAGAAAAAGACCTTTTGCTGAAAAATGGGCCAATACGGTGAGTGGAAGAGAAGAAACAAAGAAGCAGCACGCTCTCTTGAGGCTATCCCGAAGGCAAGTAAGCTAAAAGAGAGAAAAAAAAAGGCTAAAAAAATGATGACTAAAAGGGGGCTAATACGGTCTGTGAAGAGAAATTCATGCACTTGAGGCTATCAATTCCCTAAGTCATTGAAAAAAATTGAGAGAAAAAAAGAGAATGGAGTGTTTTCCTTATCTCATTTCTTGAGTTGAGTAAATTTGAGTTTGTAATGCTTGAATTTGTTAAATGGCTTGACTTGTATAATTTATGTTATCTATATTTTTGCTTGAGAAGTAGGATGATTTTCTTGTACTAGATGTAAACATGTTTAACTTAACTTTGATGGCCTTAGGATTGTTTGATTTAATGCATGAGTTTATAAAGTTTTGAAAGGGTTGAGTGAATGACAAGTTTGTGTTTGAGGTTGGAAAAAGATTATTCCTTTATTATGGACGAATGTGCTAAGGATAAGTTGAAATTTTGTTTTGTCTTAAGCCATATGCTTAGTGCCTAATTGTTGTTTGCTTGAGGACAAACAAATATTCAAGTGTGGGGGTATGTGATAAAGGCTAAAATCACCATTATATTTCTAGTTATTGTGGTCATTTTGCGATACATTTGTTGTAATAACTAGGCATATTCCTTCCTATTTGATATTTTGCTTGTGAAAATTATTTTTGATAAATTTGTGCAAATTTGAGTTAAAATCAAGCAAAAAGTGAACAATTCTAGAATGCACCTGGCACCAGGCCTGGCCAATTGACGAAGTGTCACATCCATTCTGGTCCAGCAGAGCAATTCGAGCAAGTTTCAGTACAAAAGCAGAATAGACCTGGTGCTAGGTCTGGCAAGTGTAAGTGGCTCTGGGTCCATTCTGACTACCAATGAGAACAGACCAAAAACAGAACAAAAATAGGGGAAGAAGAAAGTGCACCTTGTGCTGGGTGGGTCAAAGGTACCTAGCGCCAAGTACGCTCTGGAAGGCGAATATTCTGTGCACGAAATTAGGAATTTTTCAATGATTTTAGTATTTTTCGAATCCTACTCAGCCAAGACTTCTTAAGCCACGAATTTAGCATCCAAGAGGCCTATAAAAGCACAAGAAAATACAAGAGGAAGGGGTGATTTGAAGGATCCAAGATAACTACTCAATCACCACTCAAATGAGTATTGTTCAAAGGAGGTTTTCAAGAGAAGAAGAAGGGCTTGTCTGTGAGTTTTATCTTTTATCCTTTGTTTAATTTTCTAGAACAATGATATACTTGATTTTTTTTATTTTTTTTTTTGTAATTGGATATTATTTTTGAGATTATAATTTTGAGTTAATTGGAATTTTTTATCAATCTATTGTTATCTTTGGTATTTGATTACTTGTTCTCATTGGTTATCGATGCGAATTCTTCTAATTGACTCGATAAAATGGTGTTAGGAGTTTCATTGCATTAGTTTCATATTTGTTAAATCTTAATGGACTTGAACGACGAAGTTTAGATTATACGACTAAGTGATCAAAGATTAAGTTGATTTCGCCTAGACAAAAGGTCATTAGCTAATTTCATGTTTCAAGGAATTGAGATTCATGCATATTTTGGTTAGGATGGCTTGATTGACAAATCTGCTAATTGGCTAATTGAATCAAAATATAATGACGAGCTTTATGCATATTTTGGTTATGTTAGCTTGATTGACAAATTTGTTAATATGAATCAAAATATAGTGATTCTATGGATTGACAACCGAAGTAGAATTTATCTTTATATTCCTTCATGATGCCAAGACAACAATTGATTATGATAAATGCTAATTGATTCAATCTTGTGTTTTCAATATAAGTGTCTACTTGCATGAAATTGCATCCTTGAGTTATATCTATTTTTACCTTTATTTATTTTCCTTTTTATTTTCTTCTTATTTTATTAGCTAACCAATAAAGATTTGGGTAAAGTAAGGTGGGAGCCTAAGTTCTTGTGGATTCAATACTTGCTATTCCCTATACTGTACGATAGGTATAGTTGCCCGTATGTGTGGTTTTAGTGGTTGGAATTTTAATTAAAACTTGATTGATTGTGTAATTTGTTGGTAATATTTTCTACACTAAAAAACACCCATCACTTGGATATGATTTTTTGCCATTCATTTGGTGGATTTTTTTTTTTTTATGAAATTGGTTTATTGGATAGGATATTGTCAAGACTTGAGAATTTTGATTAATCTTGTTTATGCATTGGTGTTTGAGTATTATTGGACTCATCTAGTTTGAATATGGAAGATATGATGAATACAAGGAAAGTTTATTGGTTAACTCTTGTACTATAGGTTTAAACTTTGCTTAGCTTGGAGTTGTGATGAGGAATGTGAGTTGATAAAAGATCTTTGAGTGGAAACAAATTGTGGAAAATTCATGTGTGAGTTGAAAATTGAGAAAAATGAGCTATTGTTTCCTTTTTGAAGATAAGAAGATATTATTTTTTCTTGATTATGTGGGCCAATACGGATAGTGAAAAGAAATCTACTTTCTTGAGGCTATGAATTCCTGATAGGGGCTAAAATCACCATTATTTTCCTAGTTATTTAAGGGTGTTTTGAGATACATTTGTTATAATAACTAGGCATTTTCCTTTCTATTTGACATTTTGCTTGTAAAAGGTGTTTTTGGCAAATATATGCAAATTTGAGTATATTTTGAGCAGAAAGTGCCAAAAACCATAATAGACCTAGCATCAGGCCTAACCAATGTACTAGGTGCCGAGTCCATTCTGCTCCAACAAAAGAATTCGAGCAAGCTTCAGGGGAATTCCAGAACAGACCTAGTGCCAGGTCTGGCAAGTGCACCTGGCGCTAGGTCCATTCTGTCTGCCAAGGAGAAAAGGCCAAAAACAGAGTAAAAATAGAGGAAGAACAGAGTGCACTTAGCACCAGGTGGGTCGAAGGTACCCAGCACTAGGTACACTCTGGGGGCGAATATTGTGTACACGAAATTAGGGATTGTCTAATGAATTTGGTATTTTCCTACTCCCACTTGGCCAAGACTTCCTCAGCCACGAATTTAGCATCTAAGAGGCCTATAAAAACACAAGAAAATACAAGGGTTCGAGGCTATAAACAAGAGAGAGAGGTGGATTCAAGAGCAAAAATTATCAATCCCTTATTGAATGAGAAATTCACCCAATCAATAAGGATTATTCAAGAGAGTCTTCGAGGAGAAAGAAAAAGGCTTGTCTATGAGTGTTTTTTTTTTTTATCTTTGTCTTCTTTTCCTTTAAAAATTATTTATTCAATGTTTTCATTGTACATTGGCTATATTTTATGTAACACCCCGCTACCTAGGCCCGCCAGGGCTGAGGATGTCGCCCCGTCCAAAGGACAAGGGGTCTTTGTAACTAGGTCACACAAATGAAATAGCGGAATATAAATGATACTTGAACTTAAAATTTATTACATCCCAAAGTAAATATCAATCCAAGAGTAATTCCTAAAATACCAAAACAAATCCGTAATAAAATTTATCCACTCTCATCTCCCCAAAACATTACACAAAAATAATTCATTAGAAAATCCTCCAAAGCAGGTATAATCTAGCTACTCATCCCCACAGTAGGATGGACCTGAAATCATGGTAAAACGGGTGATGAGACAAAAATCTCAGTAAGTCTGTGTGTGCTTTGAGTGTTTAATGAAATCAGTTTGTGGATGCAAAGTATGAAATCTTTACAAAAGAATTGCTGGCAAGCAATAAACATTAGTCAAAAGTAAGAGTGGTGTTTTGGCTTTTCCAAGCATACATAATCAATAAAATCAACCACTCAAAATAAATGATTATGGGTTACCACACGTTGAGCCCCATAACCGGTAAGAATACCGACAGTTTGTGCAAACTGACAACAGGTAGGTGATCGGCCTATCGGGCAAGATACTCCTCCTTCTCTATACCCAAAACAACCGGGTGTCCATTCCGACAAAACACAGTCACTTGACTGAAATAAAACAAACTGCTAGCTCGGACCGGCACGACCTACTGAACTGACATCTCATCCGAGAAGGACTCACCCCTCAGAGGTGGCCACCTACTGAGAGGCTTACCCTAACCCTTCAAAGACTAGCCCTAGCAGTCTACCCTTATTGAATACTCAACGTGACGTATCCCACTTGGGAAAAATGAACAAAACACAGTTCCATTTGAACATGGCAATTAAGGGTTTCCAAAATCTTTGTCAAAAACAGTTTTAGAAAGAGTTTGAGTAAATCTGCCTATTAATTTTCAAATGAATCATTTATCGGAAATAAAACAGGAGACAACCCTCAATTGCCTTTACAAAAATGAGTGGCCATGCACTCTACATTTGACTTGCCATAATTTAACACTTTTTCATTAATCAGGTTTTATGCAGGAGCTTACCTGATCCTCGCTCACAACAATAGGTCTCCAACAGCTGACCTAACCCGGCATGGGAAAAACAAACCACAATCAATCTCAAGCCACAATCCACTTCCTCAATTTTAAATTAACTCCATTCACTACTATCATGATCTTAGTGTCCCAAGTTTTAAGGCCAAATAACAAGTAAATAGGTTTATAAGTTAAGGGTAATTTGATATTTAAAATAATTACTGTTTTGGAAAATAAGTACTAATAAGTTAAAGGTTTAAATATTGCTAAGAAAATTTAGAGTTTATTTGATGAAGAGTCTTAGGTAGTTTTTAGGAAAAATAATGATTTATTAATAATTTAATTGTTAGAAAATAATTGATAATCAAAGTTAGTTGAAAATGAATTTTAATGAGTCTTGCTTGAAAAATAATAAATAAGTTTTAATAGGCTTTGATTAAAAGATAATAATTAAATTTATAATAATAAGTATTTTACTAGTTATGATTATTTCCATAAAAGGCTTTAGTTGTTTCATTACTTTATATAATATCTATATATTTTATTTTTAGTAAGAGCTATTATTTATTTGACTAAAATATCCTTAATATATATATAATAATCCAATTCTACCCTTCCTAGGTTTTTTCGAAATTACTAGCCAAAAATCATAATATTAAATATTTTATTTGAAGAAATAAAATTTAGCTTCGAGACAACTAGGTCATGATCATATTTCCATGGCTATTCACAATCATGAACATATACAATCCTTCAATTCATCAAATCATCCAAATCATGCATACAAGCATAGATCTAAATTTATCAAGACATGATCTAACCTCTACTAGCATAAATATGATCATGGCTTCAATAATCCAATATGAATATAAATTCTATTCATCAAAGGTGACATAATCTCTAGCATACTTCACCACAAATACTACCTATGACGTGGTAACATGCATCAAACCTCAAATCATCATACAATCAACCAGGATAATCCTTCTCCTTCACAATCATACATATATTCATGCTTCAATCTCAACAATACATACTTAAATCCTACTACAATCCACCTTCTATCATCATCATCCTAGAGACATGAATCTAGAGTTTAAAAGAAAGATTGAAGGGACTTACTTGGTTGATGAATACCTTGAAGGAGTTTAGAATGGATCTCAACTCCTAAATGCCTAAAATCATCCAAGGAAGATGGAGGAAGCATGGCCATGGAAGAAGAAGCCATCTGGCCAAGAGAGAGAGTTTCGGCCATGAGAGAGAGAGAGAGAGAGAGACCATTAGCATGTTTATTCATATATGTTTTCACTAGAGATCAAAATTGGAGAAGATGAAGTTGTTAGAACAAACCTACCTTAAAGGTGTTCTTGAACCTTCACAGAATTTTCTGGTTTTGATCCGAACTAGCTAGTTGGTTTGTGGAGTTTGATGTTAAGAATGGTGTTGATGGACTCACGGCAGTGAGTAGGTCAAATCTGAAGATTTTAGAGAAGGTTTGAAGTGGTTTGGAGGGGTATTAGGTGAAAGGAAGAAGTAGGTGTTCTTGGTGTATTGTGTGTGTTCTTGAAGGTTGAAGGAATTTGAGAGAATTTGATTTGCAGCTGCCGAAATTCTATGAGAACTAGGGCTGCCGAATTTTCTGTAGGGTTTAGGAAGATGGTTCTCTGATTTGGAAAGGAAAAGGAAAGGCTAGCTGTTAAAATCCATGAAGAATATCTTTAGGAAGCAAATTTGGAAACTAAATATCCTAGAATATCTTGATTATTGGAGAGCTTTAGAAGTCTGCCATGGCCGACTGTTTTGAGCAGAATTTCGGTGGGATGAAATCTGGTTTAAGGTAGCTTTTGGTAGCCGAAAACAAGGTGCATAATGGTGGAGAAAAAGTCTAGTTATTTGAGGGATGCATTATGGAAGGTTGCTAAACTATGGTGGCTGGAAATTTGGTAATCAATCAAGCATGATTGCAAGGATTTGTTGGAGAGATTTTCGGGCAGGCATGTCTGAATTTCGTGTAGAAGCTTAAGGGGAATAATGGAGCTCAGTTACTGGAGGTTTAAGGGAAGTTTATGCAGAACAAGGATGGTGTTTCAGCTGGAAGAGAATTAGGAAACAAAGCTGGACAGTGGACTGCACAGAATTTTCGCTGAGCTGAAATTCCTGGACAGTTTTTAGGCTGCCATTTTTCCGCCCACTTGCAGAGAGTTTGAAGGGGAATTTCAGGGGATTTCAAGGCTGGTTTCCAGCCTTCTTCATGGAGGAAAAACATGTCTAAGGTGCCGAAGAAAATCTGGAAGAAAACAGCTTAGTTTTGGACTCTCAAAGTTGCGATTTGTACAGGAATTTTTCCTGGTTTCGCTCCATCTTTGGGCAGTCGAAAAATGGCCAAGAAATTCAGTTTGTAAGCTGATCCAAAAGACCATTTTTCTGGCAGCATTTGGGAGGGAATGTTAGCTAAGAATATATACACCTTGAAGGCACAATAAGCTGGAAAATTTCAACTCATTCCAAGAAGGAAGATGAAACTAGCTGGAGTGAATTTTTAGCAAGTTCACTAGAGGGTTTTATCCTCTTGGAATCTCCTACAACTCTTCCACATTTTCAGACCATAAGAAGTCTTTCACTAAGACATTTTGATCCTACAAAACCACAGCACTTTACTGAAATTTTTGGAAAGAAAATGGCTAGAACAACTTGATCAAACTAAAGAGTTGAGAAATAAGGAAAATCAAAGATCAAGGAAAAATGAGTTCCTCTTAGGAAATTCAAGTAGGGCAAAGAAGTAGAATGAAGATACTCCTAACATGTCTCTCTTAGGACAACACCATTACCCTACTCTAAGCACATAAAGCCGAAATTATTACTTCCCAAGCAAAAACAAATTTAACCAAGCTAAAGCTCCTATGATGGAATTTGAACCCAAGACCTCAAGAATTAATTTTCAAAGCTCTAACCACTACACCACAACAACTCTTGTTCTTATTTTTCCTCAAAAAAAAAATATTTTCGATTCAATCCTCAAGCTATCTTCCTATTTTCACCTCAAGCAAAAATTACCATTTTGCCCTTTCTCACTCAATACTCACCAACAAGCCTCCAAGACAATAAAACTCAAATCCAAAGCACAGAAAATCATTTAAAAATATATTTAAACATGCAATAAATTATGATATGCATCCCAACCCCATTACTCTAAGGTTGGTTTTGACTGGGGTTTCACATTTTAGGATTCATGATTTATGTATCAATTTAACTACTTGATCAATTTTCTATCATTCTTGGTGTCTGGTTACTTATGATTATAGAGGAATTGACAAATTAGATTTGCTTCTAATTAACTTGGGAAACACGTTAGGAGTTAATTTAATTTAATTGATTTCATATTTTTAATTGCTTAACGAACTTGGGAAATGAAGTTAAGACTAAAGAACTTAAGTAATCAAAGGTTAGTTAATTTCACCTAGAGTATAGGGTTGTTGGCTAATTTCATGTCTATAAGGAATTATGTTTAATGCATCTTTTAGTTATGTTGGTTTGATTTGGAAATCTACTAATTTAATCAATGGGTAGTGGTTCCATGGATTTGGAAAGAAATGGAATCTATATAAGTGAATTCATGACTTTGGAAACGATTGAACTTTACTTTATATTCCTTCATGATGTCAAGATGATGAATAGTTGAGATAGTCATTAAGGGGTTCATTATTATGTTTTCTAGGATAGTTGTCTGAATTGCATCTTTTCATATCCTTGAGTTGTATATATTTCTTTATTTTACTTTTTATTTCTTTCTTACTTTATTTTGTCGATTCAACAATAAATGAAAAGTGATTAGTGTGTATATATTCCTTTGAGGATTAATACTCGTTAACTCCATAAACTATGCTTGCAATGAGTATACTTGCTCATATGTGTATTTTGAGATTGATATTTTAATTAAAACTAAGGGATGGATCTAAAATTGATGATTTTATGCACCCAAAATTTTACCCATCAAGTTTTCGGAACCGTTGTCGGGGAATAATATCATGAAGGCTTAGATTTTGTTGATTTAACCATGTTTATATGTTTATAGGTTTGTATGTAAATATGTGAATGTATATATGTTCCTTGTATGACTAGGTGCTAGATTTTGTTTTCTTATATAATTGTACTTTAATGTCTCTCTATATATTGTAAATGTTTATAACTTAATTTGTAAACATGTAACTTAACAAACTAACTTGATTTCATATTATGATGTATATATATGATGCTAACAAGTTATCTTGTATACGTAAGAAGGCCAATTGGAGCATAGGTCGGTATCCTAACATGTCTCAAGGGATGACATCTCAACCTTCCGACTCCATTGCCTTAGAAGGGGTGTTGGAAAAATTTCCCACCCATGTAACTAAGCATTTTTCTGAGGTAGATGACATATTGTAAAAATTTGAAGGCATAATTAGAAATATGGAAAGGCAAATTTATTTTTAACAGATTTAGTAATAAAATTGCTATTAGGGGGAGAAACACAACATGATTCAACCGCCATTACATTATGAAGTGGTAAGGAGCAGCCTAATACCAGCATGGAATAGGTACCAGCTACAGAAGTTGGACTAGAACCAGCCCCTATTGTTGAACTTTTCGAAAAATAACCTAAAAACCCATATTTTAAGCCATTGGTACTTGACCCTACTCGTACACACAAAATAAGAAAAAAAATGCACAATTTGACAAATTTTTGGAAATATTCAAACAACTATACATAAACATTCCACTTAGTGAGGCCTTGCTACACATGCCCAAATATGCAAAATTTCTGAAAAGCATGCTTGTTAGCAAAAAGAGGTTGGAGGAATTATCCACAGTAGTTTTAAGTGAAGAATGCTCAACTATCTTGTAGGACCAACAGACTTTGCCACGAAAAAAAAGTGATCCAGGGAGTTTTTCTATTCCTTGTCTTGTTGGTACTCTTACATTTTGCAATGCATTAGCTGACCTAGGAGCTATCATCAATCTTTTACCATTTAAAATGTTCAAAAAGCTTAGCCTAGGTGAACCCAAACCCACTATGATGAGTATTCAACTTGCGGATAGATCTATTAAATATCCTAGAGGAATAATTGAAGATGTTTTTGGTTAAAGTGGATAAATTTATATTCCTTATGGATTTTGTGATACTTTATATGGATGAAGATTCTAAAGTTCCTTTAATCTTAGGTCGACCTTTCCTAGCTATGGCTAAAGCATTGATTGATGTCCATGGGGGAAAGTTAACACTTAGGGTTAGGGATGAAAAAGTCATCATCACAATTTATAAAAGCATGCAACATCCTAGTTCTCATGATGATTCTTGTTTAAGGCTTGATATTCTTGATGAATCTATTCTTGACTTTGTGCAGGCATAAGCTGTCCAAAGCTACAAGAATAATCCATTACATATCTGGAGGATTCAAGTGAGGGCCCTACGTTGGAAAATTTTGAGGAGATTGAAAAAAGCAGTTTGGGAAGAATGAAGTCATCCATTGAGGAACCACCAGAATTAGACTTGAAAGACCTCTCCAAGAACTTAGAATATGCATTTTTGACAAAAGGTGCAAAATTGCCTGTGATTATTGCTAAAGACCTTACTTATGAACAAAATACCAAATTGGTAAGTTGATTGGGAAAATATAAGGGAGTCATTGCATGAAAAATTATGGATATTAAGGGAATTAGCCCTTCCTTTTTGTACTCACAAAATCTTGTTGGAAGAAGGAGCCAAACTCATAGTACAACCCCAATATAAGTTAAACCCAAACATGAGTGATGTGGTAAAAAGTAAGGTAATTAAAATCTTAGTTTCTGGCATCATTTACCCTATTTCTGATAGTATTTAGGTTAGTCTAACATAAGTGGTACCAAAGAAGGGAGGAATGACTGTGAGCCCTAATGAAAAAAATGAGTTGATCCCTATGAGATTGGTAACCAATGGGAAGGTTTGCATTGATTATAGAAAACTAAATGAAGCAACTAGGAAGGACTATTTTCCTCTCCCTTTCATTGACCAAATTTTAGAATGGTTAGCCGGACATGAGTTTTATTGCTTTTTGGTTGGTTTTTCTGGATATTTGCAAATTCCCATAGCACCGGAGGACCAAGAAAAGACTACATTTACATATCTTTTTGGTACTTTTGCATATCAACGTATGCCTTTTGGTCTTTGCAATAGCCTCGAAACATTCCAACGGTGTATAATGGCTATTTTTGAAGAGCTTGTGGAGACATCATAAAGGTATTTATAGATGATTTTTTTATTTTTTGGTGATTCTTTTGATTTGTGTTTGGCTAATTTGGAAAAGGTACTTTAACGGTGTGAAGAGACCAACCTCATACTTAATTGGGAAAAGTGTCACTTCATGGTGCAAGAAGGTATAGTATTGGGACACAAGATTTCAAGAAAAGGTATTGAGGTTGATAGGGCTAAAATTGAGGCAATTGAGAAACTCCCTCCTCCAACTTTTGTGAAGGTAATTTGAAGCTTTCTTAGGCATGCAGGTTTGTATAGGAGGTTTATCTTAGATTTTTCAAAGATTTATAAACCCCTTACTTCTATGCTTGAAAAAAATGCTACTTTTGATTTTGATGAAAAATGTTTGAACGCTTTCAATGTGCTTAAAACAAAATTGATCAATTCTCCTATTCTAATTACACCGGATTGGTCTCTTCCGTTTGAACTAATATATGATGCAAGTGACTATGCAGTGGGCGCAGTGGCTAGATAAAAAAGGAATAAGCACTTTCAACCAATTTACTATGCAAGCAAAACTCTTACGGCATCAAAAGAGAACCACACCACAACCGAGAAAGAGTTGCTGGTAATAGTATTTACTTTTTGATCAATTTTGTTCTTATCTTGTTTTGTCCAAAGCCATTTTTGTATACAGATCATTTAGCCCTTAAGTACCTACTGAACAAGCATGATTCTAAACCACGATTGATAAGATGGGTTTTATTGTTGCAGGACTTTGACTTGGAAATTAGAGACAAAAAGGAGCGAAAAATTTAGTTGTGGATCACTTATCAAGGTTGGAAAATCCCAACCTTGAGCCATTGGCCGAAGAAGACATCAACGACACCTTCCCGATGAACAACTTTTACTTGTTGATGGTAAGATTTCTCAACTACCCTGGTATGCGAATTTTGCTAATTACTTGGTTGCGGGAATTATTCTGGAAGATTTCAATGCACAATAAAAGAAAAAATTCTTCTCCAAAGTACAGTATTACTTTTGAGAAGATCCATAATTGTTCTAGTATTATGCAGATCATATCATTCGAATATGTGTGGATTCCATAGAAAGCATTAATATTTTGAAACATTGTCATGAAGGACCTGCGGGAGGCCACTACCAAGCTAACGACACAAGAAAAGTTCTTAAGTTTGGTTTTTATTGGCCTACACTCTTCAAGGATTCTCACAGGTTTGTTCAAAGTTGTGGTAGATGTCAACGTACAGGTAACATCTCTAAATCTAATGAGAAGCCATTACAAATTTTTCAAGCTTGTGAAATTTTTAATTGTTGGGCGATTGATTTCATGGGCCTTTTTCCTAGTTCTTTGGGTAACAAATACATCTTGGTCGCAGTGGAATATGTATCCAAGTGGGTAGAGGCAAGCCTTGCCTACTAATGATGCACGGGTTGTAGTAAAATTCCTAAGAAAAGTTTTCACCCAGTTTGGCATCCCCAAGGTCCTCATTAGTTATAGGGGCACACATTTTTGTAATAACTAATTGGTCAAACTACTCCAACATTTAGGGGTTACTCACAAGTATGCTACCCTCTATCACCCCCAAACAAGTGGGCAAGTTGAGGTGATAAATAGAGAATTGAAAAGAATTTTGGAGAAGGTGGTTAATCATACCCAAAAGGATTGGAGTTTGGAGTTAGATGATACTCTTTAGGCTTATAGGACTACTTTCAAAACTCCGATTAGTACAACCCCTTATAAATTAGTGTATGGAAAATCATGCCATCAACCTGTGGAGGTTGAACATAGGGCACATTGGGCGATTAAGCTTGTCAATTTTGATCTTCAACTTGCAGGTCGACGGAGATTGCTCCAAGTCAATGAATTAGATGAGTGGCGAAATAAGGCTTACCATAGTTCTCGCATTTACAAGGATAAGATGAAACAGTGGTATGATAGACATATTATTCTCTTAAAGAGTTTAAAGAATGAGACAAGATGTTATTATTTAACTCTAGGTTTAGACTCTTTCTGGGTAAATTCAAGTCTAGATGGTCAGGTGTTAGGTATCTCTCGCATATCATATATAACGCAGCGGAAAAATAATAGCGAGATACCAACCCAGGATTCGCATATGTGTGGAAAACAAGACATAAAGAGAACAAAGGTAACAGCTTTACCTTTCTTTGAGCGTCTGAAAAATAAAATTTTTCCTTCTTCAAGTCAAGGCACGATCTAGCAATCCTCTTGATCAAATATCATGAGAGTTGAATATCCAACCACTATAATCACAGTGTGTGATTACTTATACAAAAATCCACACGAGGAACACTCTCAAGCACACAGATTTTTCTGTGCTAGCAGAAAAATAAGGCTGCTAGGGTTTTTCTTATTTTTAAGAAAAATAAGAGGGAGAGAAGAGAAAAAATCATGTATCCTCTAGGGTTTAGGAGTTGCATTTCCTGTATCTTTTTTCTACAGAATTTCGTGCATATCTGCCATATATTACACTTAAAATCTACTGGAAAAATACTCCAATTGAGAATTCTAAAATAGTTAGAATTCCCTAATTGTAATTGGAAATATCAAGTTCTCACAATTACAATTTGAACCATAAATTATAACTAATTATAATTTTACCACAACAACTTCTCTTTCTTACAATTAACCCCACTATGTTATCAGATAACATCTTGAGTATATAATCCTCTATTGTGTATGACCTATTAGGTTTCCCAATCAATTGGTAGCGAATATGAATTAATCCAAACGTCTTTGAGATTAATAATCCATAATTAATCATATTGATTCTAATCAGGATTGGTTTATTAATTCATTAATTAATAAACCCATATTCCGCAGATTATGAGCGGTATCTAGCAACACATCATGACCACCAAAAAGTTTAGGAAGTCAAGTGGCTTGACATGAACCCTTCAATAACAAACTACAGTGTAATTAACTCATTTCACTATGCAATATCTCATTCGGTTTGGAGTAAAAAATTAGTGCCAACTCCCTCCAGAATACTATTAATTTTGACCCGAATATAATAGTACTTATACCAGGAACCCACTACTCTAGATGTGTATCAATTGGAACTGTTTCTAATACACAATTGCCTTGGCCAAAGACTTCTCGAGTAGTAATTCATACAAGTATCCATGAAATATTCGCCCCTACTATTAGGAGTGGTGAATCCTTTATTGACCCTTTTAATTACTTTCGTTTACCTCATAATGTACCTAATATCCATACCATAGGCGGCCCTCGATCTAGCTCCAGAAATTGGAATCAAAGCACAATGTTCAGCAAATAAAGTACCTTGGAGATCTCAAGTCTAAGGATACTTGCACGTTTGCTATATTGAGATTATATCATTGGCACTAAATAGTTATCCATGTGATTATCTCATAGCTAGGTCATCCAATGAACTTGTTCCATTAACAAGCATCCATGTGTTAACTTTGAGTATCTCAATACTCACGGTTATGAGAACCACCGCCTGATCAAATCAGGAAGTCTAACACATGCTAGTCTTAATGCATTAATGATGTCCTGACTCATTAATACTATGACTAAGGACTATTTAAATACTAACACTATACAGTGTAGTATGAATCTCATATCATGATCTCTATCATGATTTCCTTAACACAGTGTTGTACTAAAGACTTTATCTAATAGTTATATTACATAAAAGTAAACAAAAGAAACAATAAGATAAATAATGCCTTTTATTAAAATAAAATATGCCATATACAACGTACAAGTGATTGTCCTTAGGGCATAACACTAACATCGGGGCCATATGAGATACACCGTGTTTTCCCGTTTGGCGTTATTGTGGTGTCACACCTAACCAAGGGACTATTTAAGGTTAATAGAAATCAAGTGAAACCATAAGTGGGTGAAGAACTTGACACTTTAGAACATCTCGATGTCACCCTCAATGATTAGTGATTTTCTTTTCCTATCTTTTATTTTATTTTTACTTTCTTTTTCTAGATTTATGTTGTTCTTTGGTTTTATTTTTTAGTAGGTACTCTTGTAACTCATCCTTGTGGTGGATTCAAACATGGTGGTACTACGATGTAATGGAAATATCTTCTTCTCCTTTATTCGTCTTGGTCTTCTTGGTTGTATTTTTCTTATTCTATCTTTGGCCATTGAGGACAATGTTCAGTTTAAGCGTGGATGGGAGAATGAGGTCGAAGAAATACTTTTCTATATCATTTTTTCATATCATTCTTTGTGAAATTTTTTCAAAAATTTTAGTGGTTTTCATTGTTAAGCATGATTCTAACTCTTTTTCTTACCTAGATATGAGTTTTGTCATTCATTAGGTGGATTTTTATGAAATTGGATTTGTTGGATATGATATTTGTCAGGACTTGAGAATTTCAATTAATCTTGTTTATGCATTGGTGTTTGAATATTATTTGACTCATCTAGTTTGAATATAGGGGATATGATAAATATGGGAGGAGTTTATTGGCTAACTCTTGTATTATAAGTTTAAATTTTGCTAGCTTTGAGTTATAATGAACAATGTGAGTTGATAAAAGATCTTTGAGAAGAAAGATTGTGGAGAATTTTGAAAATTTTTTTATTTGAGTTGACAAAACAATAGTAGAAACAACACTATCATTAGGTGAATTGAAAAAATGCTCTTATTAATGATCATTGAGGACCTTTAGCTGAAAAGGGGGTCAATATGGGAAGAAGTAGCAAGTGAATTCGGTGCACTCTCTTCAGGCTATCCTGAAGGCAAAAAGGCAAGAAATAGTAAAGAAAGAAAGAAAGAATTTGTGAGAAAAAAAATAATGAGTGATGACTATAAAATGGGGCCAATAGAATGTGTGAAGAGAAATCCATGCACTTGAAACTATCAATTCCCTAAGTCATTGAAAAAATTTTGGAGTGCTTTTCTTAAATCATGACTTGAGTTATGCAATTTTTGGATCTATAATGCTTGAGTTGTGATACGTAAATTTTGAGTATATAAAATCATCCATTTTAAATCCATCCCTTAATCAAGTTTTAACTAAAACATTAATCCTAAAATTCACATGTGAGCAAGTATACTAATCATAAGCATAGCACGGAGAATTAACGAGTATCGATCCTCAAAAGAACAAGTACGCAATAATCACTTTTCTTTCATTGTTTAACCAACCCCAAATAAAGTAAGAAAAGAATAAAAAGAAAAATAAAAGAAATGTATACAACTCAAGGATATAGGTTTATACAATTTAGACAAGTACCCTAGAAATCCTGACAATGACCTACTTAACAACTCTCTTAATTCATCATCATCTTGACATCATGAAGGAATATAAAGTAAAGTTCAATCATTTCCCAACTCATGAATCTACTTATATAGACTCAACTTCTTTCCCAATCTATGGAATCACTACCCTTTGATTAAATTAACAGATTTCCCAATCAAACTTACATAACCAAAAGATGCATTAAACACAATTCCTTATAGACATGAAATTAGCCAACAACCCTCTATACTCTAGGTGAAATTAACTAACCTTTGATTACTTAGGTTCTTTGGTCTTAACTTCACTTTCCAAGTCCATTAAGATTTAACAAATATGTAGCGTTGATTAAATTAAGCTTAATCTAACTTCGTTTCCCAAGTCCATTAGATATACATTTAATTCCATCAACCTATGAAATCAAGTAATCAAATACCAAGAATGATAGAAAATTAATCAAGTAGTTAGATTGATGCATAAATCATAAGTCCCAAAATATTACTAAATTACAATGAAAACATTGAATCCATCATTGCTAAAGAAAAAGAAAAAAAAAAAGAGAAAAGAAAGCACTCATAGACAAGCCTTTTTTTTTCTTCCTTAAAAACTGCCTTTGAACAATCCTTCTTGCCTTGGGTGAATTCCTTCTTCAATGAGAAAATCAAAAGTTCTACTCTTTAATTCACTTCTCTTAGTTGTATATCTCAAACCCTTGTGTCCTCTTATGCTTTTATAAGCCTCTTGGATGCCTATTTCATGGCTGAGGAAGTCTTGGCCGAGTAGGAATAGGAAAATACCAAAATCCTTGGATAAGCCCTAATTCAGTGTATAGAAATTTTACCTCCAGAACCTACCTGACGTCGAGTACCTTCGACCCACCTGGCGCCAGATACACTTGTCAAACTTAGCGCCAGGTCTGTTTTGGGAAAACCCTTGAAGCTCATTAAATCTCTGCTGCTGGACAGAATGGACCTGGTGCCTGGTCCACTGGCTGGGCCAGGTGCCAGGTACATTCTGGTTCTGTACACTTTCTGCTCGAGTTTTACTTAAATCTACACATATTTGCCAAAAACACATTTTACAAGTAAAATGTCAAATAGGAAGGAATATGTCTAGTTATTACAACAAATGTATCTTAAAACAACCTGAAATAACTAGAAAAAGAATTGTGATTTTAACCTTAATCAAGTTGGTAGATGACTTGACTTATGTGATTCATATTATTTATATTTTAACTGGAAGGGTGAAATAATCTTCTTAGACTAAGGTATGCACTTGATTAATTTAACTTCAAGAGTTTTGTGATATCTTGTCCAATGTTTCAAGGTTTGAAATTTCTTTAAATGGGTATGAATGACAAGAATTGTATCTAAAGTTTGAAGGGAAGACATGATTTTTGCTATGGTAAAGAAATGTTTGAATGAGAAAAAACTTGTGTTTTCTGAATAATTTTTCTTGGACTAAGGTGTTTTGCTTGACGACAAGTAAATGTTCAAGTGTGGGGGAATTGATAGGAGCTAAGATCACCATTATTTTCCTAGTTATTTGAAGGTGTTTTGTGATGCATTTGTTATAATAACTAGTCATATTTCTTCCTATTTAACATTTTGCTTCTAAAAGGTGTTTTTGGAAAATATGTACATATTTGAGTAGATTTCGAGCAAAAAGCACACAAAACTATAATAGACCTGGTGCCAGGCCCATCTAATGGACCAGCGTTGGGTCCATTCTGCTCCATCAGAAGAATTCGAGAAATTTCAGGGGAAATTCCATAACAGACCTGGCGCCAGGTCTGGAAGTGCACTTGACGCCGGGTCCATTTTGTCTGCTGAGGAGAAAAGGCCAAAAACATAGCAAAAACAAAGGAAGAATATAGTGCACTTAGTGCCAGGTAGGTCGAAGGAACCCAGCACCAGGTACGTTCTGGAGGCGAATATTGTGTACACGAAATTAGGAATTGTCCAATAATTTTGGTATTTTCCTACTCCTACTCGGCCAAGACTTCCTCAGCCTTGAATTTAGCATCCAAGAGACCTATAAAAGTACAAGAAAACACAAGGGTTTGAGGATATATACAAGAGAGAGAGGGGTGGATTCAAGAGCAAAAATTCTCAATACCTCATTGAAGAAGAGATTCACCTAATCAAGAAGGATTGTTCAAGAGAGTCTTTAAAGAAAAAGAAATAGGCCTGTCTATGAGTGCTTTCTTTTATCTTTATTTTCTTTCCTTTAACAATTATGTATTCAATGTTTTTATTGTAATTTGGCAATATTTTAGGATTCATGATTTATGTATCAATTTAACTACTTGATAGATTTTCTATCATTCTTGGTGTTTAATTACTTGTGATTAGGGAGGAATTAACAAAGTTAGATTTGCTTCTAATTGACTTGGGAAACAACGTTAGGAGTTAATTTAATTTACTTCATTTCATATTTGTAATTGCTTAACGGACTTAGGAAACGAAGTTAAAACTAAAGAACTTAAGTAATCAAAGGTTAGTCAATTTTGCCAAGAGCATAGGTTGTTGGCTAATTTCATGTCTATAAGGAATTATGTTTAATGCATCTTTTGGTTATATTGGTTTGATTTGGAAATCTACTAATTTAATCAATGGGTAGTGGTTCCATGGATTTGGAAAGAAATGGAATCTATATAAGTGAATTCATGACTTTGAAAACGATTGAACTTTACTTTATATTCCTTCATGATGTCAAGATGATGAATAGTTGAGATAGTCGTTAAGGGGTTCATTGTTATATTTTCTAGGATAGTTGTCTGAATTGCATCTTTTCACATCCTTAAGTTGTATATATTTCTTTATTTTTCTTTTGATTTCTTTCTTACTTTATTTTGCCAGTTCAACAATGAATGAAAAGTGATTAGTGTGTACTTGTTCCTTTGAGGATCGATACTCGTTAATTCCCTATACTATGCTTGCGATGAGTATACTTGCTCATATGTGTATTTTGGGATTAATATTTTAATTAAAACTAGACTAAAGGATGGATTTAAAATTGATTATTTTATGCACCCAAAATTTACGCATCAATTCCCAAAAGTAAAAGAAAGGGAATATATTGGAAAAAAAATTAAGAGTGATGACTAAAAATGGGCCAATACAGTTGAGTGCTTTCCTTACATCATGAATTGAGATGTGCAATTTTTTTATTTATAATTCTTGAGTTGTTAGATAACTTGACTTGTGTGATTCATGTTATCTATATTTTTAACTTGAAGGGTGAAATAATTTTATTAGACTAAGGTATACACATGATTAATTTGACTTCAAGAGTTTTGTGATGTCTTGTCAAATGTTTCAAACTTTGAATTATTTTCGAAAGGATTTGATGAATGCCAAGAGTTTTATCTAAAGTTTGAAATGAAGTATAATCCTTGTTATGTTTCAAATTGTTTGAATAAGAAAAAGCTTGTGTTTTCTTAATGATTTTCTTGGCATTAAGTGTTTTGCTTGAGAACAAGCAAAGTTCAAGTGAGGGGGTATGTGATAAGGGCTAAAATCATCACTATTTTCCTAGTTATTTGAGGTTAATTTAATATACTTTTGTTGTAACAACTAGGCATATTCCTTCCAATTTAACATTTTACTTGTAAAAAGTATTTTTGACAATTTTGTGCAAATTTGAGTTGATTTTGAGCAAAAATGTGAAGTTTCTAGAATACACCTGGCGCCAGGCCTAGCCAGTGCACCAGGCGCCAGGTCCATTCTGGAACAGTAGTGAAAATAGAGTAAAAAATCAGGGGAAAACAGAACACTCCTTGCGCCAGATAGGTCTACTAGGCTCGGCGCTAGGTCCGCTCTAGAGCACGAAAATTATGTGCATGAATTTAGTAATTTTTGAAAAAAATTGATATTTTCCAATTCCTACTCAGCCTAGACTCCTCAAGCAATGAATTTGGCATCAAAGAAGCTTATAAAAGCAAGATAAAACACACAAGAAAAAAGGTGAATCTAAGACCAAAAATTTCAATCACTCAAAGAATGAGGAACTCACCAATTCAAGGAAGGTTGTTCAAGACAGTCTTTAAAGGAGAAGAAGGAGGCTTGTCTATGAGTTCTTTCTTTTACCTTTATTTTCTTTTACTTAAACAATTATGTACTTAATATTTCCATTGTAATTTGACATTGTTTTTTGGATTCATGATTTATTAGTTATTTTAGTCTTTTGATCAAACAATTATTGTTCTTGGTATTTGATTGCTTGTGTTTGCTTACGGAGTTAGTTGATTGATTTTTTTTTTTTTTTATTAACTTGCTTGAAAAAGGGGTTGGTAATGGCTTCAATTAATTAAGTTTATATCTGTTATCTTTTAACTTACTTGAAAATGGGGTTAATTGTTAAGAACTTAGGTAATCAAAGGTTAGTTGATGATTGCTAGAATATGAATTCATTGACTAATTTCATGTTTTAAATCACCAAGAATATAGGGATTTATATGAGGATTGATTTTAATGCATCTTTTGAATAAATTAGTTGAAACAGAATATGTTCACTAATTTAACTAGAAGATAATGATTACATAGATTGCAAACGAAGTGGGTCCATTTTAAATCCTTCATAAAACCAAGATAATAATTGATTGTGATATTAGCTAAGTAATTCGTTGTCATGTTGTCAAAAGCTTCTGTCTAAATTGCATATTTTCATATCCTTAAGTTGTATATATTTCTTTATTTTTTATTATTTATCACTTTATTAGGTTGGTTAAACAATGAATGAAAAGTGATTAATGTGTACTTGTTCCTTTGAGGATCGATACTCGTTAATTTCCTATGCTATGCTTATGATGAGTATACTTGCTCGTATGTGTGTTTTGGGATTAATGTTTTAATTAAAACTTGACTAAGTGATGGACTTAAATTTAATGATTTTTATACACCCAAAATTTATGCATCAATAGATAAGCTTTTCTTCTTCCTCCTCTTGAAATCTTCAAGTAGACTCCCTTTATCTTCTTGGATCTCTTGGTTCTTCCCTCTTCGTGGCACTCAAACTTTCAGGATCTAGGGATCTTGAGAGATACCCTAGCCATTTCCCAACTCCCCTCGCTTCGTTTGGTGAGTAAAGAATGTTTTTATATGAGTTTGCTCAGTAAAAATCTAGAAATTGATAGGGGTTAAAATTACCATTCTTTTCCTAGTTATTTAATGATATTTAAAGATACATTTTTTTAATAAATAGGCATGTTCCTTCCTATTAGACATTTTGCTTGTAAAAGGTGTTTTTGGCAAAAATGTGCAAATTTAAGTTAAAATAGAGCAAAAAGTGTACAGAACCAGAATGTACCTGGGGCCAGTCCTAGCCAGTAGACCAGGCACCAAGTCCATTCTGTCTAGCAACAATATTTGAGCGAGCTTCATGAGTTTTTCCAAAATAGACCTAGTGTCAGGTCTGGCAAGTGTACCTGGCGCCCGCTCCATTTTGTCTATCAAAGAGAGCCAACTAAAAACAAAGCAAAAATAGAGGAAGAACAGAGTGTACCTAGAACTGGTAGGTCGAAGGTACCCGGCACCAGGTAGGTTCTAGAGGCGGAAATTCTATACACAGAATTAGGACTTATCCAAGGATTTTTGGTATTTTCCTATTCCTACTCAGTCAAGACTTCCTCAGCTATGAAATTAGCATCTAAAAGGTCTGTAAAAGCATAAGAGAACATAAGGGTTTGGGATATACAACTAAGAGAGGTGAATTAAAGTGCAAAAATTCTGATTTTCTCATTGAAAGAGGAATTTACCCAAGTCAAGGAGGATTGTTCAAAGGGAGTCTTCAAAGAAGAAGAAAGATGCTTGTCTATGAGTGCTTTCTTTTCTCTTTATTTTCTTTTTCTTTAGCAACGATGTATTCAATGTTTTTATTATAACTTAACATTATTTTGGGATTCATGATTTTGAGTTCATTTAGTTATTTGATCAATTCTTTGTCATCTTTGGAGTTTAATTACTTGATTTCATTAGTTATTGATGCGAGTTCTTCTAATTGACTTGAGATGACGATGTTATGAGTTTCATTGCATTGATTTCGTATTTATCTAATCTTAATGGACTTGAGTGACGAAGTTAAGGTTATAGGATTAAGTGATCAAAGATTAGTTGATTTCAACTCGAGCAAAGGGTTATTCACTAATTTCATGTTTATAAGGAATTGAGCCTAATGCATGTTTTAGTTAGGATTAGCTTGATTGGCAAATCTATTAATGTAATCAAAATATAGGATTTCATGGATTGGGACATGAAATGGGATTTATCTAAGTAGAATCATAACTTATAAGATGATTGAGTTTTACTTTATATTCCCCCATGATGTTAAGATGATAATTAGTTGAGAGAATTGCTAATTAGTTCATTATCATGTTTTCTAGGGTAATTGTTTAAATTACATAAACCTACATCCTTGAGTTGTATATGTTTCTTTAGTTTTTCTTTTATTCTTTTCTTACTTTATTTGGGTCGGTTAAACAATAAAAGAAAAGTAATTAGTATGTACTTGTTCCTTTGAAGATCGATACTCATTAATTCCCTGTACTATGCTTGCAATGAGTATACTTGATCACATGTGTATTTTGGGATTAATGTTTTAATTAAAACTTGATTAAGGGATTGATTTACAATTGATGATTTTATATGCCCAAAATTTACGCATCAAGTTTTTTGACGCCGTTGTCTGGGAATAATATCATAAAAGTTTGGATTTTATTGATTTAACCATGTTAATATGTTTATATGTCTGTATGTAAATATGTATAGATGTTCTTTGTGTAAATCGGTGTTATATCTTATTGTTTGTAATATTTTGTGACTTAATTGACTTGCTTATTTCATGTTGTACTTGTAAATACCACTAATTTTTTTGTTTAGGTAGTTTGTAAATATATCTAATGTGTGTGTTTTTCTTTTCTTTATTTTTCTATTATTTGTTTTTCCCTTTTATTCTTTTCTTTATTTTTTTATTATTTTTGTTTGTTTTTATTTTAATTTAATTTTTATTTTTCTTTGAGCGCGAGATTGACATTGTCATGGACAACTACTTTTGGGGCACAAGATTAAATGAGCTATAATGATGAGAATTTGGCAAATTTGCAAGCTCAAATTGATGCTTTTTGTGAGATGTCACTTGAAGCATCAATGCATTCTTTTGTTGCCAATACATATCCCTCTATTAAGTGGCATGAAGAAGCATCCTAACATTTTCTCTATTCTTGGAGAACAAGAATCCAAATGATGTTGTGTTGCATTTATCATGTCTTAAGGAGTTGGATCTTTCGACGCTACATCATAAGAAGTCCTTGGAGAATGGTGGTAATTTCTACCCTTTATCCCATTTAAAGAGAGGTAACTTAGTTTTTATAAATCATGTATTGCAAAGTAAAGATTTCTTGATCCCGTCTTTAAGAACTTAATTCCTAAGTTTAAAGGGGAATTTTCATTATGACAAATCTTTTGAAGGCTTAAATGTTGATTTCACTTTTGATGCATTCTTTAGAGACCATGTGCATTTATTTGTTAGCAAAAATATTTGTATGTCTAAAAGAATGTCAGAGACTGAGGTTCATGTGTTAGAAAAATTGTTTTCATGAACATGACCTTTTTCAAAAACCTCTCATTCTTTCTACTTTCATTATGCATATCTTCTATTTTGAGCTTTAATTTCTTTTACAAAGGTTTGATGAAAAAGCATGATGAGTGGAAAGAGTTTTTGTTTTGTATTTGGTTTTGTTAAGTATTTTATTTTTCCTCTCCCAAATAAGGAAAATATTTTCTATCTTAAGTGTGGAGGAGTGAGTTGTGTTTTTATTTGCTTTCTTAGGATTGTTATTAGTATTACTTTTTTAGTTAGCTTTCTTTATTTAGGTGTGTTTTTATTTCGTTATAATTTTTCTTATGCTTTTATTTGTGTTTTATTTTATAGACAGGAATAAAGTCCTCTTGAACAAGCCATTCTCTCTATTTCCAGTTTTGATATCTATTGGCACTTTATTGCACTTGGGAAGTATTACTTAAACTTTCTACCCCTTTATTATTTTTGGTCCATTTGGAGATACTTTCTTGTGTTAAATTTTGGCCAATGAGGACATTATCCAGTTTAAGTATGGGGGAGTAGTTTAATAATATTCTTTGTCCAAGTTTCTATTAATCATTTTGGTGTTTTCTTGGTATTGAGCTACTACTTTGAAAAATTTTTGAATTTTGAAATTTTGAAAGTTTGGAAATTTTGGAACTAATGCGCAATGGAAGTATTTTCTTTTATGTATTTTTCCTTTTTATTATTATTTTTTTTTTGTCTTCTTGGCTTTGCTTTCATTATTATATCTTTGGCCATTGAGGATAATGTCCAGTTTAAGTGGGGTGGGGGGGGGGGAGAATAAGGTTGAAAAAGTGCTTTTCCATATTATTTTGTGAATATATTTTGTGACAAATTTTTCAAAAATTTTAGTGGTTTCATTAATTAGCAAGGTTGTAATTCTTTTTTTTTTTTTTTTTTTTTTACTTAGATATGAGTTTTGTTATGCATTAGGTGGAGTTTAATGAAATTTGTTTTATTGGAAAAGATATTTGTCAAGACTTGAGAATTTTGATTAATCTTGTTTATGCATTAATGTTCGAATGTTATTTGACTTATCTAGTTGAAATATAGAAGATATGATGAATATGAGAAGAGTTTATTGACTAACTTTTGTATTATGAGTTTAAATTTTGCTAGCTTTGAGTTATGATGAAAAAAATCGTGAGTTGAAAAAATGGATCTTTGAGAGGAAAGATTGAGAAGAATGCTGAAGAATTTGATTAGAGTTGAGAGAAAGAAACAATGAGTGGAAGCAACACTATTATTGGTGTGAATTGCAAGAAAAGGCTCTTATTAATGATCTTTGAAGACCTTTAGCTGAAAAGGGGGTCAATATGGGGAGAAGTAGCAAGTATATTCAATGTACTCTCTTGAAGCTATCCTGAAGGCAAAAAAGCAAGCAAGAACACAGAAAAAAGAATTGTTGAAAAAATGATGAGTGATGACTCAAAAGGGGGGCAATACGGTGTGTGAAAAGAAATCCATGCACTTGAGGTTATCAATTTTCTAAGTCATTAAAAAACATTTTGAAAGAAAAAATTGGAGTACTTTCCTCACATCATAACGTGAGTGTGCAATTTTTGGATTTATAATGCTTAAGTTGGTAGATGGCTTGACCAATTGGATTTATATTATCTATATTTTTACTTGAAAAGTGAAATAACTTTCTTAGACTAAGGTATGCACTTGATTAATTTGATTCAAGAGCTTGGTGATGTCTTGGCCAATGTTTCAAAGTTTGAAATTGTTTTCAAATGGTAGGAATCACAAGGGTTGTATCTAAAGTTTGAAAGGAAGACATGATATTTGCTATAATGAAGAAACTTTTGAATGAGAAAAAAAAAAAACCATGTGTTGTCTTGATAATTTTTCTTAAACTAAAGTGTTTTGCTTGAGGACAAGAAAATGTTCAAGTGAGGGGTGTATGATAGGGGTTAAAATCACAATTCTTTTCCTAGTTATTTGAGGTTGTTTTATGATACATTTGTTGTAATAACTAGGCATATTCCTTCTTATTTGACATTTTACTTGTAAAATGTGTTTTTGGCAAATATGTGCAAATTTAAGTTAAAATTGAGCAAAAATTGCACTGAACCAGAATATACCTATCGCCAAGCCCAGCTAGTAAACCAAGTGCCGGGTCCATTCTGTCTAGTAGTAGAGTTTGAGTGAGCTTCAGAAGTTTTTCCAGAACAAACCTGGCGCCAGGTCTGGCAAGTGTACCTGGCACCGGGTCCACTCTGTTTGCTAAAGAGAGACAGCAAAAAACAGAGCAAAAACAGAGGAAGAACGAGTGTACCTGGCGCCAAGTGGGTCGAAGGTACCCAACGCTAGGTACGTTCTGGAGGTGGAAATTCTGTGTGCGAAATTAGGGCTTATCCAAGGATTTTGGTATTTTCTTATTCTTACTCGGCCAAGACTTCCTCAGCCATGAAATTGGCATCTAAAAGGTCTATAAAAGTATAAGAGAACACAAAGGTTTGGGATATACAACTAAGAGAGGTGAATTAAAATGCAAAAATTCTGATTTTCTCATTGAAGGAAGAATTCACCCAAGTCATGGAGGATTCTTCAAAGGGAGTCTTCAAGAAAGAAGAAAAAGGTTTGTCTATGAGTGCTTTCGTTTCTTTTTGTTTTCTTTTTCTTTAGCAATGATGTATTCAATATTTTTATTGTAATTTAACATTATTTTAGGATTCATGATTTTGAGTTAATTTAGTTATTTGATCAATTCTTTGTCATCTTTGGTATTTGATTACTTGATTTTATTGGTTATTGATGCGAGTTCTTCTAATTGACTTGAGACGATGATGTTAGGAGTTTCATTGCATTGATTTCGTATTCGTCTAATCTTAATGGATTTGAGAGACAGAGTTAAGGTTATAGGATGATGCGTATGGATTTGGGTATAAAAATCACATAAAAACTGAGCACATTCCCAATCAAGTTTACATTAAAATGTTAATCTCAAATTACACATATGAGCAAGCGTACTCATCATTAACATAGCATAGGGTTCAAACGAGTGTCGATCCTCAAGGAACAAGTATGCATTAATCCCTCTTCTTTCATTGTTTAACCGACTCAATAAAGTGAAAACGAAATAAAAAAAATAAAATAAAATATATATACATGTCAAGGATAGAGAATTATGTAACTCAAGCCATTGTTTAGACAAACAT
This sequence comes from Voacanga thouarsii, assembly GCA_026120185.1. NCBI lineage: Eukaryota > Viridiplantae > Streptophyta > Magnoliopsida > Gentianales > Apocynaceae > Voacanga > Voacanga thouarsii. Next base: position 872,185 of record JANUWF010002029.1, on the reverse strand, counting down.
GATCTTAAAGAACCCAACCATTATCATAACTAATCATTCCCTTGGCATCATGAAGGATTAAGATAGACTCACTTCTTTTTCAATCCATGAAATCACTATCTTCTAGACAAATTAGCATCACATGTTTTGTCTCAACTAATTCACCCAAAAGATGCATTAAACATAATCCTTGATTAAATTTCCATATTCTAACAAAATTAAAACATGAAATTAACCAATGAATCTATATTTTGGTAGATATTAATTAACCTTCAATTACCTAGTTCTTTGCAATTAACCTCTTTTTCAAGCAAGTTAAGAGACAACAAATATGAAATTAACAAATTGAAACCACCATCAACCTCTTTTTCAAGCAAGTTAATGGAAAGAAACAACCAATCAATCTCGTAATAGGCATAATAATTAAATACCAAGAAGAATAATCAATTAGTAAAAAGATTAAATAACTCTAAAAATTATGAATACCTAAAATAATGTCAAATTACAATAAAACAATTAACATATCATTGTTCAAGAAAAAGAAAACAAAGTAAAAGAAAGCACTCATGGACAAGCCTCCTTCATCTTCCTTTAAAGACCTTCTTGCACAATCCTCCTTGAATTGAAGAATTTCTCCTTTAATTTGAGTGATTTTCTGTGATAATCAATTAATTCTCCCATTTTTCCTTGTGTTTTCCATCTATTTATAGGCTTGGGAAGTGTCTAAACTCGTTGGTGTAATGTTCTAGGCTGAGTAGAAGTAGAAAAGTACTAAAACTCCACAAATTACCAAAAATCGCATAGAAAAATCAGAGCTTCGTCATTCCCTCAGAGCATAGCCGGCGCCGCCTTGGCTCTCGGAGCTGGCACCGGTTGTGTTTTGGTTCTCTACTCATTCACCGATTTTTTTCCAAATTCTGCACAATGTATTCTAGCATGCAGCCGGCGCAGGTTCCACTCTATTTCGCTTTGTTTCACCAATTTTTTGTCGTCTCAAAGTTCATGTCAATAGTGCATGGCTAGTGCCGGTTCCTCTGTCCTGGCCGGCGCCTCCTCTATTCTGTTTTGCGATATTTTTGTTTCGTTTTACTCCAAAAATCTGTAATAATGAACAAACTACCTTTCCAAGGGTAAAATCTCAAATATGAAGGAATATAACTAGTTATTGAACAAAATTTATCACAAAAGAGCCTCAAATAACTTGGAAAAATATAACTAATTTAACCCCTATCATAGAACTAAGTGATCAAAGATTAGTTGATTTCGCCTAGAGTAAAGGGTTATTAGCTAATTTCATGTTTATAAGGAATTGAGCCTAACGCATGTTTTGGTTAGAATTAGCTTGATTGGAAAATATGTTAATGTAATCAAAATATAGGATTTCATGGATTGGGACATGAAGTGGGATTTATCTAAGTAGAATAATGACTTGTGAGACGATTAAGTTTTACTTTAAATTCCTCCATGATGCTAAGATGATAATTTGTTGAGAGAATTGCTAATTGGTTCATTATCATGTTTTTTAGGGTAATTGTTTAAATTACATAAACCTACATCCTTGAGTTGTATGTTTATTTTGTTTTTCTTTTTATTCTTTTTTTACTTTATTTGGGTCAGTTTAATAATGAAAGAAAAGTGATTAGTATGTACTTATTCCTTTGAGGATCGATACTCATTAATTTTCTGTACTATGCTTGTGATGAGTATACTTGCTCACATGTGTATTTTGGAATTAATGCTTTAATTAAAACTTGATTAAGGGATGAATTTAAAATTGATGATTTTATATACCTAAAATTTATGCATCAGAAATACTCTCAAACTTATGTCTTTTCCGCAAAGGTGGGCCACCTAGTTTTTCCAGAAAGTTTCCCTAGCCCACCTAGTTTCTGGAAAAACTAGGCTAGACATATGAACAAAAACAGGCGAGTGGCCTAGGGAAGTTCAACTTCCCTATGGTGCCCTGCAAAACTTACTACATATATAAGCATAAGACCAGGCGGCCTAAGGCAGTGATTTTTCCGGAAAAACTTGATACCAAAGAGAAAAACCAAGTAGCCTAAGGATGTTGAAGTTCCCTAGGCCGCCAACCTAACTACACCTATATATTTATATACAACTTGGTGGCCTAGAGAACTTCAGAGTATAGTCTACAAAATCTAGCGGCCTAGGGAACTGCCACCAAAATCTTGGACAAAATCGTGTATATTTTTCTTTTCTTCTATTTTTGCTTCATTTCCTCCTTATTCCTCTTTATTTCCTCTTCACTTGATCTTTTCCATTTCCTAACAAAACAAGGTGAAAGTGGAGTGGTGAGCAGTGATTTGAACAAGAATATATCTCCATTAAAGCTCAAATATAGTAGAAAATATATACATGATAAAGCCTCATCACACACCCCCGCACTTGAATCATTGCTTGCCCTCAAGTAAACTAAAAAGTACCACAAGCAAAATCTCAATCATTGTGCTCTACATACACAAGTTTTAATAGTTAAAATGCCAATCACCAAAACCACACAATAGGGCAATCATGTCCATCGTGTAGTATAGAGAGTAGCAAGTATCGAATCCATGAGAACTTAGCAATTACCACTACTCTACTCTAATCTCATTATCTAGCCATAATGAATATATGAATTACAAGTAATTACACTATATTAGGAAACCTATCATGTTCTCACTTAAGAAAGAGTCACAAGTTTATCAAGGAATTAGAAAGAGAGAAAAGACATGCAATAAAGAGAATTCCCCCATTGAACACCTCAAAAATGAGTACCCCTTAGGCTCATAAATCCTAATTCTTAGCACTGAAGTGAGTTAAATATCAATCTCACTCTCTCTCGAGTTATGAGATCCATAATCCTTAAATTTGATTAATCGGTATCTCTGCCTAATCAACCATACCCAATGAGGCATTAAACATTACTCACAATCCTAAACTATCTAGCAGCCACAAAATCCTTATCTCTAGGTAATTTTATGAACTCATAGGTTATTAGCCCTAATCCACAACCTCTCTCCCAGGTTAATTGAAGATGGCAAATTAGTTAAGTGGGTGTTCAAACCTTAACCCCATCTCTCAAAATCATTAATGAAGAACAACTAATTGAAGGAAATCAATTAAAACCCACACAACCAAGATAATACAATGAATACAAATAACCAAATGCCATAGAGATAAAATCATAGATCCCAGAAGAACACATCATCCCAAAGCATAAAAATAGGGTATAATCCTTTATTACAATATCAAATCTTAGAACAAAAATTACAAAGTAGATAACAAAGAAAATGGTTAGAAACACTCATAGACAAGCAATTTCTTCGTCCTCCTTGAGAGCTCCTTGCAATCCTCCCTTCCTCTTCCTTGAATCCCTTGCTATTTCTCTTCATTTTTGAGAGAAAAATGGCTTCCTAGCGGATCTCTTGGTTGCTAGCCAATCAAAAATAATGATTTAGGGTTTTTAGTGGTATATTTATAGTATACAAGGAAGGAAAATCAAGAGAAAATACAGAAAAATTCAAAAATGTGTGTTTTTGCGCTTGTGGGCAGCCTAGGGAAGTGGAACTTCCTTCGGCCGCCTTTCTTGGGCCGCCTAGTACTATTCACATGAACAATATCGGCTACTAGGGCCTAGGGAATTTTTTTTGAGAAATTTCGATTCTAGGCGGCCTAGGGAAGTTCCAATTCCCTAGGCCACCACAACTTGTGTGGTTTCTTCATTTTTCTTCTATTTTTGCTCCATTTTCCTTCTTTTCTTCATTTTCATCTCCAATTCTTATTTTCTTTATTTCCTACAAAATACGATGAAAATGGTGTGGTGAGTAGGGAATTAAATAAGGATTTAGTAAAAATAAAGCACAAAAGTACAGGAAAATATGTATATGATGAGCTCTCATTACATATCCCCATACTTAAATCTTTTCTTGTCCTCAAACAAACCACACTTATTCATGAACAAAGAATTGGATAGTGGACAAAATTTGTAACACCCCACGACTACGTACCCTAAAAGGGCGGGGATGTCACCCCGTCTCGTAGGACAAGGGGTCTTTAGAACGAAGTATTAAATATGAAGGCAATCTCCAAAAGGATCAACTTAGAAAAATAAAGAAATACTCATATTACATCAGGCTCAACTTGGAGCAAAACGAAATAAAACAAAATATTGTTTAGAAGTATAAGCAACAAATGTCTCCTAGAACGGATAGAGAAAATAGCAAAAGCTTCAACTATTACATGCCCCGCTGACTCAGCACAGTCTATCTCCTGAAAACTTGATGTAAAACGGTGTGAGAATAAATCTCAGTAAGTCCTGTGTGTGCACATGGTGTTTTGAATAGTACGTGTATGCAAAGTGTAAAACATTTGTAGAAATAATTTGGCAAGTCATAACAATCTCTTTTCGCAAGGAGTGGGTTTTTCTCATTGTCACACTTTGTACAAAATAAATCCTCCAATTGGATAAAAGTCATGTCACCACACGTTAGGCTCCATGAGAACAAAATGGCCAAAGCACCACACTTTGTGCACCTTGTCCAGACCAGATTACCACACGTTGGGCGTTCTGATCAAGGTGAGTGTACAGCCCATCGGGTGAGATACTCCTCCATCTCTACACCCAACAAAACCATCCGGGTGTCCATGCCGGGAATATAAATACCAGACCAGGTACACATGCTAGCTCGGACTGGCCTGACCAACCAACACTGTCGCCTTTTCAAGCAGAGTTCATCTTCTGGGGGTGGCCTCCTGGCAGAAGACTTACGCTAGCCCTCCAAGACTAGTATTGTTAGCCTACCCTTATTGAGTACTCAACGAACATATCCGTCAATTCCTGATTCAAAATATTTCCAAACCTCGGCTTTGTAAAACGTGGTTTTCTTTAAAAGAAATTTCTAAAAATTTAAGGAAAATAATAGTTTTCTTGCTAAAATCGTTAATTTGACAAAACCGTTTAAAGAATAAATATCCACGTTTACAACCCAAGCAAACATAGTTTAACAATAGCTTTACAAAGCTTCACAACAAGGACTTGCAATCACAACATTTAACAAAACAGTTTATAAAAGGACTTACCATCACAACGTTTAATAAAAAAGTTTATGCAAGGACTTACTTGATATGCCTCGGATAACGAGATAAATTCACAGCTGGCTTTCCTCAATTATCCTCCTGATCTAAACCATATAATATCATGATCAGGGTCTCAATTAATTCAAACATGCTCTAATCCCATTTATTTTCATAACAATTCGCAATCTCCTATTTAATTCCAGGTAAACTATTCAATTATCAAAGATCATATACTACGACCACATGTTTATCTCGCAAATAAACACCATTAAACTTTACTTTCGGCATCTAGGGAGGGTATTCCCTTTCCTTGCAACTACCGGGTAATGAGGTCTCGATGCTCCTATGGTGATCGTCCCGAGTTCGCTTAAAAATGAGAGAAAAGCTACCTCATTTGCTCCTCTTGACTGACAATTAAAGAAAAAGATGAAATCAGCCTTTATAGGGCATCATTTAAGGGTAGAAGAAAGAGAAAAGAATCATTAGAGAAAACAGCATCAAGAGGTTGAGAGGATTTGTGCTTACCTTAAGGTGTGTTCGATTTTTGGCTTAGAATAGCTCTTGTGTTTTCGAAAATTTTGCAGAGAGATGTTGCTGAAATTTTCGTGTAGAATGGAGAGGGTAGACGGTTTCTATGATTTAGAGTTGGAGAAGATTGGTTTAGGGTTAGATGATGATGTTTAGATAGACTCCTAATGGCTTTAGGTTTCATGGACAGCAAAGGCGAAATTTCAGCTTGTTGCGCGTCTCCTTGCTGTCGATTTTAGGGGAGTTTAATGGAGGAAAAGATTCTGCAATTTTGCTCCTTTATGCTGGCCGAAATACTGCTCAAGGGAAGGCCTGAATGTGTTCAGAATTTTGGGCCAAACAAGGAAGAGTTTGAGTGAGTTTTGATGACTGAAAAATCCTGTGCAAGTGCTGTGAAAATTTTGTGCAAGAATAACAAGGTTTGGACTGTTTTGGCTGCTGTACTTCTATCGAAATTTTCAGAGGAAAATTGAGGGTTTTGGGTGTTGAAAATAGCTTGATCAGCTGGGGTTTTTCAGTGGGTTATGTGTGTAGAATTTCTATTGGAGTAGGAGTTCAAAGCTGGCCGAAATTCCTACACAAAGCTGACCGAATTTTCTGTGTACAAGCTGGACGAATTTCAGTGTTTTTGTGTGAATAAAATTCTGGTTTTGTGCAGCTAAGGTACCCTAAATTGATGAGGAATATTTAGGTGTTTTGAGCTAGGATTTACAGAGTTGGATTGTTGCTAAGAAGCTGGAATTTTCGGACAGCTTGTGGTGTCACAAGGCTGCCGAAATTCAGCTAGGAAAAGGAAGAAAATCCTAGTTGAATTTGGATTGAAATAAAATCTGATTTTATCAAGGATTTGGATCGATTTCCTCTAGTCCTAGAAGAGTTTGGATTGAGCTACAAGTCCTCCAAGAAGTGGCGGCACTTGCTGGAATTTTTTTCCAGATTTTTAACTAACATTCTAGGATTAAAATCAACAAGGTTTCCTACTAAGAAAATGACTCATTAATTCCACCTATCCATGGCAACATCTATCTAGCTAAAATCAAGCTAATATTTTAATTACTAGCTAGGGTTTTTTCGAAAATCCTAAGGAACACAAGCTGAAAATTAAAGGTGGACTTAATTCACATCAAAGTCCTTAAATTTAGGAAATAAATATAGAGACTTATTTTCTTTGAGTAAAAATACTAAAATTTCTCTAGGATAGCTAGATTCTTTTTCGGCCAAGATAAGAAATGGTCTAAGGAAAAGAATTTCAAGAGGAGAAACTAACTTCACAAAAGGTAGGATTCGAACTCGGGTCACCAAAGGAAATCACCAACCTCCCCGCTATTCCAAAACAACTCCAATACTAATTTTTCTACAAGAAGTTCTTACCACCCCAATACTCATCCTTCCAAATCTTCGACCAAACCTCCCTTATCCAAATCTTTAACAACACAACTATTTCACATCAATTAATTCAAACGCAAGAGCAACGAAAAAATTCACATGCATCCATGCATATAAAATTGTTCTAGATACCACATAAAATGCAAGATGCTATGCAATGCATGACTTTTCCCCATAGTCAAAGGTGGTTTTGGGCGGGGTATTACATCCCCTCCCCCTTAAGAGAATTTCGTCCCGAAATTCAGATTTCATACCCTTCGAGCATACCCGGATACTTCTGTCTTAACCATTCCTTCGTTTCCCACGTTACATCCTGTGCTCCATGATGATCCCAAAGTATCTTCACCATGGGTATCTGCTTGTTTCGGAGCATCTTAATACTCTGCTCCAAGATCTTAACGGGTCTTTCCACATAACTCAGATTGGGTTGCAACTTCAACGGTTCCTCATTGAGTACATGACTCGGATCGGGATTGTACCTTTTCAACTGAGAGACATGGAATACGTCATGCATCCCGGTTAGGCCATCAGGTAGATCCAGTCAGTAGGCAACCAGTCCAATTTTCTCCAATATCGGGAATGGTCCCAAGTACCTAGGACTCAACTTCCCTCCCCTCGGATGTTTCAGGATTCCTCTACTAGGAGTCAACTTCAAGAATGTACGGTCACCTACTTGGAACTCCTATTCCCTCCTCCTAGTGTCTTCATAACTTTCCTGTCTGCTTTGCGCTGCCCTTAGCCTTTCCCAAATTAACTTAATCTTGTCTGTCATCTCCTGAATGCATACTTCACCAGTCTTTTTAACGTTCCCTTCTTCTGTCCATCCCCAGTATATCGGTACTTGGCATTTTTGCCCATACAGTGCTTCGTACGACGCCATTCTGATCGACGCCTGATAGTTGTTGTTATATGCTAACTCCGCATGCGGTAAAGACTTAATCCACTTATCTCCAAAGTCCAAGATACATGCCCGAAGCATGTCTTCCAGTATATGAATGACTCTTTCGGATTGACCGTCTGTTTGCGGATGAGCAGAGGTGCTGAATTTCAAGGTCGTGCCCAAGGACTCCTAGAACTTATCCCAGAACCTTGAAGTGAATCTAAGGTCCCTATCTGACACGATGTTCGACGGTACACCATGCAACCTTACAATTTCTCGGGTATATGTCTGAGCCAACTTTTCCATCGAGTCCCTTACGTTTACCGGTATGAAGTGCGCTGTCTTGGTCAATCGGTCCACTACCACTCAGATCGCATCTTTGTGTGACTTGGTCATCGGAAGGCCAGTCACAAAGTCCATGGTCACCTCTTCCCATTTCCATTCGGGAATTGGTAACGGTTGCAATAAACCTGCAGACTTCTTATGCTCCATCTTAACCTTCTGGCATGTCAGGCAGGTTGACACATGCTGAACTACATCCCTCTTCATTCCAGCCCACCAATATTTCCTCTTCAAGTCTTGGTACATCTTTACCTCCCCAGGGTGTATTGTGTATTTGCTCTTATGCGCTTCGTCCAGTATCCTCTTCCTTAAGTCTTGGATGTCCGGTACACAAATCCGGTCCCGAAAGTATAATACTCCCTTCTCGTCGGTCCGAAAATCGCTTCCTCCCCTCGCGATCTCTTTCTCCCTGAAAGTTTGAAATCCTGTGCTGCCCTGTTGACCTGATACAATTTCCTGGTCCAGATCGGGTTTCAGGGTCAGGTTGCTCACGCAGATCTTCCTCTCTTGCACTTGCACCTCTTTCTCCAGGATATCCTGGACTGCCAACACCTCCTGTATTCTCAAGTGTGCCATTTTCACCTTCCGACTTAGAGCGTCTGCTACCACATTCGCTTTACCCGGATGATAATTAATGGGGCACTTATACTCTTCCAGGAACTCCATCCACCTACGCTGCCGGAGATTTAAGTCCTTTTGCATGAAGATGTATTTCAAACTCTTATGGTCCGTGAAAACCTCGTATTGTGCACCATACAAGTAATGTCGCCATTTCTTCAAGGCGAATACTATAGCTGCTAGCTCTAGGTCATGCGTGGGATAATTAACTTCGTGCGGCTTTAGCTTCCTAGATGCATAGGCTATGACCTTCCCTTCCTGCATTAGTACAGCTCCTAGTCCTTCCTTAGATATATCTGTATAGAGTGCATAGGGCTTATCAGTCTCGGGCAGACTCAGTACGGGTGCTGAAATCAACCTCCTCTTAAGTTCTTGGAAGCTCTTCTCGCACTTCTCACTCCAAGCAAAAACGACATCATTCTTCAACAGTCGTGTCATCGGTGAAGCTAAAGTGGAGAAATTTTTAATGAAACGCCGATAGTACCCGGCCAACCCAAGGAAACTTCGTATCTTGGTAATATTCTCCGGTTATTTCCAATTAGCTACGGCTTCTACCTTAGCAGGGTCCACCTTGATCCCCTCCTTGGATATCACGTGACCAAGGAAAGACACTGAGCTCAGCCAAAACTCACACTTATTGAACTTAGCGTAAAGCTTGAATTCCCTCAGCTTCTCTAGGACCAACTTTAAGTGCTCCGCGTGGTCCTCCGGATTTTTGGAGTAGATCAAAATGTCATCGATGAATATAACCACGAACTTGTCCAAGTATGGTTGAAAAATGCGATGCATCAAATCCATGAATGCTGCCGATGCGTTAGTTACACCGAACGGCATTACTACAAATTCGTAATGGCCATACCGTGTGTTGAATGCAGTCTTAGGAATGTCTTCTTCTTTGATCCTCACCTGATAGTATCCTTGTCGTAGGTCCAATTTCGAAAAACAAGCAGCGCCTTGCAGTTGATCAAACAACTCATCGATCAAGGGTAGAGGGTATTTATTCTTGATCGTTAGATTGTTCAGTCCCCGATAGTCGATACACAGCCTCAAGGTACCATCTTTCTTCTTGACAAACAACACCGGGGCTCCCCACGGTGACGTACTCAGCCGAATGTAGCCTTGCCTTAGCAGTTCTTCCAATTGCTCCTTCAACACTGTCGGTGCCATCCGGTAGGGGGTTCTGGATACCGGTTCTGCTCCAGGAATCAGATCCACGGTGAACTCAACTTCCCGTTCAAGGGGTAGGGAAGTGAGCTCCGTAGGGAACACGTCCGAAAAGTCTTTCACTACCTCTGTACTTTCCAAGGTACACTGGTCTTTCGGTTTGTTTAGGATATACGCCAAATATCCCGTACATCCTTTCCTGAGTAACTTCCGGGCTTTAGCTCCAGCAATAAGAAATTTCAATTCCTTCGTTCGCTTGACATTGAATTCAATTACATCCCGTCCAGGTCTCACAAACTGCACTGTCTTAACCTGGCAGTCCACACGAGCTCCGTGTTTCGACAACCAGTCCATGCCCAAGATCAAGTCATAACCGTTTATATCTAGGATTATAAGGTCGGCCTCCAGAATCTCCTTCCCAACCTCAACTCCACAACTTCCCATTTTCTTGCCTGCTTCCACCACCTTTCCCAAGGGGGAACTAACTACTAGGGTATAAGGTAACTCATTTCCTTCCCAGCCCAGACGTGAAGCACATACTTTACTTACGTAAAAGTGTGTAGATCCTGGATCTATCAGAACATTAACAAGACAACCTTGGATAGAAAGGTTACCTTTGATCACGGCAGCGTCCGCTCCGACTTCTTCTCGGTTCAGGGCAACAACTTTGGCCTTCACCTGGGGCTTCAGGCCTCCCACTCCGGCTGGTCCAGCAGCGGCACCTCTATTTCCTCCCATTAGTTGGGCCAGCGCGGTCTGCTCAATCCTTAAGGGTTTGGGGCAGACGTTTCTCAGATGTCCTGGGTCTCCGCAGTTGAAACACCTTCTCACACCCCCCGCTACCCCAGCAGTTTCTCTCGGTGTGGCCTCGCTTTCCACACAGTCGGCAATTCAGGCTGCCTTGCATTGATTCAGCTACAGGCACTCGAGGCTGCTTACCCCGATTTCCCCACGGCATAGAACCCGCAGGTCGCTTATTGCCTGAAGGCCTCATAGGTGGACGACTTGGTTGGAAGGGTCGATTCACCGGTCGGTACCGATCTTCGTTCTCCGTCCGGGAAGCTGCGTCCACTGCGGCGGTGTACGACGTTGGTGGTGATGGAGCCAACGCCTTCCTCAAATCTGGCCTTAGCCCTTTCACGAATTGTCGGGTGCACTTCTGCTCCGTATCTACCAAGCACTTGCAGTACTTGGACAACTGCATGAATCGGGCTGCGTATTGGGCCATGGTCATGCCTCCCTGCCTGAGGGTCTGGAATTCATCCTCCCTCTTCTCAGCCACCCATCGAGGAATGTACTCAGCCCGAAAAGCTTCCGTAAAATCGTCCCAGGTCCACTCCTGCTCCTCCTTGCCCCAATCACCCCGTACTCGCTGCCACCATGCCCAAGATGGTCCCCTTAGCCGAAAAGCAGCAAACTTCACCATCCTCTCTTCCGAGTACTGCAGAGTAGCGAAAATGTCCTCCATCTGCTCAATCCATTGCTCGCCTTTCTCATCCTGTTCCACCTTCCCTTGGAATGTGGGAGGCTAGAACTTCAGGAAACGCTCCAGGGACTCATCCTCTCCCCGCGGTGGTTTCCTGGCCACCTTGTCCACTTTTTCGGTCAAGTTCTGTAGGATCGAGGCCATCTTGTCGAAGGCCTAACCCATAGTCATATCCCGTGACCTCTCCGAAGTTATCTCCTGCTCTCTTAGCAAGTGCTCTTCCATATCGGGGGTGGAACGACGCATCTGTTCAAACTTCGAGATGGAGGATGCACTCTCCTGCACCGTTCTGCTATGCACAACTGTTCGACGTCTTGGTGCCATCTTAATCACATTCACTTAGGGTCAGATAGTTATCAAGGGGGAAAAGAATATGCTTAGGTGCATGATCAGTTGATAGTAATGTACTCATCTAAAAGAGAATGTGATGATAACGTGCAGAGATAAATCAAGTAATAAACGAAGCTCATGCTTGTCATATAAACCATTCTTTGCAAAAAAGAAGGGGTCATCTCATACGGTACCCTTTTTATTTAAAATAATAGATAGGCCCTATGAGCCACATGCTCCCTTAAGAAAAAGATAAACAAGCAAAAGTATGCAAATTCTAAAGAAAGAAAGAGTAAAAGCTGCTGGTCTTTTATGTTCGACTCTCCCTAGTTTCAACAGAGGTATCGGAGTCGTCAGAGGCCGGTTCCACCAGCCACCCCACGGAACTATCGGGTCTCCCTATGTAGTTCCTCGCAAAACCAACGCTCCCACTTGGCTGCCCTGACTCACCCTCTAGGCATCTCTTGGCTCTCATGGCCATCTCATAGAACTCATCCAATGCTAATATAACTATACCCTTAGGCGCAGGCCTCTCACTCCCCAAGTCAAATGGATCAACCAACCCCTTTCTCCTTAGCATGGCATCTACACCCAGTCCATATCGGAGTCCACACCCCTTAGGACTCCCTTCTAGCTTCCTCTTTCCCTTATCTACTCCTCCTAGAGCTTGTTGCCTACTGTCTCTCTCTCCCAGAACAACCTCCATTACCTCCTCATCCTCTCTTTCTACCCCCACCATCTCTCCCTCGTTCTCATCGTCTCCCTCATTCCCTAGCTCATCTACCTCTCCCTCACCCAACTCCGTCATCTCCTCATCTCCCTCATCTTCCCCTAAGCTCTCATCGACCTCTATCTCCGTCTCAATCACCGGGTCGTCTAACACTGACGACTCACACTCTCTCTCTAAATCAGACGCGGGTGGATCGGCTACGGGTAGTGGGGCAGGTGGATTCCCGCAACCAGCGGGCCAGTTTCTGATAGCCGATACAACTCTTTTGACCATCCTATAAACAAAAGATAAAAATTAGCACCAGGTCAGAATACCTAAGAAAATAGAACCCCACAAGTCAACTAATTGCCTAAACCATGTCTCTGATACCACTTGTAACACCCCACAACTACGTACCCTAAAAGGGCAGGGATGTCGCCCCGTCCTGTAGGACAAGGGGTCTTTAGAATGAGGTATAAAATATAAAGGCAATCTCCAAAAGGATCAACTTAGAAAAATAAAGAAATACACTTATTACATCAGGCTCAACTTGGAGCAAAATGAAATAAAACAAAATATTGTTTAGAAGCATAAGCAACAAATGTCTCCTAGAACGGATAGAGAAAATAGCAAAAGCTTCAACTATTACATGCCCCGCTGACTCAGCACAGTCTATCTCCTAAAAACATGATGTAAAACAGTGTGAGAATAAATCTCAGTAAGTACTGTGTGTGCACATGGTGTTTTGAATAGTACGTGTATGCAAAGTGTAAAACATTTGTAGAAATAATTTGGCAAGTCATAACAATCTCTTTTCGCAAGGAGTGGGTTTTTCTCATTGTCACACTTTGTACAAAATAAATCCTCTACTTGGATAAAAGTCATGTCACCACACGTTGGGCTCCATGAGAACAAAATGGCCAAGGCACCACACTTTGTGCACCTTGTCCGAACCAGATTACCACACGTTGGGCGTTCTGATCAAGGTGAGTGTACAGCCCACCGGGTGAGATACTCCTCCATCTCTACACCCAACAAAACCATCCGAGTGTCCATGCCGGGAATATAAATACCATACCAGGTACACATGCTAGCTCGGACTGGCCTGACCAACCAACACTGTCGCCTTTTCAAGCAGAGTTCATCTTCTGGGGGTGGCCTCCTAGCAGAAGACTTACGCTAGCCCTCCAAGACTAGTATTGTTAGCCTACCCTTATTGAGTACTCAACGAACATATCCGTCAATTCCTGATTCAAAATATTTCCAAACCTTGGCTTTGTAAAACGTGGTTTTCTTTAATAGAGATTTCTAAAAATTTAAGGAAAAGAACAGTTTTCTTGCTAAAATCGTTAATTTGACAAAACCGTTTAAAGAATAAATATCCACGTTTACAACCCAAGCAAACATAGTTTAACAATAGCTTTACAAAACTTCACAACATGGACTTGCCATCACAACATTTAACAAAATAGTTTATAAAATGACTTACCATCACAACGTTTAGTAAAAGAGTTTATGCAAGGACTTACTTGATATGCCTCAGATAACGAGATAAATTCACAGCTAGCTTTCCTCAATTATCCTCCTTATCTAAACCATATAATATCATGATCATGGTCTCAATTAATTCAAACATGCTCTAATCCCATTTATTTTCATAACAATTCGCAATCTCCTATTTAATTCCAAGTAAACTATTCAATTCACAAAGATCATATACTACGACCACATGTTTATCTCGCTAATAAACACCATTAAACTTCACTTTCGGCATCTAGGGAGGGTATTCCCTTACCTTGCAACTACTGGGTAATGAGGTCTCGATGCTCCTATGGTGATCGTCCCGAGTTCGCTTGAAAAGGAGAGAAAAGCAACCTCCTTTGCTCCTCTTGACCGACAATTAAAGAAGAAGATGAAATCAGCCTCTATAGGGCGTGATTTAAGGGTAGAAGAAAGAGAAAAGAATCATTAGAGAAAATAGCATCAAGAGGTTGAGAGGATTTGTGCTTACCTTATGGTGTGTTCGACTTTTGGCTTAGAATTGCTCTCGTGTTTTCGAAAATTTTGCAGAGAGATGTTGTTGAAATTTTCGTGTAGAATGGAGAGGGTAGACGGTTGCTATGATTTAGAGTTGGAGAAGATTGGTTTAGGGTTAGATGGTGATGTTTAGATAGACTCCTAAAGGCTTTAGGTTTCATGGACAACAAAGGCGAAATTTCAGCTTGTTGCGCGTCTCTTTGCTGCCGATTTTAGGGGAGTTTAATGGACGAAAAGATTCTGCAATTTTGCTCCTTTATGCTGGCCGAAATACTGCTCAAGGGAAGGCCTGAATGTGTTCAGAATTTTTGGGCCAAACAATGAAGAGTTTGAGTGAGTTTTGATGACTGAAAAATCCTGTGCAAGTGCTGTGAAAATTCTGTGCAAGAGTAACAAGGTTTGGACTGTTTTGGCTGCTGTACTTCTACCGAAATTTCCAGAGGAAAATTGAGGGTTTTGGGTGCTGAAAATAGCTTGATCAGCTGGGGTTTTTCAGTGGGTTATGTGTGCAGAATTTCGATTGGAGTAGGAGTTCAAAGCTGGCCGAAATTCCTGCACAAAGCTGACCGAATTTTCTGTGTACAAGCTGGACGAATTTCAGTATTTTTGTGTGAATAAAATTCTGGTTTTGTGCAGCTAAGGTACCCTGAATTGATGAGGAATATTTAGGTATTTTGAGCTAGGATTTACAGAGTTGGATTGTTGCTAAGAAGCTAGAATTTTCAGACAGCTTGTGGTGACACAAGGCTGCCGAAATTCAGCTAGGAAAAGGAAGAAAATCCTAGTTGAATTTGGATTGAAATAAAATCTGATTTTATCAAGGATTTGGATAGGATTTCCTCTAGTCCTAGAAGAGTTTGGATTGAGCTACAAGTCCTCCAAGAAGTGGCGGCACTTGCTGGAATTTTTTTCTAGATTTTTAGCTAACATTCTAGGATTAAAATCAACAAGGTTTCCTACTAAGAAAATGACTCATTAATTCCACCTATCCATGGCAATATCTATCTAGCTAAAATCAAGCTAATATTTTAATTACTAGCTAGGGTTTTTTCGAAAATCCTAAGGAACACAAGCTGAAAATTAAAGGTGAACTTTATTCACA
Source organism: Voacanga thouarsii (assembly GCA_026120185.1). Lineage (NCBI taxonomy): Eukaryota > Viridiplantae > Streptophyta > Magnoliopsida > Gentianales > Apocynaceae > Voacanga > Voacanga thouarsii. The sequence goes on along the minus strand of JANUWF010002029.1, from coordinate 856,545 downwards.
TCAAAGTCCTTGAATTTAGGAAATAAATATAGAGACTTATTTTCTTGGAGTAAAAATACTAAAATTTCTCTAGGATAGCTAGATTCTTTTTCGGCCAAGATAAGAAATGGCCTAAAGAAAAGAATTTCAAGAAGAGAAACTAATTTCACAAAAGGTAGGATTCGAACTCGGGTCACCAAAGGAAATCACCAACCCCCCCCCCGCTATTCCAAAACAACTCCAATACTAATTTTTCTACAAGAAGTTCTTACCACCCCAATACTCATCCTTCCAAATCTTTGACCAAACCTCCCTTATCCAAATCTTTAACAACATAACTATTTCACATCAATTAATTCAAATGCAAGAGCAACGGAAAAATTCACATGCATCCATGCAAATAAAATTATTCTAGCTACCACATAAAATGCAAGATGCTATGCAATGCATGACTTTTCCCCATAGTCAAAGGTGGTTTTGGGCGGGGTATTACAAATTTAACATCCCATATTTATTCAAAAGTCAACTATTGTTCAATTTAAGAGAAACACATTATTTCATAAAGACCAAGAATAATTAATTTACAAATAAGATGAAAAATATTCTACATAGCATTTTAGGTGAATAATCAAGTTAACTTAGCACATTTACAATAAGGTCAAAATGGTAACGAGATTATTCCATCTTCCACTTTAGAATTCATCTCAACTCTAATCCATCCAAGTTAATCCCATGTATACGCTTATATTAGGCTCAACACAAACATGAACCTCAAAGTGAAATTAAACAAGCTTATGGCAATTAAATGTGATTCACTCAATATCTCCAATCAAGAATTTCAAACAAAGTTATTTATATGAGATTGGATCCAACAAATCATTCAAGTCTCCGGGCTATCCCAAGTACATATATTACATATGCTATATTACAATACAATAAGACCATACTCTTTGATAAAACAATACAATAATACATTTCAATTTGAATTAGCAAAGTAGGAGCCTCTCATTTTTCATCATTTTTCTTTCTACAAGGGAATGCATTTGTAGTGATTTTACTTGAATGCTCTTTTTGCATCCCTTGTATTTTTTTTCTTTTCTTTTCTTTCTTTTTGTTATTCTTGCTCTTTCTTTTCTTTTTTATCACACATTGCTTTTCATCATAGGACATGCCTTTTTGCATTCCTAGAGCTTTTTTCTCCTCACTTAGGTAGGTGCATTTAGCAACTTACCTCTTGCTCCTATTTGCCTTTTTATTAAAAAATACAAAAAAAATCATTGAAATTTTCTATAATATAACATACAACACAAATGAATGAATGAATGAATAACTGGGATTAGCCACCAAACTAGAGATACGCCTATGAACCATACTCTATATTTCATCACTCAGTTTTCATCCGTTCTCAAAGAATTAAGCTTCACAAACATTTTCAAAGGCATAAACAAGACTAATTTACTTATCCAAACTTAGTCCATGTCATGTCCAATATACAAGTGTACATAAAAATAACTTTCCTAGAAAAGTCTTAAGTAGAATTTCTAAGTATAAAGATAAATAATATCTTAGTATTTCTCTAGGAGTTTTTTAAAGATATTAAATTGAAGAAGTGAAAACTACTTTATACAATGTTATTCTCATGTATTGATAGAGTTCTAATTGCTAAAAAGTGTCTACAAGAGTCCTTTTCAGTGGTTGAAAGAGTTCCCAAAAGAATCCAACTAAAATTGCCAAAATCTAATCTAAAAAGGAAACCTACCGCCTTAAAACCGTATTAGGCCGGCACCAACTCAGTCCCTCTCGGTCGACGCTGGCCATGCTCTATTAGTGCCCCGACGTGCTCTGTTTTCGGCCGTTTTCTCCTGCTTTCCAAACTAGGGCCACCGCTAGCCGTGCGGATGAAACGATGACGGTTTTTTTTGTCTTTTTTCCTCAATTCTGCACAAAAGCTCCAAAATACCTTTCCAACAGTAAAATATAAAATATGAAGGAATATGACTAGTTATTACATCAAATGTATCACTAAATAACCTCAAATAACTAGTAAAATATAGGTGAAATTAGCCCCTATCATATTTATCAAGGGGATGATTTACACAAGAGAATATTATAAAATGCTTAATGGACTTCGGTAGTAATGCTAAAATGCAATACAGAAAATGGTCTATTTTTTTTTAACAAATGGAAGCTATACATTAGAGAAGGAAATGAAGCTAGGCTTAAATTGGTGGAGGAACTCCATTCCACCCAACAAAAAGGACACTTAGGTATTGAAGCAAGTTTGCAAAAAGCTAAGTCACTGTCCTATTGGCCTAATATGAAATATATGATTAAGGAATTCACAGCTAAATGTGATATTTGTTAAATGAGCAAAGTAGAAAAAGTTCCCTATCCTGGTCTCTTACAGCCATTCCCTATTCTGACTTAATCTTGGAGCCATATTACTGTGGACTTTATTGAAAGACTCCCTAAATCAAAAAGAAAGGACGTCATACTGGTGGTAGCGGACAAATTCTCAAAATATGCCCATTTTATAGCCCTGACACACCCCTTCAATGCTCAAAAGATTGTTGAGGTATTCTTGGGAAAGATCGATAAATTGCATGCGCTAGCGAGTAGTATAGTTACAGATAGATATAAGGTATTCACTAGTGCTTTTTGGAAGGAGAGGTTTAAAGTATTAGGCATGAAATTAAACATGTCAATAGCCTATCATCCACAAACTGATGGTCAAACTGAGCGGGTAAACCAGTATCTAAAACTCTTTTTTAGAAGTTTTGTGTTTCATAAGCCCCAAAAATGGTGTGAGTGGTTGTCCTTCACTAAATGGTGGTATAACACTACTTACCATACCGCCATTAAGATAACAATTTTTGAAGCTTTTCACAGTTATAAACCCTCTTTATTATCTTTGGGACCATATTTGCAATGAATAAGGAATGTTGCATTAGATGAATACTTGAAAGAAAGAAAGGTGATTGAAGCTAATCTCAAGGAAAATCTGCAAAGAGCTACCTCCATGATGTAATTTTTTACCAACCAGAAGAGATTGGAAAGAGCATTTGAAGTTGGAAACTAGTTTTAACTCAAATTACAACCCTTCAAACAGAGTTTAGTAGCTATCAAAAAAAAAAATTTCTTAAATTGGCTTCAAAATTCTATAGTCCATATCTCATTCTTGAGAAGGTTGGAAAGGTAGCTTATAAGCTACAATTTCCCCCTCCCCTCCTTTCCCCCCATTCTCATATTCACCTTACGTTTCATGTAAGTTTGTTCAAGAAGAAAATGCGAGATGGAAGGGTCACTTGTCATGACTTACCAACTTTAGTTGAAGATAGGCAGCAAAGATTGGAACTTGTGGCTATTTTAAATCACATATTGGTTAAAAGAAGGAATAAACCTATTGTCCAGTGGAATATTCAATGGTCCAACCTTCTATAAGAAGAAGCTTCATGGGAGGACGTTGATTTTATTTTGCAATAGTTTCCAGATTTTCAACCTTGAGGACAAAGTATTCTTGAAGAAGGGAGGGGGTGTTATGATTCAGAAGTTCTGAACTAAAGATTGAAAATTTTGTTAGTTAGTTGAAGAGAAGTCGGTAGGTCGAGTTATGAACCGAGCTGAGTTGGGTAAATAGGACAACGTTATTTTGCCACAAGATTACCAAATAAAGAGCAAAGCAATGGTAACTCTCAAAAGGTTATAAAATTTCTATTATTTATCTTCTTCTACTCAAGCGAGGTAAACCAGACATGAAATTGTTAATGATGTTAGCAACAACCATGGATAGTTTAAATTGCTTAATTAGAGGGTTTTCCAGAGTTGATGTCTGTGATGTTTTCTTCGAGAGTATATAATGTCCTATTATAGGAGGAGGGAGGTATCTAAAAATATTCTAGAAAACATCAAAGCAATTCTGAGGTAGCCTTTATCCCTGTGAATTCCTTCATCTTCAATCATCTTCTATTCTTGTTCTATCTAATTTTCTATAAATCCTTATACATATATATACTAGTTTTTAGTACCACTGATCTTTATTGAGCCTTAGGTCAATTTGCAAAGTAGATTACCAGTTTGCACTTATAAAGATCATAACAGGGAAGATTCACAAACAAGAGAGAAAAGGAAAAATTTGGAGGTGGAAAGTTGAACACATTGCTGCCTCTACCCTACCTTCCCATTTCTCCTTTGCCACTGTTGCAGACACGGACACTTTTCTTCTTCATCAAAAATTCACATCTCTCTCCCTTTTCTCTGACCACTACTCTTTTCCCCTATGTCCTTCCTATGTCGTCGCACTTCTCGCCACCTCTAATCTGCAACCTCCATCCCCATTTGATCTTTACCTCTTTGAGGTGCATCCTCTTTCACAACAACCTATAATTCCTTTATTTATTTATTTATTTATTTTTGTCTTTCTTCTAGGTTTCATTTAGAGGATTTAGAAGAGTTTTGATTTTTCTTTCATCTTTAGATCTTCTAGAGTAGCGAGGAGGAGACCAAATCGAGGAAGAAGATAAGCTTTCAGAGAGACCAGATTGAAGGGCTTTTAGTTTAACTCGATCTCCATCTCCTACACTTCTGTCTTTTTTTTTTCTTTTCTTTTTTTAAGGTTAACTCAAGGTATTTGTTATTTTCTTGAGGGGTAATATAGATATTTCGCTTTTTCTCCTAACTCATTTTAAATTATTTGAACGGAATTCTAATTTATGGGGCCAATTATAAAAATTTAAAGTTTATGGAGCAATATACAATGCCTCTAATTCTGGGTCGTTTAAAGCATCTTATTATGAATTTGTTGCTTCCCGAAATAAACACTTGTGCCTTGCACGGATTGTTGACAACATAATATAATTTTGACCTCTTTCAAAGAGGAATCATGCCAAAATTGAGATCTGTCGACTCCGCCATCGGAAATAAAGAAGTTCGGTTTTCTTTCTTCTCTGTTTTATCCTCTGGTTTTTCATGAGAAAGATTTATCAAATTTGCCTAATTTATATTCATATATTTTTTTATATTTTGATGAATTGAAATGCCTGCAATAATGATCTGCTTCTTTGGGTTTGTCTGCAATAACTCAGGCAGGGCGAGCTGATTCTGGCATACTTCTTTGATGTCCCAATCCATTAGCAACTGAAACTCCTCCATGAGGTACTAATAATTAATTGTTTCGCTAGTTGTTATGTTTTGGGTTGTTTACTTCTTTGTTTAGTTTTCTGGGTTTGGTGCTAATATTGCTAATTGGATCATTATAGTTTTGTAGGTAATGAAGGATTTGTATAAAAGGACTGTGAGCTCGAAATTTTCTTTGGAAATCCCAAGTGATAATTCTGCTAGGATTGCTAATTCTGTCTCTTCAGAGGCAGGACCAAGCAGCCGTAAGTTCCACAAGCCCTCTTTGTGGTCAGGCTTCTTGGTGTCCCCTTTCTCAGTATTTGAGAATTGTAGTGAGCTCAAGGGTACAAATAGAGTGCCTAATACTAAGAGTTATGGATGGACAGCAGCTGTGAAAAGAATTATGAATAGTGGCTCCATGAGGAGAATCTTTGGATTAAATAAAACTGGCTTTCCTTGCTCGAAGGGCGAAATTTGGCTTCTGGGTACCTGCTATAAAGTCGCTGAAGATGATTCAACTGATCCAACTCAATCTGAAGGATTTGCCTCTTTTGTTAAAGATTTCTCCTCGAGAATTTTGATCACTTATCGTAAAGGTATTTTTTTAAGTACCTCTTCAATTCTGTGGTGATGGAAAATTTTAGCCCTTATTGATTTAGGTTTTGGGCTTGCAAATTTTGTAGGATTTGTCCCCATAGAAGACTCAAAGTATACCAGTGATGTGAACTGGGGTTGCATGGTTCGAAGTAGCCAGATGCTTATTGCACAGGTAGTTGAATTTGATTTTGGCTTTAGTTTAGTTTCCATCATTTTATGGTTTTATTTTGTTAATGTTTTCATGTGTCAGGCCTTTCTTTTTCATCTATTTGGAAGATCCTGGAGAAGAACAATGACCAAGGTAACTACACTGCCATGCTGGATTTGATGTCTGTATTACTTTCTTTAAGATCTTTTTTGGGTAATTGTTTTCCACATCTGAACAGTGTTGTGATGAGTGTTTTATACTACTGAATGACTTTGTCGAATTGTTAGCCTAAACTAGATAGTCTCTTCTTAATCGTGCAGCCAGTGGAACAGAATTACATTGAGATATTGCATCTTTTTGGTGATTGTGAATCTGCACCATATTCCATACATAATCTTCTGCAAGTTGGCAAGGCATATGGTCTTTCTCCTGGATCATGGGTTGGCCCATATGCAATGTGTCGCACATGGGAAGCATTAGCACGCAGTAAGAAGGAAACCATAAATGGAGACCTTACATCAGCTATAAGTATATATGTTGTTTCTGGGGATGAAGATGGGGAAAGGGGTGGAGCTCCAATGCTTTGCATAGAGGACATCAGTAGGCATTGCCTTGAGTACTGTAGAGGCAAAGCTGATTGGACACCAATTGTTTTGCTGGTTCCTTTGGTCCTTGGACTCGACAAAGTGAACCCTAGGTATGTTTTGTATCGTACCTATTCTTGTTAGTTTTTAATCTTGCCTCATGATTTTTTATCATAATCAACAGTGATCTTGAAAGTTAGCTTTTCCACTTTCTGATATTGTCCTGTTTAGAACTTCACTGATATCCCCTTTATTTTAGAACTAGTAGAAAATAAAAAAGGGCAAACCCCAGTGCATAAGAAATCCCCACCTTGTGGGGGTAGGGGCAGGGAACCGCATAATGTTCGCAGCCTTCCCCTTGCAATTTTTGCAAAGAGGCTGTAGAAAATGATGGAAAAATTATTGTGGCACATATATCTGAGTTGTGTTCCACTTTTTCATCTAGTGTCTGTGTCGAAAGAAGCCCCTGGGGGAGGTGCAGAAGGATCGTAACAAATGATCGATGGAAATTTAGAAGTTTTTTCTTCTGAATCGAAGATGTGAATAACTACACAATGCTGTAATTTTTGCTTCTGGCTTAGCTGCTGCCCTTCTGCATTATTTGCATGCATTACATTTCTTCCGCTAAAGAAAGCTGGTCTTTGTATTATTTAAAATCTCTCTACACAGAAGAAAAAAATTTGGGCGAATGGATCGAATCAGTTCAAGAATATGTTCTTCAGGGCCTTAGGCTTCTTCTCTGTGGCTGATTAATGCTACGAAGAAGTGGTTAGTTCTGTTAATACCAAACAATGCCCTGGACGGTTGGCAATGGTTTTTATTACTGCAGATAGTGGTTTCTTGATTCCTTCCAAGATGTATGGATTAGAAAGTATCATTCCAAAGGGATCTTTAGTGGAATATAGTTTGTCTGATTAGTTGGCTATGAATAAGAAGAATGTAAAGTGTCATCTATCCATTTCATAATTTGTGGAGTTTCTATTTTGTCTTGCTTCTTGATGATTTATCACTACTTTGCATTTTTCCATATGGTAGAATTTTCTTGTTAGAAGAGAAGTTAAAAACTTCATATGAGTGCTGCTTCCTCTTTCTCCTCCCCCCACCCCCACCAACTCTTTTTTTTTTTTTTTTTTGGTGAATGGTGTTAACTACCCTCTGTAAAGTTATTTTGTTGGGTATTGGTTGGCGTTCAAATTAATTTGTATCATTATTGAGGCCTTATAAGGATCTATAGGAATACGGGATCTTAAGTGAGCACTACAGGTTTGGGATCCCTTCCTAGTTATAGAATATTGTTGCAAATCTCTGTCCCATGTTGGCTGGTTTTCAACATCTAATTTCACATGAAAGCAAAAATCTTTAACATTTCTTTGTAATAACGATGATATTTTGTGAACGTTATATTAATTTATGGTTGTAGTGGTGAATTTGTGTCACTTCTGTTTAGAAAAGAAAGAGAAACAAATATATTCTTCACATGGTAATGATTTTAAAATATTGAATGTATATAAGCAGCTATAACTGTGCAGGATATTTGGTCAACATCTAATGTTCCACCTATAACACTCAAAACATTAGCTTTTCACTATGGTAATTACATATTGTAGTAATTACTTGAAAAATGGATAAAATAAAAGATAAAGAAACTGAAAACATCTCATTTTTCTTGAACTCTTTTGTTTTACATGGTGGGAGGAGTTACACGATGACGTTGCACACCGCGTTAAGGCGGGTAGGTTGAAATGGAGCAGTGCGACTGGTATTTTATGTGATCGTAATGTACCATTGAATCTAAGGGAAAAGTTCTACAGGACAGTCGTAAGACCTGCTTTGTTATATGGCATGGAATATTGGGTAGTTAAAAGGTGTCATATTCAAAAAATGAAAGAAGCTAAGATGCGTATGTTACGGTGGATGTGTGGATATACTAGAAAGGATAGAGTCAGAAATGAGACCATTAGGGAAAAAGTGGACGTGGCATCTATTGAGGAAAAGACAAGAAAAAGTCTCTTGCGTTGGTTTGGACATGTTTAGAGAAGACCGAGGGATGCTCTTGTTAGGACGATAGAGAGAGAGAGACAGGATAGGTTAGACAGAGGTAGAGGTAGGCCTAAAATACTATGGATAGAGATGATTAGAAGAGATATGTCTTTATTAGATTTGAATGATGGTATAATGTTTGATAGAAGGAAGTGGCGAGAGAGAATTCATGTGGATGACAACACGTTGCCTGATGTTGATTCATGTAGCCGACCCAAGTTACTTGAGATTAAGACTTAGTTTGTTGTTGTATTTTTTAAAAGTCCAAATTGGGATCCTGGTGGGGGTATCATTATGTAGTTGAACATCCTAGTGAATAGTTGGGTGTGTCTAGAATAATGACCAGGATATGAGAATTTTGACTTGTTCATTAAAGAGTGTGGTCTTAGGGATATCCCTTTTTTGAATGGTCAGTTAATTTGGATAGCTTCTAGAGTTGCAGCGCTCTTTAATGGGCCCCTTTCACAGATAGGAGGGCGATTGTCCTAAAGTAATGCAAGATCTATTTTGTATGCCTGTTTCTGATCATTTCTTGGTTAGCATCTAGAATTGCCACCTTCTTTAATGGGTCCTTTTCACAGAGCGGATGGTGATTGTCCTAAAGTATTGCAAGAGGCTTTTTGTATGCCTGTTTCTGATCATTTCCCTGTTTTCTTCAGGTCTAATTGAATCAAATTGGGTCCTAGGCCTTTTAAATTTTGGAAACATGAATTTGGCCTGTCATTTTTTAGGAAGTTTGGAGAGGAGAAGGAGATTGAAATTTATGAAGAGATTGCTGAAAGATTGAGGTTCAAAGGTTTCAAATTTAAGAAGAGATTGAAATTTCTTTAAGAGAGTTAAAAGGTGGAAGAAAGATGTTCATTGATTTAGAGAATGTAAAAGAGTTTTAAAGAGATTGCTGAAACTGATGATCTAGATGGTAGTAGTCATAGTGATGATCTGATGGTTGGACTTGCTGATCTAGAAAAGTTCTTTGGAGGGAAGAAATGAGTTTCGGACAAAAATCTTGTATCAAATGGGAGAAGGAAGGTCATTCGAAGGGTCAAAATTTTCACTAGATTGCGAATGGTTGCAGAGGTTCAATTCACATGAACAGTTATTCTATATGGTAAAATTACCTAATATTCCTGCTGTGGAATCAAATATACTTGTTTAATTCCGCCTCGTACACAATGCTTGTTCTACCTTCTTTTTTGAATTTAGAAAGAGATATTTCTTGACTCTGCTGCTGATTTGTTTGTGATGGTGTCTTAAGACTTCAATGGTTATCATAACTGTTTTGTGGCTCTGAATCCTCTAGTACACTCTCTGCAACACTATCTAGTACACCACTAAAAACGCGACACGTGTCTACTAATTTGACATAGAATGAGTTGAGTATCTGTCAAATTAATAGACATGTATCGCGTTTTTAGTGGTTGGTATAAAATTAAGGACTTGAAATCTTTTCTCATGTAATTTTGTCAGACCAATGTTTAGCTCTACAAAAACCTTTTTGAGAAATTCAGGAGACACATCTGAAATGTTTGAAAAAGTTGAAAACGTGAAAATCTGTATGAAATCTTTGAGCAGAGAAAATCATCAGTGGGTATATTTCTCATACTGTCTTTCTTCGGATAACATGTGGATTTACTTGTAAAATAGTCTTTGTGTGATCTTTAACATACAATATTTAGTACTTGTGTTTCATCTCTGATATCTGCAAAATATAAGTACAAGTTTATTTTGTCTTTGATTCAGTGTATGCTGCTGGATGATATCCCACCATCACTTTAGAGAGTATTTCTCATTTATTTATTTATTTTTAATGCTTGAAACAACATCCTATTTCTAATATTATCACCACTGGTTAAGGGTGGAAGTGGACAACAACTCCCCCCAAATGAAAACTTCAATTAAATTAAAAAAAAAAAAAAATCAGTGTAAATAATTTCTGTTTTCTGAAAACTATCATCTATTCGCAACACATCATATTCTCCCTTTGGCTTCACATGCTTTTTAATTTTTTTTTTTTTTTTTTCCAATTCAAGTACACTCTAGGTCTTTCCTGAAAATAGTGAACATAAAGCGAAACATCACCTGAGAATTTCACTTGCAACTAAAGCATTCATTACTTGATTATGCACAAAGGAAAAGAGAGGTTTGGGGAGAGAGAGAAGGGTGGTGGTTGGGGGGGAGGGGGGGGGGAGGTACTGGAGACAGAACCTTGTTTATAGGTTGCCTAAAATAGCAGGGGATCATTTTAAATCATCTGTTAAATTAACCAAAACATCAAGTTCATGAATTATCTAATTTGATTGTGACATGAACTTTCTCTTTTGTCAATGAACATTCTACATTCAGTCAAGCAGTTCATTATGTACTGGGCTGCTAGTTGAAGTCAATTGTGAATCCTCAAAGGAGACTATTTCTGTTTTGTCCTAGGTTTCAATTTTGAAACACCCGGAAGGATTACAAATTTCTCAATACTCTCTTTTGTTTGCATTAATGAAGAATTTGCTTGACACCTCTCTCGTACCAAAACCACATGAAGTGCAAAATATCTCATGTTTATTTCATTCACATAATATTTGTGTTTAATGAAACTTTTCCCTGTGCAGATATCTTCCTTTGCTGCGTGCTACTTTCTGTTTTCCTCAGAGCCTAGGTATTTTGGGTGGTAGACCTGGGGCTTCAACATACATCATCGGCATGCAAGATGGCAATGCATTCTACCTAGACCCACATGAAGTGCAGCCGGTATAGGTTCCCATTGTTTCTTTTTTGACATATTCCTGTTCTTACTGCATTAATTGATTTTATTTGCGAAGGATCCATCTTTCCCCTTGGATCTTTGTACTTCTTTGTAGTTCTTGTGGTCAATTTTTTGACTTACATGGGTTGTTTAATGTGGACAGCTTTCTTCTTCTTTGATATCACTTGACTTGTTATTCTAAATGATTAATGTTGTGAAACATGACAACATTAGGGAAATGTGAACTAAAGCTGCCTATATCACGCCAAGTTATTGCATTGAATTGATGGCCAGAAGATTGGTTGAATGGATAGGGTCTATTTGAGCATTGAAAAGAGATTTGAGGTTGAAATAGAGGTCTTTTTAAGGATGAAAAATTTGTGTAAAACTATGTAGAAAAATTTATGTGTAAAACTATGTAGGACATTTCCAAAGTAATATTTCTCGAGTTAATAATCTTGAATGTTTACTGTTTGTTGTTACTGTTTTCAAGATAAATAGTTAAAAATATTAGTAATTGTTTAGAGAAATATTTATCCTGGCGTGTATTTGTAAAAGTATAATTTATTCACATCCATTGTGCTATAAATTAGGCAATAACTTATTGTTGAGTGGGAGTGTGTGTGCTATGATCGATTTGTCCACATTAATTAACTGTATCTTATTATTGTGCGAAAACAGGATTGAAGAAGCACCATTTTGATAGCTTTAATTAACTATGGTGTTCTTTTATTGATACGCGGGTTTTTAACCATAAATGGAAAAGTTAGAAGGTCTGTTTAGAGCTCAATTTAGATTTGCAAAACTAAGTAGGGCATTTACCATTTCTAAATTAAAAAAAAAAAATCATTCTTGAATTAATGATCTTGCATGGTTAGTGCAATTTTGATACTATTTTCAAGATATTTTTTTGATAGACTTGTGCATTTATTTACAACAGTTTTCTATACATCATGCAATGATAGATTGTTGAGAGGGAGAGGGAGGGAGGGAGTCGTATGATTGATTTCAACACTAGGCCTGCAGAGCATGGGGGCCATACATAGACAGTTAAGATGAAAAAGTTCCAAAATGCGTGTGATTGTGGATGAGAGCAATGCTTATTCATTTTCTTATACAGAGAAATCTATCGTAACTAAAGAATTTATACATTGTAAAGAATTTACAGTATGGAAATTGAATTCTATACCAGTCTTCAAGCGAAGAACCAAACAACATTTCTTGGAGAAAATTAACTAGCTTAACTGGCATAATAAGTACATTGAAAACGTATTTAACAGTTGGTGGCTTGTCAGGTGGTTGATGTTAGGAGAGATGATTTGGAGGTTGATACTTCATCTTACCACAGCAAGTAAGTTATGCATGAAGTCATTTACTTCACTAGTTCCTCTTGTTCAAAAATCATTTCCCTCCTTTCTGCCACCATGCTCTCAACTGTTATTAATCCTTGTTTTTGAATTGTATTGCTTCGACTGTCCTTTGCTTCATCTTCTTCTATTACTACTGTGCAGTACTATACGACACTTTCCTCTTGACTCTATAGATCCATCTTTGGCAATTGCATTCTACTGCAGAGACAAAAGTAAGCAGGCTCTATCAGTTGATTACTTAGTATCTAGCATGCAAAAAGTTGATCAATACGTGTATGATGGCAACTCGTCACTTTTGTCAGGTGACTTTGATGAGTTTTGTTCAAGGGCATCTGAGCTAGCTGATCAATCAAATGGTGCTCCACTATTTACGGTGGATCAGACTCGTAATTCTCCATACTCAGTCAGTTGTCATAAAAATGTTAACAAGAAAGCTGAATTTCAAGATCCAGGCTCTTTTGAAGGGCTGCTTACGGGTGAATCAGAAGGTTCTCCGCAAGAAGATGACTGGCAACTGCTCTGACTTGGGTTTGTTGTGGTTACAGAGCTTTTATGGTTGGAAAGCTGAACATAATTTCTTTGCCACGGCTCACGCTGTATGTCAAACCTTATGATCCCTGTGATTTAGAATTCATACGTGCCTGATAATAATGTTATTTTCATTTGTAGACTGTGTAGAGATTAAATTTAGTTCTAGGTGTATTCTTTATCGTCTCATAATCCGTTTAGCCATTTTGAACTGAAAAGCTAAAGTTGATGCAGTAAGCTGTGAAAAAAAATCATTCTTTTGTTCAAATTTCATTCTTTTGGCTTTCTTTCGTGAAATTAATTCATTAATACTGGTGATTTTGGGATTATTATCAGTTTCACGCAATGTCCTTATACAGCTGTTTGTATATGGGTGCATATACTGTGAACAAGTCTGAGTTGTAGGAATACTCTGGTGATTAACTCTGAGTTCGTTTAACGCAAGGGAATCTCAATTATTTTTGGCTGGTTTGTTCATTCAATAAACCTAGCTCCTAGCAATGATTTTCTAACCTTTTCGATCTTCTCATGGGAAAATTGGAGACATATAACGACCTAATATTGAAGAGAATTTTGAGGAACTCGTACTTGGCAAAGATATAATTGCTAATCTCCTTAGCTGAATTTTTCATTGAGAGTCATTATATCAGATGAACAAAGGGGTGGCAGGAATTTTGTTTTTGCTAGGAGGTTTGTTATATACTCGTGGAAGAATGGAGAATTCGGGGATTGGACACTAAATTTCTAAACTTAACTTGGAACTGAGTTATTAACTTGAGGTCTTAAAAGGCAGAGGAGATTAATGTGCTAAAATACGCTATAAAATTCTGATGGATTTTTCAGTGTATGAAAATAAGTTGGGCAAGGCATGCTTTAAGGGTTGTTGATGCTCGAGAAGCCCAAATAGTGATTAGGTGTCAAACATTGAGTTTGGGGCTAAGGCCCGCATGATGTTGCTTGAAACACTTGCGAACCAACAAGCAAGAGTACGAGCCAACGGACGGATGCAATCAAGGCCGATGGCGGTTAACTGCGGGATGCTAGTCCAGGATTGGTGAATGACCCATGGTGCGTGTTGGCACATAGATTTCATGTGATGGCTATGTGAACTTCGGTAATGTTGTAGGAAAATCACATGCAAAATAGGGTTATTTAAATGCAGTTGTCATGTGCCCAATAAAATAAAATTTATAAACCTTTCTCCCTAAGATACAACATAGTATAGCAGTGAGTAGAGTGTCAAATCCATAAGGAACTCAAAAGAAGTATATTCTTATATTTACTCCTTATTTTAATCTTGTGAATAATTCTTGAACAATTAACTTGAATGAATGCAAATGATGAGTAAATGGGGAAAAACAAATAGGAAACAAAGTAAATTAGGAAACTTCCAAACAAATGAAGCAATTACCAAGTTCTTAGGCCTATGTTATGAAATTCGATTAAGTAACTTCTTATTGATATAATCACATTGAGTAGTTGATTTTAGAATTTTTGCAAAGCTGCCAAAAATTCCTATCATTCCATAAATGGCTTAATCTTTGTCAAGCTCTCCCGATTAACCCCTAACCTTCTTCTTAATCTATTTCAATTCGATTAATCTTTTCTTAAAGACATTAATACTTCAATTAATCAATTGTCATAAATTAATCACAAGATTGATAAGCATATCAAGGCATCACCAACATCAAATTAGAATATATTCCAAAAGCTTGCAAACATAAACAACTTGAATCATGTCATTCCCTATTAATCATAATCAAGTCCAAAAGCTTGCACCTTAATCAAGACAAATAGTTGCCACTAGAACATTAACCTAATGATAAACCATGACAAGTAAATCACATAGTTCAACACTCCTAGCTATTCAATCATATAAATTAAATATGGTGATCAATCATAAGAATTGAACATAATTGATAAGAGAAGAGTTTTGGAACAACACAAATACTCAAGAGGTAATCTTTATAAAGTTACAAACAGAATCTTTAACATATAAATCTCAAAATAACAAAATCTAATAACAAGACATAATGTCAAAAACATAGATAAAACTTGATTTTTTTAATTACAAAAGCATTTAAGAATAAACAATCTTGAAACAAGAAAGAACAAGAGAAAGAGTGAAATATTTAAACTTGGGAAGCCCACAATCTCAAATCTTCTTGCCTCCTAGCTTTTCCCTTCCTTCCTTAGCCTTCTTTGATACTTTTCCCCGAAAGAATTATGTTTCTTGAAGAAGTATCTTAAGAATGTCCAGCATATGTGTTCTTGGATGTCCCTTACTTTTATAGAAGCCTTCTAAACCGTCCTTGGTTGAATTTGGAAAGTTTACACTGCCTTTGGATCAATTTAGGAACTCTTAAAAGCTTTTCAGGATGCTTGCACCTATGCATGAAAAACTTCCAAAATTCTCGTAGCTGGCACGGCCTCCTTGCACACATGCATTGTGGTCATGCACACCTACACAGTCGTGCCTCTGGCCATGCAGATGGCAGGGATATATATATATATATATATATATATATATATATATATTTGTCATTTCTGTGAACATCTGGGAGCACAAATTTGTCCTTTGTTATGCACGAGATCATACACGACCATGCACTAGGTCGTGCATGTCTTTTGAGATCTGTTTTGTTTTGCAGGGTTTGATGCATGACCATGCATCAAGCCGTGCCTATGAAAAACACTTAAAGAAGCTGTGAAATATGTGTTCCAAAACCTCAAAGGCACATATATTCATTTAAATAATAAAAATGCATCATTTAAGCTCTAATTCTACTCATTTTTCGTCAAGAATCCTTAAGATCTATGAAAACATATTTTGAGTAGAAAATCATTGTTATCTTATAAAAGTATGCCAAAAAGCTAAGGAAGAGTGCTATAAATATGTGATTATTTCACGCCTAACAAATACCCCCTTAACTTTTTGCACGTCCTTGGGCAAAACAATCTTTCAAAAAGATAAAGACATTAGAAGTTTAAAAAGTATGGTGGAGCTGCTAATTTTTCTTTTCGCAATGAAAAATATTCTAACATTCATTTGATCAAGAAGATTTGAGCAAACTCACATATTAGGTCAAATATACCTAAGGCCATTGAAGTTAGTTTAAACAAGTTTATCTCTATTCAATGCATTCCACTCCCTTCTTTGCTCCAAACATATAAGCCATGCAAATTATATAAGTAAAGTTTATAGAACCAATTTCAAGTTGTGTACTTTGTACATGTCTAAACTGCTACAAATTGGGTAGGAAACTAGGACTTCTCTTTTTCAATCAAACATTTTTCTTGGGATTGATAGCCTCAAGTAAGTATGTTTCACTCTATCTCATTGTATTTTTCTTTTTTTTCTTTTCATCTCTCTCTCTCTCTCTCTCTCTTCACACATTTTTTGCCAAAGGACATGCCCTTTGCATTCTCAGACATTTTTTTCTCCTCACTTTTT
Source organism: Voacanga thouarsii (assembly GCA_026120185.1). Classification (NCBI taxonomy): domain Eukaryota; kingdom Viridiplantae; phylum Streptophyta; class Magnoliopsida; order Gentianales; family Apocynaceae; genus Voacanga; species Voacanga thouarsii. Next base: position 839,996 of record JANUWF010002029.1, on the reverse strand, counting down.
TATTCAAGAATGCAACCAATTTTGGGCACTTGCATCCTATGTTTATCCTATTTACTTAAACCCAAATTTAGGACTAGCTTAGACAATTTTTCAACCAAAATTAGTACACATACCAAACTTATACTTCATCACACAACTTATATCAATCTCACAAAGTCAAAAGCTTCGTACATCTAATAAGAAATCAACAAGGTTAAACTAAATTCACAAGACTTAGGTATGATCAACAAAATACGAAAGTTCAACAAAAATCAAAGTGATTAAATAAATATCCAAAATATTTTTCAAAGTTAAAAGAAATGACTTTAACTCCACCGATTTTCATTAAAAAACTCAACAGATTTTTGGAAAATTTGTAAAAATTTTGCCCAATGTCACACAACAAATTGAAAAGAAGAACTCTACAGTTCCACACATAAACTAGACATTATCCTCAATAGCCGAAAATAAGACATTAAAGTACCATCAAAGGGATCAAGAAGAATAAAAAGGGGGTAAAGGAAATTGAAGCTTCCTTAAAAGAATGTGTGCATGCAATTGGATGATTGCCTAATTCCTATTAAAATCTTCAAAAACTAAGATGAAAAACTTCAAAAAAGAATTTGCAAATCCTACCCTCACACTTAAATAGTACATTATCCTTATTGGACGAAAATAGAACAAGGAAGCATAGCCAAAAAGGATCAAGTAGATAAAAGCAAAGGGAAAACAAATACTTCCCAAGAAACAATATAGCTCTATGATTACCAAATTCTAATAAATAAATAATCTCCCTGAAGTTGCCATTATGAATATTCATAAGAGAAGCTTCAAGGCTAGACACGAAAAATGTTAGAATTCAAAGTATATGTCCAAGGAAATGAGTGTTTAATAAAAATAATAAAACAAAAAGATACAACACAAAATAAACCTAATCTAGACACAACAAAAACATGAAAAACAAAGACAAATAAGACACAAACAACGACAAGGAATGAAAGATCACAAAACCATCAATGATTTTTCATGAAAAAGGAATAAGGCATATACATGATATCGCACGGGTGTGCGCAAACCTGTTCAAATTGCAGAGAAAGAACAATTGTCTATACACAACATGCAAATCTATTATAGATTTGAAAAATTGTTTTCTTGAATGCATGATGAGGTTGCAGGGTCGTGCAATGTGGTACGGCTTAATGCATGGCCGTGCAGCCCTACTGAAATTTTTTTTCAAAACGTGTCCACACAACTTGAAACTTTCAAAATCCTTTTCAAATTGTGATGTGTTATGGTTTGTGAAAAATCATTTTCCTTACCAAAATAGACTCAAAAAACAAAAATAATCACAAAGACTTGAGAAAAACATATGATCAAATTACTTATTTGATGAAAGGAAAAGAAACATAACATATCTATGATAAACATATCAAAACAGAAATAAAGACTCAACATGTGATGATATCACTTATTTTTAAAAAAAGAGTCAAAGAAGGAAAGATACTCTTGGGTACGGCAAATTTACTCATTTGTGGGGCACCAATTGCAGAAAACTTAGATTCGGTTGAAGTATCTCTCACGGATGAGTTATTTCTCCACAAATCTTAGTCTTCTTGGGATTGAGTTAGACATTTATGATGGGTTCTCCTTGCTCATCTCGTCTTACCACTTCAAAGAAGTATACACCAAGATGGACAATCTTTCAAAACAAACAAAAAGAAAAGTTAAATGTGAAACAACAAGAATAGAGAACAAAACATAAATAGGACAAGAAAAAAAAAATACAATACCAAAAGAATTCATCAAGAATAATTATTACAAAAGTCATCCTAAGATCAAGACAAAAAGATAGAGTTCCCCGACAATGGCACCATTTTTTTTGTAGGAGAATCATGACATTCAAAATAGGGTCATTTAAATGCAATTGTCATGTACCCAATAAAAAGAAATTTATAAACCCTTCTCCCTCAAATATAACATAGGATAGCAGTAAGTAGGGTGTCGAACCCATAAGGAACTTAAGATAAGTATACTCTTATATTTACTCTTTATCTTAACCTTGTGAACTCTTAATGTTGTGCCCTAGAGGTAATCACTTGTATATTGTATATGACACATTTTATTTTAATAAAAAGTATTATTTATTTTATAGTTTCTTTTGTTTACTTTAAGTAATATAACTATTCGATAAAGTCCCTAGTACAACATTGTGCTAAGGAGATCATGATATGAGATTCCTACTATGCTGGATGGTGTTAGTACTTAAATAGTCCCTAATCATAGTATTAATGAGACAGGACATCATTAATGCATTAAGACTAGCATGTGTTAGACTTCTTGATTTGATCAGGCGGTGGTTCTCATATCCGTGAGTATTGAGATACTCAAAGTTAACACATGAATGCTTGTTAATGGAACAAGTTCATTGGATGACCTAACTTTGAGATAATCATATGGATAACTATTTAGTGCCAGTGATATAATCTTAATATTGCAAACGTGCAAGTATCCTTAGACTTGAGATCTCCAAGGTACTTTATTTGCTGAGCTTTGTACTTTGATTTCAATCTCCGGAGCTCGATCGAGGGCCGCCTATGGGATGGATATTGGGTACATTGTGAGGTAAACGAAAGTAGTTGAGAGGGTCAATAAAGGATTCACCACTCTTAATAGTAGGGGCGAATATCTCACTGCCACTTGTAGGAATTACTACTCAGAAAGTCCTTGGCTAAGGCGATTGTGTATTGGAAATAGTTCCAATTGATACACATTTAGAGTAGTGGGTTCTTGGTATAAGTACTATTGTATTCAGGCCAGAATTAATTCTGGAGAGAGTTGGCACTAATTCTGTACTCCAAACCGAATGAGATATTGTATGGTGAAAGGAGTTAATTGTACTGAAGTTTGTTATTAAAGGATTCATGTCAAGCCACTTGACTTCCTGGACTCTTGGGTGGTCATGATGTATTGCTAGATACCGCTTATGATTTGGGAATATGTGTTTATTAATTGATGAATTAATAAACCAATCATGATTAGAATTAATAGGATTAATTCTAATTAATTATGGTTTATTAATCTAAAAGACGTTTGGATTAATTCATATTCGCTACCAATTGATTAGGAAACCTAATAGGTCACATAGAATAGAGGATTATATACTTAAGATGTTATTTGATAACATAGTGGGGTTAATTGCAAAAAAGAAAAGTTGTTGTGGACAAATTATAATTAGTTACAATTTGTGGTCTAAGTTATAATTATGAGAACTTGATATTTCCAATTACAATTAGGAAATTCTAATTGTTTTAGAATTTCAGATTTTTAGTGGATTTTGGAACATATATTGGATATGCTCGAAACCTTAATCTAAGGGTGATTCACATGAAAATAGGAGCTACAAAAACAAACGTCTTCTTCTTCTTCGGAGCTACAAAAACAAACGTCTTCTTCTTCTTCTTCTTCTTCTTCTTCTTCTTCTTCTTCTTCTTCTTCTTCTCTCTCTCTCTCTCTCTCTCTCTCTCTCTCTCTCATTTTGCTAAAAATGAATATAGCCCTAGCACGCCATCTTTTTCTGCTAGTACAGGAAATTTTGGTGCTTGAATATTCCTCTGTGTGGATCACTATTAAAGATAATCACATATTGTGATTATAGTGGTTAGACGTCCAACTCTCGTGGAATTTGCATAAGAGGATTGCTGGATCACACCTCGACTTGAAGAAGGCCAATTTTGTTCTTCAGATGATCACCTAAAGGTAAACGTTTTTACCTTTATTATCATTATGTTTTGTTTTTCATACATAGACAGGTTTTAAGAGGGTATCTCGTTTTATTTTTCGCTGCGTCGTATACGATATGAGCCTGAGATACCCAACAGGAACAACTCTTGAACAATTAACTTGAATAAATGCAAATGATGAGTAAATGGGGGAAAACAAATACGAAACAAAGTAAATTAGGAAACTTTCAAACAAATGAAGCAATTACCAAATTCTTAGGCCTATGTTATGAAATTTGATTAAGTAACTTCTCATTCATATAATCACATTGAGTAGTTGATTTTAGAATTCTTGTGAAGCTGTAAAAAATTTCTATCCTTGCATAAATGGCTTAATCTTCGTCAAGCCCTCCCGATTAACCCCTAACCTTCTTCTTAATTTATTTCAATTCGATTAACATTTTCTTAAAGATATTAATACTTCAATTAATCAATTGTCATAGATTAATCACAAGATTGATAAGTATATCAAGGCATCACCAACATCAAGTTAGAATATATTCCTAAAGTTTGCAAACATAAATAACTTGAATCATGTCATTCCCTATCAATCCTAATCAAGTCCAAAAGCTTACACCTTAATCAAGACAAAGAGTTGCCACTAGAACATTAACTTAAAGATAAACCATGAGAAGTAAATCACATAGTTCAACATTCCTAGCTATTCAATCATACAAATTAAATATGGTGATCAATCATAAGAACTGAACATAATTGATAAGAGAAGAATTCTGGAATAACACAAATACTCAAAAGGCAATCTTTATAAAGTAAAAGATAGAATCTTTAACATATAAATCTCAAAGTAACAAAATCTAATGACAAGACATAGTGTAAAAAACATAGATAAAACTTGAATTGTTTGAATTATAAAAGAACTTAAGAATAAATAATCTTGGAAACAAGAAAGAACAAGAGAAATAGTGAAATATTTAAACTTGGGAAGCCCACAATCTTAAGTCTTCTTGCCTCTTAGCCTTTCCCTTCCTTTATTAGCCTTTTTTTATGCTTTTCCCTCAAAGAATTATGCTTCTTGAAGAAGTATCTTCAAGAATGTCCAGCATATGTATTCTTGGATGTCCCTTGCTTTTACAAAAGCCTTATAAACCATCATTGGTTAAAATTGGAAAGTTTACACCGCATTTAGATCAATTTAGGAACTCTTAAAAGCTTTTTAGGATGCTTGCAACCGTGCATGAAAAACTTCCAAAATTCTCTTAGCTAGCACGATCATGCATTGTGGCCGTGTCCACCTGCAAGGCCGTGCCTTTAGCTGTGCACATGGCAGGGACATTTTTTCTTTGTCATTTTTGTAAACTTTTGGGAGCACAAATTTATTCTTTGTATGCATGGGATCATGCATATCTTTTGAGGTTTGTTTTGTTTTGTAAGGTTTGATGTATAGACGTGCATCAAGCTATGCCCCTGAAAAACACTTAAAGAAGCTATGAAATATATATTCCAAGACCTTAAAGGCACATATATTCATTTAAATCATAAAAATGCATAATTTAAGAGCTAATTGTACATATTTTTCATCAAGAATCCTTAAGATCTATGAAAACATATTTTGGGTAGAAAATCATTGTTTGTCTCATTAAAGCATGCCACAAAACTAAGGAAGAGTGCTATAAATATGTGATTATTTTATGCCTAATAGGTAACTGTGGGATGCTAGTCCAGGATTGGTGAATGACCTTTGGTGCATGTTGGCACTAGATTGCATGTGATGGATATGTGAGCTTGGGCCGAAATTGAGACTTAAAGCCAAACTCCAAACTAACCTAGAAGATTACATAGGCATGCACAAATGGGCTGAATACTTAACAAGATGTGCATGGGTCAAACTTGGCTCGCATGGACTTAAGGTAATGAAACGAACCAAATAACTAGTACGTGGCTAATAGGCTTGGCCCACGATGGCAGTAGTGTTCTACTCCTAGAAGGAGTTTGACTAAGTTGATGGCTTTATTTCAAAAGGATTTAGATATGATCTTAAACGATGATAGAGATCTCCTAATATTTATAGGATAAACTCAATATAGTTGCTATAGTATATAAAAAAAAAAAAAAAACTCGAGATAGTTGAGTCCTAGAAATAGTTAGTTTGTCAGTTGCATAAGGACTACTCCAAAAGAGGCCTATAAATATAGCATGGGGCATTTAGTTGTGTTCATTCACTTTATACACTACTAGAAAAAGGCTAATTACCAATAGACCACTCCTAACAAACCAAGTTCGGTTGGTAATTATCAACAAATTACCAACAGTTTCCCAATAAATATAGAATGTGTTGTATTTAGAGAATTTAGCAACAACTTGCCAACTGTGTGTATTGTGTTGGTGATGTTTTTGTTAGTAATTTGTTGGTAATATGTTGGTAAATAGGCAAGAAAATATTTACCAACCAATTACCAATAAAATGAGTTTAGTTGGTAACTATGTCTAATGGTAATCTGTTGGTAATATGGAGGGAATGTTGTTCTCGCCATTTTACCAACGGAATACCAACTGAAGTGTGTAGTTGGTAGATATGTCAATTGGCAATATAGTTGGTAATGTGATGGTCAATTTGTTGCCAACAGAATTACCAGCCGAAATATTTGTTGGAAATATAGTAAATCAATGTCTAATAAGCTAACAATAGAATTACCAACTGTATTTATTTAGTTGTTGATATTTGTGTTGGTAATTTGTTGGCAATATGTCAGTAAATAGGTGAGAAAATATTTACCAACCAATTACTAATAAAATACGCATAGTTGATACTATGTCTGTTAGTAATTCGTTGGTAAAAAGGAGGAATGTTTTGTTTTACGGATATTCCAATGAAATACCAACCGATATAGGTAGTTGGTAGAAGTTTAACTAGAAGAAAAATAGATTTGTTGAAGATAAACATATTAATGATCTAACCGTTAGATTTATTGAAATTTCTAAAAAAAGTATCATGATCAAATTTGAAGGTAATGAGATATATTTTTCCTCATAATCTAGTACAGTCTCTATGTAAGTGCCCAAAACCTAACGTGAATGTGATTAGAGGTATTTTGCTATATAATCTCTATATAACAGCCCAAAACTTAACGCATTTATGAAGATAAGCACGTCAAATTAATGATCAACAGTTAGAGTTGTTAAAATTGCTTTAAAAAAAATTATTTTGACCAAATTTGAAGGTAATCAGATATATTTTGCTACATAATCTAGTATAATCTCTATATAATAGCTCAAAACCTAATGCATTTATGAAGATAAGCATGTTATATTAACGATCCAACCATTACAGTTGTTAAAATTGCAAAAAAAAAGTATTGTGACCAAATTTGAAACTAATCGGATAAATTTTGTTGCATAATCTAGTATAATCTCTATATAACGGCCTAATACCTAATGCATTTATGAAGATAAGCATTTCAAATTAACAATTCAATCATAAATTTGTTAAAATTACTAAAAACCTATTGTGACCAAATTTGAAGGTAATCAGATATATTTTGCTACATAATCTAGTATAATCTCTAGATAACAGCTCAAAACCTAACGCATTTATGAATATAAGCATGTTGAATTAATTATCCAACCATTAGATTTGTTAAAATTGCTAAAAAAAAATGTATTATGACCAAATTTGAAGGTAATCAAATATTTTTTGCTACATAATTTAGTATAATCTCTATATAACAGCCTAAAATTTAACACATTTATGAAGATAAGTATGTCAAATTAACAATCCAACAGTTAGATTTATTAAAATTGCTAAAAACAATATTGTGACCAAATTTGAAGGTAATCAGATATATTTTGCTACAGTATAATCTCTATATAACAACCCAAAACCTAACGCATTTATGAAGACAAGTATGTCAATTAACGATCTAACCATTAGATTGGTTAAAATTGCTAAAAAAAAAGTATTGTGACCAAAATTTAAGATAATCAGATATATTTTGCTACATAATCTTGGATAATCTCTATATAAAAACCCAAAAGCTAACACATTTATGAAGATAAGCATGTCAAATTAACGATCCAATCGTCAATTTGTTAAAATTGCTAAAAAAAAGTATTCTGACTAAATTTGAAGGTAATCGAATATATTTTGTTATATAATCTAATATAATCTCTATATAACAACCCAAAACCTAACATATTCATAAAACTAAGCATGTCAAATAAACGATCCAACTGTTACATTTGTTAAAATAGTTAAAAAATGTATCGTGACTAAATTTGAAGGTAATCGAATATATTTTGGGACTTAATCTAGTATAATCTTTATATAATAGCTCAAAGAATTACAAGAGTAATAAACTTTGTAATAGAGAATTACAAGGTTAAAAAACATAAAATATACCAATTACATTTTGGGGATCCTTAAAATTAAATTTGTTTTAAGAAGGATTTCAAAATTTATACTAATTTTTTCAAAGTAAAAAAAAAAAAAATGTTTAGGCAATAAGAAATGATAATATAGAATAACTTAAAACTATGTAGTTTTGACATTATACCATTTACTTTTGTATACATATTTCCAATATAAGTAAGTACTATAGTTTAATAAGAATTTAAAGTTAAGTATAACAATACAAATATTTAATAACATTTATTATATGTTATAATATATTCATAACTTAAGTATATAATTGTTCTTCGAGAAAAATTCAAGGATAGTTATAATTAGAAGAAGAAAATAAAAGAGAAATAAAAATTCTCAATATTTTATACATACATACATATATATATATATATATATATATATATATATATATATAAAGACATTTACTTTTGTATACATATTTCAAATATAAGTAAAGTAACAATTTAAACTTAAGCATAAATGTAGACATAAATGCATAAATTATAATTATTATTTATATATTCACACAAAATATAAAATATACATAATTAGTGTTTAGTGTATATATATTAAATACACTAAATACTAATTATTTTTAGTGTAAATAATAAGAAAATTTATTATTATTTATATATAGACTCAAAATATAAATATAAATATAAATACACATTATTATTATTTAGTGTGCGTGTGTGTGTGTGTATATTATATGAATTATAAAATATAAGAAAGAAAAAAAAGGATAATATAAAGTACTATTATATTATAAATTACTATACAAAATATAGTAATATAAAATGTATTACTATTAAAAAAAATAGGAAAATTATATTGAGAATAACATTCTCACACCCCCATTGTCATTGGTACTTCCTTCTGCTTCTCACACTCGCCGCTAATACTCTTTATCGGGCTTCACTGCAAGCCTCTCACTCTTACCATCTGTGGCACACATTGACACACAGAGACACAAAGAAAAGTCCTCAAAATCTCTCAGATCTAAGGCCACATTTCCCCAAGGTTGTAGCTTCAAAGTACGCTACTAGTAAGCATTATCCCTTATTGTACTATTTCTTTGATTTGTGAAATTTGCACTACTTTTGAATTGAGACTTTGAAATTTGAGATTACTCTTGTAGGGTTCTACTGCTGCTCTTTGCTATGTTATCATTTTTTAATGGGTTTCTGCTTTAGTTCGAATGTGGTGGTGGAATTTATGCAATTTTGTTAGTTTTTGTTTAAGTTTGAATGTGGTGTGGAATGTTTGATTTTCTATACATAAATCCATAAACGGAATGCCAGTCTATACTAGGTTTTAGTACTTTTGACTAAAATCAGACAGAAAATTGAATAAAAGAGTTTGGTTTTATTGAAACCTACCACCAGCACCTAATACTGCATTTTTCTGCTTCTATATTCATGTATATAGTTTTTGTACTAGATTTTCTTTTAGCAATCAATGCTTCTTTATTTTTGCCACCATATGATTTGAAATTTAAAGTCTCTAGTTTTTCTTTTCTAGTTCAGCTCTTTTGACTAGGCTTACAAAATTTTGCGGACTGGAATGTAGGTTTCTATTGTAAAGCATACAATAGGTTTCTTAATTACCAAAAGTTGCGAATCCACTTACCTGTACTCCTTCAATCTCGTTTTGAAATTTCCTTGTAGTTGCCCCAGATGCAGTGAAAATAGTAGCACCATTACCATATCTGTTGGATGACCACACAAATATATAACATAACCACAAACTTAAATATTTCATTGGGATTTTGTAAAAATGAGAGAAGAATTACTTGTTTCTATTAGGAATGTTTATTGCCTCATCTAGGCTTTCAGTCTAACAAAGAAATAAGGACAACTTTAATCATTATGTTGCTACTATAGATATGAAAAATCAATTGCAATCCACATCAGAAGCAAAAATACTAACAGACCTACATGCAAAAAAGAACAGGCCCAAATATCTCAATTAGGGGACTCGAGTAGCTTTGACTATATTTAATTGAAATTTAGCTTAATTAGGGGAAATTACTATTGTGGATATCAAGCAACTATCCTGAAAAAGTAACTTCTTATCTAAGTGGAGGAAAACTGAAATAAAAAAACAAATTATGAGAGGCATAATTAAAGTAAACCTAATACTGCCTGTCCTGGATATGTTGCTTGTATTCTCTTCCACTGTTTTCTTCACTTGTATGGCATTGAACAACATATGTTGATTGTAGTCTTAGCCTTATATGTTACCATAAAGATATCCATCTTACACTACTCAAAAGTAGTAATATCATTTCTTTATATTTCTTGACACTATTTTGGTTTATAAACCAATCAAGCACATACGGTGTTTTCCCATTATCTCCTCTTGACACTATTCTGCCACTATTCTACCATGCCAACTAGCATTATTCCCAAGACACCAATAGTGTCATGAAAATTTTGCAACATTGAAACCTAACATGGCATATCACAATATTTCCCACATACTTGTAAAACCATATGAGATGCACTTAAATTTCATCACAGAATGACCTCCACTCGCCCCCCCCTTTTGGAGAGTATAAGGCCTATAAAATGCTTGAATTTATGTTTATCTGGAAAGAACTTCTAGCTGAGAGATTCTGGGGAGAGTTGTTGATTTTTTAGCAGAATTCAAACATCTAAACATCCTACTTTTGTAGATAAAAGAGAGAATACGACACATGAAATAAACCCACCTTGATCATTCCTTCCAGTTTGTTAGTAAACTGTCTGCCACATTCAATTTTTAGTTGAAATAGTGGATAGGAAATCTTGTAGCATGAATGCACAATGGAAATAATGAATAAAGCTTGAGAACTACAATAACTCCACCTTGGATATCATGGATTTCTCTGCATTAATTGATGCATTCTTTCCCAACAGTAGCCTTTTGGCAAGATCTTTCTTATAGAATGCTTCAAGTACATCCTTACCCTAAAAAAACAGTGGGAATAACCTACGCATTATGTTTATGAGAATATAACAACAAATGACACCAAAAAGAAAATTGGTTAAACTTGATACTGGTTTAGTTAGTAACTCATACCAGAAATAAAGTATTCAAGTTACCTAGATAAACCTGAATAGAACCAAGGCTTGATCAAGTGTACCCTCCAATTCCTCCTTTGATGTACCCTTACTTCTAGCGTAAAGTTTCTCGTCCAAAAATTTGGTAATTAGTTCAACCAGTTGGTTCTAACAAAAACATTGGAAATTTTGGTGGTATCCCTAATTTTCAGTCAAAAGAAGGCATTTAGTTTTCCTTGAATCTAAAATGACAATTTTTTGTTTGGCAAATTGTAATTTAGTCTTTATCTCTTGGGTTTTGTATGATCTTAAAGTTGTCATCCTTTTATTCTACCTTTTTTCCTTGGTGGTGGTATTATCCATACCTCACACTTGTACACCTACATTCGTAGGCTTTAGTGTAAAATTTTGTGAACCGTAAAAATCAATTTCTAAGCTGAAACAACAACAACTTTTTAATAAGTTTCAAAATAATGCGCTTCCAATATCTGTAACTTTTTCTATGCTATTTTATGCTTCTATCATAGTAGTATTTGTCACATATTGATTTGCCAATTGGACCTTCATTTGTATAGGTGTGTATATGCGTGGGAAATATGTAAAAGCTTAAGTGTGTATTTAGAGTGAATGGGTGATATAGCTTATCTCCAAATGTAGGTTGATACAATGAGAGAAGCTCAAGCATAGATATATAATAGGCTCTTACCTGGTAAAAAAAAGGGTTAACAAGGGAGTTTCTTCATGGCATTGATGAGTTTGTTTAATTTGCAACTGCACAAGTTGATTTTACTAGTGAAGGAAAAATAAAGTGTCCATGCTCATAGTGTAAAAATCGTAGGTTTTTTGATGTAGATGATGTAAAGCTTCATTTGTTTCAGAAGGGATTTATCCCAAATTACGATCAATGGCATGCTCATGGGGAACCTTATATTTTTAGTTCACAGCAAAGGAACAACGTAGAGGTTGACAACAAAAGGGAGGAAAGTCCTATTGTAAGCCATCAAATTAGGGAAATAGTATTCGAGGCAACAGGACATGATATAAGATTTAATAAAACTATATAGGTGGAAGAAGTGCCTAATACAAATGCACAAAGTTTCTATGATCTGCTACATGCTGCAGATGAGCCTTTATAGCAAGGCTGTAGTCACTCCCAATTATCTACAGTTGTGCGACTTCTAAACATTAAGTCTGATTATAACTTACCTGAAGCCTGTTATGATGCAACATCACAGTTGATTAAAGATGTCACATCTGAAGAGGATAAGCTGCCTAAACTTTTACGAGATAAAAAAGCATGCATCTGTGTTAGGACTTCCATATGAACAAATAGATTGTTTTGTGAATAGTTGTTTGCTTTTTCAAAAAGAGTGTATCGAGTCGACAAACTGTATGTTTTGCAACCATCCAAGATGGAAACCCAAAAAAGGAAGTTTAGGCATGGAGAAAAATGTAGCATAGGCAATGATATGATCTTGGGGTTGGTTTCTTATTGAATTTCGTGGCTAAATTTAGGGCAAAATGTAAGACCCATGTAAGAACTCAAAACAGTGAGTTTAGTGAAGAAATGACATACCCAATTCAAATACTAGGACCCTAAGTAAAAATGGAGAACTTAGAATACTAGATATGAGAATCAAGTCATCCAAATCACAACCAAAAACCCTTGATTCAAAAAGAAACTAAGAACACTTTGAAGAAGATGATTTAGGAAAGTAACTTTACCTCCAACAAGAGCCTTAGATTATCTATAACCTAGGATCCAAATTATCAAGTTAATTGATCTATCGTAACAGAGTTTATAGACTCAATACATAAGGAAGCACAAGGCCTAAGAATGGTCTTGATGTTCATGGGATTTACCCAAGAGGAATCACCTCTCAAAAGCTCTTAAAAGAGACTCTTTGATTTCTATCAATATTCAAAGTTGTTACATCGAAATGTTATAATGCTATATATATATGCATCTAAACCTAACTAAGGTGAGATGAAATATCAGCCACTCAAGTATTTAAAAGATCCAAAATATTCCTATTACATAATAAAAAATCGTGAGAATTAAATTGAAAACAAACATAAAACAAAACAAGAAAACTCAGCAAAATAGGGCTAAGCCCGAAGTGACCTGGCGTCGAGTGTCGGTTGAGTACTGTTCTTCACTGCTAGCTTATTTTCTCCTGCCTTCAACCTTTCTCATGTGCTATTTTGATCCTCCACACAAATTGTTGTTCAAGCCTTGATCTTTTTTGCCCTTCTTTGATCTTCCATCACTTGACAACTTTCTTGATTCTTAATTTGTCTTCTTGAAGGTCTTTTAAGCTTCCCTTTGGCACCTACTTCTTTACTATCTTCATATTCCTTGGCTTGGTGGCTTGTTTGGCTTGAATTCTCCATTGAAAACCTTCGTAATTTAAATTCTTCTTTGGCACCATGGATGTGGTTTGACTCTCCACCCCCCTTCTTTAACTTTAGCATATTGCTTGGATGAATTCCTATTATTTCTCCCTTCTTAAAGACGATTCGTCAGTGAATTAACACTTGTGTAAGACCTCAAATAAGAATTTTTTTTGTGAAGATAAAAATATAAGTTTATGCTCTCCTACATAAAGCTCGATGTTCCCCTCATTTTCAATTTTCTTCTTTGTAGCCCCCCCCCTCTCTCTCTCATTATTTTCACTCTTCAAGTATAAGAAGGTCTTATTTACTTTGTCTCTCTTCTCACTCTTTTTCCTTTCTCTTCTTTTGCACCCTCTTGTATTGAATTTTCCTTAAGATTTTCTTCGTTTCTCTCTTGCTTTTCCTTCTTTTTTCACTCTTCAAGTATAAGAAGGTCTTATTTACTTTGTCTCTCTTCTCACTCTTTTTCCTTTCTCTTCTTTTGCACCCTCTTGTTTTGAATTTTCCTTAAGATTTTCTTCGTTTCTCTCTTGCTTTTCCTTATTTTTTCTCAACTCTCTTCTTTTGTTGTCTTCTTCTCTTATGATGTTTGATCTTTAAGCACCTCATAGGGGGTAATGGAAGTAGTGTGATCTTCTTTTCATCCTTTTCCAATGTATATTTGTTCTCCCTCCCCTTGTGCGCCATATCTCTCTATCAAACATCCATGGCCTTCCTAATAAAATATACCTCGCTTGCATTGGGAACACATCACATAACACCACATCTTTATAGGCCCCCATAGAAAACTTAACCTCAACTTGTTTTTTTTACTTTAACGCCACCACAATCACTCAACCAATGGAGTTTTTATGGTTTAGGATGTCTCATAGTTTCTAATCCCAAGTCCTTCACTAAGGCAGCACTTATTACATTGGTGCAACTTTCTCCATCAATGATCATAATACAAGGCTTTTGTTTAACTAGACACCTTGTGTAAAAGATATTGCACCTTTGAGAATTCTCTTCATTCTCAACATCATTCGCACCCTCAATCTCTCTAGCAACATTAATTAATAGTAAAACCTTCCGAACCTCAAGCCTTTCCTCATTTCCCTCTTCTTTTCTAGGCTTTTAGGTTGTTCGCAATGATTGTTTTGGTGGTTTATTTTTCTAGTTTGGTTCTAGTTTGGTGAATGTTGAAAAATGGGTTGGTATATATAGACTTCTCAGGATAAGTCCATTTCCTTGCACCCTTCAATTTCTTTCCTAACCCCAATCTTTTTCTATCTTTTCCTTTTGTTGAACTTTTTTTATAACCTCCCATAAAATGTTCTCCATATCCCTTCATTGGCTGCTCATATAATGGGAGTGGAGGTTTGTACTCATTTTTCACTCTAAGGCTATCTCTCCTTTTAGCATTCGTTGAGGTTTGGCTTTAGTTAGATTTAATCCATTCAATGTCCCTCCTTATGCCTTCCATTTTTGCTTGGAAAATTTCAAAGATGGCTTGAATGGAATATAAAGTTCCTTGGGACATGGTATTGAGAATTTTCAAGGGTTCTCACTTAGAAAATATGGATAAAAGTAGAAACTAATTGCTCACAATCACTCCCTCACATGTATCCACTCAACAATTAACCCTCAACCCTCGTGTTTAGCTCTCCTTTGGATTTTAACAAGAATAAGCTCACGCATTTGCTTTTTTCAAGCCCTCAATTTCCTTAATGAGTTCTTTCCACAAAAGTCCCCCCAATTGCTTAGGAGCTAATCCAAACTTGACAAGTTTACTAACCCACTAAGGACAATTAACTAGACTTAAATGGAAGTTTGATCATCAACAACAATGAGTCTTAAGGAGTTTATATTAAGAGTTAATGAATTCAAGAGAGCTTATCACTTTAATAACTAAGGAATGGGTAAATGGACAAGATCTAACAAAAATTTCAATGGAGCACTAGAAGTTCAATGAACATATCACCCAAGAACAATAGTAAGAATTCAACAATTATAATAAGCTCAACTGGACAAACAATGTCCCCAGGATACTTGAAAGCAATAGCTAACTAATTATAGAAGTGTTGAAAAAAGTTTTTAGTCGTAATTTCAAGTGAAAAGTTTACTCAAGTAAAATATCAAATACTTGAGATGCAGCCTCGTTACTTAAGGGTTTTCAAAGTTTTCATACTTGTAGCAACCTAAAAACTCAATAATCACAAGAAAAATTAATCCCCAATGATTATACTAACATAAAAGAATAATTTCTTAACAAGTAGAAGTAAAAAACATAGGTTTTGTAGTTTACAAATTTAGCATAAAAATGAGTTACGAGATTCTTCTTGAGCTCAACAAATTTGCAGTAAATAAACCCCAAAACCACAAGATTTACGCACTTTAAAACTTTAAATAGCTACTCAAACATCAACCCAACATAAAAGATCAATTTCTTAATAAGAAAATCAAGAAAAATAAAAAATTTGAAGACCTTTTTGAAGCACCTTCCTTAGTGATGAGTTCGCTCTATTTTTCTTAAAACTTTGAAGCCTTTATCTTAAAGAACTAAGCCTTGATAAGAATCAAAGCTTTCTTCTCTCTGATACCAAACTATTTGATATGATCTTGGGGTTAGTTTCTCAAAGAATTTCGTGGCTAAATTTAGGGCAAAATGTAAGACCTATGTAAGAACTCAAAACAGTGAGTTTAGTGAAGAAACAACACACCCAATTCAAATACTAGGACCCTAAGCCAAAATGGAGAGATTAGAACACTAGAAATGAGAATCAAATCATTCAAATCACAACCAATAACCCTTGATTCAAAAAGAAACCAAGAATATTTTGAAGAAGATGATTTAGGTAACCAACTTTACCTTCAATAAGAACCTTAGATTATCTATAACCTAAGACCCAAATTAGTAAGCTAATTGATCTATCTTAAAAGAGTTTATAGACACAATACATAGGGAAGGACTAGACCCTAAGAATGGTCTTGATGTTCATGGGACTTACCCAAGAGGAATTACGTCTCAAAAGCTCTCAAAAGAGACTATTTGATTTCTATCAATATTCAAAGTTGTTACATTGAAATGTTATAATGTCATATATATAGGCATCTAAACCTAACTAAGGTGAGATGAAATCTCAGCCATTCAAGTATTTAAAAGGTCCAAAATATTCCTATTACATAATAAAAGTCGTGGGAATTAAATTGGAAACACACATAAAACAAAATAAGAAAACACAGCAAAATAGGGATAATCCCAAAGTAACTTAGCTCTAGGTAGACATGTTGGGCCTAGCGCCGGGTACACACTGAAGAAATTTGGCTAGAAGGCCGAGCAGACTTGGCGTTAGGTGGCCTTTTTGGGCCTAGCGCTGGGTAAGCATTGTTCTTCACCGCTAACTTTTTTTCTCTGGTGCTACATTAATCTTTCACACAAATTGTTATTCAAGCCTTGATATTTTTGGCCTTTCTTTGATCCTCCATCGCTTGACAACTTTTTTTATTCTTGATTTGTCTTCTTAAAGGTCTTTCAAGCTTCCTTTTGGCACCCACTTCTTTACTATCTTCATATTCTTTGGTGTGCTGGCTTGTTTGTCTTGAATCCTCCATTCGAAGCCTTCATAATTTAAATTATTCTTTGGTACCATAGAATGTAGTTTGACTCTCTATCCCCCTTCTTTAGCTTTAACATATTACTTGGATGAATTCCTATCATGCAAGAATTCACCACCTCCCATTAACGGCAAGATTGCAATGATTGTATGCTTTAAAAGCCACGGCTGAGCATATGAGATGGAATGCGGAACATAAATCCCTTCAGAGCACCATCAGTCATCATCCTAATGCAAAAGCTTGGAAGGTTTTCAATAGCACATGCCCAACATTTTCTTTTGAGTCTCAAAATGTAAGAATTGGACTTCGCACTGATGGTTTTGCTCCATTTGGAATATCTAATAAGCAGTATTCGTGTTGGCATGTGATGGTAAAACCATATAATTTACCACCTGGTATGTGTATGAAAATCCCATACATTTTCCTTAGTACAATAATACCTAGTCCTAAGAACCCCAAGAAAAAGCTCGATGTCTATTTGCAGCCTTCGGTTGATGATTTGATACATTTATGGGAAGTTAGAGTTCTTATATATGACATTTCAAAGAAGCAAAATTTTCAAATAAAAGCTACTCTAATATAGATGATCAGTGATTTCCTAGCATATGGCATTGATAGGGGCTAAAATCATTATTATTTTCCTAGTTATTTGAGGGTGTTTTGCAATAGGGGCTAAAACCGGCACTGGTCCCATTCTAGAGAAACAGGAGAATTTTGCACAAAAAATAGAGCACGACCATCGCTGGTCGTAACCTCCAAGCCAGTGCTGGCTCCACTCTGGTCAATGTCGGCGAGTTTTTCAAATTTTGTGCGGATTCGGTAATTTCCAAGAGTTTTAGTATTTTATAATATCTACTTCGCCCAGAAACCTTAGGTGATGAATTTAGCATCTTGGAAGCCTATTTAAACAAGGAAAACATAAGACACAAGAGGTGAATTCAAGGATCAAATTAGAAAATTACTTATTGAAGGAAGAATTCATTAAATCAAGGAGGATTGTTCAAGAGAATCTTCAAAGAAAAAGAAGGAGGCTTGTCTATGAGTGCTTTTTTTTTTTTTTTAACCTTTGTTTTCTTTTTCTTAAATAATTATGTATTTAATATTTCCATTGTAGTTTGGTATTATTTTTGGGATTCATGATTTATTAAGTAGTTTAGTCTTTTGATCAATTGATTATTGTTTTTGGTATTTGATTACTTGTTTTGCTTACTGAGTTGGTTGATTCATTTTTGTTATTAACTTGCATGAAAAAGGGGTTGGTAATGACTTCAATTAATTAATTATATATTTTTTATCTTTTAACTTGCTTAAAAAATGTGTTAATTTTCTAGAACATTGGTAATCAAAGGTTAGTCGATAATTGCTAGAATATGGATTCATTGACTTATTTCTTGTTTTAAATCACCTAGAATATAGGAATTTATATGAGGATTGATTTTAATGTATTTTTTTAGTAAATTAGTTGAGATAGAATGTGTTCACTAATTTAACTAAACGATAGTGATTCCAAGGAATACAAACGGAGTGGATCTATATTAAATCCTTCATAAGACCAAAATAATAATTGATTGTGATATTGGCTAAGTGATTCATTATCATGTTTTCAAAAGATTTTGTCTAAATTGCATTTTTTAACATCCTTGAGTTGTATATATTTCTTTCTTTTTCTTTTTCACATTTTCTCACTTTATTTGGTTGGTTAAACAATGAATGAAAAATGATTAGTGTGTACTTGTTCCTTTGAGGATCGATACTCATTAATTCCCTATGCTATACTTGCGATGAGTATATTTGTTCGTATGTGTGTTTTGAGATTAATTTTTTAATGAAAACTTAACTAAGGGATGGATTTAAATTTGTTGATTTTTATACACCCAAAATTTACGCATCAAGTTTTTGGCACCACTGCTGGGAATAATATCATGAAAGTTTGTATTTTGTTGATTTAACCATATTTATATGTTTATATGTAAATATGTTCTTTATATGTGCTATATCTTGTTGTTTTTAACATTGTGTGTCTCAATTGACTAGCTCAGTTCATGTTGTACTTGTAAATACCACTAACCTTTGTGTTTTAGTAGTTGGTGAATATATCTAATGTGTGTGTTTTTCTTTGCTTGATTTTTCTACTATTTATTTTTCCTTTTTATTTTTTTCTTTTCTTTATTTTCTATTCTTTTTTGTTTGTTTGTTTGTTTGTTTGTTTGTTTGCTTGTTTGTTTTTGATTTGATTTTTGTTTTTCTTTGAGTACGAGGTCCAAAACATCATCATGGACAATTATTCATGGGCACAATGTGAAAAGAGTTACAATGATGATATATTGGCTAGGTTGCAAGTGTACATTGATACTTTTAGTGAGACGTTATTAGAAGTATCAAAAAATTCTTTTGTTTCCAATACAAATTTGTCCTTAAAGTAGCATGAAGAAGCATCCTAACGTATGAGCCGTCAAAGAACATAACTGGCCAAGTTGGTTGAAGATGCCATAAAGGCCCATACACTTAAACAAGAGAATCCCCAAGGAAAGGAGAGAGGATATGAGGAACAATTGCCCTATGTGAAAAGGGAGGTATTCTATTCTTCTCTATGTAATAATAATTCTAATATCTCTTTGTCACATGATTTTCTTAGGTTCTTCTCAATTCTTGGAGATCTATGGTCCAAATGATGATGTGTTGAGCTTAACATACCTTAAGGAGTTGGATCTTTCAATATTACATAATAAAAAACCCTTGAGGATATTGACAAATTCGACCCTTCACCCCAATTTCAGGGAGGTAACTTGGCATTTGTAGAAGTATTGAAAAGTAAGGCTTTCTTGATCTCATCTTTAAGAACTCAATTGCTAAGTTTTAAGGAGAATTTTCATTGTGACATATCTTTTGAATGGAAAACTGGTGATTTCAGGTTTGTTACATTCTTTAGATACCACATGCATTCATATGTTGGAAAAGATATTTGTGTGTCTAAAGGAATGTTAGAGAATGCTGTTTATTGTTTTGTTTTACTAAGAAAAATTGTTTTCATGAACATTACCTTTTTCAAAAACCTCCATTCTTTCTACATTTATCAAGCACATCTTCTAGTTTAAGTTTTAATCTATTTTCCAAAGGTTTGATGAGGAAGCATGATGAGTGGAAAGAGTTTGTCTTTTTGTTTTGTGTTTGGTTTTATTAAGTGTTTTGTTTTTCCTCTCCTAAATAAGAAAAATATTTTCCAGTTTAAGTGTGAGGGATTGAGTCGTGTCTTTATTTGCTTTCTTAGGATTTTAGTTTGTTTTTTTTTTAATTAGGCATGTCTTTATTTTGTTATTATTTTCTTTATGCTTTTATTTGTGTTTTCTTTTGTATGTCGGAATAAAGTCCTTTTGGACAAGCTCTCTTTTCTATTTCTAGTTTTGATATTTATTGGAGCATTACTACACTTGGGGAGTATTGCTTAACTTTCTATCTCCTTTATCATTTTTTGTCCCTTTGGAGATGCTATCTTATATTAATTTTTGTCCAATGAGGACATTTTTCAGCTTAAGTGTGAGAGAGTGGTTTGGTGATATTCTTTGTCCAAGTTTTTATCAATCATCTTAGTGTTTTCTTAGTATTGAGCTATGTTAGAAAAATTTTAAAATTCAAGAAACAATTTTGTTGTAATTTCCTCAAAAATTTTGAAGATTTGAAAGTTTGAAAGAGTTTAGGTATTGAAGATATTTTCCATATCATTTTTGTTAGCCTTAAGGGCATTCTCTTGTGTTTTAACTTATGACAAACACTGATGAGGACTAATTTGTGTGATTTGTATGTGATAGGACATGTTTAACCTCAATTCTTCCAAGGCATGTAAATAAGACTGCTAAGCAGCTCCTAAGAAAATAGAACTCGAAGGAGTGATTAATCAAGTATAGCGTCATCTTAAGAGCATGCATATTGTGAAGCCTTTGTGAAAGAACTATAGACTAGGAATTGTTGTTAAGGTATTATTTGTAAATTCCTATATCTCTTTACCTTATGATTCAGTTTGATTTTACCTTGAAGCACACAAATAAAATGATTTCAAATAGTAAGTCCTCAGATGTTTGGATTGAGTAGTATACATGGACTTTGTATGGAAAAGCTTCGTCCAAAACTCTGGAACAGTGTCTAAATGTTTCTACCTAGAAAAGTGCCATTTTAGAGTCACTTTTTGAATGCACATTCTTTCGATCCTTAAATCCAAAACTCTGAAAAATCCGACAGCGAAAAACTAGCCATTACTAATTGTTGCTATCTTATTTTGTGCTTCTATAAAAACTATTTAAACATGATTTTCTGTAAGATTTTTGTACTATCTTTCTCAGCAACACTCTTACATTTTAAAAGACAAAAATCTTCCTTTTTATTGTGCTTTATTGTGAAATCAAATCATCCAAAGGTAAAAAACTAAAGGTACTTAGCTGTTCATATCTGCTCAATCTGTGAGCTATTTCTGTACTCTATATTTTATCAGCTTGTGTATCAATATTGTGGTGTAAAACTCAGTTGGGGTGAGCCTTGTTTGGTGAATGTATCAAGATTGTAGTGTAAAACCTAGTTGGGATGAGCTTTGATTGTTGTGATTGAAGAGGTTGGGTGTAAAACCAAGTGTGGTGAACCTCTTGTGTAAGATTGGTGTCATTTACCACCATTCATTTGGGAAAAAAGTTTTAGTGATTGTGTTGAAATCCTTAAGTGGGTACTTAAGGTAGTGGATGTAAATCAGTTGAGGATCGAATCACTATAAATCCTTGGGTCTTTTCTTCTATATGTTATCTATATTTGTAGCTACATTTTCTCTGGTCATTAGATCAAAGAACTTTATCTCTATATTTGCAATTATTAGTCATTTTTAAAGACTTATGTGTTCTATAGAAAGTCTGTCTTTGATATCTCAAATGCCCATCTTAAATATAGACCATCTACTCTTTATTTAGTGCTAACTCAAAAAGACCCTTGACTGCATTGTTAAAGCTGTGAAGTAAGTCTGCATCTTTCAAACTCACACTTTGTTTGGCCTTTGTCAAAAAGACATCAAAAGATTTTTTAAAAATTACATTTGTTTGTTATGAACCTTATTCACCCCCTCTAAGGTTTATCAATTTTAGTGTGGAATTTTTGAAATTTTTTTGTGGTTTTTATTGTTTAGCAAGGATGTAATTTTTTTTTTTTTGCTTACTTGGATATATATTTTTGTCATTCATTTGGTGGATTTCTATGAAATTGATTTATTAGATAAGATATTGTTAAGACTTGAGAATTTGGATTAATCTTGTTTATGCATTGATGTTTGAGTATTATTTGACTCATTTAGTGTGAATATGTAGAATACGATGAATATGGGGAAAGGTTGTTGGCTAACTCTTATATTATGGGTTTAAAGTTTGCTTAGCTTTGAGTTGTGATGAGGAATGTGAGTTAATAAAATATCATGGAGTGGATAATTGTGGAAAACTTGTAAAAAAAATTCTTGTGTGAGTTGAAGAATTGAGAAAAATGAGTTGATTATGTTTCCTCTTTGAAGATGAGAAAGTATTGTTTTTGCTTGATTATGGGGGCCAATACGGATAGTGAAGAGAAATCCACTTTCTTGAGGTTATGAATTTCCAAAAGCAAAAGATAGGAAAGATGTTGAAAAAATGATGAGTGTTGACTATAAGGGGGCCAATATGGTGTGTGAAGAGAAATCCATGCATATGAGGCTATCAACTCCCTAAGTCATTGAAAAAATTGAGAGAAATTTTTTTGCGCATTTTCCTTACATCATAACCTGAGTTGTGCAATTTTTGAATTCATAATGTTTGAGTTGTAGATAGCTTGACTAGTGTGATTTAAGTTATCTATGTTTTTACTTGAAGGGTGAAATAATTTTCTTAGACTAAGGTTTACACTTGATTAATTTGACATCAAGAGTTTTGTGATGTCTTGTCAAATGTTTCAAAGGGTTTGATGAATGAAAAGAGTTTTATCTAAAGTTTGAAAGAAAGTTACAATCCTTGTTATGTTTTAAACTTTTGGAATGAAGAAAATCTTGTGTTTTCTTGATGATTTTCTTGGCTATAGTGTTTTGCTTGAGGACAAGCAAAAATTCAAGTGTGGGGGAATTGGTAGGGGCTAAAATTATCACTATTTTTCTAGTTATTTGAGGGTGTTTTGTGATATATTTGTTGTAATACTAGACATATTCCTTCATATTTGATAGTTTACCGTTGGAAAGGTGTTTTGGAATTTTATTGCAGAAAACGACGAAAAAATGACAAAACCGTCACTGTCAAAACACAGTCGGCACCGGCCGTAACCGATGGAACTGGCGCCGGCACTATTTTGGAGAAATAGGGGAATTTTGCACAAAAAATAGAGCATGAATGGGGTGATAGAGCACGGCCAGCGCCGGCCGTAACCTCCATGCCAGCGCCGGCTCCACTCTGGTCCATGTCGGCAAGTTTTCTAATTTTTGAGTAGATTTGATAATTTCCAAGAGTTTTGGGTATTTTCTAATCTCTACTTGGCCTAGAACTCATAGGGGATGGATTTTAGTATCTTGGAAGCCTATTTAAACAAGGAAAACACAAGACACAAGAGGGGAATTCAAGGATTAAATCAGAAAATCACTTCTTGGAGGAGGAAGTCATTAAATCAAGGAAGATTGTTCAAGAGAGTCTTCAAAGGAGAAAAATGAGGCTTGTGTGAAACCCCACCTAAAGCCATGATGCATATCATGTCATCATGCATAAAAATATAATTGAATATGTGCCTTAGAATTGTGGTTTATAGGTTAAATAGCTTATTAATGCTTGTTAGGTAGAAAGGGTAAAAAGGTAATTTTGCTTGAAGTCAAAATAGGAAGATGGCTTGAGGCTTAGATAAGAAGAAAATTTGGGTGAAAAAAATAAGAACAAGAGTTAGTGTGGTTAAAAGGTTAGAGCTTTGTGAATTAATCTCTAAGGTCTTGAGTTCAAATCCCATCACTTAAGTTTTATTCATGATTATCTTAACCATGTTTGAATTTTTAATTTTCTTACATTCCTTAAAGATAGGAATATTGTCTTAAGGGAGACATGAAGGTAATGTCTTGATCAAGTGATTTTGTCCTAAAAAGAATTCTAGAGGAATTCTTGTTCCCTTAAATTTAGCTTGCCTTGTCCTAACATCTTTATAATTTATACCATCCTTAATTCATTAATCCATTTTTAATTCCAAAAATTCTGTGATAAATCCCTAGCATTAGAATTTGAAAACCAACTCTTGTGGGATAGATGAGGCCGAAAATAGGGAGGAGAATTAGGTAGGAATTCCAAGGAAAAGAAAACACCATAGCTATTCATTCAAACTCCATCTTCATTTTGTTCATGTTTTGGTAAAGGAAAATCTAGAAAATTTTTCAAAATTCTTTCAAGGTTGTTTTTGAAAGTTTCAGCCAACTTTCTTACCCAATTACTGCCAGAAAAATGGACATTTCATGCAAGGTTGAAGGCTGGAAATTCAGTGAATTTTCGGACTGCACAACGCTTCCAAAACCAGAATTTTGTTTCAGCAATTTCGCTGCATTGAAGCTGGAATTTGAAGCCTCCAGTAGATCATAAGAACAGCTGAAACTTCCTCTATTTTTCTTCAAGATGAAGGCTGGAAAACCACCATTAAAAGGCCTTCAAACACCCTTAAGAACCAGCTACAAAATTGGGCCAAAGAGGGCAGAAAATTCTGCACCAAAAACATCTCCATTCCAAGTGTTCTTGAAGCATTAAAATCCAGAAATCTTCCAGCTTGTTTTCTCAAGGCAAAGGCCGAAATTCTTCACTCAAACCTCTGCAATTCAGACCTTGTTCAGCCATGAACTGAAGACCTTGGCCTCCACACCAACCTTGAATGTTTGGACTCCATGATCATACCTTAAAAAGCTCCTAAGATTACTCTATCCAAAACTTATTCAAACTTCAAGCTAAATTACAGATTTTTGCTCCATTAAAACACTCCTTTTGCAAGTGATCAAACCAGAAAATTCTCTACCATTATAATCCATTTTCGGCAAGCACTCTTTGATTAAAACCTAGCTAATCCAGCCTTACACCATTAAAGAACAAAAGACCTTCCATGAACAAACTCTATTAACTAATCTTTTACCTCAAACAACTCCTCATTGTCCTTCATTTGAATTTCAAAAAAATCTAAAAATCTTCTCCCTCATTCTTGATAACCAAAACTCCCATCTACACTAGGCCATTTGGCTAACATAATTCCAGCAATTCTCGAAGCTATTTTCTTTCAAACTCTCTCAAAAACACCAAGAACACCAAGAACATACGTTTCTCATCTTCAAGCCTAAACCCATTCTAAACACCTCCAATTACTCCTAAACACTCCAGATTATCTATATTCAACCTATAGTCTTCATTTCTAGCCTTTATAACACTAAGTCATGCAAAGTAGAATTTCCAAATGGATCAAAACCAACTTTTTTGTTGAAGGTTCTAAGAACACTAAAAGGTAAAATAAGAACAACCTCCTTGTTCTTTCTCTTCTACTCAACTTCTAATATTTCTTTCTAATGTCATTCGTCACTCTCTTTCTCTCTCTTGGCCGAAATGGTGCTGATCAACCATGGCTATTATCTGAACCACTAAAGGCTCTTAAGTTCGTGTGGATCATCACTAACCAAGGAAGCTTTCATCAAAGCAATCATCCATCAAGTATTTTTCCTTGAATCTTCCTTTTTAATTTCTAGAATCATGACTCCTAGATGTTGATAGGATGAATAAACAAAGTAAGGGTTGAGTATATGTATGTGGATGAAGGGGATGTAGTTAGGACATGAGAGTTGGAATGTATGATTAGGCCTTATGGATTTTTCTTTTGAATCAATATATGCTTATCATGATTAAAGGAATTTATGGATGTTTTGGTGCACGATAGATATTATGACACTATTAGTGATTAGGCTTTTATGCTTAGCAGGAGATTGGCCATATGTTAGTATATGTTGATTCAAGTATATGTTCATGGATGGATTAGCATATTATTTATTATATGAGAATGTGCTCATGGATCTTTTCTAACGATAGGAAATTATGGTAAAAACAATTTTCTTTGTTAATTCTGAAATTATTTTTATTAACAATTTTTATTAATTTAATTAGAATTATGATTCAATTTAATCTATAAAATTTGAAATCACTAGGAAGGTTTGGAAATAGAGTATTAATTAAAATATTATATTATTAGTTAAATAAATAAAATAATTTATTAAAAAAATAATAAATAATAAAATATTAGAATTAATTAATATCGAATGACCTTGTAGACCATAATAATAAGCATTACTAAAACTTTTACCTATATCCATAAATATTATTTATATCAAAATTTATTTATTCTTTATTAATTAAAAATTAAGTATAATTCATTTATTATTATTATTATTATTTATTTATTATATATTAATTATTAATTAAAAATTTAGTGTAATTTATTATTTATAATAATACTATTTAAATATTACCATTTACCAATATTATTTAGGACTTAGGATAATCCAATATTTAACACTAGTTTATTTATTAGCAATAATACTCATAATTTATTATTTGGAACTATAACTTATTATTATTTATTTTAATTTATCAAGTTAGATTTATTTTATAAAATACTTTATCGACTAGTATTAAAGTTTGAGACATTATGGTCATGGTTAGTTGTGGTTGTAACTAGTTGAACTAGGAATTGTTTATGTAAGGCAGCTATAGTCCGAATGTTATCTTATATCTTGTGTTTACCTCAGGCGGGGTTAGATTGACCTTGGAAGACTTTTGAATCCAAGAAGAGCAAAAGATCAGGTAAGTTCCAGCATGGAATCATTTGAAGACCAAAGTTAATGTGGCAAGTCAAACTCAATGTATACGAGTATTTGTTCTGTAAAGGCAATTAAGGACAATTTTCCTTTTTATTTCAGTCAAGCAAACCATTTGAAATTAAACGAGCAATTTTACACAAAAAACGCTAAAATTTTTCTAAAAACCCAACTTTGGCAAGAATTTTAGAAACCTTAATTTCTATTTTCGAGTGAAACATTGTATGATCATTTTTCTCCCAAGTGGGACAAACAACGTTGAATACTCAATAAGGGTAGACTATTAGGACTAGTCTTTGAAGGGATAGGGTAAGTCTCTTAGTAAGTGGCCACCTCTGAGGGGTGAGTCCTTCCCGGATAGGGTGCCAGTCCTGTAGGTCATACCAGTCCAAGCTAGCAAGTTCAGTCAAGTGGACTGTGTATTTTCAGAGTGGACAACCGGTAAGTTTGGAGTGTACAGATGGAGGAGTATTTCACCCGGTAGGTTGTACACCTACCTTGTGTCAGTATGCTCAACGTGTAGTATTCTGATCGTTATATTATCATCGTGCACAAAGTTTGGTGCCATGACTACCTCTTTTGAGTGGTTGTATTTATTGTGCACATATATGTTTGAAAAGCAAAACACCACTCTTCATTTATGAAGTTTATTTGAGGCTTGCCAGCATTTTCTTTTAAGAAACTTTTACAACTTGCATACATGAACTATTTTACCTGAAACACTCAAAGCTCACATGGGCTTATTGAGATTTATATCTCACCACCTTTTATACCATGTTTGTAGGTTGATCCTGCTGTGAAGGTTATTAGCTAGAGTATTGCCTATGTCTTGAAGGCTCATTGTTAATTTTTCTATGTATTTCTTTTGAGAGACAGTAGCAGACAATTATTTTTGAATTTGTTCAGGTATTGCTAGGTTGTAATTAGTTTAATTTTGAAGTATTTTATTTTATTTTATTTTTGTGTGTCTTAGTTATCAAGACCCCTTATCCTGTGGACGTGGCGACATCCCCAACCCTAATGGGGCATAGGCAATGGGGTGTTACAGCTTGTCTATGAGTGCTTTCTTTTACCTTTGTTTTTTTCTTAAATAATTATGTATTTAATATCTCCATTGTAATTTGACATTATTTTTGAGATTCATGATTTATTAAGTAGTTTAGTCTTTTGATCAATTGATTATTGTTCTTGGTATTTGATTACTTGTTTTGCTTACGGAGTTGGTTGATTGGTTTTTGTTATTAACTTACTTGAAAACAGGGTTGGTAATCACTTTAATTAATTAATTTCATATTTGTTATATTTTAACTTGCTTGAAAAAAGGGATTAATTGTCTAGAACATTAGTAAGCAAATGTTAGTTGATGATTGCGAGAATATTGATTCATTGACTAATTTCATGTTTTAAATCACCTAGAATATAGGGGTTTATTGACGATTAGTTTTAATGTATCTTTTGGATAAATTAGTTGAGACATAATATGTTTACTAATTTAACTAAAAGATAGTGATTCTTTGGATTGCAAACGAAGTGGGTCTCTATTATGTCCTTCATGAGACCAAAATAATAATTGATTGTGATATTAGCTAAATGATTCATTATCATGTTTTCAAAAGCTTTTGTCTAAATTGCATATTTTTACATCCTTGAGTTGTATATATATTTTTTATTTTTCTTTTTCTTATTTTCTCACTTTATTTTGTTGGTTAAATAATAAATGAAAAATAATTAGTGTGTATTTGTTCATTTGAGGATCGGTACTCGTTAATTCCCTATGCTATACTTGCAATGAGTATACTTGCTCGTATATATGTTTTGGGATTAATGTTTTAATTAAAACTTAACTGTGGGATGAATTTAAATTTGATAATTTTTATACACCTAAAATTTACGCTCTAATGTGGACGATTAGTGATTTATCAGCATATGTCATGTTGTTTGGATGGAGTACGAATTGTAGATTGTCTTGTCCATATTGTATGAAAAATTCGAAGGCAATTAGGCTTCAAAACTCTAAATAGCAATGCTTCTTTGATTGCCATGGATAGTTTTTACCATTAGAGCAGCCTTTTTGGAAGAATTAGAGCTCATTTAGAAAGAACCAAATTGAGGATTTCGCACCCCCACGTAGACTAAGTAGAGATGAAATATGTAGACAGGTGAAGGATTTGCTAGCTGTCATTGAATATGTGGGAATGACATACCTGAAGGATACAGGAAATCCCACAACTGGAGTAAGCAAAGTATATTTTGGAGCTTACCATAATGGAGGACAAATGCCATTAGGTATAATCTTGATGTAATGCATATTATTAAGAATTTTTTTGATGATATCTTCAATACAGTCTTTGACTTGAAGGGGAAGACAAAAGACCATGAGAATGAAAGGAGGGATTTACGTGAGATTTGCCGACGAAGGGATTTAGAGTTAGTAGAAGAAGGTACCAAGAAACCAAAGGCATGCTATTGTATGGAAAAAAACGCTCGAAAAATTTTGTGTGAGTGGATTAAATCTTTGAAATTCCCAGACGATTATGTTTTCAATTTGTCAAGATGTGTGGATGAGAAGCAATACAAATTGTTTGGGCTTAAGAGCCATGATTGTCATGTTTTCATGCTTTGATTGAAACCAATAGCATTTTGCTATTTGCTTCTAGATGTTGTCAGCAATGCTCTAACAAAATTGAGCTTGTTCTTCAAGGACTTGGCTTCTATAATGTTACATGATGAACAAATTTTGAAACTAGAAGAGAATATTGCTATGATCATATGCAAATTGGAGAAAAATTTTCCACCAACCTTTTTTGATTCATTGGATTGCCAATCTACTTACCATATGAAGCTTTAGTGGGAGGTCTTGTGCAATATATGTGGATGTATCTTTTTGAGAGGTTAGTTAAATATCTAATTTATTATTTATTAAACCTCAATTTGTTAATATCCATGTTGATAAATCTCCAACTACAGATTCTTGTACAATTTAAAGAAAAAGGTGAAAAATAAAGCAAAAGTTGAAGCTTCAATTTGCAATGCATACCTAGTTGAAGAAGTTTTGACATTTTGTACTTTTTACTTGGATCGTAATGCCAAAACAAAGAGTAGAAGGGTTGAAAGCAATGGCGTTGCTGGTGGTTGTGATGAGTTAATGAAGTCAAGTATTTTAACATTTAGCTGTCTTGGGCAGCCATCAGGTGCTGCAAAGATGAGGTTCCTATCAGATAAAGTGTATGATGTAGCTACATTGTATGTGTTGCTAAATATCGAAAAGGTCCAACCATATGTGGAATGAGTATGAATTTGCACAAATTGTTTTGGAATGAGATGAAATTTAACATCTCACCATTTTTTTTATTTCAATAAAATTCCAGCTGTTCAAGATTAAGAAGCACCCTAATACAGCCAACGTTTCTGAATCTACTTTAGAGTTAGCATTGGAAAGAGAGTTTGTTTAATGGTTGAAGTAATATGTAAGCATATATCTAATTTCATGTCATCTCAAATTTCCATTCTAATTAACGTCATCTTTTTAAGTTATACATTTTTTTATGTCAAATAGGTGCATGATCTAGTTGACAATGTTTCAAACGATGAAATAAAACATCTAAGTTGGGGGCCAAAGAGATTTGTGCGCACCTACACATTTTTTTTTGTGAATGGCTACAACTTTCACACAGTTGCTCATAGCAAAGGAAATGCTACTACAAATAGTGGCGAATGCATAAAAGGTTCTAATAATGATGATGGAGGCACAGTGGATTATTATGGTGCTTTGAAAGAAGTGGTGGAACTGGAGTATCCCGATTTGCCTGTTAAACATGCCTATTTATTTCATTGTGATTAGTTTGACCCAAGACATAATATGGGAGTAAGAATTCATCCTAAGTACAAACTGCTTGACATTAATCGTAAAAGATTATGGAAAAAATTTGAGCTATTTGCACTTGTATTTCCAGCAACCCAAGTGTATTTCGTACCATATCCAAATCCCAGAAAGGATAATGTAGATTAGTTGCATGTTTGTCATGTCACTACTAGATGAACCTTAGAGATAGCTATAGTTGATTGTGCATTACAAGAAAATGAAGTTTAGAATCCAAGTATTGATATTATGGATGTTCTATTAGACAATCTAAAGGACCCAAATAATATTTATGAAGATGTGGATCCCTCTATTAAGGGGTGAAAAGCAATTCCAATGAATCTAATACATCAATATCTACTTCAAAGTAAGAAGATGAAGTAGATAGTGAATTCTATAGTGAAAGTGACTAGTTACAATATGTTAGAGTTTCAAGACATATTTATATTTTGTAGTTATTTCTTTTGGATGTATTCAATTGAACATATTGATTTTGTTTTATTTATCTCATAGAATCGTGAGCATTTGTTAATTATTTAGCAGATTTTTGTTCAAAGTTTCACCATGTTCTTTTTTTTGGAGGACTATTCAAATGTACAAAACCAATGACCTTATTGATTTATGTGTTTTCTAGGATTGGCAGTGTTGCTGAAATCTGTTGGTTATTTAGCCGAACAAGTTGATACTGTCCCTAACTAGCATTGGTATGGTTCTTATTTAATGTATTTGGGTGCCTCTTTGTTACTTTAGTTGTTTTTCAAAAAAAATTAAATCTTCATAAATCTATCATAGCGACCACTATTTAATATAGTTTTCTAGAGATCCTATTTTATTTGTTGGACATCTTTCAAGAAATTCTCTTTACATTATGGAGAAACCATGCTTGGAAGTGGTTAGAACTTTTGACTTACATCCTAAAGAAAAGCATATATGAGGGTGTGGAAGGTTAAAATGATATACACCATATAACAACTTAGCTGATCCAATCATCTACCCAAGATAAGGATCTTAAATGAAACAAGAATTATGTTTGAAAATTATAATGCATTTAAGTTGATGAACAAGTTTAATTAGGGAAATCAAATTAAAGGAAAATAGTGGGAGAAAAAGCACATGGTAAAGTGTTATGGAAAGGGTCAACTTAATGGTTCCCATATGTGTGACATTAGAAATGCTTCCTATTGGTAATTTTACTAATATATTTTGTTCCCTGACCACTTGCTAATTACAAGCTTGTACTAGTATATATTTGGACACAATTTGCATAGTGAATTCAAGCTTCATTCTAAGATATAAGCTGCAGTGAAGCTATTGCCAATAGTAAAGGATTTATTTTACAGGACAGAAGCTGAGTAATCTTCGGTGATTTCTAACCTTTGGATATTCTTGTTTAATCTATGTTAAATATTTGAGGTGGATTGAAGGAAATTCAGTAGGTTGTTGCTTACAACAGTTAGATGAATTGATTATGCAAATTTCTTATGGTGGATATTCTTGATTTCCATTTTGAAATTATTTGCTATTTTGTTTGATATGGAGTAAATTGAGCTATAATTGATTGATAGAACTATTTTATGGTGATTTGTTTGTTCTTAATTGGGTTGTTCAGGGCATCTTGTTTAGTATTTGATTGAGTTGCTTTGAAGTTGTGTGGGTGTCAGTTGTGGCATTTATGTTGAATGAGTAGATGTTTTGGTAATTTTGGAATATTTTGAATCTGTTGAGTGGTTTTATGTTGAGGTTTGAGAAGAAGGGAATTGGTGTTGAAACGAGTTTTGGAGCAAGGGTGATCTATTGAATACATTAGTTTGGATTGCAAGTTTTTTTGTGGACAGGGTCAAGAGGATTATGTGATTGATTGATGATGGTTGTATTTGGTTGATTGAATGAAGGGATATTGAGTTGAGATTATGAATGGGCATTGAGTGAAAGTTTTTGTCACTTTTTTGAGTTATCTACCTTTCGTTTCTTCGATTCCCTTTATGTTTTCTCTGTTCTTGTCCTTTCTATTGCCTTTTCCAATCCTTATCTCATTTCCTATGGCCCCAAACAAATTGACACTAAATTACCTTCCAAAAGGAAGAGAGGTTAAGGTTCGTCCACTTCCCAAGCCTCATACAACATACTTTTGATAACACCGTTTGAAAGTCTCATCTTTTGAATACTGAGGCTAAAGAGTCCTAGAACATCCAATCCTTAATAGATAAAATGCACTCCATTTCCCCCCCCCCCCCCCCTTATTTTTTAAGAGAATTTTCTCTTACATTGAATAAAGGGTTATCAAGTTGAAGCTACTGTGTTAGGTCAAAGGCATTTAACTTTGTCCTATGGTGAAGTATGAAACAGATGATTTATTTATTTATAAACAGATGGACATGCAAACAAAATGCTAGTTTATTCATGTGGATGGTGGATTGAATTGTTGAAGCAATTGCAATCATGTTTGAACATTGCCATAGCATTTTGATCATCAAACTTGCTTAGCCTGTCGTTTAAGTTTTTTTGTTCTTTGATTTTTGAGTTTTAATATTTAAATTCATTAGTGGAGTTCCTTCATGAGGAATTCAGAGGACTTATAAGTAGCATTGCACATAGCTTATAATTGTTGATTATATCTTTTGATTGGAACAAGTTTCTCAGGAATGTAGTCCTCCCCTGCGACCTTAATTGTAATCCTCCTCTACTATGTTTTTATGCCAAAAGACTAGAAAATTAACATATTTATGTGAAGCACCTTTAGTTTTATTTTCATTATGAATCTCCACTTTGAGAAGGGACATTTTAGTAGCCATATCATCACAAATTAGAATTGCAACAGATCTCTCATGTAAGTCCAGAGCACTATATAGCATATCCTCTCTTGAGGAATCCATTTTAATCAGCTTTCAATTGGTTAATCTAAGGAAGAAAGATCAGAAACAGTCTATATTCCATATTAAAAATTTTACTATCTTTTCCTCTTTAGGAGAACAATAGTTTTTAATTTCAGGTTTATGTAATGTTTTGTAATTTTTCCCTAGAGAGCTACGATCACAATTTTAATAAAGTACTTGTGTCATTTAGATTTATGCAGAAATGGTATGAGAGCTTTGTTTTCCTTGTTCTAGTTGGTGGGTTGCAGGGTGGGAGTAGTGAAAAACGTGGGGGTCTCTTGTTCTATGCTGCTATGATTTTTGAGTTTACAAGCTAGAGAGCTGTTTATGCCATTCTTTTTCTGTGGGTCTATGTCTTGTTGGTTTCTATTTGTGTTTTTTGTCTTGTCCTATTTCATATAATTTTTTCCTTGGCATTAGATTCAATCTCAAAATCCACTTTGGAGTGGTGCCATTGCATTTCCTTACTGGGTAATTATGGTTCATACAGTATTTCCTCTATGATAAGAAGAAATACTGGGTGAAGTACACAAGCTACTGAGTGAAGTATTCGTTACTGGGTGAAGTCCAAACTGGTGAGAGTTGGGATGATAAATTATGTCTGCATGTGGACTTAAACTCAAGGAGTAAAACAAAAATTGTTAGTAATATTGAATTATTGGAAAAGTTTATATATGTATTTTCAAAAAGCTGGTGCTTCAGTTTCCTTCACTTCTATAATTGGGGAAAATGATGCATGTAGATAAGTTCAGTGTTTTGGTTACCATAAATGCTATGCAGCGTCAGATGAACAGAAGAAGATATCAGTATATTTAAGTGCAAGACAACATTTTTTCTTTTTTTGGTTGGAGTTTAAGAATGAAAATCTGAACTTAGAAATTGTTCCTTGTTTATGACTCTAGAAGAAATAGTATATAGGATGCTATCTATTTTTTGTGCAGTCATGATAGTAATTTCACAAACACCCCCAATCTTGGTTTGCATATGCCTGCTTGGTTTACTGCTCCAACTTTGATTCTTATCAATTTAAATACTTAAGCAGTACATATATGATAGTAGTACTTCTTTTGTATATGTTTTAGTTTCTGAATTGAAAATACATATATGATAGTGGTACATATATGATGGTGCTATCCTAATTGAACTTATATCTTTTGGTTGTCCTTTTTTTTAAAAATTTTTTTGGGACTACTCAAATGTCAAAAACCAGTTAGCTTACATGATTGTGACTCATGACTCTTGTTTTACAAGCTAGAGAGATAATTATGCCATTCTTTTTTTTGGGTCTACGTTTCATTGGTATTTGTTTGTGTTTTTGTCTTCTCCTACTTCATATAATTTTTCCCTTAGCATTAGATTCAATCTCAGATTCCACTCTAGAGTGGTGCTATTGCATTTCCTTACTAGGTAAGTATGGTTCATACATTATTTCCTCTATACTAAGAAGATCACCAATAGACATCTACTCATGTAAATATCTATTATGAGAAAGGATGAAAGTGGGCAGACGAGCCAGCCTTGCTTTGGAGCAACTCACTACTGGGAATCTCACCATTATTTTTTGTTGAGACTTGGAATGATAAATTATGTCTGCATGTGGTCTTAGACTCAAGGAATAAAACACAAATTGTTAGTACGACTGAATTATTGGAAAAGTTTATATAAGTATTTTCATAAAGTTAGTGCTTTAGTTTCCTTCACCTTTATAATTGGGGCATATGATGCCCGCAGATAAGTTTAGTGTTTTGGTTACCATAAATGCTATGCAGTGTTAGATGAACAGAAGAAGATATCAATATTTTTAAGTGCAAGACACCATTTTTTTTTTTTTTTTCTTGGAGTTTAAGAATAAAAATTTGAACCTACAAATTGTTCCTTGTTTATCACTCAAAAAGAAATGGTATATAGGATGCTATCTATTTTTGTGCAGTCATGATAGTAATTTCACAAACACCTCCAATCTTGGTGATAGGAATCAAATTAGGCATGAAGGCCATTTTCAAGAAAGGAGAAGGAGGACAAAATCACACTTCATGGTTCCATGGGTAAGAGCAACATTCAAAAGGATTCAAGGGAGTTTTCAAGACAACAAATTCAACAACCCAGGTCCAAAAAGATTGCGAAGAGATGGATAGTAAAGGAAAGGCCAAAAGACGCGCAACAGAAGCAATAACCCATGTGGAGGATCAAGCCAATCTTTAAACAAGGATTATAGGCCAAAGAAGTATCAAGAAAAGCTCAAAACGACCAATATTTTATTTAGAAGATCAAAGAAATACAGAGAAATGGAATGGAGGTCCAAGGAGCAGGTTTTGAAGCACAACAAGATGGGGAAAGGTGACCAAACTAAAGCCAGCGCCGACCTTATGCCTCGAACCAGTATCGGCTTGAAGCCGGCATGTGTTCTGTCTCGGATAGAATGCAGTCAGTGCCGGCTGCGCATGCCAGAACCGGCGCCGGCCTTGGTCGAGCCAATCTCGACCTTTTTGCTATTTTTCGTATTTTCAACCTTTTCACTTGTAATTTAATTTTCACAGCTTTTATTATATTTTAACCTATTTTAGGGTATGTAACAGGGCCTAGAAACTTGAATTAAGGCCGCCGAATTTCTATGCTTGTTTGCTAATTTGTTAGGGCAACTTGGGGCCCATAAATACCCCGTTATAGCCTCTTTTGTAATAGAATTCAGATTTCAGATTCTAAAAAGATTGAATAGAGTGTTGAACTCTTGGAGAGGAGAATTCCTCCTTAGTTCTTCCTTTCAAGACCAAGTAAAGGAATTAGACTCACATTTGTTTAGAGTCTCTAAAATCCTTGGGTTAATCCAACTTGTTTCTTCATCCTGGGTATTGGGTAGATTTATTCTTGCCTAGTGTTCTTGTTGGGAAACCTAAAAGGGTGCCTACTTTTCTCCATCGCATATGTTCGTGAATTCTTTGTAGATTCAAGAGTGTTTGGGTTTTAAAGTAGTTGGCCAAATCCTATTAGAATTTGGGTTCTAGTTGTTTATTCACCAAGGATTCTTATTTTGTGGGTATTTTGGTAGAGAATTGGGTGACCAATTCTTGGGTCTTGTTCTTGAGTATAATTTCCAAGATTTAGTGCTTCCGAGCTCGTATCAAAATTGGTATTAGAGTAAGGTTGTGTTAATTCAAGAATTAACACAACTTTCTTTGGCCAAAAGGTACAACCTTCTTCAAGAGCTTGTAGAATTTTATCAATTTTCGTCACTTATTTTCATGTTATTTTTGAATACTTAGAACTTAATATTATGCCATAAACTTGATGTTAAATTGATCCTATATGTTAATATGACGTTTGAGGAATCATTTGCCTTGAAGATTTTTGGATTTTGAGATCAAACAAGTGGAAAAATATTGCTGCAATTTCTTAATCCCGTAACTATTTTTCTTGCTATTTTTAAATGTCAAGAACTTCAAATTGTGCCATGGGTTTGTTGTGAAATTGAGCCTACATCTTTGGTTGATTATTGGGTAGCTATTTGAAGTGTTAAAGTGCAGAAAATTTGATGTTTATTGAGTATATTTGCTGCAAAAATTTCTGGAAACAACAAATCTCCTAACTCATTTTCAAGCTAATTTTGGGAGCTATAAAACTCAAGTTTTTGCTATGTTCTTGCTGTGAAATTTCTCCTTGATGTTATATCTATCATTGGGAATAGGTTTTACTTGTGAATTTTGGGTATTGGAATGGTTATATGGTTGAAAGTTTTGAAATACCTTTAGTTACGAGGTTGCACACCAAGTGCTTAATATGTGGTCTTATGACTTTGGAATGTTCTTATATGACAACCAAAGCTTTGTTTATGGAATCCCTATAGTTTTTCTTGCTTGCTAAATTTATTTTTGTGGAATTAAACTTTCTAATTGCTAGTAGCAAATTTCCTTGTGAATTGTCTTATAGCTTGGAAAGCAAATTGGTGTATCTTGGTTTATATCAATTCAACTCTTTAAGCTATTGAACTCCTTATGTTATCGTTGTTTTGATTGGGTTGATTGATCATCAAATTGAACTCTTGAGGTTTGTGATAGCATCCTAACATTTGAAAATCCTCATTTGAACTAGTTGCCTATGAAGTGTTTGATGAAATACTTAAGTGTCTTTACAAAGTCTTGTAACAGTTCTTAGCTTACATTTATCACTTCCATTGAACTTAATTGATATACTTCTTGTTTTTGGTGGGTTAAATATTTAGATTGACATTTTTTTTGAGATACATGGGATTGAATTGAACATTGCCAATCTTGAAGTCCTATTCCTTACTATCCTTATTTATTTGAATCCTTGTGGTGCTTGACTAGTTGTTGTCACTACACATCTTCTTGAGTTTATGTGACAACTTACTACTTGAAATTCTTATTGATTGAGTCTTATTCTTGTTATCCATCTAGAGATAGCTCTTTTCTTCTTAGAACTTCTTGAATCTTTGTAATTTGGTTGACTTTAACTGATGGAACTAAATCCTTTGAACTGGGGAGATTTTGGGAAGAACTTGAGTGTGGAATTGAGAGTGTGGGGAAGGCAAGAGGGTGAGCTCATTTTGATAAAAGCCAAAAGAGAGTATACATGAGAGAAAAGCGTCATTGAAAGAGTATAAACACGTGAGGGAGTAAAGTGAGAAATTCCTTTTATGTCTTCTACTTAAATTTTGTGGGTACTTCTCTTGAAAGCAAAGTTCACAATAGCTAGTTGGAATGAAAGTGGAGGATATGATGTTGGCAATCTAATGCAAAAACAGATTTGTGTAATGAAAAATTTTAGATATACCAAAACCAGAATCTGAAAGGTGTGAACAATAGAAGGACAAGAAGAGCAATATACCTTTTTTGTGCAGCAATATAAAATAAAAAATTTTAGTCAAATATTGAGGCATAATCCAGTAGAACTAGAGCTCCATGTCTTTGCCACTCAAGTCCAAGCGTAGAACTCCCTCTAGCAATGTCCACACGAGGTATGCTCACAAGGAAACTAAAAATTCTTTGCTAGGAGAATTACTTGGCCACTAGGTCAATTGACGGAGAAGATAGGGGAAAAGACGTGTGTATAGAAATTCACAGAAAATGATTTTCTCTATGTATTTTTGAAAACAAACGCAACTAATTCTAAGGGAAGAATCCAAGATAAATAGCTGCTGATCAACATCTTTTGAATTCTAAAAGAAGTATAATTCTTTAATTGTAATTGGAACCTACAAGTTCTCACAATTATAATTTGGTCAAAAAATTATAACTAATTACAATTTGGCAAAAAAATTTTACTTCTCACAATTAACCCCAAAATGTTATCAAATAACATCTCGAGTATATAATCCTCTATTATCTGTGACCTATTTGATTTCCCAGTATATTGGTAGGAAAATATGAATTAATCCAATCGTCTTTGAGATTAATAATCCTTAATAATTTAGAATCAATCTATTAATTCTAATCAGGATTAGTTTATTAATTCATCAATAAAAAAACCCATTGATAGGGCCTAAATTAGTCATATATTTTCAAGTTATTTGAGGTTATTTTGTGATACATTTTGTTCAATAACTGGTCATATTCCTTCATATTTGAGATTTTACCATTGGAAAGGTATTTTGTGCATTATTTCAGATTTTAGGGGTAAAATAAGACAAAAACATCGCAAAACAGAATAGAGGTGGCGCCGGCCAGGACAGGGGAGCTGGCACCAGCCACGTGCTGCTGACACACACTTCGAGACGATGGAAAAATTAGTGAAATAGAGTAGAACAGAACTGAACCGGTGCTGGCTGGGAGGCTAGAGGCGGCGCCGACTGCACTCTAGAAGGGTTGGCACGAAAATCAAGAAAAATCGACGAAAGTATAATGGAGCAGAACACAACCGGCGCCAGCTAGAAGGTCAGAGGCAGCGCTGACTATGCCTTGTTGCTGAGATGGTGCCTTAATTTTAGTGTGCATTTTTTTGCAATTTGCAGAGTTTTAGTATTTCCCTACTTTTAGTCGGCCAAAAACCCTAAAGGGACGATTTTAGGCACTTCAAAAGCCTATAAATAAAGGAAAAACATAAGAAAAAAGAGGGGATTCAGAGATCAAAATAGAAAATTACTTAAATTAAAGGAGGAATTCTTTAAATTAAGGAGGATTGTACAAGAAGGTCTACAAAGGAAGAAGAAGGAGACTTGTCTATGAGTGCTTTCTTTAAACTTTATTTTCTTTTTCTCGAAAAAATGATGTATTAATTGTTTATTGTAATTTAAAATTGTTTTAGGTATTCTTAATTTTTAGAGTTACTCTGATCTTTTGATTAATTGATTGTTATTCTTGGTATTTAATTACTTAAGTTGCTTACAAGATTAGTTGATTGTTTCTTTCTATTAACTTGCTTGGAAAATGGGTTGATGGTGGTTTCAATTTACTAATTTCATATCTGTTATCTCTTAACTTGCTTGAAAAAGGGGTTAATTGCTAAGAATTGGGTAATTAAAGGTTAATTGATGTCTGCCAGGATATAGATTCATTGGTTAATTTCATATTTTAAGTTTGCCAGGATATGGAAATTTAATCAAGGATTATGTTTAATGCATCTTTTGGGTGAATTAGTTGAGACAGGATATGTAACACCCCGCTACCTAGGCCCACCAGGGCCGGGGATGTCGCTCTGTCCAAAGGACAAGGGGTCTTTATAACTTGGTCACACAAATGAAATAACGGAATATAAATGATACTTGAACTTAAAATTTATTACATCCCAAAATAAATATCAAACTAAGAATAAATCCCAAAATGCCAAAAACAAATCTCTAATAAAATTTATCCACTCTCATCTCTCTAAAGCATTACACAAAAATAAATCATCAGAAAATCTTCCAAAGCAGGTATAATCTAGCTACTCATCCCCACAGCAGGACCGACCTGAAATCATGGTAAAATGGTGGTGAGACAGAAATCTCAGTAAGTCCGTGTGTGCTTTGGGTGTTCAGTGAAAACAGTTCGTGAATGCAAAGTATAAAATTCTTTATAAGAGATCACTGGCAAGCAATAAACATCAGTAAAAAATAAGAGTGGGTTTTGGGCATTTCCAGCCATACATAATTTATAAAATCAACTACTCGAAAGAAAGGATTACGGGTTACCATACGTTGGGCCCCATAACCGAATGGTCAACATGCCACACTTTGTGCAGACTGACAAAAGTAGGTGATCGGTCTACTGGGCAAGATACTCCTCCTTCTCTATACCCAAACAACAACCGGATGTCTTTTTCGGCAAAACACAGTCACTTGACTGAAAAGGAATACTGCTAGCTCGGACTGGCACGACTTACTGGACTGTCGTCTTATCCGGGAAGGACTCACCCCTTAGATGTGGCCACCTACTAAGAGACTTACCCTAACCCCTCAAAGACTAGCCCAGTAGTCAACCCTTATTCAGTACTCAACATAACATATCCCAATTGGGAAAAAAAATGAACAAAACATAGTTCCACTTGAACATGACAACTAAGGGTTTCCAAAGTCTTTGTCAAAATCAATTTTAGAAAGAGTTTTGAGTTTGAATAAATCTGCTTATTGGTTTTCAAATAATTTGTTTGATGGAAATAAGACAGGAAACAATCCTCAATTGCCTTTACAAAGTTGAGTGTCCATGCACTCTACATTTGGCTTGCTATAATTAAATACTTTTCATCAATCAGGTTTTATGCAGAAGCTTACCTGATTCTTGCTCACAATAAAAAGGTCTCCAACTGCTGACCTAACCCCGCATGGGCAAATTCAAACCACAATCAAACTCAAGCCAAAATTCACTTTCTCAATTTAAACAACTCAACTTACTGCTATCATGACCCTAGTGTCCCAGGCTTTAAGGCCAAATAATAAGAAAATAGGTTTATAAGTTGAGCCTAACTTTGACATTTAAAATAATTAATGGTTTGGAAAATAAATTCTAATAAGTTGAAAGTTTAAATCTTGCTAAGAAAAATTTAGAGTTTATTTAATCAAGAGTCCTAGGTACTATTAAGTAAAATAATGATTTATTAATAATTTAGTTGTTAGAAAATAATTGATAGCTAAAATTAGTTGAAAATAAATTTAATGAGTCTTGCTTGAACAATAATAAACAAATTCTTAATGGGTTTTGATTAAAAGATAATAATTAAATTTTTAGTAATAAATATTTTACAAATTATAATTATTTCCATAAAAGGCTTCAATTGATTTCAATATTTTAAATAATATCTATATATTTTATTTTCCTAGAAAAAATTATTATTTACTTGACTAGAATATCCTTTATATATATAATAATCCAAATCTACCCTTCCTAGGGTTTTTTCGAAATTACTAGCAAAATTATATTATTAAATATTTTATTCATGAAATAAAAATTAGCTTAGGGACCACTAGATCATGATCAAATTTCTATGGTTAACCACAATCAAGAACATATACAATCCTTCAATTCATAAAATAATCCAAATCATGCATATAAGCATAGATCCAAATTTATCAAGACATGATCTAACCTCTACTAGCATAAATATGATCATAGCTTCAATAATCCAACATGAATATAAATCTTATTCACCAAATGTGACATAATCTCTAGCATACTTCATCACAAATACTACATATGACATGGAGACATGCATCAAACCTCAAATCATCATACAATCAACCAAGATAATCTTCCATGCATAAATCCCATCTCCTTCACAATCATACATATATTCATGATTCAATCTCAACAATACATACTCAAATGCTATCACAATCCACCTACTATCAACATCATCCTAGAGACATGAATCTAAAATTTAAAAGAAAGATTGAAGGGACTTTCTTGGTCGAGGAATACCTTGAAGGAGTTTAGAATGGATCTCAACTCCTAGATGCCTAAATTCGTCCAAGGAAGATGGAGAAAGCATGGCCATGGGAGAAGAAGCCATCCGGCCAAGAGAAGAGAGTTTCGGCCATGAGAGAGAGAGAGAGAGCTTTAATCCGTATTAAAACAGTCTTTTAATCTATCCTTCTTTTGTTGATTCTATGGATCAACAGCCTTTTAATATTTCGTTTTTCACAAAAAAACCCAAACTTTAATCCGTATGTAAAGAGCTTGGATTTCTGAAAAAAGAATGCATCTTTTGCTTGCCCATGTATAGGAGAGCATAAAGGTATGGTTTTTCTTAAATTCCCACGGTTAAAATGTTGTAGACAAATTTTTCTAATTTTGGGTATATTTTTGGCCGAAAATTGGGATATATAATATTTTCTTACATTGTGAATTAACTTATGAGCTTCATGGCATTGGATAAATTATGAGTTAATGATTCTTGAGTACTTGATTCATTCACATGATCATTAGGGAGTTTCTGCATTTGTTTAAGGGGATGATTATAGCTATTATGATGATTGAGTGATTAGTGCACCTTGGCTTTGAATTATCTTACACGTGATTACAATAATGCCATAATGATTCCATAGTTCACATGATCATATATGTGCATCTGGATACATTGGGTTTGTTCAACATATTGATGCTTCACAGTGAGCTTTTATATGTATTCTTGCAGGTTATGTTGGATTGATTAGAGGAGATTGAATTGGTTGTTGTTTGGTGTGAGGTATAATTTCAGGAGTTTAGGCATAGTGGTGTGAGTTGGTTGAGGGTTGAGTGGGTGTTGTGTATTGTGTTTGAAACAGGGGAGATCAAATTCTTCTCACATCTTTGAGCTTCTTAGTCCTTATTCTGCTATCTTC
This sequence comes from Voacanga thouarsii, assembly GCA_026120185.1. Classification (NCBI taxonomy): domain Eukaryota; kingdom Viridiplantae; phylum Streptophyta; class Magnoliopsida; order Gentianales; family Apocynaceae; genus Voacanga; species Voacanga thouarsii. The sequence continues at coordinate 796,510 of JANUWF010002029.1, read as the reverse complement.
ACTACTACTTACTTGCCATTATGTCTAGAGCACGGGGTCAAACCTCAAAAAGGGCTAGAGCTTCTTCTTCCTTAGCCCCTTCATCTACAGATCCCCTGTTCCTTAGGCCAGCTGAGTTCATTGATCCATCATGTGAGGAGTGGTATAATAGGAGGGCTTCAAATAAGATTATTATAGAGCGTACCTTTGCACCTACCCTAGACCGTGCCCTAAAACTTGGAATGATGTTTAGGAGGCTAGGGTGGGGACCTATAGCATAGCAAAAAGGGGATTATTGCCCAGTGCTCATTACGGAATTATATGCCAATATGGTTGAAAATGGCAATAAACACCTTTCACACATTGAGAGCCATTATCATCACACGCAACCATTTAGCTACTCTCTTCCAGGTTTATGATGATGATTCTTGGCAAGGGATAGGCGGCCCTCAATCTGGCTCTAGAGATTGGAATCAAAGTGCTCAACAAACAAAGTACTTTGGGGATTTTAAGTCTAAGGATACTTACACGTTTGCTATAGCGAGATTCTATCACTGTCACAAAATAGTTATCCATGTGATTATCTCATAGTTAGGTCATGCAATGTACTTATTCTATTAACAAGCATCCACGTGTTAAGTTTGAGTATCACAATAGTTACGGATATGAGAACCACCGCTCGATCAGATCACGAAGTCTAACACGTGCTAGTCTTAACGTATTAATGATGTCCTTTCTCATTAATACTACGAATATGGATTATTTTAGTACTAATAGTATATAGTGTAATAGGAATCTCATATCATGATCTATATCATGATTTTCTTAACACAGTATTGTATTAGGAAATTTATCTAACAGTTATTTTAAATAAAAGTAAAGAAGATAAATTGAAAGATAAATAATGCCTTGTATTATAAAATAAATATGTCATATACAAAGTACAAGTGATTGCCTCTAAGGCACAAAACTAACAGACTCCCACTTACACTAGAGCCCATCATTCATGTATCTAATACTGAATAACTCAACATGTCAATCGTGTTTCTTCTGGGATAATACTTTTGGAATATAGGGCCAATCGTGTTTCTTATAAAATCATTATTCCAAATGACTTAACATGCGAATCATATGACTTAACATGCCAACACGATTGGCCCTATCTAATTCTGAATGACTCAACATGCTAATCATATGACTCAATATGCCTATCATGTTTCTTTTAGAATAGTGCTTTTGTAAGCGGGTCAGTTATGTTCTTATCCATGGGAACTCTCTCTATCTTTACTTCCACTCTATTTATGATCTGCTGGATCAGATGATGGAGTTGTAGAGTCGGCAATAGTCTATTTTTTAGAACTCTCCCAACTTATTATCCCTCGGCACAATGTAAACAAGTAGCCAAATTGTGATTTGAAATCATCTTTGTCAGATTGAAAACTGGCATCACTATACCCGTTTACTTTCAAATCACCTTCTCCATAAACTAAGAACACATCTTTCGTCCTTCACAAGTACTTAAGGATGTTCTTTACAGCCGTCCAATGACCCTGTCTAGGGTAAGATTGGTATTTGTCTTGGGAAATATACCCTCTTAGACTAGGTTTCTGATGTAAATATCGAATATTTTAATAAAAGAATTTATTCTCAGAAATTATTTGTGAATTTACATTTTATTTGTGCACAATTACGTTTGGAAAAGACTTATTGTGTTTAAGTAAGTGATCTATGTGAATGGTGGTCTTTCACAGTAAGGTATGGATCACGGGTTACTTAACATATAAATGTTTGTTCATAACCAATTGATGAGAATGAGAATCTCATCATGTTTAGATTATTATGTTATGAATTCCAAAAAGGGAATGACTTACCTTTAGGCAGTGAGTAATTCACTCACTTCATGACATAAGCGTATTTTGAATACGTAGAACAGAACCTGTAGTAGTGATTTCTTAAAATACTATATGGTAGAAACCTAGACTACTACTACTACAGCGTGGATTAGTACTCTACGACTTGAGTATGAGTTGGTGGTCTAGCAAAGCTGGAAGCATATACTTTGATTTGCTGTAGTTGAGGTTCTATCATAGGGCCAATGTACTTGCATGTTGGGTATGTATGACTAGTTAGTTAAGACAGACTTGTACAAGATAGTTTCTATGATATGTCGCCCCTTGTGGTTGTCTGAATGATCTAAATATCCAGGGTCCTGGGAATACATGACTTAGATGTTTCCTTTAGGGTAGCTCCCTTAGAAAGTGGAAACAATCCAGGAAGTCATGGATCATTAGACTAGAAGCCTAAGGATGGTAGATGTCATTTAGAGAAGTGTTAGTACATTTATTCCTCTCTAATGTACGGTGATGTAAAGAGGGGTATTTTAGTCATTTCACCTGTAGGTCGGAGACTTTGCTAAACGCAGCATTGTTCTTAAGGTCAATATTTCCTTATGGTGATATTAGGAAATGTTTAAAATGCAAAATACAGCTATTTATATGGCAAGGGTATTTTGGTTATTTTAGTAGCCAATGTGGTGTGTCTTTTGGTCCCCAGTATAGACCGTAAATCCTAATTAAATACAGGCTAAGGAATTGGTCTTAAATTAAATTAAATAGAATTTATTTTATTTAAGCAGCCTGATTTAATTATTGGACTAAAATAAAATAAAGGTCCACAGAGAGAGAGAATTAATTAAATTAATTTGGTGAGTTAATTAATTACTCAGGGCTTTGGCCCAATTTGAATAATTAAAGATTGACTTGTGACTAAACTAATATAGTTTTGTTAATTGGACTAGTTTATTTGGGTTGAAAAATTATTTATTTATTAAGCCATTTATTTGGTTCTAATTAGAATAATTAATTTAGTTTAAAAGGCTAAACTAAGAGTCTAATGGGCCAATCCAGTTTAACCTAGGATTTTATTTAGGTTAAACAGGAGAACAAAGATGTACGTTTTTTCAACGTTATTTTTCTTCTTCTTCTCTGAGTGAAGGAAAAACGTGACAGCCTTCTCTTCTCTCTAAAAAATTCCTTAGCCCTGAGAGTTGTTCACCAAACGTGAATTAGACAGGTCATATAATGGAAGATCGAGAGGTTGGCATTCATATACATGTATAGACGGAGTAGAAGGCTTGTAGGAATCGCACTAGAGGTTTCCACAAGTGCACCTACCCCGGTTCCACATATTCTGGTCCAGCCAACTTTAAGAACAAGAAGAGAAGGTAAATTTTTTTTTCCCTCTTGGAGCTCAGACAGGTCATGACCGGCACCGGCTAAGGCTGCTGGAACCGGTGCCAGCTCCGGTCTGGAGTTCTATTGCGTGTTTTTTGTTTAGTTCATTGCTTCTGCTGTGTGCTATGCTCCCCTTTTAAATCTTCAATTTGCTCGTCAAACTGAGAGCACAAGATACATCGAACCTTGTACATATCATTGTGTACATGATGGATCCAACTATCAAAGCATATGGAATCTTATTCATATGATCCATTTCAACTTGTGTCTTGGGAGATATCGACTTTGAAAGGCTTACTCTATGCGTCATGGGTGAGAATCCCTTTTTGGACTGATCTATATTATACCCCTTTAGCACTTTGTCTATTTATATAGAGTGTGAAAGACCTAGCAACCTTTTAGACCTATCTTTATAGATCTTTATTCCAAGAATGTAAGTTGCTTCTCCAAGGTCTTTCATGGAGAATTTATTGGACAACCAAAATTTAACTAATTAAAGGACAGGTACATCGTTTCCTATTAGCAATATGTCATCTATGTAAAGTAATAAGAAAATGATTGCGTTCCCACTAACCTTTTTGTACACACAAGGCTCATCCATGTTTTGAATGAAACCAAACTCTTTAATTATTTTATCAAAATGGATGTTCTAACTCCTAGAAGCTTGCTTAAGTCCATAAATGGACCTTTATAGCTTGCACACTTTTGTACTATCATTGGATGTGAAACTCTTAGGTTGTGTCATATATAGTTCCTCAGTCAAATTTCCATTTAGGAAAGTTATTTTCACATTCATTTTCCAGATTTCATAATCATGATGAGTGGCAATGGCTAGGAGCATGGTTACTGGCGAGAAGGTTTCATCATAATCAATACCATGTTATTGACGATAACCCTTTGCCACTAGTCATGTTTTATAGGTAACTACGTTACCATCCATGTCAGTTTTCTTCTTAAAAATCCATTTTTATGCAATAGGTTTGATTCCTTTGGGTGGATCAACCAAAGTCCATACTTGGTTGTCGTACATGGAATCTACCACTGACTTCTTGGCCTTAAGCCATTTGTCAAATTCTGAATTGTTCAAAATTTCCTTGTAGGTAGTAGGCTTATCTTCATCTATGAGCAATACGTCAATGTGGTCACTTATGAGAAATTTATATCTCTCAGGTGCCACGTGTATTCTACTCAACCTACGAGGATGTTGTGTAGTAGAAGGTTCATCTATTCTTACAATAGGTGTGGGATCAGACGCTTGATTCTTGTTTATTTATTTTTCTTGAACTTTACTAAGTTCAATTTTACTCCCGCTGTCCCCTTTGAGCATGTGTTCCTTCTCTAAGAAGATAGTATGCTTCGAAACAAACACTTTATTTTTAAAAGTAAGATAGAAGTAATACCCGGAAGATTCTTTCGGATAACCAATAAACAAGCATTTGTCAAACTTACTATTATATTAATCTTGACTATGGCCTTTTGACAAAGGCAGGGCAACCCCATACTCTCAAGTGAGATAACTTTAGTTTTTTGCCAAAGAACATCTCAAATGGGGTGGTATCAACCATTTTTGATGAAATTCTGTTTAGAATATAAATAGAAATCTCTAGTGCGTACCCCTAAAAAGATTTTGAAAAGTCTGCAGAAGCTATCATGGTTCGTAACATGTCTAGAAGGGTTTGATTCTTCTCTTAAATACACCATTATATTGAGGTGTATGTGGTGGAGTCTATTGAGATAATATTCCATTATCACTAAGATAATACTGAAACTCTTAGCTTAAATATTCATCTCATCGATCCGCTCTAAGAGTCTTAATAGTTTTGCCAATTATTTTTCTACTTTATTCTTGAAGTCTTTAAACTTTTCAAAAGCTTCAGATTTATATTTGATTAAATACAATTTCCCATGTCGTGAATAATCATCGATAAATGTTATGAAATAGTTATAACCTCCTCTTACTTATATAGACATTGGGCTACATATATTAGAATGTATGAGTTCGAATTACTCTTTAGCCCTTTCTCTTTTTCCATAAAAGGGACTTTTAGCTATTTTACCAAGTAAACAAGACTCGCAAGTGTCATATGATTCATAAACAAATGACCATCAGTTACCAAGCCTATGTAACTTAGAAACACGATTCTCGTTTACATGGCCTAAACGGCTATGCCATAAGTAAGAGGTGTTTGAGTTATCAATCCTTGGTTTCTTATTGTTTATATTAAGAATTGGATTATCCATGTCTAGAATATATAAACCATTAATCAAAGTTGCAGAACCATAATGAATGTCATTCAATGAAAAAGAACAACATTTATTCTTAAATATCAAATGAAATCCATACAAGTCTAAGCAAGCAACTGAGATAATATTTTTCATTAAAAATAGTACAAAATAACTGTTTTGTAGTTCTAAAACTAATTCTGAAGGCAGGTTCAACTTGTATATCCCCACAGCAAGTGCAGCAACCTTTTCTCCATTTGCAGCATACAGGACCACGTCGCCTTTCTCTAGCTTTCTACTGCCCTTTAGTGCTTACAAGTTATTGCATAAATGAGATCCACCGGGTATCCAATACCCATATCTTCTTTTTAAAGGTAGTATTTATCTCAATTATAAACATACCAGGAGCAGGAGTAGGAGTAGAAGTGCCCACAAGCTTCTCCTTCTGTTTTTTTTCCTTGACGGTCTCCAAGTAGGCTTTGCAGTTGTACCTCCAGTGGCCCATTTTGCCACAGTGATGTCATGGGCCTTTGGTGGTTGCATCCTTCATCTTTACACCAACTTTGGGCATAGTGGGAGCCCTCTTCTTCTTCCTTTGAACTTTTTTATTGGAAGAAGAAGATTCGACCATCAAGATCATATTAGAATCCTTCTTTATAGAGGACTCTGCAATCTTGAGAAGATTGATCAACTTAGAAACGGTGGACTCAATCTTGTTCATTTGATAGTTAATTACAAATTGTGAAAAACTGTTAGGTAAAGATTGTAGAATTAAGCTAACACTTAATTCATGGTCCATAAAGAACCTAAGAGATCCAAACTTCTCAATCAAGCCTAGTATCTTCAGCCCATGAGTAGCTACAGAAGCACCCTCAGCCATTTTACAATGGAACAGTTGTTTCGAGATCTCATATCTCTCTGTTCTGGCTTGGGCATCAAATAGCTCTTGAAGATGGAGAATCATCGATTAAGCATCTATATGCTTGCGCTGTTTTTGTAGCTTAGGAGTCATTGATACCATCATGATACAAGATGTCGTGTCACTATCTTCCTTATGCTTCTTATGGATAGCATGCATATTTGTTCTAAAGAAATTCTTAGTTTACTTGAGAAATCCTACACGAGAATTTACTTTGAGAACTGATTGCAAATCTATTGTCTCTTTCTATAATAAAATGTCACATTCAAAGTTATCTGTTAATAGATGGCTAATGTTTGTTTTATTTAAAATGTATCTATTCAGACGAAGAAGATCCTTTAGATGATTAGAAAGTTTAATATTGAAAATTCTGAAGCTAAACTTCCTAAAAGACAGACTATAGGAAGTGCAAGATATGATTTTAGTTTAGTTCAATTAGTAGTCATAAACCCATTATCTGAGTTAGTAATAGATACTGGAATAGCTGTAGAAATGGAAGTAGATGAATTCTCAATAATAATTCCTAGATTGTCACTCCATAAATGGTTATAAATAGTCATACATTCTCTCACTATGTACAACTCCTTCAGTCGAGAGATTCCGCAAAACTTGTGTGTGTAAGCTAGCTTTTGGTGGAGTAAGTGGCTTCCTTAAATGGTATTAGAGCTAGTTATAGAGTTGGTGTAAATTACTAACACAGTGTGGATTACTCCCTTGTATCAGTAGTACCTGAGTCTGTAAACTTCTATATTATAATTAGGTAATGAAATATCTTATGGAGTAGTGAGATCTTTGATCTCTCAAGACTCTCCATTTTGATGTAATCAACTTTTTGTTTATCTGTAATTCTGGTATTTTAGCTTATACTTCTTTTTCATATATGAGTATATTGGCTGGAAAACAAATAGCGCCACCGAAAGAGCTTATGCACTCGGGGAACATAGTTCCTTGATGTTGAAACAAAGTCGCGTACTCATTGTCTTTGTTAGAGTAACAAGCATGCTGATATAGATTATGTTACATGAACTGTTATCTTAATTCTGTGGTTATTACTTGTGCTTGTGGTGTAAAGTTGAAAGTATTGGTGGAAGGGCAAAAGAATCTAGAGGCTTTGCATAAGACCTAAGAGGGGCAGCATATAGGGCCAATGGTGTGAGCTCTTGTATGCCAAGAAAATAAGACTAATAAGCCCAAGAAAAACTCAACTAGTAATTTGCAAAAGAGGATAGATAATACTCATCTAGGATAGTTCATAAAGGAGGCATGTTTCTATTCTTTAAAGATAGAATAATTTGATAGAATGGAAAGGAAAAAGAAGTTAGAATACTTAGACCTTGCAGAAAGGACTTTTGTCCAAAAGATAAGTTTAGATAAACATCAAATATAGTGTAGTTTTGAGGGACCAATTTCAAAATATAATTTCGATCTCTTGTACCATGGATCAGATAGTCAACTCAATTTGATAGTAGATCTGATAAACATTGTCTTGAACAATCAATTAAAACAAAACCTAGTTTTAAATAATTTCTCAAGAAAGCATTTATAAATTAGAGACAAAATTGTTTTAGAAAAGAACAATTAAAGTCTAATTTAGATTTCATAAAAAATAGTCTGCATATTAAACAACTTAGAAATCTTCTTACTAAAGAAGATTTAAGTCAAATATTGGGAACATTAAGTCCCAAAATAGAAAATAAACAAATCTTAGAAGAAACTAAGAAAGAAATCTTAGAAATAAAACAAATCTTAGAACATGGAAAGGAGACATAGTCTTCAATAGATAAACACTACAAAATGATTTTAGGAATCCATAATGAGTGATTTAATAAATAATCCAGGATATCAAACTACTTTGATAGAAAGCAGAAAGTATTTAGAAGGATCTGTAGGAATTCTTAATAAAGATGATGATATTAACAAAAGTATCACAACTCCAGGTGATAAAGTAATTATTAGGCAAAATAATGTAATAACATTATTGTTGCTTGAAATACTTGAAAAGCTAGAAGCTCCAACCAAAGATGTTGAAATCTCTAATAAATTAACTTTCATTAGTAAATCTTTAGAAGGTTTAAATTTAGAGACAGGAAAGAAGCCTGTGAAGAAACCAAAATCTCATATCTTTGCTACTTGGAAAAGTTTAGTAGCGTCACTTGAAGAGAAAAACAAGAAATCATGAGGTACGATATTGAAATAATAGATGTACCTAAAGAAAGACCTCAAATTTCAATAGTCCATGAAACTATAGATTTAGGAGAAGTAGAGGTTTTAGAATACTGGATTAGACATATATACAGTATTTATAACCTAATAAGTAGAAAATTAATTCATAAATGGGAACATATAGAAAAATTCTAGCATGACAACTTCAAAGATAGCAGAAAGAGAGAAGTTGGATATAGTTACTTATGGTAGAATAGAAAGGGTGATAGATAAAGAAAAAAAGATTAGACCCCTTAAGATTGTAGAAATAGTTGTCGATCTAGAACAACAATTAGCAAATTTTAGGGACAATAAAATTTAGCCAATTACCCCTAAATTGTTATATAATTATAGTCCTAGTAAACATCGTAAGCTAGTAAATCTGTACAGGGAACACTTAATATCAAGCCCCAATGATAAAAGTCTAACAATCTTACCAGTAATAACTAGGGAGAGTAGGGATGCATTGTTAAAAGAAAACAATGAATTATTTCATTTTGGATGTATCATGATAAGTATTAAAGGAATCCATAGAAAAGAATTAGGAACAAAAGTTTTTATTGGACTCCTAGATACAAGACATAATGACATAGTAACAGCTATTATAGGAAATAGAGGTTGACATGAGTCAAAATAATCAAATAGTTTATATAATGCCAGACTACCTGCTCCCTATTGACCAAATGCATGAACATCTTAATATAGTAGTCAAAAGCAAAGGATACAACATGGTATAAAATGCTAAAAATCTCTTGATTTGTCAAAATATCATAGGTAAAGTAACTTATGGAAATGGAAATGGTATAGGATATACTATTAAAGAAATAGAAATAGTTAGATTCCTAGCAAGTAGAGGAATAAAAGTATTACCAGGAAAGAAGATAGAGAACCATGATCTTCTAGAAGACACCTGGAATATTAGTAAAATAGTAGACAAACCAATAATGGCTCCAACTAGTGCCCAGTATTATACTGAAGTTAATAGAAATGTTAGTTGTAGATTCAGTAATTATATAGGAAATGAACAAGAGGATGAAGAGTAAGAGTAGCATAACATCCAACAGGCCTTGTTTCATCTTAGCCAGATAGATAGAAAAATTTAGAATCAATTTCTGAATTTCGGGCAAGAATTATATGTTATGTAGAAACAAGTGAAAATAAAGACATGTTTAAACTATTAGATAATTGGTGTTCATAGAATGAACAAATACTATATGCAAAGGAATATAGAAAGTGGAAAGATTCATTTGAAGATGTAGAAAGATACCCTTGATGGATACACCTGATCCAAAGACACCACGAACTTCATCCTTAAAAAATTTAGAATCTGATACATGGTTTAGTAGAGACCAAATAATGGAACAGTGTATGGTTACACAAGCATTAGTTAATTTGGCATAGCTAGATCTGAATTCTTTTTATACCCTTGAAAGGTTATACAAAGAAATCAAACTTAGTTATAAAGACCATAAAAATAAAGAACTTTTCCTTCTCTTAAAAGCTTGGATAAAGAAAAATATTAGACAGAGAGAAGAAGAAGAATTAGATTTTTATTTAAAGGTATCTATTCAGATGAAGAAGATCCTTCAGATGACTAGAAAGTTTAATATTATAAATCCTGAAGCTAAACTTCCTAAAAGACAGACTATAGGAAGTGTAGGATATGATTTTTGTTTAGTTTAATCAGTAGTCATAAACCCATTATCTGAGTTAGTAATAGATACTGGAAGAGCTGTAGAAATGGAAGTAGATGAATGCTTAATAATAATTCTTAGATCATCACTCCATAAAAAAGGAATTTCATTGGCTAATACAGTTGGAATAATAGATTCTGATTATAAGGACCAAATAAAGATCATTCTTAGGAATAATAGGTTTATACCTATTACACTGGAAAAGGAGGAATGAGTAGTCCAAGGAATTTTTGCCAAATATTTGATCACTAATGATGACAATACTAGTGAAATCCGAACAAAAGGACTAAGAAGTACATCAAGAATAAGTACGGCATTGCAATTTACATAACCTTCTCACCAGAGGAAACTCTAGAGTCAGTACTCATAGATTATGATTGGCAACAACATTTTGAAGAAAAACCAGAATTAGATTAAGCTAATTGGTATCTTAGAGTACAAGGTATTAGGGATGATTCTCCAAAGATCAATAGGAATGGAGAATTGGATAATGATAATGGAAAAATAGATTCTATCCCTGAACCAATAATAGATTTAACACCTAGTATCCTTACTGATAATTCACAATTTGAAGCATGGATAAATAAAATAGAAACCCCTTTGGTAGATTTAGAAGATAACAAATATACACAGTTTGAAACTTGGGTAAATATGAATCCTAGCACTAGTTAAACCAGTGGCGTAAGTGAGGCATCACCAATGTATGATATTCCCCAATCAACTACATCACAATTACCAAAAAAAGAACCATCAAGGTTTATGCCTACAGTAGGAGGAGGTAGTGAGCCATATTACAGTAAAAAGATAAGACTCCAACAACCCCCAGGAGTAATTTATAATTTACCACCTCAACATAAAACAGGTAGTGAATTAACAATGACATCTTTCACCCTCAAAATTGGGAAGATGTAATAGATAGATGGGAAGCTGATGCACTGAATGGATTACAAATGTATACTTATACCACGATAGCTGAAGAGGTAGTCAATTTCATAGAAAATCTGTTAGGACTTATGAAAAATTACTTTATAGATTGGAGAACTAAATATCCACAATCTTATCAGAGGATACTAGATTTAGCTGAAAACCCTCAGAATGTAACTAGTCAAATTAGACAAATAATATTAGGCTATGATCCTTATGGAGGACAAACAGAATTGCAAGATCAAGCTATGAAAGATCTTGAACAGTTACAAGTAAATAAGGATCTGCTAAATATAGACACATTTAGCAGGAGATATTTAGAGTTAGCCATAAAAACTGGAAGAAGCCGGGATTTAGAGTTAAGGAATAAGTATTTTGCTAAACTCCCAAATCCTTTAAGAAAAATAGTTGCAAAAAAATGGTCTGAATCTATAGGCAGACAATCTGTAGTAGTAATTACTACTAGAATTCAATTCCTCTTCAACTATTTGAAAGAACAATGTATGCAACACCAAATAGAAAAGCAGAATAAGAACTATAATTACTGCAAAAGAATAACATCTCCCATGTCATTTGATTCAGGGAAACTAGAAAAGACAAGGAAGTTAAAAAGAAGTAAATACTATAAGAAAGGAAAGCCCCTAATGAAAAACCAACTTAGAAGGTTTAAAACCCACAAACCTCCTAAAAAATGTAAATGTTATGTATATGGGGAAGTAGGACATTTTGCATATCAATGCAAAAATAAGAAAGTAAATAGGGAAAGGTTGAATACCTACCAAACATTAGATATAGAGCCAGATTATGATATTATATCATTAGAAGGTGATGAGGCTGATAATGATAGTGATATCATGAGTTACTGAAGTATATCTGACATGTTAGATAAACTTAAGGACTTTGAAGACCTTAATTTATTAAACATGAATGAAGATTGAAATTTAGATAATAATCCTATCTTTCTAAAAAATAGGTATAATTTAGAACTCAATAGATATAAGCAATGTAATCATGCTCGGCAAGATTTCACAAAATTTAAGGATAGATGTGAAATTTGTTTGAAATTCTTAATTGAGAAACATAGGACTTACTATACAAAATGCAACATAGCAGTATGTAGATTTTGTGCAAGTCAGTATTTAACCTATGAAATGCCCCAAAAAGAAATAGAAGTAAAAGGGGAAGAAATTCAAGATATAAGTGACAATTCTCAAGTAAATTTACATCTTAAAACTATAGGAATAATGCAAAAATACATAGATAATCTTGAAGAAAATCTTCAAGATTGTATATGTAAAGGTAGAAAGAAAGATAGTAAACAAAAGGGAATAGTTATTGAGGAACAAAATAGCTTTGAAACAATCCTTGAACCCTGCAATAATGAGCAAAATTTAGCATTAGGAAAATATAGAACAAATAACTTGCTCAATACTATTTTTGTTATAGAATTTCCTGATAAACATACCCTCACATTATAAGGAATAATTGATACTGGTGCTACTATGTGTCACATCCATAGAGATTTAGTACTTGAAAAGTATTTAAGAAAATCAGGAATAGGTTCAACTGTAATAGATACAATAGGAAATACTAGGAAAATAGATGAAAGGCTGGTGGATTGCACTATTAAATTTAATAGTGAAAAATACTATCTACCAACAACATGGGTATCGACCATGAATTATCAACTAATAATAGTCATGAATTTCATAAAAAATCTCCATGGTGGAATAATCATAGAAGGTAATAGAGTAACCTTTTTTAAAAGGGCAGATACAATAGTAAGCTCTCCTTTAAGTAGAGAACTTAATTTACTACCTAGTAGTCAACTATTAGAAATATCATAGGAAAGAATAGAAATTCCTGAAATAGAACCATTTGAAGATTTTGATTTCTCAGAATTCAAATATTCAAATGAAATTAATTTTAGTTTAGGAGAAATAGTTAGTGAAAAACAGGATATAGAGGTCTTGTTAAAATAATTAGAAAAAATCAAGATTATAGGAGAAAATCCCTTAGAACATTGGCAGAAAAATAAAATATTCTGCAAATTGGAAATAATAAATCTTGAACTAATTATAAAGGATAAGCCTATGAATTATAATCCTAAGGATTTAGATGAAGCCAACATGCATACTAAGGAATTATTAGGATTAGGAATAATTAGGAATAGTTACAGCCCATATAGAACTCCTGCCTTCATAGTAAGAAAACATAGTGAAATTGTTAGGAGAAAAAGTAGAATGGTTTGTAATTATAAACGACTAAATAATAATACAGTCGAAGATAGTTATATCATCCCTAATAAAGAACTTTTGATATTAAGAGTAAAAGATAGTGTTATTTACTCCAAATTTGATCTTAAGTCAGGATTCTGGCAAGTAGGAATGCATGAAGATGGTATTCCATGGAAAGCATTTACAGTACCAAATGGACATTATGAATGGCTAGTAATGCCTTTTGGATTGAAAAATGCACCATCTGTGTTTCAAAGAAAAATGGATAACATCTTCAAAGAAATTCTTTTTGTAGTATGTTATATAGATGATATCTTAATATTTAGTAAAAGTAGGAAAGAACATATAAGTCATTTAAAGAAATTTTTTGATTTATGTATTCAACATGGTCTTATTCTCTCAAAGAAGAAAATGTCATTGGGAAAATACCAAATAGAAATTTTAGGATTTATAATTGGCAAAGGACATATCAAGTTAATGGATCATATTGCTAAAACTATTTTAGAAAAGGAAGTGGATTTTACTAATCTAAAATCTCTTCAATCCTTCTTAGGTTTGTTGAATTATTGTAGAACTTATATCCCTAACTTTGGCAAATTAGGAGGACCTTTTTATGCTAAAACAAGATCTTATGGTCAAAGAAAATTTAATGACCAAGATTTTAAGTTAGTCAATAAAATAAAAGAAATAATTCAATCATCACCACCTTTAGAACTACCACCTCTAGAGGCTTACATAATAGTAGAAGTAGATGCGAGCTTAAATAGTTGGGGAGGAGTTTTAAAATGGAAACCATTTAAAGAAGATAAACGAAAAAAATGAAAAAATTAGCAGTTAATGCAGTAGATTATATAAAAGTAAAGTAACCACTACAGATGCTGAAATATTAGCTTGCATATTTGTTCTAAAGAAATTCTCAGTTAACTTGAGAAATCCTACACGAGAATATACTTTGAGAACTAATTGCAAATCTATTGTCTCTTTCTATAATAAAACGTCACATTCAAAGTTATTCGTTAACAGATGGCTAATGTTTGTTGTTTTCTTGTAGGAAATGGGTTCAAAGTCTTCATTGAACACATTAATGCTAAGTAGAATTTCTGGGTTGACCAGCTTAGTAGACTGGTTATAAGGCCCATTGTTTAATATAGATTGGGCTTAGCCCAATAATAACATATTTAGTTAGAGCATAACTCTGGAAAGGCTATCGTACAGTATTCAATAACTGTTATGGGTACCATATTAAGTTATTGGAGCCCAAGTATAGTTTATGGCTTAGCCTACCATAAAAGTAGAATAGATCTTTAAAGATCTAAGTAGATAATTTAAACTATTGTTTCCTTTTGCAGATGGATACAAGATCATCATCACTGCCTAAACCCGAGGTGTCTGAAATTAGATTTGGACCTTATTCTTTAAGGGTCCTATCTAAAAAATTTGTACTTGATTTCCCTGTTACCCTTGAACAACAAACCCTTTTAGATAATTTGTGAAAATATAGAAACCATAAACAATATGGTAGTATACTTAAAGCCTTATCTAGACATCTCCATTTCTTGAATAGCTCTTTGAGTTTGAAAGACCAAGAAATCCATCATCTCAGAATGCAGCTTGCAAAACCTTCTGAACTGTCTAAAACCATTCTTAAACCACAAACTTCCCAAACTGTCCTTGATCTCGAAAGACAACTAAAGATGTTGAAAGTAAGTTTGAAAGAAAAAGAAAAAATGAACGAAGAATTTTTTGAATTGATGAAAGAAATGAAAGCTTACATGGAGGAGGATTTGAAATAGAAAGAAGAAAATTTTGAAAAATTTCCTAGCAAAATCCATGAAGTAAAATTGCAAATTTACAAATGTGTCCTCGCAGAAAAAATTGCTGAACAAATAAAAATCCAAGAAATGTTTCGAAACATCTGTGGAAGGCTTCTTCAACAATATGAAGGATTAAGCTTCAACATCATCAGTTACAATTGTAGAGATAAAGAAAAAAGCTTTACATTTGTTCAGGCAGTAGTCAATCTTCAAAAATGGGTTGATAAGAATGTATTAGGGTTCGAATTATTTGTAAATAAGTTGATGGAGCATGGGATGCTATTTAAACTTTATATTCCTGAAAAGAATTATCTACAGCTACAGACCATAATCATAGACAGACAATTATCCCATTGTTATGATCATATGATGGAATCAGATTTATGTAGAGATGGTTATTTGAGGATAGTTTTACATGCTATTCCTCCTCTTTATAGCCCCAATTATCCAGATGATTGCAGGACTAAGGTCTTAATCTCAAGGTTCCCAAGACACAAGCCAAACCTTATTTATGAGCACATAAATCTAATCATTATCCCTAATGAAATAGTTTCTGTTGTAGGTCAAATATACAATTACAGGGCGGCTAGTCTCATGCATGTAGCTGAGTATTCCTTTGGTGTATATTATCGACTACTTTCTGAATCCAGAAATATGAAGATTTTTGCTGATGATATCTTCCCTAGAAATGTCTATATCCCATATCAAAGTTCATTTAATGAAGATCTAAAACTCACAGAATTCTACAGGTTCGTCAAAGTCAGAACATGCACCACGGTTCAAGGAGAGACTATGCATCATGAATATGACCCGCCATTTGACGGAGAAGAAAGAATTCAGGATGAACATGGTAATCTTGATAATTTAATGGAGCTTTAGTGTCTGGTATTTTGTGAATCCCATTTTACTCACTACTTTCCAACTGGAAAGAAAAACTGATGGGATGCGTTCTTTAGTGAAGTGAGTAAAATTGTGTCTTTACCATTTCAATATATCTTTTAGTATTTCAAAGAGCCATTTAGCCATTTGCTTTTTGAAGAGTTAGTTAGCCTTTAGTATTTTGAAGAGCCATTTAGTTTTTGCCATTTAGCTTTTTGCTTTTCAAAGAGTCAGTTAGCCTTTAGTATTTCGAAGAGCCATTTAGTTTTTGCTTTTCGAAATGACAGTTAACCTTTAGTATTTCGAAGAGCTATTTAACCTTTAGCTTTTCGAAGAGTCAAGTCAGGATGGTTATAAATAGCCATACCTTCTCTCACTATGTATAACTCCTTCAGTCGAGAGATTCCGCAAAACTTGTGTGTGTAAGCTAGCTTTTGGTGGAATAAGTGGCTTCCGCAAAATATGTTCCCATTTATGAATTAATTTTCTACTTATTAGGTTATAAATACTGTATATATGTCTAATCTAGTATTCTAAAACCTCTACTTCTCCTAAATCTATAGTTTCATGGACTATTGAAATTTGAGGTCTTGAGCTGGTGGTGGCGGAATAGGAGCATCTAGTACATAGAGCAACTTTTCTGGCTTGAGAATGATTCTCAACTTTCTATACTAGTTGAGATAGATCGATTCATTTAGTTTGTTGGTCTCCAAGATGCTACGTAAGTTTATGTTGGTTGACATGATGCACGTGACCTAGATATAAAGATAGAGAAAATTAGCTAACTGTATATGCATATGTAATGTAGATAATTAGGTTTTTAATTAATTAATTTGTTGTCCCTATTTTACTCAAACCAATAGCCCCCATTATTAATTCGGAAAAGCCCGTTGGAAGCTTTCCTAGTGGACCAGTATCCAAATTCCTTAAAAATAACCTTCGGTTTACCTAACAAGCCACCATTGAGTTCAATGGTAGGTATCCAATACCAATTACATCGTATGTAATTACCGGATAATTGTGTGATTAACATCTTTTAATTTTAAAGCCTTTTGGGATACCCTAATATTTTCTCTAAATTTCTTTAAGCTTGAGTTAGCCCAACCGGGATAAAAAATTTGATTAATTACAAATTTAATTCCATAGGAATTTTAATTTCACAACTTGAACATGCTCAATATCAAGTAGGCTTGGGTTAGACCAACAACCTGATCTCAAAAAAGGACTCTAGTTCTTACCATATTAACGGATGTAATTAGTTTTAATATTAGTTAAGGGATTTATTCCTTTTACTGAGATGCATAAATATATCAATAAATCACATAAATTGATAATTATGGTAATAAAGCGATTACGTGGTATGATTATGGACTTTTCCTAAATTAATTTCCTTGAACCAAAAGGAAATTAATATGGTTAACTGTGTTCATGCATGTTTTAAATAGAAGGTCTTACCCTCTTGCTTTGTTTTGGTCGCCCTCTCCAAAATGAAAATAATTCTATCCCTATCTAACGTATGTAATCTAATTACATAAATTTCCTAAATAGAGAAATCTCAAGTTACATTTGAGGAGATTTAGATGAGAAGAGAATTACATAGGAATTTTAGAGAAGGCAGAACTCGCATGTTCTATTTAATAAAAACCAAAACTATAAAAATGCATGAATAGATATAATTTGGTTTTAGTCCATAACCATCCACCATGCCATTAATTATGCTTAAACAAAAATTAAACACATACATTTATTATTCCAAAATCTCTATTTTGGAAAAATAAAATAAATTTAAATTTAATTTCTAAAATCAAATTCTAGAAATTAAATTAGGATAAAATCTAAAATCAATATTTTAGATTTAATTTCTAAAATCAAATTCTAGAATTTAATTAGGATAAAATCCAAAATTATTTTAGAAAATTTGTTAATTGCTAAAATCATATTTTAGGAATTAAAAATAATATATAATCTAAAATCAATATTTTAGAAAATATATTAATTTTAAAATATAATTTTATCCCAAATCATGGGTCTCAATTAAAAACTAATCATAACTAGATTTAATTCTCAAAATGAGAATTAATAAAAAAAACTTATTAATTTTTTACATATCTAAAATCACTATTTTAGATAATATATATTAATTTTCAAAACCACTTTTAGAAATTAATATTGGTTAGTCCCAAAACATAACTTTTGGAAAGCTTTGGGCGCAAGTGGAAAAGGAAAAAAAATTTCATCGTGGGCCACCCGGAAGAAATCAACCGAAATGGAGAAAAAAAAGTTTTTTTTTTTTTTTTTTACATATAAGACAAAAATGCTTCCAAGAGGATGCCATGATGAATGCCACGCATGGGAGTTTATCCCATGTGAGCCGGGACTGGGGCCATTTGTGCCTCAATTTCTAGATCGGTTTTCTTGAAATTTTGCAGCGAATTCTAGAGAACAATTCTCTGTGAAAAGACCGATTTTTATTGTCTTCAAAACTCAAACAAAGATTCTGTTAGTAGATAACAAGAACAAAGCCAAACGAAGAACAGTTTCTTCCCTAAAATAGTTTCAGTAACCATTGAAAAGAATTTCCAGCAAATGTTCTTTTATCAAACAAAATCACAGAACATTTTCTGTGCAATTGAAATGAGCCCAGAAGATAGTTTTATAGGAAAACTCTCTGTAACATTTACAGAATAAAATGCTGCAACCAAAGCCCACAAAACTCTTTCGAGAAAACAATACAGTGACCATTCTATAAAATCGTTAAGCCTGTAAGATCATGAAACAAATTTCACAAAGAGAGCTAGTGACATATACGAAACAATTTTTCATAGCACCCAACATAGAAACGATTTCTGCTAATCTTAAAACACGGTCACATGAACAATTTCAGGAAACAAGTTGTATTCAATTACATAACAGAGACCCATGATTCTTGAAATAATTTTGATAATTAAACTAAAATAGTTTTCCGATATCAAAGCTCCGTGAAACGACTTTCACCGAAGATAACAGAGATGCAATGAAATGATTTCATGACATATAGATGATCTGTAAATCACACAAAAGCATAGGCTTTGATACCACTATTGGCAATCTCATGCAAAAACAGATTTGCACAATGGAAAATTTGAGACATACCAAAATCAGAATTTGCAAGGTGTGAAGAATAGAAGGACAAGAAGAGAAATATAGCTTCTCTGTGTGGCACGGTAAAATCAAAAAAATCAGTCGAATATGAGGTACGATCCAGCAGAACTAGAGCTCCATGTCTTCACCACTGGAGTCCAAGCCCAGAACTCCCTCTAGCAGTGTCCACATAAGGTATGCTCTCAAGGAAACTAAAAATTCTCTGCTAGGAGAATTACTTGACCGCTAGGGTAACTCACAGAGAAGAGAGGGGAAAAAATGTGTGTATCAAAATTCACAAAAAATGATTTTCTCTGTGTATTTTTGAAAACAAACACGGCTTATTCTAAGGGAAAAATCCCAGAAAAATAGCCGCTGATCAAGGTCTTTTGAATTCCAAAAGAATTAGAGTAAAAGAATTAGAATTCTTTAATTGTAATTGGAACCTACAAGTTCTCACAATTACAATTTGGAAATGAAATAATAACTAATTACAAATTGGCCAAAAACTTCAACTTCTCAAAATTAATCCAACAATGTTATCAAATAACATCTCGAGCATATAATCCTCTATTGTGTGACCTATTAGATTTCTTAGTATATTGGTAGCAAAATATAAATTAATCCAAACGTCTTTGAGATTAATAATCTTGATTAATTTAGAATCAATCTATTATTTCTAATCAGGATTGGTTTATTAATTTATCAATTAATAAACCCAAACTCAATAGATCATGAGCGATATTGAGCAACCAATCATGACCACCCAAGAGTCTATGAAGTCAAGTGACTTGACATAAACCCTTTAATAACAAACGATAGTGCAATAAACTCCTTTCACTATACAATATCTCATTTGGTTTGGAGTACGAAATTAGTGCCAACTCCCTCCAGAATAAATATTAATTCTGGCAAAATATATTAGTACTTGTACCAAGAATCCACTACTCTACATGTGTATCAGTTGGAGTTGTTTTCAATACATAATAACCTTGGCTAAGGATTTCACGAGTAGTAATTCCAACAAGTGGCAATGAGATATTCACCCTTACTATTAGGAGTGGTGAATCCTTTATTGATCTTCTCAACTATTTTTGTTTACCTCATATTGTACCCAATATATATCCCATAGGCGGCCTTCGATTTGGCTCTAGAGATTGAAATTAAAGTACAATGCTCAACAAATAAAGTACCTTGGAGATCTCAAGTCTATGGATACTTGCACGTTTATATCAGGAAGTCTAACACGTGCTAGTCTTAATACATTAATGATGTCCTTTCTCATTAATACTACGACTAGAGATTATTTAATTACTAACACTATGCAATGTAATAGGAATCTCACATCATGATCTTTATCATGATTTCCTTAACACATTATTGTATTAGGGACTCTATCTGATAATTATTTTACATGAAAGTAAAGAAGTCAAATTGAAAGATAAATAATGTCTTGTAGTATAAAATAAATGTGTCATATATAAAGTATAAGTGATTGCCTCTAGGGCACAACACTAACATATGATTGTTATGAAGAGCTTTGTTCAACTAAAAGTAGATATGGTAGGAATGATGAATATGATTGGAGACATGATGGGGATGATTATGTGGGTATAAATTATTGGAATGATGGAGTTTGTGTTGGAGGACCACAAAAATATTTTAGGAGTAGGTTGCAAAAGACAAAGAGTGGTATGAAAAAGGAAAGGGAGTATGGATGCTATACTTGTTTGAGCTATACACACTTCCTATGAATGCCCAAAAAGATCCAATCCAAAGAAAATGAGTGCATTGCAAAATTCTTGCAAGAGTGGTTTGAGGAGAAAGCAAGATTATGCTTGTTCTACTTGTTGGGATTATGGCTATGATGCATGTGATTGTCCAAGAAGGAAAAGTCAAGGAAGTAGGGATGAGTTGTAAAGTAGTGAAGTGAGCCCTCGTGATTATTGTTCCAACTATGAACACACTTCACATACTTGTCGTTGGAAGTCCTTTAGTTTGCAATGTAGCTAACTGGACAACAAAATTAAGTTGAGGAAGTAGTATGAGGAAAATGAGGTAAATCACTTGACACAAGAGAAAGAGAGCCAACATGGAGATGACAAAGAAGAAGTTAAGCATGGTGAACGTGATTTTGATGGAGAGAGAATATGTAGTGAAGATGATGGTCCCAAAAATGCTTCAAGTAACTATGAATTAGAAGAGAGCTCACATCGACAAAAGAAAGAGGGAGAATGTAAGGTTTTGAGGAGTGAAACACCAACACCATTTTCTAGACAGGCCGTAAATCCAAAAGAAGGAGTAGATGATGGAAGGTGAAATGTGGTTGAGCAAAGGAATTCATTAATTGGTGTTTCTAGTAGAGTTTTGGGTACTTATGTTGTTGAGGATATGAATGATTCACAAAGAGAAAACATTTTCTACTCAAGATGTAAAATCAACCAAAGGCCATGTAGTATGATGATAGATTATGCAATTTGTGCAAATGTGATAAGTACTACATTGGTGGAAGAGTTAGGTAAAGAGACCATAAAGCATCCTAAGCCATACAAGCATCAATGTGTCAATAATTATGGTGACATAGAGGTGAACAAACAAGCCAATGTTACATTTAACATGGGGAATTATGAATATGAGGTACTTTGTGATGTGATGCCCATGCATGTTAGAGAGTTGTTATTGGGAAGGTCTTGGATGTTTGATAGAGATGTGATGCATAATAGTAGGAGAAACACTTATGCATTCAACAAAGAGGGAAAGGAGTTTACTTTTCTCTTAATGTCCTCTAGAGAGGTTACAAAAGATCCAAACCTTAAGAGAGAGAAGGAAAAGAAAAGGAGAGAGAAAAAAGAGGAAAAGAAGAGTATGAGAAGGGAAGAGGAAAGAAAAGAGAGAAAGAGAGATAAATGAGAAAGGGAATGAGATAAAAAAGTTTGAGGTAAAAAGGGAAGAGAGAAGAGTGAGTAAAAGAGCATAAAGAGAGGCAAACTCAAAGTAATGTGGAGCAAAAGAGAGCCAAACAAGAGGCTGAGAAAAAGAAAATGAGTGGCGGTAAAATAGGGTTGAGAGCTTAGGTTAAGAAGAGAGAAAACAAGGGAGTTAGTGAGGATCTAAAGCCAAAAGTCTTACCTTCATACAAAATGTCTTGTTTGAATTGTATTGCAAGTATCGATTTGAAGACAAATCATTTTCAAGAAATGGGAAATGATAGGAAACAAATTAGGCATGAAGGCCATTTTCAAGAAGGGGGAAGGAGGACAAAATCATACTTTATAGTTCCATGGATAAGAAAAATATTCAAGAGGATTTAAGGGAGTTTTCAAGACAACAAATTCAACAAATCTAGGTCCAAGAAGATTGTGAAGAGATGGATAGTAAGGGAAGGGCCAAAATGTAACACCCCTACTAAAAGTAACAACAAAAGCATAACAACTGGGTGTCGCCCCATCCAGTTACCCAGACAAGGGGTTTATATAATGAAAAACCAAAGAGAGTATACAAGGTCCAGACTCATACAAACATCCCATACTGATAGTTACACACACACACAAACACACACACACACACACACACATACAACAGAGAATCTCATACATGTAATCTCCACACTACATCAGTAAAAGTGTATAATCGAAAGAGAAAATGTCTAGACCTAGGCTGTTGTCACTGTGGTATCATTCTTCTATCCACAGGATTGCGTAACTCGAAATCCTACAAAAGAGTAAGATAAAAGACACATGTGAGTGAAAAATCACTCAGTAAGTCCTGTGTGTGCTAGTGCTTTATTCAAGAAACCAAGTATATAAAACCTTCATGGAAAAGCATTTCATTTTCATAATGGAAACAACTCTAAAACTCTCTAAAGAAGAGTTTATTTAGAATTCAATTATTTTGAAAAATTGTGTTTCAATTTCAAATCAACGCCCCGATTTCCAAATCACAAGCACTTTTCCAACAGAAGGTCAGCTTGTATGAAAAGCTCACATGGCTTTACCTTCGGCACCACGTATCATTGTACTTAAACTGCAACCTACAACACTCAATTGTGCATCACCAGAAAGACAAGTACACCGCAGCATACTGAGAATAAATAATAGGTATACTGCAGTATACCAAGGACACCAAGCATATTCTTGCCACCATAAGCTAGGGGTCACAATCCTGATGTCAATCACCATCGAGGCGGCAAGAAGTTAAGCGTTACAGAGTGTCCCCACCCAGTATTCAACGAATGACTCAAAAATAAGGTGCACCTGCAGACGTGACAAATGCTAGGTGCAAAATAGCTAGCCAGGACAACTCATCTCAATGTTCTGTCACCCTGTTTGGAGTAAGAAAACCCCCAGAACTAGCTAGGTTACTTGGGGTCATCTATTTCTAACATGAGCTTGTACAAAGATTAAAGTTCTTGTTGAATACTCAATATTATCAATACCAACCCTACTGACTGATTCGGCCAAAAGGTTATTTGTTCCTACAGGATTTTCAGAACAAACATTTTTAGGGCAAAATATCATTTTCCAAAAATATTTCCCATTGATTCACAAGTCAGATAATAAATTTCATAGGTTGCGCAGGGCTAATCAATTCATTCTATAGGCACATCAGGCTAATAAAGAAATTTTCGTGATTAAAATGTCGTTTTTCAAAAGTCAATCTCATATCGAGAGATCATTTTCCAAAAGTCAAAACAGGATAAAGAGTTCTTTTCACACATTAAAACAAGTTTTCAAGAGTATTTGGGTCATTTTGCTTGTACCCGATCTCAAAAGTTATTTCTAAGTGTATTCGAGTCATTTTACCCTTATCCAATTTGAAAAGTATTCACAAAAGTTCTAATAAGGATATTTCGATCATTACCGAATATCCAATGAAAGGTTTCCATAAAACATTTCAATAAGGACATTTGGATTATTTTCTAAATACCTGATTCCAAAAAGAAACTTATTTCAAGAAATCTAGAATTCTAATCCTAAAAGAGGATTAAATTCAATGTTTCCAAATATGTTTGCATAAAATGTTCCAATAAGGGCATTCTAGTCAATTTGTGAATGCCCAAATTCCAAAATTTATCATTTTCTGAAAATCTCAAGCGTTTAATCCTAAAAGGATTAAATTCACAAAATTCATGCTTTAAGCATCCGTTAAGGTTTCCAAGCCAATTATGAAGTTCATTTGAGCCCAGAATGGCATAAAATAAGTCTTGTTCAGATAAACCTTAAATATATTTAGGAATTTTCAAAATGGTATAAAACATAGCATTTCATAGAAAAATAAAGCGTACAAGCTTTCAAAAGGTTTTTGATGTCAAAGGGACTCACCTCGTGTCCTAATTAAACTTTTCTCATTCACGGCCGTTCGACCACCGTTTTCATCGTTTTCAACGTATCATTGGTCGTTTACCTACAAACCTACCTCAAATAACATTTGTATGTTTGGTCGTGTTTGATCAAAAAATAGCCGACGTGCCCCACGGGTAGTCACGTCAAGTTGACGTGCCCCACGGTTAGTCGACGACCAGCTGACGGTCAGCCGTCGTTGAAGAAAATGCACGACGGTCGTTCGCGTCATTTTTTCATCGTTTGTTCAATTCTTTCATTTTACTTTTTGCATATCCTTCCTCTCTTTGATGAACAAGGAATTATGTTCATGTTTCCCACTCATTTCATCTAAAATCACACATTTAAGTATCCTTAAATTAATCCATTTTCCAACCAATTTCTAGAATTTCACTGCTTGATATACGATTTTGTTTTGTACATAACTTTCAATTCACAACTCTGATTGGGCTCTATGATATATCAAAATGACCGTAAGACTCTTAAATTTAATTTTGAAAAAGACCTTTTCTGAGTTCCGGTGTTCGTGACACAGTACAGAGGCAAAAACAGCCCTAGTAGTTTGCCTAATCTCAACCATTCATGTTATCTCTTGCTATCCTTTAACCTTTAACACCTTGAGAATATTAAATTCAGTCAATTTTCCCTTCAAATCATATTTTATCCTTCAATTTTCAGATTCCAACAACTCATGAAAGTCATGTTTATTCAACACAACTTCACTTCTTTGAATCAAAAGTAAACATAATTAATCCTTCTAACCAATTAACAATCATTTTCATTCTGCTTTGATCCTTATTTCATCAACCAAGATCAACCATGCAAGCTACCTTGAAAAATGCATTCCTTCATCACTCAAAACAACATCCATAAATCTTCTAGGTAGCTGACACACATAGACACATAAAAAGCTCATCAACAAAATTTATAAACCCTATAGCTTTTGATCTAAAATCAAGGCATGAAAATCATTTTTTCATGTTAAAATTGATATCGTAATGATCTCCATTCACCCAACAACAACTTTAATTCAAGTAAGGTTGGGTTTTACTTTGTATTTAGAGTTCTTTGGTGTGATTTACTCCAAGAACCTCTCAAGAACTCACACACTACACCAAGAACACATACCAGCTACCTTTTTCTTTCTTTTTGCTATTTTCTTTCGATTTCTTTTCTCTTGTTTTTCTCCCCTTGAGGCTGCCAAATTTTTCTGGCTGTATAAAATCCTTCCTACTGCCATTTCTTATCAGATTTTGGCAAAGGAATTTTTAATTCAATTAATTATATGGTGGAATTCATGTAGGTGTGTTCCAATCACAAATTTACACACCATTTTCCTTGATTTTTTTCCTTAATTTTTGTCTTCTTTTCACTCTTGTGGCTGCCAATTTTCTGGCCAATTCTCAGCCATTCCATTGCCATCTTCATGTCAAAATATTGGCCAAATAAATTGCTCAAGGCATTTATTGAAGGGCTCCACAAGTGATGTGTTCCAATCATAATTAAACACATTATTCTTCTATGTATTTTAAAATTCTTTAATTCTATGTATCTTGCATGAATTCTTCATGCCACCTCTCATAAGTTGACACATGTTCCTGGCTACCAATCACAAAATGCCACACATCCAAAATTTCGGTCGCATTTTCAATTTTTCCTAAAAAATGACCAAAATTGGGTCCGAAATGGAAAAAAATATTTTACTTTACCATTCAACTCCAAAAATTCCACTGAATCCATTAGTAATACTCAAATTCTACAATTCTTTCTTAGTTTGGTCAAATTCATGGTCAAAGTCGTGGGCACAGTCAAAATAATAAAAATGCCCTTGATAACCTGAATAACACGATTCACACCAAAACGTGCATTTAATCACACTGTTCAATTTCCTTTCTCAGTGTACCACCAAATTCTTATTTTATTAACAATAGTATCCTTTCGAAGATTTAGGGTATGGGTAGAACAAATCTAATAATTACATCCACGTCTCGACAAAATGTTATTATACCAAAATATTTGATTTGTTATATTGATCATCTTTTTGCTCTAGCCATTGATACAAATTCTCATTTTTTTACAAGTGGTAGCCAATCAAGGTTAAAATATAGGGTATTACATTCTCCCTTCCTTACAAAAAATTTCGTCCTTGAATTTGGCTTACACGTGGAATAATTATGGATTCTGTTTGAACAGCTTCGCTTCTATTTCCCAGGTCGTGTCTTGTACTAGATGATGATTCCATAATACTTTCACCAGTGGAATTTTCTTATTTCGTAACTCCTTTTCAACATAGTCCAAGATCTTAATAGGCTTTTCCTTATACTTCAAGTTTGGAGTCATCTCAATAGACTCTTCATTCAAAATGTGTGCAGGATTAGCTACATACTTTCGAAGTTGGTAAACATGAAACACGTTGTGAATACCTTGAAGCTCTATTGGTAATTGCAATCGATAAGCTACCTTTCCAATCCTCTAGACAATAGGGAATGGTCCAGCGTACATAGGTGCCAACTTCTTCTCTTGTCCTTTGATTCCTAATTGTCGTTGTGGAGTCAACTTCAAGAATATAAACGATCTCCTTCTACAAATTCCCAATCTCTCCTACGTCGATCCGCATAACTTTTCTGTTTACTCTGTGCTGCTTCCAAATTGGTTTTTATCATCTCCACAGCCTATCAAACTTTTTTAAGAACAATATCATCCTGTTCACCCACTTTGCAACCTAAAATTTCCCAATACAATGGGGACTGACACTTTTTTTGTAACACCCCACTTTTTTTACATTTGATTGGCTACTATTTGTAATAGGATGAGAATTTGTACCAATGTCCAGAACAAAAGTTGATTGGAGTAATGAGACGAATATTTTGATGGAATAATATTTTGTCGGGACCCAGATGGAATTATTGAATTTGTTCTACCCGTTCCCTAAACTTTTGAAAAACTATTATTATTAACAAAATAAGAATTTGAGGATACTCTGAAAAAAGAAATTGATCAGTGCAATGAAACGCACGTTTTGGTGCAAATTATGCTACCCGGGGTATCGGGGGCATTTTTGTCATTTTAACCACGTCCGCGACTTTGACCGTAAATTTGACCAAGTAGAGAGGGAATTGAAGAATGTAAGTGCTACCAATGGATTCAATTGAATTTTTGGAGTTGAATAGTGAAATAAAATATTTTTCTATTATGGACCCGATTTTGGTCATTTCTGAAGAAAATAAAAAATCGCCGTTAAAAATAGACGTATGGAATTATGTTAGTGGTGGATGAAAACAAGTGTTAAAATACCATTGGGGGAGTAAAATATTTGTGGGAATATTAAATTTCAAAAGCTTATTGAATAAGCTTAAGAATTATCCATTTAAATTAAATCCACTAGAGGAATTTATCTTTAAAATGGATAGTCCACAATGTAATTAATGTTGGTTGACCTTCGGACTTGAGAATGGCGGTGAGTAGGCTAGGAAAACTGGGCAAGGGCTTAAATGAAGAAGGAAGGAAGAAATAAGGAAGAAAAGGAAAGGAAAAATCAAGAAAAATTGAAAAAGGAGAGAGAAAATAGTGTTCTTGGAGAAGTTGGAGATTCATGGAGCAAATTCAAGATAGAGCACCTTAAACGGCCAACGAAATGTCAAAAATGGTAAAAACGAAGGTTAAACGGCCATGAATGGAAAGAGTTGCTTAGGACACGAGATGAGTCCCTTGGATTTCTAAAACTCATTCTAAAGCTAGTGTGCTTTGTTTTTCCATAAAATGCTATATTATATACTATTTTGGAAATCCCTAAATATGTTTAAGGTTTATCTGAGCAAGAATTATTTTATGCCATTTTAGGCTTGATTAAACATCATAATTATCTTGGAAACTTTACTGAATGACTAAAGCATGAATTTTGTGAATTTATTTCTTTTTGGATTAAATATTTGGGATTTTCAGAAAATGGTAAACTTTGGAATCAGGTATTCAAAAATTGACCGGAATGCCCTTAATGGAACATTTTATGGAAATATATTTGGAAACTTTGAATTTAATCCACTTTTGGGATTAGAATTCAGGATTTCTTGAAATGAGTTTCTTTTGGAATCGAGTATTTGGAAAATGATCCAAATGTCCTTATTGGAATGTCTTATGAAAACCTTTGGAATCGGGTATGCGGTAAATGACCGAAATACCCTTATTGAAACTTTTGTGAATACTTTTCAAATAAGGTAATGGCAAAATAACCCGAATACCCTCGGAAAGTCTTTTGGAAATCGGGTATGGGTAAAATGACCTGAATATCCTTGGAAATGACTTGTGTGATTGAGTACGGGGAACATGACCCGGATACTATTGGGAACATATTTTGATGTGTGAACAAAACTCTTTATCCTATTTGAACATGATTTTGAAAAATGATTTCTCGTAATAAGATTAACTTTTAGAAAACGACCTTTTGATCCCTGAAATTGTTTTATTGGCCTGATGTGCCATGGAATGAATTGATTAGCTCAGCAAAGCCTATGTGAATGATGATCTGACTTGCGAGTCAGTGAGATCAAATTCTGAAATATGTTGTTTTGCCCCAAAACTGTTTTGATTTGAAAAATTTTGTGGGATCAAATAACCCTCTAGCCTGATCAGTCAGACGGCGTTGGTATTGTTAACGTTGAGTACTCCTCAAGGATTTTGAGCTTTGTACTAGCTTATGTGAGAGGTAGATGACCCAAAGTAACCTAGCTAGTTCGGGGATTGTCTTACTCTAAACAGGGCGACAGGACATTTAGCACCTGGCAATTGCCGCGTCTACGGGCGCTTCTTATTTTAAGTTATTCGCTGGATGTCGAGCGGGGACACTGCTGCGTTTGACTCCTTGCTGCCTTGATGGTGATTGATGTCAAGATTGGGACCCCTGGCTTATAGTGGCAAGTGTGTGCTGCGGTACACTAGGTATGCTATGGTATACCTGAGGAGAAATACGCTGCGGTTTACTTATTCCTGTGATGCATGATTGAGTACAAGAGACTGCGATCCTAATACAATGATACGTGGCACCGAAGGCAAGGACTGCGGGACTTGCATGTGGATACAAGCTAATCTCCTATTGGAGAAGTACCTGTGATTTGAAAACTGGGGCAATGATTTGAAAATTGAAATACAGTTTTCCAAGAATGATTGAGTTTCTGGATAAACTCTTCGTTAAAGAGTTTTAGATTCATTTCTAATGAACAAATGATATACTTTGTACAAAAAGTTTTCTATACTCTGCCTCTTTGATAAAGCACTAGTGTACACGAGACTCACTGGGTGATTTTTCACTCACACGTGTCTTTTATCTTACCTTTTTGTAGGATTCGGAGTTGAGCGGACCTAAGGATAAAGGACGTTACCGCAGTGATAGCAGAATAGGTCCGGACGTTTCTCTTTTGGATAATGTACTTTATTACTGATGTTGAATGAAAATTTTTATGTATGAGATTTTTTGCTATATATGTGCACATGACCATCAGTATAGGTTGTTGTATAGATATGGACTTTACATACTCTGTTGGTTTTTCGTTATAAAGACCTCTTGTCTGGGTAACTGGGCGGGGTGACACTTGGTGTTGATATGCTTCTGCTGTTACCTTTAGTAGGGGTGTTACAATTGGTATTACAGCCTAGTTTTATAGAACTGTGGTATCGTTATTGGGATTAATAGAATTCTTTCATTGTGGAGGTATGACGGATTGGATTGATAAAGGTAAGCGCCTAATGGATAAGTATAGTATTGATGGGAAGAAAGAGATAGATGAGCATGCGGGTGTGAAAATATTTGGGAGGATTAAGATTTCCACCGAGCTAGTGTGCTAGGACGTTTCACTTGGACAGGATCTGGCCCTGGTCGCCTTCATACTCCCTGTCTCACTAGGAGCCTGTTTGACCTTGTTGTGCCTGGCATTACCTTATTTGCGTGAGACCTCTGTCTGGAAAGGACACCTAATCCCGAGAGGATATTGTGAGATGGGTGGCAATTTTGATGAAATTGATGGCGATATTGAATCACGCCATCAGGATAGTGATGAAGAGGATAGTGTCCTCGATGGTGTAGTATTGTTTGAGGATAATGAGAAGGAATTTGGTGGGGATACTCTTGGAGTATTAGAAGATGAGATGTTATGTTTCGAGGATGTTGAGGTAGGAAGAGATCAGGAGGTACCCGAGGTGAAGGTACATGTGGTCGAAGAGTTTGAGGAAGAATTGGAAATAGACTCAGACATATTGGCTTGGTTACATCCTGATGCGGATGAAGGAGAAGGATTCAATATAGCTGAATCCTATACGATTCCTACTAATTTAGAACCTCCAATTTCAGATAGTGATAACGATGAGCAGGAGGTTGAGATGTGGATATGTGTAGTAGGATATGTTTAGTTTAGCCAGTGTTTATGACTGTGTGCTCGACACACGAATTTTGTACTAGCTTTGTGTTTGATGAGAATGAATATATGTTAAGATCCTGCTATGTGCACTATAGCTCTTTGTGCCTGCTCTTAAGTTATGTTATATCACTTTACCAGCAAAATTGTATGAACTATATAGATGTCTCCTAAATTAACATTTGGATGATCATCATGAACTACTTAATATAATCTTGAGCTAATGGTGGGGGACTCGTATGTGAAAGGTTCCCACCCTGTGAATTTGGATTATTTTATGTTCTAAACCTTTTAGAAAATTGCTGACACCATTAAATGGATGGCTGAGACTACTACTAGAGCCAATGAGAATACTGGAATAAATGAGAATATAAGTAGGAGAAATCGAAGTAAATTTCAGGGTTTAAGTCAGAAAAGATCTAGAAGACCTCGATGGTAGAAGAAAGGAAAGGTGCAGAGGAGGGAAGGCCCAACTGGAGGACAACCCTCTTTTATATGCTTTAACTGTAGGAAGGAGGGGCATAAAAGTTTCAATTGCCCTTACCTCCAAAGGATAGGAGGATGGAGTTGACCAAGAAGAAACAATCAGGGGCAAATGTCAGACTAGAAAGAAAGAACCTAGACAAGCTTCTCTCTCTAGAGCCGGATATGCTAAACTAAGTAAATGCTCGAGTGGTTTTATTGAAGATGATGGATGATCATGTCACAGTAGTGAAAGGTACACTCATTAGCTTTAAATCATGATACTAAAGTATTGGTAGATCCCGGTTTTACGCACTCTTTTGTTGCCAATGTATTTCTTGATGCTATGAGGATAAAAAGGGGGAAGAAACTTCATAAGAAATGCTCATCAGTACCTCATTGGGAAAGTAAATGAATAGTGAGAAAGTACATAAGGAATGTAAGATCTTAGTAGGAAATCAAATTTTGGAGGAGATTTGATATGCTTGCCCATAGAGGACTAAGATGCTATTTTGGGCATGGACTGGCTATCCCAGCATCGTAATCAAGTTAACTGTAGACATAAAATAGTACAATTCCATTAGCCTGGGAAACCTATATTGGAAATTGTAGACAAGGCTGGGAGGAAAAGTAATACTTGCATATTAGGACTCAAGGCCTGGAAGATAATAAACAATGGTGTACTGGGTAGTTGGCCTATGTAATTAATAAGCCAGGAGGGGTTAAGAAACCCGAAAAAGCTCCTATTATGAACGAGTATTTGGATGTTTTTCTAGTGAAATTAAAGGAATTACCACCGAAGAGAGAAGTAGAATTTTCTGTTCAGTTAGTGACATTGGCAGAACCAATTTCAAGAACTCCTTATTGAATGGCACCTACAGAATTACAGGAGTTTAAGAAATAAGTATAGGAATTAATGGAGCAAGAATTCATTCGGCCTAGTACTTCATTTTGGGGAGTACCTATCTTGTTTGTTAGAAAGAAAGTTGAATCTGAAGATGAAATTGCAAACGAAAACCATAGCAAAACTAGCCGAAGAACAGAACAAGAAAAACCGTAGCTCTCCTGCGTGAAGGGAAAAAAATAATTTTTTTATTACCTCTTCTCATTCTCAAAATTGGCTAGATTGGAATATGTAGAACTGGGGTAGGTGCACTGGTGGAAACCTTGGGTGCAATTTTTGCAAGCCTCCTACTACATCTGTGCATGGATATGAATGCCAAATTTCCTCTCGAACTTCCAATATACAGCCTGCCTAATTCACGTTTGGTGAAAACTCACAGGACTAAGGAACTTTACAGAGAGAAAAGAGGTTGTCTATTTTTCCTCTCAGAGGAGAAGAAGAAAACAACGTACGTCTTTATTCTCCTGTTTAACCTAAATAAAATCTTAGGTAAAACTGGGCTTTTAATTTGGCCCATTGGACTCTTAGTTTAGCCTCCTGAACCAAATTAATTATTTTAATTAGAACAAAATAAATGGCCCAATAAATAATTAATTTTCTAGCCCAAATAAACTAGTCCAATTAATAAGACTATATTAGTTTAGTCCCAGGTCAATATTTAATTATTCAAACTAGGCTAAAGCCCTGAATAATTAATCAACCCACCAAACTAATTTAATTAATTCTCTCTCTCTTTCTCTCTGTGGACCTTTATTTTATTCTAGCCTAATAATTAAATTAGGCTACTTAAATAAAATAAATTTCATTTAATTTAATTTAAGATCAATTCCTTAGCATGTATTTATTTAGGACTTACGGTCTATACTGGGGACTAAAAGACACACCGTATTGGCTACTAAAATGACCAAAATACCCTTGCCATATAAATAGTTGTATTTAGCATTTTAAATATTTTCTAATATCACTATAAGGAAATATTAACCCCAAGGACAATGTCGTGTTAGCAAAGTTTCCGACCAATAGGTGAAATGACTAAAATACCCTCTATACATCGCCGTGCATTAGAAAGGAAGAAATGTACTAACACCTCTATAAATGACATCTACCATCCTTAGGCTTCTAGTATAATAATCCATGACTTCCTGGATTGTTTCCGCTTTCCAAGGGAGCTACCCTAAAGTAAAAATCCAAGTCATGTTTCCCAGGGACCTTGATATTTAGATCATTCAGACAATCACAAGGGGCGATATAGTATAGAAACTATCTTGTACAAGTCTGTCTTAACTAACTAATCACATATACCCAACATGCAAGTGTATTGGTTCTATGATAGAACCTTAACTAAAACATATCAGAGTACATGTTTTCAGCTTCGTCAGACCACCGACTCATACTTAAGTTGTAGAGTACTAGTCCACACTGTAGCAGTAGTAGTCTAGGTTTCTACCATATAGTACTTTAAGAAACCACTACTATAGGTCCTGTTCTACGTAATCGAAATATGCTTATGTCATGAAGTGAGTGGATTACTCACTGGCTAAAGGTAAGCCATTGCCCCTTTGGAATTCATAACATAATAACCTAGACATGATGGGATTCCCATTCCCATCAATCGGTTAAGAATAAATATTTATGTGTTAAGTAACCAGTGATCCATACATTACTGTGAAAGACCACCATTTACATGGACCACTTACTTAAATACAATAGGTCTTTTTCAAACGTAATTATGCACAAATAAAATGTAAATTCACAAATAATTTCTGAGAATAAATTCTTTTATTAAAACATTCAATGTTTACTCAGAAACCTAGTCTAAGAGGGCATATTTCCCAACAGAGTCACCACAGATGTATGTAGATTTGTGAGGTTAAATGCAGTAACAATAAAGAATAAATATCCATTGCCCATGATTGATGAATTGTTTGATCGGTTATGAAGAGCAGGATGATTCTTCGAGTTAGACTTAAGGCAAGGATATTATTAAGTTCGAATTCAGAAAGAAAATATACTGAAAACTGCATTTAACATGATATGAACTTTTTGAGCTTGTAGTGATGCCCCTTTGGTGTCACTAATGCCTGTTGTTTCATAGATCTAATGCACCGGACATTTAGACCCAGTTTTGTGGCTATATTCATAGATGATATTCTGGTATACTGCAAAGATCCCTAAGATCATGAGCAATAATCTTCATAAAGTATTAGGAAAGTTAAGATAGTCCAAACTATATACAAAATTCAGTAAGTGTAAGTCTTGGCTACAAAAAGTAGCATTCTTGGGATATGTGATATCCAAAGTTGTGAGTACAGCAGATCTTGCAAAAGTTAAAGTAGTGATGAACTAGAAACATCTTGAGATTCAGACTAAATACGATGTTTCTTGGGATTTGTAGGATATTATCAGAGATTTACTGAGAAATTTTCTAAGATAGCTCTACTTTAAGTCGACTCACCCAAAAGAAAGTTCCTTATGTTTGGATTGGAAAATATGAGGGAAAATTCCTGGAGTTGAGAAAAGGATTAAGGTCTGCTCCTATTTTAATATTGCCAATGATAGACAAGCCTTATGAGGAGTACACAGATATGTCAAAGGAAGGATTGAGAGCAGTATTGATGCAGGAGAGAAAGGTGATAGCTTATATCTTTAGGAAATGGAAACCTCATGAAGAGAATTACATTATACATGATTTGGAGTTAGTTGCTATTATGTTTTCCCTTTCGGAGTGGAGACATTATTTATGTGGGGCTGAGTTAGAAATCTTCACCGACCACAAAAGTTTGAAGTATGCTTTTACTCAAAAGGATTTAAACATAAGGTAAAGTTGATGGATGGAATTTTTGGAAGGATTTCAATGTCCAATTAAATATCATCCTGGAAAAGCAAACATAGTAGTAAATGCCCTTAGTAGGAAGGTGAATTTATTAGCTCTTCGTACGTTACAAATTCCAGAATTAGAAGTATTTGTAGTACACGGAGAAATAATGATAAGTAATACTTCCATTCGACCTACCTTCCTAAAATAGTTGAAGAGAGAGCAAGATAAAGATGAAGAGTGCAAAAGTTAGTGCAGAAGGAGGGAAATATAGGAGGAGATGAGTTCCGAAAGGACAATGATTGGATTAATTGCTATCGGGGTCGGTATTGTATTCTGAAACAATATGCGATGAGATAAGATGTTTTAGGGGAGGCACCTTGGAGTAAGTATACCTTCCATCCAGGAGCCGTAAAGATGTATCAGAACTTAAAATGGCATTATTGGTGGATTGGTATGAAAAAGGACAATTTAGACTTTGTAACACGATGTTTAATTTGTCAGTAAAGGAAAGCTAATCAACAATGGCCTGGAGGGTTACAACCATTGTCTACTCCATTGTGGAAATAGGATGAAATTACTATAGACCTCATTACAAGATTACCTATAATAGTAGAGTGGCGAGATATTATTTGGGTGATAATAGATCCACCAACTAAGTCTGCTCATTTCATTCCTATTAATTAACGAAATTCCTTAGAACAATTAAGTGAAATCTATATGGAGGAAGTAATCAGACTATATGAGTATCCTCTAGTATTATGTCAGATTGAGATCCTAGATTTACCCCAAAACTTTGGACTAAGCTGCAGTAGTGGTATGGGACCACAATAAAGTTCAGCATAGTAGCGCACCTCCACGCGTATGGATAGACAGATCGAGTGAATGGACTTTTGGAAGACATGTTCTGGGCTTGTGTTTTAAATTTTAGAGTTAAGTAGATTGATAATTTAGTGTATGCAGAATTCATATACAATAACAGTTATCAATTAACAATTGGAATAGTCCCAATTGAAGCTCTTTATGGAAGGAAATGAAGTCCAAAAAGAAGAATGGGTGAACAGGATGCTTTGGGTCCTGAAAAAGTTCGACATGCTGTGAAGAAGATTAACATCAAGTTGAAGACAGTTTAGAGTAGATAAAAAAGTCATACGAATCAACGTAAGAGAGATTTAGAATTTGTAGAATGAGATGATGTATTCTTGAAGTTAGCTCCATAATGACAATTGGGAATCAAAGAACAAGAAAAGACGTTGGACTATACCCTATTGTCGAGAGGATTGAGAGAGTAGCCTATCGAATTGGAGTTACCAACAGAACTTCAAGTTATTCATAGCATGTTTTATGTACCCCAACTTCGAAAGTATGTGGCTAATCTTGCCCACGTTTTGAATGAAGAACCTATTGAGTTGACTCTAAGATTGAAGAATGAAGAAAAGCCTATTAAAATTGCGAAGTATGCTGAAAAGGAATTGTGGAATGAAAAAAAATACCACTTGTACAAGTATCGTGGAATCATCATGCTGTGTAAGATGAAACTTGGGAAAACGAAAGCAAGGGTGTTGAAAAAGTATGCAAATCTATTCCAAGTGTAGGACAAATTTCGAGGATGAAATTTTTGTAAGGAGGGGAGAATGTAACACCCCACCTTTTCTACATCCGATTGGCTACTATTTGTAATAGGATGAGAATATGTACCGATGTCCCGAACAAAAGTTGATCGGTGTAATGAGATGAATATTTTGATGGAATAATATTTTGTCGGGACCGAAATGTAATTATTGAATTTGTTTTGCCCATACCCTAAATTTTTGAAAAACTATTATTATTAACAAAATAAGAATTTAAAGGTACTCTAAAAATAGAAATTAATCAGTGCAATGAAATGCACGTTTTTGTGCGAATTATGCTACCCGGGGTGTCGAGGGCATTTTCGTTATTTTCACCCGCGACTTTGACTACAAATTTGACCAGTAGAGAGGGAATTGAAGAATTTAAGTGTTATCAATGGATGTAGTGGAATTTTGGAGTTGAATAGTGACATAAAATATTTTTCCGTTATAGACTCGATTTTGGTCATTTCTGAAGAAAACAGAACATTGCGGTTAAAAATGGACGTGTGGCATTGTGTGAGTGGTGAATGAAAACAAGTGTTAAAATACCATTGGGGGAGTAAAATATTTGTGGGATTATTAAATTGCAAAAGCTTATTGAATAAGCTTAAGAATTATCCATTTAAATTAAATCCACCAATAAGAATTTAGCTTTAAAATGGATAGCCCACAATGTAATTAATGTTGGTTGACCCTTGGACTTGAGAATGTCGGTGAGTAGGTTGGGAAAACTGGGCAAGGGCTTAAATGAAGAAGGAAGGAAGAAATAAGGAAGAAAAGGAAAGGAAAAATCAAGAAAAATTGGAAAAAGGAGAGAGAAAATAGTGTTCTTGGAGAAGTTGGAGATTCTTGGAGCAAATTCAAGCTAGAGCACCTTATACACAAGGTAAAATCCTATAATTAAAGAATTAAATTTGTAGATTTCATTACGGTGATCGTTTTGATATGAATTTTAACATAAAAACGTGAGATTTGTGATGATTAAAATGATTATTGTGTACTATGTAAGACTTTGTTTGTGCAAGCGTGTGTACCGGTTGGATAAAGGATTCATAGGCTATGTTTTGTATGGTGAATAAGGATATTTGAATGGTGATTTAAAGGGTTGTTCATGATTGAGAAGAAAGATGGTAGAGTTAGGGTAAAAGTTAAAGAAAATGGATTATGATTTGTTTTTGAATGTGGATGTTAGTTATATGTTGTTTGCATAAGAACTTAGTGGTTTTCTTGAACCTGAAAATCTGAAGAATTAAGGTTGTTTGAAGGGAAATGAAGCAGATTACGGGGTAAATAGGTGTTATGAATCAAGAAGCACAAGTAGGTGAAGTTGTTTTGTGGAAATGGACAAAAATCAGAAAACTACTGGGGCTGTTTTTACCTAGTAGCGTGTTACTAGAACCAGAACTCTAAAAACGGCCTTAACCAAATTAAATTTAAGAGTCTTACGGTCATTTTTGTATATCATAGAGCCAAATCGGAGTTGTGGATTGAAAATTATGTCTAAAACGAAATCATGTGTCAAAACATCAAAATTTCAGAATTTTGCTTAGAACATGGACGAATTTAGGAATGATTAATTGTGTGATTTGGATGAAATAATTGGGGAAATATGAAGTGAATCCCTTGTTTATGAAGGGAGAAAGGATGTGGAAAAAGGAAAATGAAAGAATCAAACAAACACTAGAAAAACGACGTGAACGAAAGTTGAACATTTTCCTTAACCATCGGCTAACCGTCGGCCTCGTCAGCTAACCGTCAGCTAAACGTCGGTTGGACATCGGCTATTTTTCAGTCAAACACGAACTAACCCCAAAAATGATGTTTGGTGTAGGTTTAACGACAAACGGCCAACGAAACATCAAAAACGGTAGAAACGAAGGTTAAACGGTCATGAACAGAAAGAGTTGCTTAGGACATGAGGTGAGTCCCTTAGATTTCTAAGACTCTTTCTAAAGCTAGTGTGCTTTGTTTTTCCATCAAATGCTATATTATATACCATTTTGGAAATCCCTGAATATGTTTAAGGTTTATCTGAGCAAGAATTATTTTATGCCATTTTAGGCTTGATTATACATCATAATTGGCTTGGAAACCTTGCTGAATGACTAAAGCATGAATTTTGTGAATTTAGACCTTTTTGGATTAAATATTTAGGATTTTCAGAAAATGGTAAACTTTGGAATCGGGTATTAATAAATTGATCGGAATGCCCTTAATGGAACATTTTATGGAAATATGTTTGGAAACTTTGAATTTAATCCACTTTTGGGATTAGAATTCAGGATTTCTTGAAATGAGTTCCTTTTGGAATCGGGTATTTGGAAAATGATCCAAATGTTTTTATTGGAATGTTTTATGAAAACCTTTGGAATCGGGTATGCGGTAAATGACCGAAATACTCTTATTGGAACTTTTGTGAATACTTTTCAAATCGGGTAAGGGTAAAATGACTCGAATACCCTAAAAAAGTCTTTTAGAAATCTGGTATAGGTAAATGACCTGAATACCCTTGGAAATGACTTGTGTGATCGAGTACGGGGAACATGACCCAGATACTCTTGGGAACATATTTTGATTTGTGAATAGAACTCTTTATCCTGTTTGAACATGATTTTGGAAAATGATCTCTCGTGATAAGATTGACTTTTGGAAAATGACCTTTTGATTCCTGAAATTATTTTATTGGCCTGATGTGCCATGGAATGAATTGATTAGCTCTGCAAAGCCTATGTGAATGATGATCTGACTTGCGAGTCAGTGGGATCAAATTCTGAAAAATGTTGTTTTGCCCCAAAACTGTTTTGATTTGAAAAATTCTGCGGGATCAAATAACCCTCTGGCCTGATCAGTCAGACGGGGTTGGTATTGTTAACGTTGAGTACTCAGCAAGGACTTTGATATTTGTACTAGCTCATGTGAGATGTAGACGACCCAAAGTAACCCAGCTTGTTCGGGGATTGTCTTACTCCAAACAGGGCGACAGGACATTGAGATGAGTCGTCTTGGCTAGCCATTTAGCACTTGGCAATTGCCGCGTCTATGGGCGCTTCTTATTTTGAGTTATTCGCTGGATGCCAGGCGGGGACACTCGGTGCATTTGACTCCTTGCCACTTCGATGGTGATTAACGTCAGGATTGGGACCCTTGGCTTGTGGTGTACTTCTCCTCAGGTATACCGCAGCATACCTAGTGTACCGCAGCACACACTTACCACTATAAGTGTACTTATTCTGGCGACACATGGTTGAGTACTGGAGGCTGCGGTCCCAATACAATGATACATGGTGCCGAAGGCAAGGACTGAGGGACTTGCATGTGGATACAGGCCGACCTTCTATCGAAAAAATGCCTGTGATTCGAATACTAGAGCAATGATTTGAAAATTGAAATACAGTTTTCCAAAAATAATTGAATTCTGAATAAACTCTTCATTATAAAGTTTTGGATTTATTTCTAATGAACAAATTATATGCTTTCTACAAAAAAATTTATGTCCTCTGCCTCTTTGATAAAGCATTAGCACACACAGGACTCACTGGGTGATTTTTCACTCACACTTCTCTTTTATCTTACTTTTTTGTAGGATCCAGAGTTGAGCGGACCTAAGGATATAGGACGATACCACAGTGACAACAGAATATGTCCGGTCATTTCTCTTTTGGATAATGTACTTTATTACTGATGTTGAATGGAAATTTTCATGTAAGAGATTCTTTACTATATATGTGCATGTGACCATCGGTATGGGTTGTTGTATATCTGGACCTTGCATACTCTGTTGATTTTTTGTTATAAAGATCCCTTATCCGGGTAACTGGGCGGGGTGACACCCGGTGTTGATATGCTTCTGTTGTGACCTTTAGTAGGGGTGTTACATTTTTTCATATAAAGCTTCAAAGAGGGCTATTCCAATTGTTGATTGATAAATATTACTGTATGTGAATTCTGCATATGCCAAATTATTAAACTACTTAGTTCCAAAATCCAAATCGCAAGCCCACAACATGTCTTCCCAAACTCTATTCAGTTGTTCGGTCTGTGCATCCGTTTGTGGGTGCGCTACTGTGCTAAACTTCAATATTATCCCATACCTCTATTGTAGTTTAGTCCAAAACTTTGAAGTAAATCTAGAATCTCAATCTGACACAACACTAAAGGGTATTCCATGTAGTCTAATTACTTCCTTTACAGAAATCTTACTTAACTTCTCTAAAGAATCCCATTGGTTAATAGGAATGAAATGAGCAAACTTAGATAGTCGATCCACTATTACCTATGTAATATCTCACTGTCCTACTACCATGGGCAATCTTGTAATGAAATCTATAGTAATTCCATCCTATTTCTACGATGGAGTAGGAAACGGCTGCAATAACCCTCCAGGCCGTTGCTAATCGGCTTTCACCTGCTGACAATTTATACATCGAGCTACAATGTCTGAAATGTCTTATTTCATACCAATCCACCAATAATGCCTTTTCAAGTCCTAATACATCTTTATGACTCTTGGATAGATGGTATACTTACTCCAATATGCTTCTGTTAAGATATCTTGTCTCATTGCAGATTGTTTCAGAATACAATATCGATCTCGATAATATATAATCCCATCATTATCCTTTTGGAACTCATCTCCTCCTTTATTTGCCTCCTTTTGTACTAACTTTTGCAACTCTTCATCTTTATATTGCTCTCCCTTCAACTGTTGTAAGAAAGCAAGTTTAATGAAGATATTACTCATCCTTATTTCTCCGTCTATTGCAAAGGCTTCCAATTCTAGAATTCGTAGCATCTAAAGAGTTGATAAATTCATCTTCCTACTAAGGGCATCTGCTACTATGTTTGCTTTTCCAAGATGATATCTAATTAGACACTGGAATTTTTTCAAAAATTCCATCCACCTATGTTGCCTCATGTTCAAATCTTTCTGAGTAAAAACACATTATAAACTTTTATAGTCGGTGAAGACTTCAAACTTAGCTCCATACAAGTAATGTCTCTATTTCTTAAGGGCAAACATAATAGCTGCTAACTCCAAGTCATGTGTAGGGTAATTCTCCTCATTGGGTTTCAATTTCCTAGAGATACAAGCTATCACCTTTCTTTCCTGCATCAATACTCCTCCTAATCCTTCCTTCGATGCATCTGTGTACACTTCATAAGGTTTGTCCATTATCGACAATGCCAAAATAGGAGTAGAACTTAACCTTTTCTTTAGTTCCTGAAAACTTTTCTTACACTTTTCGGTCCAAATATAACGAACTTTCTTTTGGGTGAGTCGAGTCAAAGGTGAAGCTATCTTAGAAAATCCCTTAATAAACCTTTGGAAATATCTTGCTAATCCTAGAAAACTTCGTATTTCAGTTGGAGTCTCGGGATGTTTCTAATTAGTTACCGCTTCAACTGTTGCAAGATCTACTGAAATCCTATCTTTAGATATCATGTGTCCTAAGAATGTTACTTCTTGTAGCCAAAACTCACACTTACTAAATTTTACATATAATTTGGCCTCCCTTAACTTCACCAATACTTTCCAAAAGTGTTGTTCACAATCTTGAGGATCTTTAGAATATACCAGGATATCATCTATAA
Organism: Voacanga thouarsii; assembly: GCA_026120185.1. NCBI lineage: Eukaryota > Viridiplantae > Streptophyta > Magnoliopsida > Gentianales > Apocynaceae > Voacanga > Voacanga thouarsii. Next base: position 754,157 of record JANUWF010002029.1, on the reverse strand, counting down.
ATAAAATCACAAAACTATCTAAGTAAGGTCAAAAGGTTCGGTGCATCAAATCCATAAAAATAATAGGTACATTGGTAACTGCAAAGGGCATCACTATGAACTCAAAATATTTATATCGTGTGTTAAATGCAGTTTTTGGTATATCCTCTTCTTGAATCCAAACTTGGTAACATCCTTGCCTTAAGTCTAACTTTAAAAAACATCCCACTCATTGTAATTGATCAAACAATTCATCAACCATATGTAATGGATATTTAATCTTTACCGTTATTGCATTCAACCCTCGATAATCTATACACATTCGAAGTGACCCATCTTTCTTCTTAACAAACAATATAGGTGCTCCCCAAGGTGAAGTACTAGTCCGAATGAATCCTTGCTCCAGTAATTCCTGTAATTGTTTCTTGAGCTCCTATAATTTTGTAGGTGTCATTCCATAAGGAGTTCTTGAAACTAGTTTTGACGATGGCACTAAATCAACAGAAATCTCTACTCTTTTATGTGGTAACTCCTTCAATTCTATCGGAAAAATATCTAAATACTTATTCACCATAAGGACATTTTTAGGTTTCTTAGCCTCTCCTAGCTTAGTAATCACATAAGCCAAGTATCCATTATACCCTTTCCTAATCTTCTTCTGGGCCTTGAGTTCTGATATAAAAGCATTATTTTTTCTTCCAGCCTTACCTACAAGTTTTAATATAAGTGTCCCAGACTGGTGGAATTGTACTACCTTATGTCTATAGTCAACTTGAACATAATGCTGAGATAGCTAGTCTATGCCCAAGATAGCATCATAGTCCCCTATGGGTAAACATATCAAATCTCCTCCCAGGATTTCATTCTCTAGTGGTAAACATATCAAATTTCCTCCCAAGATTTCATTCTCTACCAAAATCTTACCGCCCTTATGTATTTTCTTACAATTCATTTACTTTCCCAATGGGGTATTGACAATTATTTCATATGAAGTTTCTTCCCCTTTAATCCTTATAACCTCAGGAAATTAATTGACAATAAAAGAATACATAGAATCGGGATCTATCAATACTCTAGTATCATGATAAAAAATAAGAAGCTTACCTTCCATTACTGTGGCATGATTTTCTGTCTTTTCCAATGTAACCACTTAAGCATTCACTTGTTGCTTGGTAGGTCTGGCTCTAGAGGTAGACGCTTATCCTGGGTTCCCTCTTCCTAGTCCTGATCTCTGCCCTTGATTGTTTCTTCCAGGTTGATTCCATCCTCCTATCCTTTGAGGGTGAGGGAAATTGAAACTCTTATGCCCTACCTACCCATAGTTAAAGCATCTAAAAGAGGGTTGTCCTCTAGTCAGACCTCTTCTTCTCTGCATTTTTCCTTTCTTCTGCCATCGGAGTTCTCCAGATCATTTTTGACTCATACCCTAAACTCCACTTCAATTCCTCCCCCCTGGTTGTTCAATGTCAGCCATCTGTATCTTGGAAGCCATCTTTATTGTAGCATTATAACTAGTGGGAGCCATGCTTGCCAGTACTCTTCTCTATTCTGGTGGTAGACCATTCATGGAGTGTCTAATCTTGTCTGCCTCTGAATGGACTAGATGTGGGCAATATTTTGATAGTATAGTGAATTTAGTGGCATATTACCCTACAGTACGACCTCCTTGTCGAAAAGCCTAAAACTCGTCCTCCTTTCTTCCTACCACCCAACTAGGGATAAATTCTTTCTTAAAACTAGTCTTGAAATCCGTCCACTCCCACTCTCATTGGTTCATTTCTCTTGCCCACCAATCTTGGGTAGGTCATTTTAACTAAAATGTAGCAAGTTGTACTTTTCTCTATTCTAAATAATTCAGAGCTGCAAAAATCTTCTCCATTTGTTCTATCTAATTTATTGCCTCTTGTTCCGAATCAAGTCATCCTTGAAATTGCGGAGGGTGAAATTTCAAAAAGTGCTCAAGAGCTCGGTCCAATTCGAATTCATTTTGTTGACCTTCCTTGCTCATACTCTCATTCATTCTAGTATTCTCATTTGCTATAGTGGCAGTCTTAGTTAACTGTTGAATAGTACCAGCCATTTTTTTGGATAGTTTGGAACATAGGGTGGTCAAAGGTTGTAAGGTGGGAACCATCCACATGTTGTTCCTCCACCGTTGGCTTAGGGTAATTCTGAGTAATTCATGATGATTATCTAGGAGTTCTTTTAGGAGGCATCTTGCCCTTATTGTTCTTATCCTTCCTACCAACACAATGAAAGAGTTCTATCAGGTCCAATGATGATACCACAGTTCTATAATACTAGGCTCAAACACCAATTGTAACACCCCTACTAAAAGTAATAGCATAAGCATACCAACCGGCTACTGCCCCATCCAGTTACCTAGAAGGGGTTTTTATAACGAAAAACCAAAGAGAGTAGTGTTAGTGTTATGCCCTAGAGGCAATTACTTGTACATTGTATATGACACATTTTATTTTAATAAAAGGTATTATTTATCTTATAGTTTCTTTCGTTTACTTTTGTGTAATATAACTATTAGATAAAGTCCTTAGTACAACACGGTGTTAAAGAAATCATGATAGAGATCATGATATAAGATTCCTACTACAATGTATAGTATTAGTACTTAAATAGTCCCTAGTCATAATATTAATGAGATATGATATAATTAATGTGTTAAGACTAGCATGTGTTAGACTTCCTAATTTGATCAGGTGGTGTTTCTCATATCCGTGAGTATTGAGATACTCAAAGTTGACACGTGCATGCTTGTTAATAGAACAAGTTCATTGGATGACCTAGTAATGAGATAATCACATGGATAACTATTTAGCACCAGTGATATAATCTCAATATAGCAAACGTGCAAGTATCCTTAGACTCGAGATCTCCAAGGTACTTTGTTTGCTGAGCATTGTGCTTTGATTCCAATCTCTAGAGCCAGATTAAGGGCCGCCTATGGGATGGATATTGGGTACATTGTACGGTAAACGAAAGGAGCTGAGAGGGTCAATAAAGGATTCACCACTCCTAATAGGAGGGACGAATATCTCGCGGCCACTTATAGGAATTACTACTCGAGAATTCCTTGGCCAAGGCGATTGTGTATTGGAAACAGTTCCAATTGATACATATCTAGAGTAGTGGGTTCTTGGTACAAGTACTATTATATTTGGGCCGGAATTAATATATTCTGGAGGGAGTTGGCACTAATTCCATACTCTAAATCAAATGAAATATTGTATGGTGAAAGGAGTTAATTGCACTGTAGTTTTTTATTGAAGGGTTCATGTCAAGCCACTTGACTTCCTGGTCTCTTGGGTGGTCATGATGTGTTGCTAGATACTGCTCATGATCTGCGGAATATGGGTTTATTAATTGATGAATTATTAAACCAATCTTGATTAGAATTGATATGATTAATTCTAATTAATTATGAATTATTAATCTTAAAGACGTTTGAATTAATTCATGTTTGCTACCAGTTGATTGGGAAACGTAATAGGTCACACACAATAGAGGATTATACACTGAAGATGTTATTTGATAACATAGTGGGTTAATTGCGAGAAAGAGAAGTAATTGTGGCCAAATTGTAATTATTTATAATTTATGGGCCAAATTATAATTGTGAGAACTTGATATTTCCAATTACAATTAGGGAATTTTAATTGTTTTAGGATTCTTAGTTTTTTAGTGATTTTCGTGAGATATAGGAGATATGCACGAAACCTAGGGTTAAGGGGATTAACGAAAACCTTTCTCTTCTTCTTCTCTCTCTTTCTCGTGGTTCTTGAGCAAACAAGAAGGAAAAACCCTAGCCGCCATTCTTGTTTTCTACTAGCACTAAAAATCTTGTTGTTTGAGCGTGATTCTCCATGTAGATTTTTATTAGAGATAATCACAAACTGTGATTGTAGTGGCTGGACATTCGACTCTCGTGGTGTTTGATCAAGAGGATTGCTAGATCGTGCCTCAGACGAGAAAGGAAAATTTTAATGACAGAGACTCACTAGAAAGGTGATCTTCTTCTCTTTATGTCTTGTTTTCCATACGTATACGGATCCTGGGATGGTATCTTGTTCTTATTTTTCCACTGTACCATATATGATATGCATGAGATACCTTACAGTGGTATCTGAGACTTGTTATGTGTGGTTTGCAGACAATTTTTTTCATGTGTTCGTGTTTGTCTATGTCCATAGTGAAAAATTGTTCTCACTCGAGTCGAAATCATTTTGAGCATTGTGGGTTGGCTCCGTAGCACAATATGCTTGTGTAATAGTTATAGCATATTTCAAAAAATATTTTTTTTATGTGCTGCAAGTTTTTGTGGAAAAACATTTTCTTGAACAAGTGTTGATTGCCTTCCGTTTCATCCTATGAATTTAACTTTCTATTTTGTTTTGTTTAAACTAATAAATTGGTTGTTGTTTTGAGCTTCAAAACAGAAAATTCTGCTGAGAATTGTTTTCACTAAACCATTGCAGAAGGTAAGGGCTCCAGAAATTGTTTTTGGAAAAAATTTCATAAATCGCCGCCTCTTCCCAGCTGTAGCCAGTGCCAGCTTTGGCTTCCAAATCGGCGCCGGTTCTGTGCTGTTTCGCAATGTCCAGAAATCATTTCTGAAGATTTTTTTTTTCAAAACCAGACTACAGCCGGCACTGCCGCCGGCTCCTAGCCGGTGCTGGTTCTGTTATGTTTCGCGACGTTCCAGCCATTTTAGAAATTAATAAATTTTTTAAAATAGAATTTTGAAAAGAAAAATCCCATTTGATGTGAGACGGGACCCAAAAGCATTTTCTCAAAATTAGTTTTGAGACAAACAATTTTATTTTCAAAATAATGATTTTGAAAATTTAAATTGATGCATTTTCCTAAAATATTGATTTTAGAATTTGTTTTATTTTTCAAAATAGTGATTTTGGAATAATAAAAAATTATATGTTTATTTTGTTTAAGCATAATTAATGGCATGGTGGATGGTTATGGGTTAAAACTAATTATATTTGTTCATGCATTTTACAGTTTTGGTTTTTTATGAAATAGGGCCTGCATGTCCTCTTTTTATCTAGAATTCTTTTGTAATTCTCTTCTCATCTAACTCCCTTCGAATGTAACTCAAGGTTTTCTCTCTTTAGAAAATTATGTAATTAGTTTACATAGGTAAGATAGGAGTAGAATTATTTTATTTTGGAGATGGCAACCAAAACAAGGCGAGGAGGTAAGACCTTCTACTTAAATCATACATGAACACATATGGTTAACTATATTAATTTCTTTTATGGCTCAAAGAAATTAATTTAGGGTAAAGTCCATAACCATACCACGTAATCGGTTTATTACCATGATTATCAATTTTGTGATTTATTGATTTTTATACATGTCATTTGTTGAAATCATTAAAAGGAACAAATTCCTCAATTAATATTAAACCTAATTCCTTCCGTTAATATAGTAAGAACGAGAGTCCTTTTTCGAGACCAGGTTGTTGGGCAAACCTAAGCCTACTCGACATCGGGCATGTTCAAGCTATGGAAATAAATTTCTGATTATTGGGTTGGGTTTAACTAAATTCTTTTTCTTGGTTGGGAAAACTTAAGTATAAAGAAATTTAGAGAAAAAGTTGGGGTAGCCCAAGAGGCTTTAAGATTAAAAGTTGTTAATCACCCAATGATCCGGTAATTACATACGATGTAATTGGTATTGAATACCTACCAATGAACTCAAGGGTGGCTTGTTGGGCAAACCCAAGGTTATTCTTGAGGAATTTGGACACCGGTCCACTAGGAAAGCTTTCAATGGGCTTTCCCGAATCAGCAGTGGGGGCAATTAGTTTGAGTAAAATAGTGGAGTAAAAATACGTTTAATTAAAGTCATAATTATTTGTATTTAATGTGCATATACAGTAGCTAATTCTCTCTATTTTTACATCTACGACACTTGCATCATGTCTACAAACCTAAACCTATGTATCATCTTGGAAACCAACAAGTTAACCGAGTCAAACTACCTTGACTGGTATAGAAACTTGAGAATCATTCTCAAATCGAAAAAGTTGCTCTACATGCTAGATGCTCCTATTCCGCTACCACCAACTCAAGATGCTTATACTGATGAGCATGCTGTCCACAAAAGGCACAAGGAGGATAGTAATACAGTATCATGTATTATGTTGGCATCCATGACTCCCGAGCTGCAAAAACAGCATGAGCATATGGTGCTCAATTGATTATACTACATATTCGAGAGCTGTTTGATGCCTAAGCCAGAACTGAGAGATACAAGATCTTGAAACAACTATTCCGTTGCAAAATGGTAGAGAGTTCTTTTGTGGCAACTTATGGGTTGAAAATATTGGGTTTAATAGAGAAGCTTGGATTTCTCGGGTTCACGATGGATCATGACTTAAGTATTAACTTAATTCTACAGTCTTTGCCTAATAGTTTCTCACAATTTGTGATTAACTATTAGATGAACAAGATTGAGTCCACCATTCCTAAGTTGATCAATCTTCTCAAAACTGCGGAGTCTTTCATGAATAAGGATTCCAATGTAGTTTTAATGGTAGAATCTTCTTCTTCTAAGAAAAAAGTTCAAAAGAAGAAGAAGGCTCCCAGAGGCCTAAAGGTGGTGTAAAGAAGAAGGATGCTGCTACCAAGGGCCTATGCCATCATTGTGGTAAGATGGGCCACTGGAGGTGCAACTACAAGGCCTACTTGGAGACCGTTAAGGACAAGAAGCAAAAGGAGAAGCTTGCAAGCACTTCTACTTCTACTGCGGGTATGTTTATGATTGAGATAAATACTACCTTTGGAAATGAGATATAGGTATTAGATACCAGATGTGGATCTCATTTGTGCAATAACTTGCAGGGACTAAAGGGCAGTAGAAGGCTAGAGAAAGGCGACATGGACCTACGTACTGCAAATGGGGCAAAGGTTGCTGCAATTGCTCTGGGGACATACGAGCTGAACCTGCCTTTGAGATTAGTTCTCGAATTACAAAAGTTTTATTATGTACCAGTTTTAATGGAAAGCATTATCTTAGTTGTGTTTTTAGACTTAAATGGATTTCATTTGATGTTTAATAATAAATGTTATTCTTTTTCATTAAATGATATTCATTATGGTTCTACAACTCTGGTTAATGGTTTATATGTTCTAGGCTTGGATAATCTAATACTCAATATAAATAATAAGAATCCTAAAATAGATAACTCTAACACCTCTTAATTATAGGATTGTCGTTTAGGCCATGTAAACAAAAATCATGTTTCTAAGTTACATAAGCTTGGTGACTTAGGGTCATTTGATTATGAATCATATGGTACGTGCGAGTCTTGTTTACTAGGTAAAATGGCTAAAACTCATTTTTCAAGAAAAGGAGAATGGGTCAAGGAGTTATTAGAACTCTTATATTTTGATGTATGTGGCCCAATGTTAATACAAGCAAGAGGAGGTTATAACTATTTCATAACCTTTATCGATGATTTCTCACGATACGAGTATTTGTATTTAATGAAATACAAATATGAGGCCTTTAATAAGTTCAAAAACTTCAAGAATGAAATAGAGAAGCTACTTTGTAAAAGCATTAAGACTCTAAGATCTGATCGAGAAAGAGAATACTTGAGCCAAGAGTTTCTGAGTTATCTTAGAGATAATAGAATATTATCTCAATAGAATCCACTACATACACCTTAACATAATAGAGTATCTGAGAGAAGGAATCGAACCCTTCTAGACATGGTACGGACCATGATGGCTTCTGCAGACCTACCAAAATCGTTTTGGGGGTATACACTAGAGACTTCTAATTATATACTACACAGAGTTTAGACAAAATCGGTTGATTCTACCCCATTTGAGATGTTCTTTGGTAAGAAACCAAAGTTATCTCACTTGCGAGTATGGGGTTATCCTGCCTTTGTCAAAAGGCAACAGTCAGATAAACTTGATAGTAAGTCTAACAAGTGTTTATTTGTGGGATATCTGAAAGAATCCTTCGGATATTACTTCTACCTACCCTCTGATAACAAAGTATTTATTTCGAAGCATGCTATCTTCTTAGAGAAAGAGCACATGCTCAAAGGAGACAGTGGGAGTAAAATTGAACTTAGTGAAGTTCAAGAAGATCAAACAAATAAGGATCAACCGTATGATCCCACATCTATTGAGAGAATAGATGAACCTTCTACTACACAAGAACCTCGTAGGTTTAGTAGGATACGTATGGCACATGAGAGATTTGGATTTCTCATTAGTGACCACAATGACATATTACTCATAGATGAAGATGAGCCTACTACCTACAAGGATGTTCTGAACAGTTCAGAATCTGGCAAATGGCTTGAGGCCATGAAGTCAGAGATGGATTCCATGTACGACAACCAAGTATAGACTTTGGTTGATCCACCCAAAGGAATTAAACCTATTGGGTGCAAATGGGTTTTCAAGAAGAAAGCGGACATGGATGGTAATGTAGTTACCTATAAAGCACGACTAGTGGTGAAGGGTTATCGTTAACAACATGGCATTGACTATGACGAAACTTTCTCTCTAGTAGCCATGTTGAAATCCATCAGGATACTCCTAGCCATTGCTGCTCATTATGATTATGAGATTTGGCAAATGGATATGAAAACAACTTTCCTAAATGGAAATCTAACTGAGGAAGTTTATATGACACAACCTGAGGGTTTCACATCCAATGATGGCACAAAGACAAGTAAGCTGCAAAGGTCCATTTATGGACTTAAGCAAGCTTCTAGGAGTTGGAACATCCGTTTTGATGAAACAATCAAAGAGTTTGATTTCATTCAAAATATGGATGAGCCTTGTGTATACAAGAAGGCCAGTGGGAGCGCAATCGTTTTCTTATTGCTTTATGTAGATGGCATATTGCTAATAAGAAATGATATACCTGTGTTGCAAATGGTTAAAGTTTGGTTGTCCAAACAATTCTCCATGAAGGACCTTGGTGAAATAACCTATATTCTTGGAATAAGGATCTATAGAGAGAGATATAAAAGGTTGTTAGGTCTTTCACAGTCTACATACGTAGATAAAGTGCTAAAAAGTTTTAGCATGGATTAATCCAAAAAGGAATTCTTGCCCATGTCACATGGTGCAAGCCTTTCAAAGTCGATGTCTCCCAAGACATAAGTTGAAATGGATCACATGAGTAAGATTCCATATACTTTGGCAGTTGGATCTATCATGTACGCTATGATATGTACAAGGCTTGATGTATCTTATGTTCTCAGTTTGACGAGTAGATACCAATCCGACTCTAGTGAGGATCATTGGGCGGCTGTAAAGAATATCCTTAAGTACTTATGAAGGACTAAGGATGTGTTCTTAGTATATAGAGAAGGTGATTTGAAAATAAATGGGTATACTGATGCCAGTTTTTAATCTGACAAAGATGATTTCAAATCACAATCCAGCTACATGTTTACGTTGTGCGGAGGGGTAATAAATTCGAAGAGTTCCAAATAAGAGACTATTGCCGACTTTACGACAGAAGCTGAGTACATAGCCGTTTCTGAAGTAGCTAAAGAGGCCTTTTAGATCAAGAAGTTCGTGATGGAACTGGGTGTGGTTCCTAGCATTGTTGGTCCAATATCTCTGTATTGTGACAACAACGAAGCCATTGCACAAGTAAAGGAGCCACGGTCTCACCAGTGATCTAAACACGTACTCCAACGCTATCATCTGATCCGGGAGATTATAGATAGGAATGATGTAAAGATAGAGAGAGTTTCCATGGAAGAAAACATAGCTAACCCGCTTACAAAAGCACTATCCCAAAAGAAACATGATAAGTATGTTAAGTTATTCGGTATTAGATACATGAATGATTGGCCGTAGTGTAAGTGGGAGTTTGTTAGTGTTATGCCCTAGAGGCAATCACTTGTACATTGTATATGACACACTTTATTTTAATAAAAGACTTTATTTATCTTAAGTTTCTTTTGTTTACTTTTGTGTAATATAACTATTAGATAATGTCCTTAGTACAATAATGTGTTAAGAAAATCATGATAGAGATCATGATATGAGATTCTTACTACGCTGTATAGCGTTAGTAATTAAATAGTCTCTAGTCATAGTATTAATGAGATATGACATCATTAATGCATTAAAACTAGCATGTGTTAGACTTCCTGATTTGATCAGGCGGTGTTTCTCATATCTGTGAGTATTAAGATACTTAAAGTTAACACGTGGATGCTTGTTAATAGAATAAGTTTATTGGATGACCTAGCTATGAGATAATCACATGGATAACTATTTAGTAACAGTGATATAATCTCAATATAGCATATGTGCAAGTATCCTTAGACTTGAGATCTCCAAGATACTTTATTTGTTGAGTATTGTACTTTGATTCCAATCTCTAAAGCCAGATCGAGGGCTGCCTATGGGATGGATATTGGGTACATTGTAAGGTAAACGAAAGTAGTTGAGAGGGTCAATAAAGGATTCACCACTCCTAATAGTAGGGGCGAATATCTCACGGCCACTTGTAGGAATTACTACTCGAGAAGTGCTTGGCCAAGGCGACTGTGTATTGAAAACAGTTCCCAATTGATACACATCTAGAGTAGTGAGTTCCTGGTACAAGTAATATTATATTCGGGCTATAATTAATATATTCTGGAGGGAGTTGGCACTAATTTCGTACTCCAAACCGAATGAAATATTGTATGGTGAAAGAGGATAATTGCACTATAGTTTGTTATTGAAGGGTTCATGTCAAGCCACTTGACTTCTAGGACTCTTGGGTGGTCATGATGTGTTGCTAGATACCGCTCATGATCTGTGGAATATGGGTTTATTAATTGATGAATTAATTACCTAATCTTGATTAGAATTGATATGATTAATTCTAATTAATTATGATTATTAATCTCAAAGACGTTTGAATTAATTCATGTTCTCTACCAATTGACTGGGAAACCTAATAGGTCATACATAATAGAGGATTGTACACTCAAGATATTATTTGATAATATAGTGGGGTTAATTGCGAGAAAGAGAAGTAATTGTGGCTAAATTATAATTAGTTATAATTTATAGGCCAAATTATAATTGTGAGAACTTAATGTTTTCAATTTTAACTAGGGAATTATAATTGTTTTAGAATTCTCAATTTTTTCAGTGATTTTCTTGAGATATAGGAGATATGCATGAAACCTAGGGTTAAGGGGTGTAACGAAAACCCTTCTCTTTTTTCTCTCTCTTTCTCTCTCTCGTGGTTCCTAAGCATACAAGAAGGAAAAACCATAGCCGCTATTCTTGTTTTCTGCTAGTACAAAAAATCTTGGTGCTTGAGTGTGATCCTCTGTGTAGATTTTTGTTAGAGATAATCACACACTGTGAATGTAGTGGTTGGACATTCGACTCTCGTGGTGTTTGATCAAGAGGATTGCTGGATCGCACCTTAAACGAGAAAGGAAAATTTTAACGACAGGGACTCACTAGAAAGGTGATCTTCTTCTCTTTATGTCTTATTTTCCACACGTATTTGAATCCTGGGATGGTATCTTGTTCATATTTTTCCCCTGCACCATCTATGACATGCATGAGATATCTTACAAGTATACGAGGTCCAGACTCTTACAAATATTCCATACAGATAGTTACACACACACACACACACACATATATTTACACATAAAAGAGAATCTTATTCATGTAATCTCCATACTACATCAATAAAAGTGCATAATCGAAAGAGAAAATGTTCGGACCTAGGTTGCTGTCACTGTGGTTTTGTTCTTCTATCCGCAGGACTGCTCAACTCTGGTTCCTACAAAAATCACTGAGTGAGTCCTATGTGCTAGTGCTTTATTCAAGAAATTGAGTATATAAAACCTTGATGGAAAAGCATTTCATTTTCATGCTGGAAACAGCTCTTAAAGTCTCTAAATAAGAGTTTATTTAGAACTCAATCATCTTTGCAAAATTGTGTTTCAATTTCAAATCAATGCCCCGATTTCTAAATCACAGGCACTTCTCCAACAAAAGGTCGTCCTGTATGCAAAACTCACAATGCTTTGCCTTCTGTGCCATATATCATTGTACTTAGATCGCAGCCTACAGCACTTAACCACGCATCTCTGGAAGGATAAGTACACCACATCACATTCTTGCCACTATAAGCCAGGGGTCCCAATCATGACGTCAATTACCATCAAGACGGCATGGAGTTAAATGCTATTGAGTGTCCTTGCACGGCATTCAACGAATAACTCAAAAATATGGTGCGCCCGCAAACTTAACAAATGCTAAGCCCTACATGGCTAGCCTAGACGATTCACCTCAATGTTCTGTCACCTGTTTGGAGTGAGATAAACTCCAAAACTAGCTAGGTTACTTAGAGTCATCTATCTCTAACATGAGCTAGTACAAAGATGAAAGTCCTTACTGAGTACTGAATGTTATCAATACCAACCCCTACTAACTGATCAGGCTAGAGGGTTATTTGTTCCAGTAGAATTTTGAAAACGAACATTTTTGGGGCAGAATATCATTTTCTATAGGCTCCATAGGGCTAATCAATTCATTCCATACGCACATCAGGCCAATAAAGCAATTTCTGGGATCAAAATGTCATTTTCCAAAAGTTAATCTCATATTCCAAAATTATGTCGAAATAGGATAAAGAGTTCTTTTCATACATTAAAATAAGTTTTGAAGAGTATTCGGGTCATTTTGCTTTTACCCAATCTCAAAAGTCATTTCCAAGGCTATTCGGGTTATTTTACCCTTACTTAATTTGAAAAACGTTTACAAAAGTTCTAACAAGGATATTTCGGTTATTTACCGATACCCGATTTGAAAGGTTTCCATAAAACATTACAATAAGGATATTTAGATCATTTTCCAAATAGCCGATTCCAAAAAGTAACTCATTTCAAGAAATCCAGAATTCTAATCCTAAAAGAGGATTAAATTTAATGTTTCCAAACATGTTTGCATAAAATATTCCAAGAAGGGCATTATAGTCAATTTGTGGATAACCAAATTCTAAAATTTACCATTTTCTAAAAATTCCAAGCGTTTAATCCCAAAAGCATTAAATTGACAAAAATTCATGCTTTAAGCATTTGTTAAGCTTTCCAAAGCAATTATAAAGTTCATTCGAGCCCAGAATGACTTAAAATAAGTCTTGCTCAGATAAACCTTAAATATATTCAGGAATTTTTAAAATGGTATAAAAAGTAGCATTTCATGGAAAAATAAAGCGTACTAGCTTCCAAAAGGTTTTAAAAGTCAAACGGACTCACCTAGTATCCTAATTAAACTTTTCCCGTTCACGGCCGTTCGACCACCGTTTCCACCGTTTTTAATGTATCATTGGCCGTTTACCTACAAACCTACATCAAACATCATTTTTTGTTTTAATCATGTTTGGTCAAAAAATAGCCGACGGTTAACCGACGTGCTCGACAATTAGCTAACGTGCCCGACGGTTAGCCGATGTCCAGCCAATAGTCAGCTGTTGTTCAAGAAAACGTACGACGGTCGTTTGCATCGTTTTTTCGTCATTTGTTCAATTCTTTCATTTTCCTTCAAGAACAAGGAATTATGTTCATGGCTTCCATTCATTTAATCCAAAATCACACAATTAATTATCCTTAAGTTAATCCATTTTCCAACTAATTTTTGGAATTTCACTACTTCACAAACGATTTTGTTTTGCAAATAACTTTCAATCCAGAACTCCAATTGGGCTCTATAATATATCACAACAACCATAAGACTCATGAATTTAATTTGGTATAAGAGATTTACTGAGTTCAGGTGTACGTGACACAGTACAAAGGCAAAAATAGCCCTTGTAGTTTGCCAAATCTCAACCATTCATGTTATCTTTTGCTATCCTTTAACTTTTAACACCATGATAACATTAAATTCAGTTAATTTTGCCTTCAAATCATCTTTGATCCTTCAATTGTTAGATTCCAACAACTCATGAAAGTCATGTTTATTCAACACAACTTCACTTCTTTCAATCAAAAGCTAACATAATTAATCCTTCTAACCAATTAACAATCATTTTCATTTTACTTTGATCCATATTTTTGTTAGCCCTAAGGGCTTTCTCCTATGTTTTAAGTTATGACAAATATTGGTGTGAACTAACTTGTGTAATCTATATATGATAGGACATGTTTGGCCTCTATATTGGTGTGAACTAACTTCTAAGGCATTCAGATATGATTGTTAGGTAACTCTTCAGTAATGGAATTCAAGTACAGAAAATAAAAAAGAAGATCAAAATATATGAGGTTGCATACCAAGAAATCCTTATAGAAGAACTTTAGACTGGGAAGTGTTATTAAGGTATTTCTTGTAATTCCTATGTCTCTTTACCTTTTGATTCAATTGATTTTTACCTTGAAGCACACAAAGAAAAAGATTTCAAAGTTTTGAAAATCTTAGAATTTTGGATTAAGTAGTTTGGATATTTTTGCATCTAAAAGGTTTGTCCAAAATCCTGTAAACAATGTTGAAATGTTTCTACCTGGAAAAATGCCATTTTGGACTTACCTTTTGGATGCATCGTTATCCGAAATTTGAGTCCAAAATACGGGTGAATTTAACAAAAAAATTATAGCCGTTTTATAGCCGTTGGTACTTCTTTTTTTGGCTCTATAAATAGCTTCTAAACAAGATTAGACACAAGATTTTTGTGACATTCTTCTAAGAAACACAATTGCTCATCAATTTACAAAAATCACCTTTTATCAAGTGCTTCAAAGTGAATTCATTTTGTGTTAAAGGTAAAAGTGTTTGTACTTTATACTTTAGTGAACATTTGCTTAAATAAGTGAGCTTTTACTGTTCTATTGATATTTAATCTCCTTTGTAGTACAAGGTTGTGGTGTAAAACCCATTTAGGGTGAACTTTGTTGCGATTGTTTGATTGAGAGGTTTTGGAAAACCTAGTGTGGTGATCCTCTCCTGTATGTGGTACAATTTGATTTCATTAAGTGGAGTAAATGAAATATGGTTAAAAATCCTTAAGTGTGAGCTTAAGGTAGTGGACATAGATCTTAGTAGATCGAACCACTATACATTCTGTGTCTCATTTCTTTTCATAAGTTATTAATTGCTTCGTGTTTCTTTCTTTGTCTAAATCTGGATATATTTTAAAGAGTTCTTGAATAACTTTCTTTTCATCATAAAGTCGGTCCAAGAAACTTGAAGATCTTTATTATTCTGTATATCAGACGAGTAAAAAATTTTTAGCTTGCCAAAAACTTTATTCAACCCCTCTCTAAGGTTTTTCATTTGGTATCAGAGCGTGGTCTATATATTCGTGGTTTCACTACCTTGTAGAAAATATCTTCATGGCAAGCTCATCTTCTCTTTCATATGTTGAAGGATCTTCAAATTCGACTTCCTTTGTTCTATGGAAACAACTATACATTCTGAAAAAATAGAATGAAAATTTATGTGTGTTCTATCAACTTTGAATTATGGAGTTTGATACAAAATGGTCCTTTTATTCCGTTAAAAGTTGTTGATGTCAGAGAATAACCTAAACAGAATGGGGAGTTTAGTGTTGAAGATAATTCTAAGATAACTTTAAATTTCCAAGGTATGAACATTTTATACTGTGCACTAGATGGGACTGAATACAACTGTGTTAGTGGTTGTGATTCAGCCCATGAAATGTGGAGATTACTTAAAGTCACCTATGAGGGGACAAACCAAGTCAAAGAATCAAAACTGGGGCTTCTAATTCATGATTATAAATTATTCACAATAAAGCTGAATGAAAGCATCACTGATATGTTCACAAGATTCACTAATATCTCAAATGGTCTCAAAGCCTACGAGAAGGTTTATTCCCTTGGGGAACAAAATCGAAAAAATTTAGATTCCTTACCAAAAAGCTGGTAGTCTAAAACTCTTGCAGTGGAAGAATCCAAGGATTTAAAATCCTTACCAACCGAAAAGCTGATCGGATCTCTTCTAATACATGAGATGAAACTTAAAAGGTTTCAAGAATATGATGATCATGATAGAGGTAAAAAGGGAATAGCATTGAAAGTTGAAAATGAAGAAGAAGAAACAAGTCTATCGGAAAGCAGTGAGGGTATGGAAATGGACAATGAAGATTTGGCTATGATAGTAAAAAAATTCAGAAGAGTGTTCAACAAAGGGAACTACAAAAGAGGAAAGAAGTTCATGAGAAAGAAAGGACAAACTCCAACATTCAAACCTCAATGTTATGAATGTAAAAGCATTGATCACTTCATTGCCGATTGTCCTGTCGCAAAAGGTAAGGAAGGAAGAACACTTAGAAAGAAGAAAGACCTAAAGACAAAGAAAGGTAAAAGATTGATGGGAACTTGGGACGTAAATAGAACTGAGTTTGAAGATGAAGATTCTGAGAATGAAACTGCCAACATATACTTCATGGCCTTGGAAAACGAGGTAAACTCTTCTACATCTAATTTCATGTCTAATTTGCTTATATCTATGACTGAAAAGCATGATGATAATAATGGGCTGTTAATTAATATATTTCATGAATTAAAAAAACTGTCCAAAAAAATAAAGAAATGAAATTGAAGATTAACTGTTTGATGGAAGAGAATGAAATTTTGTTAAATGGTAACAAAATGTCTCTTGAGTCATATATGAGTGCTATTATTGAAAAGGATGTGATCATGACTACTTTGCAATATGCATCTCTGGAAAATAGAAATTTGTGTGATAAAATTCAAACTCTTGAAAGTACGGTTAGCACTTTTAATAACATGAAAAATAGAGTCAATGATCTTACCACTTGTATTGAAAAATTCATAAATGGTAAGAGTAATATGAAAATTTACTCGGAACTCAACATCAAGTTGGAAACTAAAATGGCTTAGGATATAGACATGAGAATAGGGACAAAATTTACAAGCCTAGATTTGTTAATGCTGGAAATCGAAATGGCTTAGGATATAGACATGAGAATAAGGACAAAAATAACAAGTCTCAATTTGTTAAATCTGCCTTATGTTACAGAACACACAAAGCTTACATATATTGTGAAAAATCAGGACATATAATTTCAAGATGTCTTATTAAAAGAAAAGTGGAATCCGGTGGAATAACATTCTGGAAAATCAAAGGAAATATTACTAACCTTCATGGACCCAAGAAAGTGTGGGTACTAAAAATCATTCCTCCTTCTCATGTATAGGCACAGTCTTTGAGCTTTACCAAGTAGTTCTTGGACAGTGGTTGTTCAACACACATGACTAGAAACACAACTTTGTTAGATGATATACAAACTACAAATGAAGGATTCATTACATTTGGAGACAAGAAGAAAAGAAAGATTATTGGCATTGGTAATATTGGTAAAGGTTCCTTAACCATTATAAAACAAATATTACTTATTTATGATTTGAAATATAACTTGCTTAGCATTAGCTAACTATATGATAATAATTGCAAAGTTATTTTTGAAAAGGATTCTTGTTCAATAATGGACAATTCAAATCTTGAAACAGTCTTTACTGCTAAACATATTGGAAATGTATATGTGTTCTATCTAAATGACCTTATAGCTAATGGTATTAGATGCCTATCAGTACATGACAATGATGGTTATTTTTAGCATAGAAGATTAGGTCATGTATATTTTGATTTTCTAAATAAACTGTCTTCAAAAGAGCTTGTTAGGGGACTACCAAAAATGAAGTTTGATAAAAATAAAATTTGTGATGCATGCCAATTTGGAAAACAAATCGAAACCTCTTTTAAACCCAATAACATGATTTCAACCTCAAAACTTCTCAAATTAATTCATATGGATTTGTTTGGACCAATGAGGATTGTTAGTCTTGGAGGTAAGAAGTATGCATATGTTCTAGTTGATGATTTTTCTAGATTCACTTGGATTTTATTTCTTGGACAAGAGGATGAAGCCTTTTCTGAATTTTCGAAACTAATTATACACGTCCAAAACTCTATTAGATGCAAGCTGATTTCTGTAAGAGTGATAATGGTAAAGAATTTTGCAACAATGAATTTACTCACTTGTGTGATGAAAATGGAGTCTTTCACAATTTTTCAGCAGCAAAAACTCCTCAACAAAATGGTGTTATTGGGAGGAAAAATCGAACTTTGTGAAAATGGCTAGATCAATGCTTTGTGAAAATGCCATTCCAAAATATTTTTGAACTGAAGCTGTTAATATAGTTTTCTGTATAGTAAATCGAGTTATGTTGAGACCATTTTTAAGAAAAACACCTTTTGAACTTTTGTTTGACAAAACTCCATCAATCACTTATTTCAAAGTGTTTGGATGTAAATATTTTATCCTTAATACCCGATACAATCTTGGAAAATTTGATAGCAAATCTGATGAGGCTATATTTCTTGGATACTTTTCCAACAAAAAGGTATATAGAGTGTACAACAAAAGAACTCTTTGTGTGGAAGAATCCGTGCATGTTGTATTTGATGAATCTAACATCTATGCTTCAAAAAGAGATGATGATGATGTAGGAAGTTCAAAAGAAGTTAAATTAGATCAACTCAAAGCTCCACCGCTAGATACATATGCAAAAGAAGAAGAAATTGAAGAGCTACAACCTAAACAAGGAAAAGAACAAATTAAGGATTCTACGAATTAACAATTGCCAAAAGATTGGAAATACAAAACAGGTCATCCCAAAGAACAAATCATTAGTGATTTAACCCATGGAGTTAAAACTAGACAGTATTTCATTGACAAATTTGCTCTTCTCTCAAATATAGAACCTAACTGTATTGATATAGCATTGCATGATGAATTTGGGATTATTGCTATGCAAGAAGAATTAAACCAATTTGAAAGAAATCAAGTTTGGAAACTTGTCACTAGACTTCTTGATCGTCCTGTTATAGGTACCAAATGAGTATTTAGAAATAAACTTGATAAAAACAGAGCTGTGATTAGAAATAAAGCAAGATTAGTCACCCAAGGATTTAATCAAGAAGAAGGTATTGATTATGATAAGACATTTGCTCTTATTTCTAGACTAGAATCCATAAGAATGCTTCTTGCTTTTGCATCCTTCAAAAATTTCATGCTCTATCAAATGGAAGTGCATTCCTAAATGGTTTTATTGAGGAGGAAGTATATATTGAACAACCTCCTGGTTTTATTCATGAGCACTTTCCAAATCATATTTTCAAACTTTCTAAAGCTCTTTATGTATTAAAGCAAGTTCTAAGAGCTTGGTATGAGAGACTTAGTGGTTTCTTGATTCCAAAAAGTTTTTCAAGAGACTTGATTGATACCACCTTATTCATCAAATTTGATAATTCTGGTGATCTACTAATTGTTCAAATCTATGTTGATGATATCATTTTTGGTGCTATTAACGACTCTTTATGCAAGATGTTTGCTAAGACTATGTAGTAAGAATTCAAAATGAGTATGATGGGAGAACTAAGCTTCTTCCTCTGACTGCAAATTAAGCAAACCAAGGATGGGATCTTCATAAATCAAGCTAAGTATGCTAAGGAGTTGCTCAAAAGGTTTGGAATGAATGAACCAAAAGAAATCTGCACACCTATAAGTACTTCTGTAAAACTTGATCAAGATTAAAAGGGTAAGAAAGTAGATGAACATAAGTATAGAGGTATGATTGGAAGCCTACTCTATCTTACTGCTAGCCGACCAAATATTATGTTTTTAGTATGTCTTTGTGCTTGTTTTAAATCTTGTCCAAAAGAATCATATCTATATGCAGTAAAACACATACTCCGATATCTAATTGGCATATATGATTATGGCGTATGGTATCCTCACACTAACATATTTGATCTTATAGGATACACTGATACAGATTATGTAGGCTGTAAAGTTGAAAGAAAAAGTACTAGTGGCTATTGTCAATTTCTTGGACACTCTCTTATGTCATGGCACATAAAAAAACAGGCTTGTGTATCCTTATCCACTCTTGAGGCTGAATACATTGCAGCGGGCAGTTGTTGTGCTCAAATTTTGTGGATGAAGAATACGTTTCTAGATTTTAGTCTTAACTTTAATTGCGTACTTGTATTATGTAACAATACAAGTGCTATCAATCTAACAAAAAATCTTATTCAACATTCTAGGATAAAGCATATAAAAGTTATACATCATTTCATCCGAGACCATGTGCTCAAGGGTGATGTGTGTGTTGAATATATTTCAACTGATAAATAACTTGCAGATATCTTCACTAAACCTCTAGCTAAAGAAAGATTCAACAATCTGAGAAGATGTTTGGGAATTATAAAAATCTGATATCTAACCTTTTGGCATAAGCCTTATTTATTTTGCAGGATTAGTAAAGAAAAAGTTTTTGGAAATATTGTTTGTTTCCAAAACACACCTAAAACTATTTGGACGCAATATTTAAGTCCAAATCCTACATCCAAAATGCATTTATGAAAAAGTCTCATTTGGATAATTATTTTGGGTTAGGTCAAAATCTAAAACATTCTTTTCTATATATATACTCTATATTTTTCCTTATTCCAATTTTTGAATTTCAAAAAGTTGGTTTGCACGTTTCTCTAAGCTTCTGTGAAAAATTTATCTTATCAATGCACTTTATATCATATTTCTCCAGACATTCAAAGCACTCTGATTTTTTTATCAAAACCCTTGTAACCGATTCTTTCAAAAGTCTCTGTGTTCTTCTTCTTCAAAGAAAACTGCCAGTCCAAAAAGAAATAGCCCTAATCTTACGAATGGCAAAAACAAAATCTTCTACACCAAAACTAAAGAAGGGGCACAAAACGTCTCCAAAGATGAAGAAAAAGAGTTTAACTTCAAGCAAAGTGAAAGGGAAAGAAGTCTCTCCTCAACTGGACTTCTCGGCATCTCACTACGACTCATCAAAGTCTTCTCCAGAATAAGTGAGTTTTGGAAATCAGGTACTCCGTTTCATAGACTCTAAATGTGAAACTGATTATAATGACTAGGTTTTAAGGAACAGAATAGTTATTTCTGGATACCGTACAAATCCTTTGGCCTTTCTAAATCTTTTAAATGTATTAGATATGTCTAAACACATTGGATGGGATAGTCTGCTTTCTGTTGATGAGAAATTTTTTACTCCACTTGTTTGGGAATTTTATGCTAATTTAAGAAAAGGTCATCTTAATGAAACTAGGGGAGGTTTCTGTTGGGGATATGCCCTAGAGTCAATTTGTACTTATACTATTGTCATTATGTTTTATATAATAATATGAGACTTTCCTTTCCATGAATAATGAGTTTTGTTTTGTGGTCATCAAGTACGTGACTTGATAGTAAAACCCTACAATGAATACGATGACTATTCTAAAACTGTCCCTGATCGATTATTATTATTGGAATAATAGTAAATTAAGATTAGTATGTTTGTGACTTGATGGCTATGTTTTACTGGCCATGGATATTTGTGATATCGAGTCAAGACATAAATAAATGTTAGAGAACATTGTATTGGACATGACCCACTGTGAAAGTACTTCATGGAATATGTCATAAGTACTTTCTAGCCATAATAATATTGAAAGTCCTTCGACCTAAATTCATCATAGTTTCCTACTTGATAAATTCTATATTTTGACATTGTCTAAAGTTGTCTTTAACCAGATAATAAATTAGACTACTGTTGGATATAGAATAAATCAAGGAGAGGAATATGATTGATTGTGAAGGAATTTGTCCCTCTCAATTATGGGAGAGATATCCATGGGCCCCTTGATAAGTTAGACTGTTAAAAATGCATGGCCATGCTCAAATATATCAATCTAAGATATTGATATCATTTGTTTGAACAGTCTACTATGAAATCAAGAAATAATTGATTGAGCTTAATAAGGATGACATGCTCCGTGCCTTATGCTTAATCTGGATATCGTGTGACAAAAGGACTAAATATAAAATTATGGTTTGGTTCAAAGAGATCACCGATCTTCATTTAACCTGGATAGTTATAATGTTTTGCTAGAAACAGCTTATAACTTGTGGGCCATTTAAATATTATTTAGGCACACTGTCAGTGTTAAATGAACCAATAGGGTCACACAATAAGCGAACCTGTTAGGTTATTTTTCTGGTGACCAGATTTGATGAATCTGGAAATATGTCTAAGTTAATCGTACTTAGAAAATTTACCAGATATAATGAATCTGGAAATATGTCCACATTCGATGTATCTGGATGATGTCCAGATTATAAGAATTTGACTCGGTAAATTAATTAGTTAAATTACCGAGATAATGGCAGAATCTTATCATATCAGTTTTAATTTAATTTGAATTTAAATTAGAATATGATAAGATATTATTAGGGTTAGCCTCTAAGAGGTTCGGGGGGTTTTTAAGAAAACTATAACCATCTTTTCAATAGTCCAATTTTTCGATTGAGAACATTCGTGCCATTCTCTACCAGAAGAGAAAAAAAAAACCTCTCAAACCCTAGGTGCTAGCACTCCCCGGGTATCGAGTGAGTTCGCGGTGTGTATCCGATAGAGGACGTTCACATACTGTAGCATCTTGTGATTGTTCGGGTTGAACGTACAACAGCGCAATCAGAATCGAAGGATTTCGATTACAGCAACCAGAGGTAATTCTTAAACCTTAGATCTTCTTAATCGTTTACTTGGGTCCTCAGGAGGGATTTGTGAATGTTTTCCGCGTTTAGGAGTCCACAAATTCTAACAGTTTCATGATTCGATGGTATGTGTCAAGAGTTCAGGGAAAGCATATTGAGTTTGATCACCGTTTGTTAAATAGGATCTGTGATGTGAGGGACACTAAAATTTAGTACTTTGAGTTGAACAAATTTCCAGAGGGAAATAATATATTTGATTTGAAGAAATTTGAGGAAATTATTACTGGAGGGATGAGTTTTGGGAACTCTGGTAATAGAAGTAACAAATGGCTTAATGGAGTTGGAAGAATTCTGCACCATATGATTTTTACTATGGTGGTTCCGAGCTACGGACATAAGACCTCCATCAGCATTCTACAAATGGTAATCATGTTGGCCCTAGCAGAGGATAGGCAAATAAACTTTGGTTTTTTAGCTACCAAATTAATGCTGCAATCAAGGAATACATCAAGCAATGCTCTGCCTTATGGAAATTTGTTATCTAGAGTGTTCAGTCATTTTCATTTTGATTTAAATTCTGTTCCTAGTGATCCAACAAAGATGAATGTTTACAGCTTTGACTCATTTGAAAGAATGGGTTATGTGAGAATGGGTAATGAATGGAAGCTGCTGAGAGACACTGAGGATAAAGAAAGAAAAAAATTTGATAAAAATTAAAGCTAAAGGAAAGTTTGTTCCTGTTGTTGGATTATTGGGCCTAAATTAGTCATATTTTTACTAGTTATTTGAGACTATTTTGTGATACATTTTGTTCAATAACTGGTCATATTCTTTCATATTTGAGATTTTACCATTGGAAAGGTATTTTGTCCATTATTTCAGATTTTAGGGGTAAAATAAGATAAAAACATCGCAAAACGGAACAGAGGTAACGCTGACCAGGACAGGGGAACCGGCGCCGGTCAGGATAGGGGAACTGGCACTGGCCACATGTTGCTGACATGCACTTCGAAGCGACGGAAAAATCATTTGAACAGAGCTAAATAGAACCAAACTGACGCCGACTGGGAGGCTAGAGACGGCGCCGACTGCACTCTATAAAGATTGGAGCGAAAATCAAGAAAAATCAGCGAATGGACAAAGAAACAGATCACAACTAGCACTGGCTATAAGGCTGTAGGCAGTGCCAGCTGTGCCCTGATGTTGAGGTGGTGCCTCAATTTTTGCACGCGAATTTTGGTAATTTGCAGAGTTTTAGTATTTTTCTACTTCTAGTCGGCCAAAAACCCTAAACCAATAAATTTAGGCACTTCCTAAGCCTATAAATAGATGAAAAACACAAGAGAAATGGGGGAAATTCATAGATCAAAATAGAAAATCACACAAATCAAGGAGGAATTCTACTAAATCAATGAGGATTGTGCAAGAGGGTCTACAAAGGAAGAAGAATGAGGCTTGTCTATGAGTGCTTTCTTTTTCTTGAATAATGATGTATTAATTATTTTATTTTAATTTGACATTGTTTTAGGTATTCATGAGTTTTAGAGTTATGTGATCTTTTGATTAATTGATTGTTCTTCTTGGTATTTAATTATTTTTGCTTATTATGAGATTAATTGGTTATTTCTTTTCATTAACTTACTAGACCAAAAGGGTTGATGGTAGTCTCAATTTATTGATTTCATATTTATTGGCTGTTAACTTACTAGACTAAGGGGGTTAATTACTGAGGATTGAGTAATTAAAAGTTAAATAATGTTTGCCAGGCCAAGGATTCAATGATTAATTTCATGATTGAAATTTGCCAGACCAAGGAGATTTAATCAAGGATTGTGTTTAATGCATCTTTTGGATGAATTAGTTGAGACAAGCCAAGTGATGCTCATTTATCTAGAAAATTGTGATTTCATGGATTAACCAAAGAAGTGAATCGACCTTAATCCTTCATGATGCCAAGAGAATGATTAATTATGATAATAGTTAGGTACCTTAAGATCATGTTTGTCAAAACAATGGTTTAAGTTACATAATTCTCCATCCTTGACATGTATATATTATATTATTATATTATTTTTCTTTCTACTCTGTTTCACTTTATTGAGTCGATTAAACAATGAAAAAAAAATGATTAATGCATACTTGTTCCTTGAGGATCGACACTCGTTTGAACCCTTTGCTATGTTAATGATGAGTATGCTTACTTATATGTGTAATTTGGGGTTAAAGTTTTAATTTAGACTTGATTGGGAATATACTTATTTTTACATAATTTTTATACCCAAATAAATACGCATCGCTGGAACAAAAAGAAAGTTTGAAGATGATCTTTAGGCAGAATCCTCTGCTAAGGGTAAAGAAAAGGATGAGGGATTATCTGTGAGCATATGGGATGCCATCCACTCACTAGCTGTGAAATTGGATAATCTTAGTTCTGAGCTTCAAAGTCTTAGAAACAGATTGGCTACAGTAGAAAAGACTGCAAAAATAGATGCACCTGTGTCTACTCCAATAATGTCCGCTCAAGAAAAGGAAACAAGAGATGAACCTGTCATTGAAAAAGAAACTGATCTGCTTGCTGCGGAGGAAGAGCATGCTACTGAGCAAACCCAGAAAAAATCTCCAATTAAGGAAATTGTAGCTCCTTCTGCATCTTCTAAACCACATGTCTCATCTGGAAAGAGACAAAAGCATGTTGTGATGAAGAGAAAATCCAATCGGATTGTTGGTCAACACTCTAAAAAGGGTGCCGGTTCAAAAACTGAAACCATTAACATCTTCTAAGAAGACCAGTTGGGTAGAATGATCTTCAGTTAACATCATAACCAATTTACTTTCTACAAATTGAACAATTTACTTTCCTATTTTTAGATTATGCACAAGGATAATTGCTTATTTTCTGCATATTGCTTAAATTCTGACTATTTTCTATCTATCTATATTCTATTTCTGCTTCCTTTCTATTATTACTCTTTTTGATTGATGACAAAAGGGGAGAAAAAGATTAGAGTGTATGAATGATTGGGATATTGTATTGGTTAAGATATGAGATTGAATTGATTTGAATATGAACTATTTATGTTACATATGAACTTATCTGATATGTATTGAATTGATCTAAACTGTATTAATGGCTGGGATATTGGTTAAGATATGAAGGGGGAGAAGATATTAGACTGATCTGAATGACTAGGAAGATATGAACTGATATGATACTGTTTTGGAAATTGTTAATGTTGCTGCAATGACTGGGAAGATATTAGACTGCTATGAATATAATATGATATGATGCTATTTGGGAAAATGTTTACTTTATTGGATATGATTATTGAAAAATGATTGGAAGTTTTTGCTTGGAATGTTGGGATAATTTTTTGCTAAACTTCTGCTTATAATACAGTTTGCTTGATTTGATTTTCTTTATGAACTGCTTGATTGATCATCTCTGATTTCAGTTTATTGTCACTCAAATTTTTTTTTATCCAAAAGTATTCTCTTCATAATGAAGGTATCTTTGAGACTAATATGAGAAGATGTGGATATGATTCTGTGACAAAATCAAACATTCAGTCAGATGGATTTTTTTCTTTATGTTTAAAATTCTTAATCTGAAAAATCCATTATCCTGTGCATTGTGTTAGGGGGAGTTTTAGACTCATATTTTCTTGATCTAAAAATCTTTCTCTAAGAATCATACTATTTTGACACACATTTTTGGTCATCCAAAACCCGTATCCATAAAGGTTTCATACATACTTTCACAAATGGTTTGGACATACGTTTTGGACATACAAAATTGAATTCAGTTTTTTTTCTTCCTTCTCAGTTTGAAATATTCATATAGGCACATATTAAGAGGGAGCATCTCATCATATAACTTGCCTACTATATATCCTTTATTTATTGAATCATTATCTCTTTTTGAATAGTCATAAGGACATAAATATAGGATAGGCCATAGGTCCATAAGGTAGTGGACCTAGATCTTGGTAGATTGAACCACCATACATTCTGTGTCTCATTTACTTTCATAAGTTATTAACTGCCTCGTGTTTCTTTCTTTGTCTGAATTTAGATATATCTCAAAGAGTTCTTGAATAACTTTCTTTGTCATCATAAAGTCAGTCCAAGAAACTTGATGATCTTTATTATTTTGTATATCAGACGAGTCAAAAAATTTTAGCTTGCCAAAAACCTTATTGATCCCCTCTCTAAGGTTTTTCAATTTCATCAACCAAGATCAACCATGCAAGCTACCATGAAAAACCCATTCCATTATCACATAAAAACAACATCCATAGATCTTCTAGGCAGCTGACACATATAGACAAATAAAAAGTTCATCAACAAAGTTTATAAACCCTAGCTTTTGATCCAAACTTAAGACATGAAAATCATATTTTCAAGTTAAAATTGATATCATAATGTTCACCATTCACCCAACAACAACTTTAATTCAAGCAAGGTAGGGTTTTACCTTGTTTTTAGAGCTTTTTTGTGTGATTTACTCCAATAACCTCTCAAGAAGTCACACACTATACCAATAACACACACTAGCTACCTTTCTCTTTCCTTTTACTATTTTCTTTTGATTTCTTTTCTCTTATTTTTCTCCCCTTGAGGCTGCCAAATTTTTATGGCTGTATAATAGCCTTCGCACCACCATTTCTCATCAGATTTTGGCCAAGGAATTTTTAATTCAATTAATTATATGGTGGAATTCATGTAGGTATGTTCCAATCACAAATTTACACACCATTTTCCTTGATTTTTCTTCCTCAATAATTTTTCTCTTCTTTTCACTCTTGTGGCTGTTGATTTTCTGGCCAATTTTCAACCATTCCACCGCCATCTTCATGTCAAAATATTGGCCAAATAAATTGCTCAAGGCATTAATTGAGGGGCTCCACAAGTGATGTGTTCCAATCATAATTAAACACATAATTCTTCTATTTATTTTATAATTCTTTCATTCCATGTATCTTGCATGATTTCTTCATGAAGCCTCTCATAAGTTGACACATGTTCATGGCTACCAATGACGAAATGCCACACGTCCAAATTTTCGATTGCATTTTCACTTTTTCCTAAAAAATGAAAAAAATCAGGTCCGAAATGAAAAAAATATTTTACTTTGCCATTCAACTCCAAAAATTCCACAAAATCCATTGGTGATACTAAAATTCTTTAATTATTTCTTAGTTTTGTTAAATTCATGGTCAAAGCCATGAGTGCGGTCAAAATGACAAAAATACCCCCGATAACCCGAATATCACGATTCACACCAAAACGTGTATTTCATTGCATTGTTCAATTTTCCTTCTCAGTGTACCTGTAAATTCTGATTTTATTAACAATAGTAGCCTTCCGAAGATTTAGGGTACGTGTAGAACAAATCCAATAATTACATCCACGTCTCGACAAAATGTTATTATACCAAAATATTCGCTTTGTTATACTGATCATCTTTTGTTCTGGCCATTGAAATAAATTCTCATCTTTTTATGCAAGTAGTAGCTAATCAAGGTTAAAATACAGGGTATACACAAAAAACATGTAACACAAACAATAATCCATGTGGAGGATCAAGCCAACCTTTAAACAATGATTGAAAGCCAAAAGAGTATTAAGAAGTGCTCAAAATGACCAACATTTCATTTGAAAGATGAAGGAAACCCAGAGAAATGGAATGGAGGTCCAAGGAGTAGGTTTTGAAGCACAACAAAATGGGGGACGGCGAGAAGACTAAAGTCAGCGCCGGCCCAAAGCCCCGAATTGGCACCGGCTTGAAGCTGGCGTGTGTTCTATCTTTGACAAAATACAGCCGGCAACAGCTTTGCATGCTAGAACCGGCACTGGCCCTAGTCGGGCTAATCTCAACCTTTTTGCTATTTTTCGTATTTTCAGCCTTTTCACTGGTAATTTAATTTTCAAGACTTTTATTATATTTTAACCTATTTTAAGGCATGTAATAGGGCCTAAAAACTTTAATTAAGGCCATCTATATTCTATGCTTGTTTGCTAATTAGTTAGGGCAACTTTGGCCTATAAATACCCTATTATAGTCTCTTTTGTAATAGAATTCAGAATTTAGATTTAAGACTCCAAAAAGATTGAATATTGAATTCTTGGAGAGGAGAATTCCTTCTTAGTTCTTCCTTTCAAGACCAAGTAAAGGAATTAGACCCACCTTTGTTTAGAGTCTCTAAAATTCTTAGGTTAATCCAACTTTTTTCTTTATCTTGGGTATTGGATAGATTTATTCTTACCTAGTGTTCTTGTTGGGAAACATAGAAAGGTGCCTACTTTTTTCCATCCCACTTATTCTTGAATTCTTTATAGATTCAATGATGTTTGGGTATTAAAGTAGTTGGCTAAATCCTATTAGAATTTGGGTTATAGTTGTTCATTCACCTAAGGTTCTTATTTTGTGAGTATTTTGATAGAGAATTGGATGACCAATTCTTGGGTCTTGTTCTTGAGTATAATTTCCAAGTTTTATTGCTCCTGAGCTCGTATCACTTGGTTTGCATATGCATGCTTGCTTTTCTGCTCCAACTTTGATTCTTATCAATTTTAATAGCAGTTAAGTTGGCCATTCTGAAAGCACCGGTGCAGTTGCCATCTTTGAACATCGATTTCTTTAGATTGAAGTATATTCTGTGAATGTTTAATTGTCCTTTATAAGCTAGAGAGCTATTTATGCCATTCTTTTTTTTTTATCCACTACTTTTTGTATTTATCTTTTGAGTATTCTTATTTGCAATCTATGCATTACTTTCAAATGGCACTTGGTAGGAAAAGAATGCAAAGAAAGGGGTGAAATGTAGGGCGATGCGAAAGCCAATCAAACAACGACTCCGAGGATCAACCATTGAATTCACCCTCAATAGAAAATTAGTATTCTCCAAATACTAGCTAGAGAGCAGTGGTCACAATGTTCAAATTCTAGAGAAAGCTTCTAGCCAGAGATTTATTTTAAGCAAGTGGAGTCAAATTACTTACAATGAGCGAATTGTGCCATCACTCCTAATGACCAATTTGAGTCTACTCCGGCTCACGAGAATGTGCAAACATCTAACTTATCTTCAGCTATTAATACACCACCACAGGGTAAGATTGAATGTTGGATCTATTTAACAAACGGTGATAAAACATCCACCTACCACAAGGGATGTATAGTACACTAAGTGGGTAGTAAGTATTAAATTTATTTGTCCAATTATAGATAGAGGTTGTATTTTATGCGTATTATATTGATTTGGTAATTTTTATAGGAAAACTATAGAAAGAGTACAAATGGGACTGCAAATATAATTCAATTATAAGAGCAAAATAGGGGGGAAAAGCCAATAACAGTTATAGATACTCGATGGAAGAAGTTCGAAATGGGCATATCTCTCGTGATTTCATAAAAGAGGAGCACTACAATGAGTTCCGAGCATATTGGGATAGTAATCCATTCAAGAAAATTTCAAAGACTATGTCAGCAAACAAGAGTGTTTTGGGAGCCTAAAATCATTTAGAATGATCTATCCCAACAATTGTACACAAGAGAAAGCTTTTATAATATATAGAATTTTCTTTTAATTCATCACTTGAAATATATTTGTAATTATTGTTCTTATATATAATACATTATAACTTCCATTTTATGAAGATTTCGTAGGAGGAGAAATATCATAGAGAATATTTGCAGATGGACATTTATGTCTTCACTCACACAACAAACACTGAAGACGAGGTTAAGTAAGTGCTAAAAAGAGAAAGACTAATGTTAGAGGGGAAAGAGGAGTTGCCAGAGGCGCAAATACTTGTCTTTATTGACAAGCTATCTGAGGACATATACACAAGTATCGTATCCACTGAAATACGCAAGATCAACATATTTATACTTTTGGTTTTACGAGATCTAATATGATTATAGTGTTATTTTAATGGGGATCCACCGAAATTATTGTTTCCACAATATTAACTAGAAATCAATGCTTTAGTACTCAAAACATAAAAATATTTAGTGATAATTTGCTTTGGAGTTCTTTAGTTTTTTCCACCCTAAGTGTTCTAGAAACATAAAAATAGAAGCATCTGGATTTAGGGAATCGGCCATCTAAAATTTGGAGAGACTTAGTTTTTTTTTTTTTTAACTTTTAAACATGGTTGATGGATTTTGGCAATTGGCAAACAAATTTATTGTCTGTATAAAGTCCATAAAAGTAATAGAGGCATGCGGGTTTGCTACCAAGTATGTATAAAGTAGCATTTGGAGTCAGTCCTAACTTTCTAATTGATGCTACAAATTGCCCCTAGAAGTCTGTAAATGTAATTTCTCATTGGTCACATGAACCACGCTACCACGTTTGCAATTTTTGACACTCTGGGGTATCTTCTATTTTACTAGCATGCATAAGTTTTGTTATTAGGTTATTATTCATACTATAGTGTTTTCATTGTCATAGCCAAGGAACCAAGAGGAATTGCAAAAGGAGACAAAGCTAATAACAAATCAAACACCTGAAGTGGAGCAACCACAACTAGTTAACAAGGTTGATGTTCGGTTGTGAGTTGTAGGACCACCAAAAAAGGGTACTACAGTCTACTACATTGGATCTCTTAGTTTAAGTTGCCTAGAGAAATCTACTACATACAAGTCATACTTTTCATCTTGTTTGTCAGCATAATCTACAAAATATGTCGAAAGGTCAGAATTGCAAAGTATTGACGAATCATTATACAAGGTTATAATGAACTATGAGAAGCAAATGAACACTTGCAATTTGAGATGAAATCCTTAATATCAGAAGTCAAGGAACTCAAGGGTTAGGATGCTTCACAAGCTGGTTCTTGAATTAATTTCATATTTTGGACTAATGAAGTAAAAATATTATTTTAAACTTATAACAAATTGACTTTTTCTATTATTTGTTCCACATAAGAGTTTGTGTGAATTATGGATATTGATGTACTTTCAATATAGATGTATGACTTTTGATATAGAAGCTTGTTTGTATGTATGCTTAATGTACTTTCAATATGGATATGATAGTGGTACAATCTGTTGGTACATACCAACCGAAATTTACAAGTGCTTACCAACAAGCAATCTGTTGGTATTTACCAACACAAATTTGCTGGTGCTTACCAATAGATTTATCTATTGATACATACTAATAGAAATCACCAACACAAATTTGTAGGTGCTTACCAACACGTACCAACAGAAATCACCAACACAAATTCGCAAGTGCTTACCAACAGATTAATCTGTTGGCACATACCAACAGCAATCTGTAAGTTCTTTCCAACAGATTGCAGTTATTAAGTAACAATAATATTTACAAATTTGGATATAAAAAATCATATAAAAAAAGCACATTCCCATTCGAGTTTAAATTAAAACGTTAACACCAAATTACATATATGAGCAACCGTACTCATCATTAAGCATAGCATAGGGTTTAAAACGAGTATTGATCCTCAAGGAACAAGTATGCAGTAATCACTTTTCTTTCATTGTTTAACTGACTCAATAAAGTGAAAAAGAATAAAAAAGAAAAGAGAATAAAATAAAAGAATATATACATGTCAAGGATGGAGAATTATGTAACTCAAACCATTATTTTGACAAACACAACCTTAATATACCCGATCATTATCATAGCTAATCATTCTTTTGGCATCATAAAGGATTAAGATAGATTCACTCTTTTTTAATCCATGAAATCACTATCTTCTAGACAAATTAGCATCATATATCCAATCTCAACTAATTCATCCAAAAGATGGATTGAACACAATCGTTGATTAAATCCCTATATCCTGGCAAATTTAAAATATGAAATTAACCAATGAATCTATATTCTAGTAGACATTAATTAACCTTTAATTACCCAGTTCTTAGCAATTAATCCATTTTCCAAGCAAGTTAATAGACAATAAATATGAAATTAATGAATTGAGACCACCATCAACCCCTTTTGAAGCAAGTTAATAGAAAAAATAACAAATTAATCTCATAATCAGCATAAGTAATTAAATACCAAGAATAACAATCAATTAATCAAAATATCAAAGTAACTCTAAAAATCATGAATTCAAAAAAATAATGTTAAATTATAATAAAACAATTAATACATTATTATTCAAGAAAAGAAAACAAAGTTAAAAGAAAGCACTCATAGACTAGCCTCATTCTTTTTCCTTCGTTGACTCTCTTGTACAATCCTCCTTGATTTAATAAGTTCCTCCTTAAACTTCAGTGATTTTGTGTTTTACTTCTTGAATTTATCCATTTGACTTCTTTTTTCCCTCTATTTATAGGCTTTAGACGTCCCTAAATTCATCCCTCTAGGGTTTCTAGTCGAATGGAAGTAGGAAAATACCAAAACTCTAAAAATTACCAAAAACGTTCACAAAAATTGTGGCACTGCCTCTGCACCAGTGCACAACAGGCGCCACCTGTCCTGCCTAGTGCCGTCGCCAGTTGCATTTTGTCTTTCTATCCATTTGCCAATTCTTTTTCGATTTTCATGCCATGTTCTTCCGGGTCGCAGCCGGCACCGCCTCTGGGCTCCCAACCAGCACCAGCTGTGTTCTATTTAGCCCCTGTTTTACCGATTTTTTATCGCCTTAAAGTGCGTGCTAACAGCACATGGATAGCGCCGCTTGTCCTTTCCTGGTCGGCACCGCCTCTAGTCTGTTTAGTGATGATTTTGCCTTATTTTATCCCTAAAATTTGAAATAATGCACAAAATACCTTTTCAAGAGTAAAATCTCAAATATGAATGAATACGACCAGTTATTGCACAAAATGTATCACAAAATGGCCTCAAATAACTAGAAAATATATGACTAATTTAGGCTCTATCTGATGAGACTCTACTTTATCATGGAGGTCAAGATCAAGGAGGGGGAGGCGTGACCATGCAAGGATAAGGACTGGTGACAAGATTTAAGCCCAAGAAGCTTCAAGATGAGTTGCCATTGCACATAGAACCATGCTTGAGGATGGAATAGGGTTAGAAGGTTGAGGAAGCTAGCCAAGAGTTCATTTTGACGACTATCCAAGAAGGACCCTAACAAGAACTAAAGCTGGCAACAAAGACGGACGAAACTCGACCAAAAATGAGGCCTCTAGAGGACGGCCAGCGCCGCCCCGAGCAGCTGAACCAGTGCCGGCTTCATTCTGCTCAACAACGGATTCATTTTGGCATTTGACCGCCTGAGGACAATCTGCAACTGGCGCCGGTTCTATCCTGGGTAGCCGCCGCATTTTTTATGTTTTCTCCGATTTTCTTCAATTTTAATTGCTTGTAAAGACTTATTATGACCCTAAACTGTAATAAAACCTTAGGGATTACTTAGCTAGGGTTAGGGTAGTATAAATAGAACTTTTTGTGATTTGACAACACAATTCACACACTTTAATTCAAATTTAAGAGAATCTTGAGAGGCCCTAGCCTCCTTGTTCATCTTGTTCAAGACCATGCTTAAGCGTTAGTCCTCCTTATGAATGAGTCTATAAATCTTTTAGATAATCCAATGTGGTTTCTTTAAATGGGTCTTAGTTACTTTGTTCTTCTAAGGTTTGTTTGAATTCCATTATTTGTGTGCCTATTTTCCCTATTCTATTTGTTCTTGTTTGCCTTAGTTGCTTCAAGGATATTGGGGTGAGATTATAGTAGAACTTTCTACTTTTCTTGAGGGTCTTTGAAGCTTAATTCCTCAAGGATTTGATAGAAGGTAGGTTGTTACTTCACTTTTTCCTTTTTATCTCTAGAAGAATCTCTGTTTTGGTCCTATTTAGTTGAGCTGAACACATAACCAACCAAACCACTCCCAACATCAAGAAAAAGCCCACACAAGGCCATAGCACTATCACATTCCCCCACACTTAGTTCTTTACTTGTCCTCAAACAAAGTATTAAAGACAAGTAGAAAAACATAAGTTTTCACAAAATCACTCAATCAATTTCAACATAATATTTCCAATGCTTTCTTTATTCAAGACAACAAAACATATTATACAATACCTTTCATAACAAATGCAAAACCTATTTAAGTGAAGAATGACTAGTTGAACCATTCCAACACTTAACATCATTCTCAAACCATTGGAAAAAATTTAGTTAAAAAAAAAAATGCATTCTATAAGCTTACTTTTCATCCACTCTCTCTACTAATTCGAGACATATCATGATTCTACTTAGGTCAAGTAGGACTTTTAAGCTTGTACTGTAAGGCTAAAGGGTTTGTAATGTAGTTGTCAAACGAAGGATATAGGAAAATCAAATATCAAAGAAGATGAGAGTTTGCAAGAAAAGGATAAACAAAATGTACTAATAGATTCCAAACTTTTCTTGTTCTCCTATTACAAAACCAATCAAAAACATATAACCTTATACAGCAATCATATTACAGTTTAAGCAAATCTTGCATTCTTTGCAATTGTTTACCAATGCAGTATGCTTACAATACCAATGAATGGTAGTTGGTAAGCTATCAATAGGTATGATATTTTTTTATATTTACATACTAAGTACCAACTAAATCATTTGTTGGTAATGAGTAATATTTACCAATAGCACAAATATACCAACTAAGGAGTTGTTAGCAAACTACCAACAACATTAATTACCAACTAAACAATCAATTGGAAAAAAAACTAATAAAATTACCAAATAAATAAACAATTCAAAAATTTCCAACAGCTTTACCAACCATGTAGTTAGTTTGTTGGTAATGTAATAAAATTACCAACAGAAAATACTAAACTCCAAAGAAATTTTTACGAATTGAAATTTAATATTACCAAAAGTGAAATTTGTTGGTAATTATCAATAGACTTAAAAAACTCTTGTTGCCAACACTTTGCAACAAGTGTTTTACCCATGGACCAAATTTTGTTAGGAATCTATTGGTAAACTAGTATTACCAATAGAAATTAGACAACTACTAACAAAATTTGATAATTGGTCCTTTTTCTAGTAGTGATAGTCATAGCGAGATCACTTATATAGTAAGAGATACACAAGAAACTATAATAGGCTTTGTGAATGTCTGGAATTAGGTATGAGTATTTGTAAGCCAAGAGTTTGTTTCTTATATTTTTTATTTTTAAGTAATATAAGTTCAAAGTTAGGCTATGGTTACAAGTACATCTTCTTATATGCTTTTTATCTCTTTCTGTTAGGTTTATATTATATTGTGTGTATGGATTGGAATTAGAAGCTTGTTAAGTCAGGATAGAGCTAGCACCGATATTGGTCTAGGAAATCAAGGAAAACCTACCTTGATCAAGTGCATATTAGTTTGTGGAGTAAGTGAGAGGGTAACGAACTTGTCCAAGTTAAACTTGTCAAAATCGAAGGTGTTCAACAGGCAATGGTGTGCTAAAAAGTTGGAGAACTTCTTATGGGACATACAATATAATTCTTAGCTGCTCATATTCCAACTACTGAAAAGGTAACCAACAAAAATATGTCTTCAGTTGTAGATGTCAAATTACAGCAGTGCACATGTGTGGCAGACATGTATCTGCACAAGATTAAGTTTTAGAAGGAGCTTAATGTAGAATTGAAGTAGTAGTTCTTGCTAACCAACACATCCTAGTAAACTTGAGAAGCTCTGAGAAGCCTCAAGCGTACAAGTTCCATGAGAGGCTGTATGAAAGAATTCAACTTATTAATGCTAGATGTCAAGGAGATGTCCTAGAAAGATAAGCTTTTCAATTTTATGTCCAGATTGTAGAGTTGGGCCCAGATGGAGTTGAGATGCCAAGGTGTCTTGAACTTGGCTTAGGCATTGGCTATTGTAAATCATCTGATAGTTTAGAAGGTGATATCTAACTCAAACCAAGGTAAAAAGGCTTAAAAGGACAAGAAGAGAGAAGCCAAAGGAAAAATGTTCCAAAGCAAGGATAACATCCAAAAGAACAAAGATGATGGGTCCAAATCCAATGCAGAGGGCCTTATTTTGCAACTAATTACCATGAGATAGGTGGCAAGAACTACAGGAAACTTAGTGCGACCTAAGTTTAGGAAGGGACGATATGGCTACGCCGAATATGAAGTATTGTAATTGTTGAATGCTTTGTTTGTGGTGAAGATGACTCCCTACCATGTGCTACTATGCTTGAGGACTCACATAAATGGCAATGAGATGCTGGCTATACTGCACTTAGGTACAACCCCCAATTTTGCATTAGACTGTGAG
Source organism: Voacanga thouarsii (assembly GCA_026120185.1). Classification (NCBI taxonomy): domain Eukaryota; kingdom Viridiplantae; phylum Streptophyta; class Magnoliopsida; order Gentianales; family Apocynaceae; genus Voacanga; species Voacanga thouarsii. Next base: position 717,356 of record JANUWF010002029.1, on the reverse strand, counting down.
GTGAAATGATTAGAGCTCGATGTTATTAAACATTTGAGTAGATTGAAAGCTATCCACTATGAGGCTAAACTAGTATAAGATATGAAAAATATAAATTTTCTAATTAGCCTTTGATAGAGCAAGTGTAACCTCATAGTGGTGCCCTTGGATGACTTTTATTTTATCCTTGTGAATAAGTACATTGTTGTAGCAAAGGCTGCAGTGATGCCCAACATTGAAGGTATGATGATCATTGATAACATGATCTCTACTTTTGCACAAGGAACCTATCTTAACAAAGGAAAGTAGGAAGTCAAAATGGTGTTCACAATATAGATCATGTTCGGCTTGAAGTATGGCAAGATGACCTACTTGGTCATATTGGTGGAGATCAAGGAAGATGTCTACCAAGATGTCCCGGACAATGCAACCATAATATTAGATGAGTGCACGATGTAATGCTAAAAAAGCTACCCAATGACTTATTCCCTAACATGTGACATACTTAGAGCTATAAACGAATCAAATATTCATGAGCAAAAGCTCGTTCAAGCTCCTTCGCGTTCAAACACGGCTTATTCGATTAATAAAGTAACAAACTCAAATAAAATATTAATCATGTTTAATAAACCAATGGACTCGAATGTGTTTACAAACATATTTAATCATTCACAAAATATTACATATTTTTAAAAAATAATTATATAATTTATATTATAATATATTTATTTTATATTTCATAATATTAAAATTTATTACAATATTTTATAATATTTATTTATATTTTGTAGTATATTTTATAATATTAAAAAATAAATTTACTCGAATATTAATCAAAATTTTCGAACTTGAATACAACTGAACTTGAATAATACCAAACAATAATCAAACAAACTTGAACTGGATTAATAAATGAACGAAATTGAATAGCATTTGATTCTTATCGAACTTGAGTTAAAATACATAATGCACAATTTATTCATGTTCAAATACAATTCTAGATGTATCACAAGATTGAGTTGGCCCTTGGTGCTATCTTTCCAGCCCAAGCACCCTTCTACATGTCCCCCATTGAGATTGTTGAGGTAAGAAAGCAACTCAAGGAGTTGTTAGAAACAGAATGGATGGTCCATTCGAAACCCTTGTATAGTGCCCTCGTGTTATTCCAAAAGAAGGCAGAATCCTCTCAAATATTTGTTATAGACTACTGAGCTTTAAATAAGCTCACTATCAAGAACAAGTACCCCATTTCGAATGCTACTAATTTGTTTGATCGATTGGTGACTAGGTAAAGATTAAGCTGAGATCTAGCTATAGGGAGGTGAGGATCGTCAAAGGTAATGAGTCCAAAACTACTATGGTGACAACGCACAACTCATATGAATTTCTTATCTTGCCTTTTGGTGGTATCACAATGTTGGAAATTATGCCCTCAAAGACTATGTATTTTGTATCAACATATTGCAATAAGATGTTTATTCATTCAATTTAGTATATTTCGTATATTGTTACACGTTTAAATGTCCAAGTATAACAAGTAATGGTCTATGTGTTGGGTTGTTCTTCACAGCAAGGTATAGACCATGGGTACTTGTCGCACAAATAAAATTGAGTTCATAGTCGTTTGATGGAACTGGACATTTCATCACGGTAAAACTATTATGCCATGATTTTCAATGACGAATGGTTTATCTTGAATCAGTGAGTAGTTCACTCACATCATAGGCATAAGCGTATTTCGAATACGTAAAATTGGACCAGTAGTAGTGGTCTCTCTTAGAGTACTATAAATATAGAAATAAGACTATTACTGCTACAATGTGGATGGATACCTTCGTACTTGAGTACAATTTAGTAGTCTGGTGAAGCTAAGGTTTTATACTTTGAAGTGTGTTGGGTGAGATTTCTTTTCTGAGATCAATATCTTTATATGTTTGGTGTATTAGTCTAGTTAGTTAAGATGGACTCAAGAAAAAGAATTTTTATGCTTTATTTAGTGAGGTTTAATCACCCCATTATGATTGTCCAGGAGAATCTAAATAATCAAGGGCCCTGGGAACGTGACTCTAGAATGTGTGCTTTTGGGTAGCTTCCAATGGTAAGCAAGTACATTCAAGTGAGTCATGAATTATAGAACTAGAAATCTAAGGATGGTAGATGTCTTTGAGATGGGTGTTAGTATACTTATCCTGTTTCATTGATGAGTATTACATAGAGGGCTATTTTTGTCATTTCACCTGTAGATCGGAGACATTGCTTTAAGCAATATTATTCTTGGGGGTTAATATTTCTATATAGTAATAAATGGAAATATTTTAAAATGATAAAATACAACTATTTAATAGTAAAGGCCTTTTGGTCATTTTAGTAGCCATGAATAATATGTCTTTTGGTCCCTAGAGTAACTCAAGTTACCTTGGTATTGTTTACACATAATCTGGGCTTAATGGATAATTATTTGGAAGAGACATAAAATTTATTCTAAGAGTCCAATTAGAATTAATTAATTAGTCATGGGTTTTGATAAGGCCTAAAAAAGATAATTAATTAATTAAGAGAATTGTGCTAGAATAAATTAAGTAATTGGGTTGATATATGTTAACATATATTAATTGTAACACCCTACTATCTAGGCCTAATAGGGCCGGGGATGTCGCCCCATTCATAGGATAAGGGGGTCTTTATAACTAGGTCGCACAAAAGAAAATAAAAGCAATACTTTAAAATTGAACTTATTACAACCGAAAAAATATATATAGGTACAAATTCAAAATAAATTGATTACTACTATCTCTCAAAACAACACATAAGATAAACAACATACAGTCTTCAAAGCAGGCAACAAATCTAGCTACTCATCTCCACAGCAGGATCGACCTAAAAACATGGCATAAAAGGTGATGGGATAAAAATCTCAGTAAGCCCATGTGTGCTTTGAGTGTTTCAAGTAAAACAGTTCATGTATGCAAGTTGTAAAAATTGCAGAAGAGAAAGTACTGGCAAGCAAGAATTAATGTTAAAATAAAGAGTGGTGTTTTGCTTTTAAAACCATACATGTGCACAATAAATACAATCACTCAAATAGGTAGCCAAGGGTTACCACACGTTGGGCCTCATGACCATATAACGGTCAAAATGCCACACTTTGTGTAGATTGACAAAAGATAGGTGTACAGCCTACTGAGTGAGATACTCCTCCTTCTCCACACCCAAACTTACTGGTTGTCCACTCCGGAAACACATAGTCCACATAACTAAAATTTTCTAGCTCAGATCGGCATGATCTACTAGACTGGCATCCTATCCGGGAAGGACTCACCCCTCAGAGGTGGCCACCTACTGAGAGACTTACCCTAACCCTTCAAAGACTAGTCCTAGTAGTGTATCCTTATTGTGTACTCAACGTTGATTGCCCCACTTGGGAGAAAACTGATAAAATATTGCTTTATTTGGAAATAGCAATTTTGGGTTTCTAAAATTCTTGTCAAAGTTGCGTTTTAGAAAGAGTTTAGTATTTGTGCGAAACTGCTTGTTTAAATTTTCAAATGATTGGCTTGACTGAAATAAAAAAGAAATAATCCTTAATTGCCTTTACAAAATGAGTGTCCATACACATCGCATTTGGCTTGTCATAGTAACATTTTGTCTTTAAATAAGTTTATGTAGGAGCTTACCTGATCATTTGCTCGATCAAATTCAAAAATCTTCCAAAGCTGACGTAACCCCGCCTGGGGTAAACACAAGTTATAAGGTTATACTCAAACTATATTCGCTTACATAAATAATCCTAGTTTAACTTATTATAATCATGACCCTAATGTCCTAAGCTTTAAGTCTAGATGATAAAGGATTTTATAAAATAAGTCTAGCTTGATAAATTAAAATAACTAGGGTTTGTAAAATAATTACTAATAACTTATGATTCATTAGTAAATCTTAAGTGTTGATATTAATATGTTGGGTATTTCAGGCTTGTATCGTATATGGCGCAGCAGAAAATAAAATGAGATACCCTTCTAGGACCCGTCTATGTGTTGATTTTCGTGTGTCTCCACCTCTGCTAGGGTTTTCGGTTATATCATACATATATACCTAAAACCCTGCTAAAACTGAGAATTCTAATCCTATTAGAATTCTCTAATTGTAATTGGAAACATTAAGTTCTCACAATTACAACTTCGACCCCAAATTATAACTAATTATAATTTGTCCACAACAACTTCTCTTTCTCTCAATCAACCCCACTATGTTATCAAATAATATCTTGAGTATATAATCCTCTATTGTGTGTGACCTATTAGGTTCCCCAGTCAATTGGTAGAGAACATGAATTAATCCAAATGTCTTTGAGATTAATAATCCATAATTAATTAGAATTAATCCTATTAATTCTAATCCGGATTAGTTTATTAATTCATCAATTAATAAACCTATATTCCCAGATCATGAGCGGTATCTAGCAACACATCATGACCGCCCAAGAGTCCAGGAAGTCAAGTGGCTTGACATGAACCCTTCAATAACAAACTTCAGCGCAATTAACTCCTTTCACCATACAATATCTCATTCGGTTTGGAGTACGGAATTAGTGCCAACTCCCTCCAGAAATAATTCTGGCCCGAATACAATTGTACTTATACCAGGAACCCACTACTCTAGATGTGTATCAATTAGAACTATTTCCAATACACAATCGCCTTGGCCAAGGACTTTTCGAGTAGTAATTCCTACAAGTAGCCGTGAGATATTCGCCCCTACTATTAGGAGTGGTGAATCCTTTATTAACCCTCTCAACTACTTTCGTTTACCTCACAATGTACCCAATATCCATCCTATAGGCGGCCCTCAATTGAGCTCCGGAGATTAGAATCAAAGTACAATGCTCAGCAAACAAAGTACCTTGAAGATCTCAAGTCTAAGAATACTTGCACGTTTGCTATATTGAGATTATATCAGTAGCACTAAATAGTTATCCATGTGATTTTCTCAAAGCTAGGTTATCCAATGAACTTGTTCTATTAACAAGCATTCATATGTTAACTTTGAGTATCTCAATACTCACGATATGAGAACCACCGCCTGATCAAATTAGGAAGTCTAACACATACTAGTCTTAACGCATTAATGATGTCCTGTCTCATTAATACTATGACTAGGGACTATTTAAGTACTAACACCATCCAATGTAGTAAGAATCTCATATTATGATCTCTATCATGATTTCCTTAACACAGTGTTGTACTAGGGACTTTATCGAACAGTTATATTACTTAAAGTAAATAAAAGAAACTGTAAGATAAATAATGCTTTTTATTAAAATAAAGTGTGTCATATACAATGTACAAGTGATTGCCTCTAGAGCACAACACTAATAACTGTCATATGGCTAAATCTCTACTAAGCATAATCATACTCACAGCTTCAATGAAAATACGAGCATTATATTCTATTCACCAAAGGTGACATAACATCTAGCATGCTTAAACATTCATAATCTCTTAAGACATGGAGAGCATACATCGATTCTCAAGGAATTTCTGAAAGCTTAATCATGATCAATCATTCTCATGGTCCAATCTCAACCCCTTCAAAAGAAAGGTTAAAGAGAAATACTTAGTTGATGACTATCTCGATGAAGATTTAAGAAGATCCAAGCACTTAAGAGTCTTGAATTGTCCAAGAGAAGAGAAAGAAAACAGCCATGGTTGTAGCAACCATTTTGGCCGAGAGAGAGAGAGAGAGAGAGCATTAGTATGATATGTTAAAGGTTGAAGGAAAGAAGATGAATAAAAGTTGTTCTTGGTTACCTTGATGATGTTCTTGAGACTTCAAGGAAAATTCTGGTTTTGATCTGATTGTCAATTTTTGTTTTCAAGATTTGATGTTATAAAATCAAAAAATGGACTCTAGGGAGTATGTAGGCGTGTTCTGGAGTTTTTGGAAGGGATTGGAGGTGTTTAGTATGGTCTTTGGCTTGAAGAAAGGTTGTTTGTGTGTGTGTTATTGGTGTTTTTGGTGAAAATGGAAAGGATTAGAGGGGAATGCTAGACGAATTTTTTGAAGAGGGCTGGCCGAATGATTGAGGGAGTTCAGGGATTTTGGTTTTTCAGTTTAGGGAGGAAGAGAAAAATCTGGTTGTTTGAAATTCAAATGGAGAAATTTAAGGAGTGTTTTAAGGTAAAAGATATGTTAATAGTGTTTGATTGATGGAGATTTCTTGGAGCTGTGAATGGCTAACTGGATTGCTTGTGTTTTACTGAAATAAATGAGGGTTGAGGGAGCTTTAAGGCTGGTCGAATTTTTGAGTTCAATAGCAGAAGAATTTTCTGGATATGAAGCCTAATCCAAGGGTGTTTTCATGGAGCAAATGCTGGAAATTTTGAAATCCAAATGAAAGTTTGATGAGAGTGATTGTAGGAGGAATTTGAAGTGTGGTTATGGAGTCCAGTTGTGCATGGTAAGTGAAGGGGGGTAATGGTGTTTAGTTCATGGCTGAACAAGGGTTAACTTATAGAGATTTGAGGGCGGTTTCGGCCAATGCTTGAAAGGAACAAGGTTGGATTTTTTTTGGTTATGGTTCGAATGGTTGCAGAATTTCCTATACAATTTTTCCTGCAATATTCCAGCTGATTTGTAGATGGTTTTGAGAGGTGTTTAAGGATCCTTCAAGGCTATTTTCCAGCCTTCTTTATGGACAAAAAGCAGAGGTATTTTACTGGTTTTAAGGTAGAAGAAATAGCTTTGATTTCGGATTGCTATGCTCCGAAACTGCCTAGATTTTTTTTTTTTTTTTTTTTGGTGTAGTTTTGTGCAGTCCGGTTTTTGCAAAAGAATTTTAGTCTTCAGGCTGAATCAATTGACCATTTTTCTAGCAACAATTGATTAAGATAGATGGTTGAGATTTTCGAAGGTTAGGTTGCTCAAGAATCTGGAAAAATTTTAGATTTCTTTCATGAAGGATATGAATACTATGGAATGGAGTTTGAAGGCTCAACCATGGAGATTAATTTCTCCTGGGAACCTTCCTTAACTCCTTCCCTATTTTCAGTCAAATCTCCAACCTCTAAGAGTCATTTTCAAAATTCAAAGACCAATAATCTTTGCTGAATTTTCTGGAATTGAAACATGGATTTGGATAAATTTTGAACAAGCTTAATTGGTGAAAAGGTTAGGACAAGTTAAAGGTAATGGAGGGACAAATAATTCTTCTAGAATCCTTTTTAGGACATAAGGATAGGAGTAGGACATTTCCTTCACTTCTCCTCTAGGACAACACTCATATTTTTCTTTTCATGGAATGCAAGAACGAAAATCCAACCCTAAAAAAAAAAAAAATCATGATAAGACTTAAATGATGAGATTTGAACTCAAGACCTTAGAGATTAATTCTAAAGCTCTAACCACTAAACTGCAACAACTCCTGTTCTTATTTCCTTACCCAAATATTCTTCTTATTTAATCCCCAAGCTATCTTCCTATTTTGTCCCCAAGCAAAATTACCATTTTACTCTTCTTGCTCAATGAGCATAACTAAGCCTTTTAGCCTATAAATCATAATTCTAAAGTACATAAAATCATTCAAAAATAAATATATTCAAGCAAAATAATATGATATGCATCCCGACCCCCTTATTCCAAAGTTGGCTTTAGGTGGGGTTTCATATTAATAGTCCAATTAAAATGAATTAATTAGTCTTGGGTATTTAATAAGGCCCAGAAAAGATAATGAGTTAATTAAGAGGATTGGGCCAGTCTTAGATTGTTTTTTTAGCACAGCACCTAGCCCATTAGGGCTTGGAGATTTTCAGCCATTAGGGCTTCTAGAAGCCCTAGGCTAGCCAAAAACATGTAGAGAAATAAAACAACATGAAGTGGTTTTATGTTTTTTTCTCTCTAGTTTGCTGTCTCATCTCTCCCTCTCTAGTTTCCATTTTTTTTTTCTTCCTTCTCTCTAGAAGAGTGGTTTGATCCAAGAAGGCACTCTCACAAAGCTAACGCCAAGAGTAATGTAGATTCATACTCTGGAAGATGAAGAGAAAAAGGTTGGAGACGTTTGATGGTTGGAGTAGGAGATTGGAGGGAATTCCTGTTAAATAGCCTGTGTTCTCTTCTCCTCTTCCAATGCAAGAAGTTCCAGTACAACCCGTCACGACATTGGTTCATCTATGACTAGCAAGGAAAAGTAAATATTTTCTTCTAGATGTGGCTCGAAAAACTAAAAAAAAAAAATTCCTGTGTTTTCTTTGATGTTTTCCTTGATCCTTTCACACAATGCCCCTATTAGGTTTTGTAAGCTGATGAGTGATGTCCTCTATGACTTCTTGGATGAGTTCATGGCGATATACTTGGACAAGATTGTTGTTTACAGCAAAATTTTAGGGGAGTATTTGATTCATCTAAGAAATGTGTTTCAGTGGTTGAGAAAACACGAGCTATGTGCAAAAAAGGAGAAGTGTGAGTTCTGTAGAATAAAGATTACCTTCTTAGGGTACGTGATTAGCTAATGTTAGATTCGGGTGGATTATAGGAAGGTGGAAGTTGTGCTTAATTAGTCTGTATTGACAAAAGTGCCCAAAGTATGATAGTTGTTGGTGTTAGCTAACTATTAGAAACTATTCGTTGAAGGCTACTATAATATAACAACCCTATTAATAATCCTTTTGAAGAAGGATTGAAGATGTGAATAGAGTGCTAAGTGTAACGAGGCGTTCAAAAAGTTGAAGTAAGCCATTAATTTTGAATTAATCTTAAAGCTGCCGTACTTCAGTATCCCATTTGAGGTATACACTAATGCCTTAGACTATGTTATTAGTGGTGTTCTTATGCAAGCAAAGTACTAGTGGTTTTTGAAATTTGCTAGCTAAATGAGTGTGAGCAGGACTATAAGACTAATGAGAAGGAGATGACAATAGTGGTGGATTGGTTAACAACTTGAAGACATTACTTGTTTGTTGCCTAATTCACATGGTGACGAATAATATAGCAAATACATTTTTTAAGTCCCATAGAAGTTAAGTTCAAAGTAGGCTTAATGGTAGAAATTCTTTATGGAGTTTAACTTTGAATGGATTCATAAACTGTGACGGAATAACTCAAGTGCTAACGCACTTAGTAGGAGATAACTGGGGGAGTGCATAAGATAAAGAGGCAGAGTCGTAGAGATATTGTCGAGATGAAGTTGCCAGACCAAGTCAAGTAAAGTCTAGTAAAGGTGCTACTAGATAGAAGATAGTTCACCCAGTGCTATGAGAGGCAAAACTTATGTCCTAGTAGGCAAATATAGATAATAACTTTTGAAAGAGGCCTATGATACATGGTAGGCTGGTTATCTAGGCATGGAATATGGGCATTAGTATCAAGACAGTTTTACTGGCCTAAGATGGAGTATGACATTAAGGCCTATGTAAAGTTTTATTTGACGTGACAACTAGACAAGGCAAAGACGTGAAGGGAAGCTAGGTTGCTGTAGCCTCTACCTATACTAGACAATTCATGGAAATCTATTTCCATTGATTTCATTTTTAGCCTTCTTGAGGTGAAAGTTAGATCGTTGTGGTGGTTGAATATTTCTATAGCTATGCAATCTTTGCTCCTGCTTCGAAGGCTAGATTAGCAAATGAGGCTCCTAAACTATTCTATAAGCACGTACTAAAGTACTTTGACTTGTCAGAGGACATTATCATTGACCAAAATACTAGATTCATGAAAAGATTCTAGATAACTCTTGTCAATATGCTGTGTTCGAAATTAAAATTCTCAACAAAAAACTATCCACAGGGTAATAGGTAGATGTAATGTATCAATACATTATTAGAGGATTACTTGAGGCATTATGTCACTACCAATCAAAAGAATTAGATGACTTAACTTGATGCTACTCAACTAAGTTATAATATTCATAAGTAGTTGTCGACTGGATTAACCCCATTTAAGTTAGCTATTAACCAACAATTGGTGATGCCCTATGAGATCCCATTGTTGTTGTATTCTTGTAGGGGATTGTGAAGAAAACACACACCTAACTCAAGTACTAGAACCTTAGGCTAAATAGAGAACATAGAACTCAAAAAAAATAATGAATCAAGTCTATAAATCACTCTTAAAGACCTTTGGTTCAACTAGAAAACTAGGAACAACAAAAGAAGGAATTTAAGAAACCAAAATAACTCCTAATCAAGATCCTTAGAAAAATATGATCCTAAGACTCTCTTTGAAAGTTATATTGATCTATTCTTATAGAGTTTAGAGACTTATTCAAAGGTAAGGAATAGAATCCAAAGAACTAGTCTTGGCCTTTTTGGAAAAAAACCCAAAAGAAATCTATCTCAAGAGCCTTTTTGATTCAATATCAAAATATCCAACATAATTGTATTATGAGTATTTTAATGGAGTATATATAGAATCCCAAACCTAAGCTATTTTAATGTTACAAATCTTGGTCAAAAGAAGGCTTAAAACCAAGTTTGTAAGCCTTAAAAATCATTACATACCGTAGGTAATGTAAAAGGACCAAAACAAAGTTAAAACAAATCAAGCAAAATAGGAAAATGATTTCAGAAAAGTGACATAACCATGCATAACAACTACTCGATCGTACTAGAGTCGGGTTGAATTTAATTGGCCTTACACAGTTGATGAGTGCACATCACATATATAATTTCCATATCAATTATAATTTATTTGTTGTAAAATAATGCCTAAATGACTCCTTACTTCCACATTTGTATATTATTTTATATAGGATTGAATAAAGGAGGCTTGAGAAAAAAGAACAATTTTTTAAAAAAGAAAGAAAATGAAAATAAGTATAATATCAAGCCATAGCTGGCTTCTCATTGAATGTATAACCTGCCATGGCTTTATCAAGCTATAGTCGACTTCAAGGATAACATAATTGGCCATGTCTTTATCATGTTGTGTCTGGATTTTGTGAAAAATAGAGAAAAATAAAGAAATCGGTGTTAGTTCATACATTCTAGAAGGCATTGGTTCAACACAACGATTAGAAATTCAAGCAATTTGAAATAATAGGCACCAGTGCAAGCCTTTAACAGGTGCCAATTCATATCATGAATCAAATTGGTCGTTCAGGTTCTATCATGATTTCTAAGGCTTCTTTAGGCCTATAAATAGAATAGAATAAGGTCATTAAGGACGACCAACAAGGAGAAATATGCCCACCATAAGAGAGAGGTTCAACGAGAGATTTGGAGTGTTAATCTAGAGGAAGATTGGAGAATGTGGTAAAGAGATCTTGTCTATGAGTTTCTCTTTATCCCATTTCTTAGTTTTTCACTTGATAATTTGTATTTAATATTTTAATTGTATTTTGAAGGGATGAACCCTAGTTTGTTCTTATATTAAATCCACTCTTGATTTTTTATTTTCCAAATTCCTAATGAATGATTACTTGGTTTTATTATGTTGGATTTGTTATTAGGGTTGCTTTATCTTAATGAACTTTAGAGATGGGGTTAGGAGTTGATTTCAAATTAATAGGTTCAATATGGGTTTTCCTTCGATTAACTGGAGAGATAGGTAGATGGATTGGAACTTGGTAATCATTAGGAATTTGGTATCGCCTAGAGATAAAGGTATTGGGTTCTTTCGGATAATTAGGGGTTTGTGCTTAATACTTTTTGAGTTTAATTAGGGAGGTAGCGATACCCTTTAATTGGCTAAGAATAGAAATCCATAACGAGAGAGAGAGTAGCTTTTGCATTTCTGACTTCTACCAATATTAGAATTGAAAGTTAATGATCTTTAGTTTGGTTTGGTATTTGGCTAATTTAGGGAGATTCTTGATAAATACATATCTTTTACTCTATTTCTTATCCTTGATTTTCTTTTGTCCAAATCTTGTGAGGTTGTGTTGATTCTCTAGGTTTTACCTATTGTAGTTAATGTATTCCATTGATTTGTTAGGCTTAATAATAGAAGAAGAGTTAGTAGGAAAATTTTTGTCTCTTTCCTGAGGGTTTTCGATATTTACCATTAGGATGTTATACTATACGATGGTATACTTACCCAAATGTGTGGTTTTTAGTGTAATTTTGACATGTTAATTAATTTAAATTTTGATTTTTGTGTGATTTTCGTTGGTAATATTACACGCACACACAAATATAAATATCTATATATATGTATATTTATATGTATATCTATATATATATGTATATATATATATATATATATGTATATGTGTGTGTGTGTGTGTGTGTGTGTGTGTAAACCGTGCATCAACTTTTTGGCAACATTTCAAGGGAATAAGGATAATATCATGAAACACTGGATTTTATTAATTTAGCCTTGTGCATAGTTGTAAATATTACTAATCATTCTATATAAATACTTGTATATATTCATAAAGCACGGAGCATCCTTTTTAAAACTTGTATAATTTTTGCATCTTGTTTGTAATTTGCTTGATTCTTTATTTTTTTTTAGTCATTGAGATCAATAAATTGTATTTGGTTCGAATGTTTTATATTATTGTATTTTGTTGTATTATTGTTTTGATGTTGTTGTATACTGTTTTGGGGGTAATTGTATATGTATTAGATTTTATTATTTTAGCTTTTGTTCTTGTAATTAGCTTTGTTCTAGATTGTTATTGGTGTTTGTATTTAGTATTTTGTTAGTGTTTGTAGGATGAATGTATTGTTATAAATGGCTATTAATTAAGGAGATCTTGTTCTATAATTTTTGTTTTGAGGATTTGATTGTTGTTTTTGTTACTAAAATTTTCTTTTAACCTTGTGACAACAGTTTGGGTGGTTGTTGTTTTAATAAATAAAGGTTAGATATTTTGAGGACAAGTTTGATTATTGTTGTTATTACTCTTTGCACTGTGGTGGTATTATTTGTTGTAATCAATTTGGTGAAGATTAAGTGAGCAATTGGTAGTAGTGGTGAATATGTTGAGGAGTTGGCTGGCTTGTATAATAGCTATTGTGACAGGTGGTTAGTTGTTGTTTGTTTTGGGATTTTGTTAAGTTGTGTAACCTTGTATTGTTGTTATTTTGGTGTTGAGGATAATTTTTGTTTGTGTGGGAGACTTATGGTGCTTTTTGGAGGTTGTAGTGAAAATGGATTTGTGGTTGTTGTTGTGTCACCCTTTTGAGTATTCTTTCCAATAAACCCACTAAGTCCTTGATTCTTTACTTTCCCTTGGATTTTATTGAGTTCATAGCATGCATAGTGTTGGATTTTATTATTTTTTTTGTTGTGCATGTAGGTTATGTGTTGATGATAGTATATTAGCATACATATTGATTTAGTGTATCCCTTGTGAAAATGTTGATTTGGTCAATTGTTTTGTTTTGTTGTTGTATTACTATTAGTGTAATTCTTGATACATGTGTATAATTTGGTTTTGTTCCTATTAGTTGATCTTACATTTTGGTACTAACCTTTATGTACATCTATTGGTGTATGGTGATTAGTGTTGTTTTACTTATTGATACTAGTCAATGTTGTGTCGTTGATTTAATTAGTTATGATCACTAGTTGTATCCTTACTATTTGTAGTTGCTTTTGTATTGGTTTTCATTGTATATTATTTATTTTTGGCATTTTGGTTGTTTATATTCCTTTTATTGTTATTTATTTGGCCATTGTTTGCTGTTTGTGTTTGTTTTTATTTTGCAGGAACAAGAACAAATCGGCGCCTCTTAGTACGTTAAACCGACACTGGTTATTTTTAGAGTTCAAAATGATCGATTTACTGAGAAAAAACTACACTTGTTACTTAGTTAATTAGGCACTAGTTTGGTGGATAAAAGAAAGAAAAAGTGCAACTACTGTATGTCTTTCCTTCTTATTTTCTTTAATAGTGATTTTTAATTTTTCTTGTTTTATTTTCTTGTGATTTATTTTGTTATTCTCTTACGAGAATTTTTACTTGAGTTTTATTTTTATTCTTTTAGTATTTAATCATCTCTTGGATATGGAAGCCTATTGCTTCATCAAATTTTTTACAACAACCAAGTTCTGGACAATAAACTTCAAGTTATTTGGGGAATATTGCTTACCTTTCTCCTCTTATTTTCTTAATTTTTGTCATGTAAATATGTTTATATCATATATTTTGGATAATAGTGCAGGGCAGGGGTTGAGTAATATTCTTTTCAAGTTTTTATTAATTAATCTTTGGCATTTTCTAATTTTGGGCTGAAATTCTGGTGAATTTTTGTGCTCTAAAACTTTTTGCATTTATGCTAATTTTTTCCCTGCATTTTTGGGTTGGTTTTCTAGACTTTTTGGTAAATGTGTTAATATGTGTTACTTTGGTAGAGTTCGTGTTTATCTTTTTGTTTGAAAATTCTACTTAAGGTATGTTTAGGAGAGTTAATTTTATGTATACTTCTATATTAGGTATGACACAGTCTAAGTTTTGAGAAGTAAGTTAACCTTATTTGTGCCTTTGAAAAGGTTGTGAAGTTTGACTCTTTAAGAATAGATGAGAATTTTGTGATGAAATATATAGTATTGTTAGCTTATCTCTAGTTTCATGGCATCCCTTATTATTGATTTAGTTATTTATTCATTTATTCTTTTGTTATGTTGTATTATACACATTTCTGTTTGCATAATTTTGTGATCTAATGTAAAGGCAAGTAGTAGTAAGAGGTAGGTTGCTCAACGGACCTACCAAAGTGATGAGAAAAAAGGCTATAGGAATGCAAAAAGCATGTCCTATGATGAAAAACAACATGTGATTAAAAAGAAAAAAAAAAGAGAAGAAATAGTAAAAAGAAAAAAATGCAAAGAATGCAAAAAGAGTATTTAAATCAAAATCATTATAATGCATTGCTTTGTAGAAAAACAATAAAAAAAAAATGAGAGGTTCCTACTTTGCTATTTCAAAGTTGAAATGTATTGTTCTTGTAATGATGTATCAAAGTGTAATGTATTGTTGTAATGCGATGTAACACTTGTAATTTTTGTACTTTTTATTAGTCACGAGACTTGAGCTAGTCGGTTAATCATTACTACTTGAGTGAGTCGGTTAATCCTAACTTACATAAATCACATTATTTATATTCTTCACTTAATGGGTGGAGTGAATCACGTTGAATTGGCAAAAACTTGTTTAATTCAAATTTGACATTCTTAGCTATGTCTAGCTTAATATACAGGTATAAATGGGATTAACTTAGATAGATAAGTATTGGGATGAATTCTAAGGTTGATGAGGAAATAATGCCTCTACCATTTTGACCTTGTTGCATATATGCTAATTTGTTCTGTTAATTTACCTAGAATGTGATGTAGAATTTTTTGTTTTGTTTGTAAGCTAGTTATTCTTTGTATGTACTTTTGCTTCAGGACAAGTAAAGATTTAAGTGTAAGAGAGTGATTAGTGCTCCTCATATACATAATTTCTATAAGAATTATAATTTATTTGTTGTAAAATAATGCCTAAAAGACTACTTATTTTTGTATGTATATAGTTTTTCATATAGGATTGAATAAAGGTGGCATGAGGAAGAAGAAGAATAATAAGAATAAAAAATTTTAAATAATAAAGAAAATGAAAACGAAAATAAACATGATCAAGCCATGGTCGGCTTCAAAGAAAACATAACTGGCCATGGCTTGGCTTTTGTGAAGAATGGAGCAAAATGAAGAAACTGGGGCTAGTTCATACATTCTAGCAAGCACCGGCTCAGCATAGCGAGCATGAATTCAACTTATTGGAAATAACAGGTTCTGGTTTAAGCCTATAATAGGCAACGGTTTATATTGCAAATCAAATTTGCCGTTTAGATTCTATAATGATTTCTGGGGCTTTTTTAGGCCTATAAATAGAATAGAACAAGACCATAGAGGGTGGGCAATAGTGGAGAAATACACCCACCAAGAGAGAGGCTTATGGAGAGGATTAGAGCATTGATTTTGAGAAAGATTGGAGAAGATGATAAAGATATTTGACTATGAACTTCTTTTTCCCCCTTTTGCTTTATTTTTCACTTGACAATTTGTATGCAACGTTTTAGTTGTATTTTGAAGAGATGAACTGTAGTTTGTTTTTGTGTTAAATCTACTCTTAATTTGTTGATTTTCAATTCATAATGAATGATTACTTGATTTTGTTGTCTTAGATTTTTTATTTGGGTTGCTTTCTCATAAAGAGTTTGAGAGATGGGGTAAGGAGTTGGGTTCTAATTAATGGGTTCAATGTGGGTTTTTCATCGATTACCTCAATACAAAAGTTAAGGGATTAGAACTTGGTAATCATTAAGAATTTAATATTGCCTAGAGAATGGTGTATTGGGTTCTTTTAGATAATTGAGGGTTTGTACTTAATGCTTCTTGGGTTATCTTAGGGAGGTAGAGATATTATTTAATTGGCTAAGAATAAGAAATCCAAAAGTTAAGAGAGAATAGATTTTACATTTGTGACTTCTACCGATGTAAGAATTAAAAGTTAATAATCTTGAGTTTAGTTTGGTACTGGCTAATTTAGGGAGATTCTTAACAAATACATGTCATTTTCTCTATTTCTTATCATTTATTTTCTCACAGCCAATCCTGTGGAATTGTGTTGATTGTTTAGGTTTGCCCATCATTGTTAGTGTATTCCACTAATTTGTTAGGCTAAATAATAGAAGAAAAGTTAGTAGTGGTACCCTTATTTGTTTCCTAAGGATCTTTGATACTTATCATTGGGATGCTATCTTATACAATGGGTATACTTGCCCAAATTTGTAGTTTTAGTATAATTTTAGCATGTTAATTTAAAACTTGACTTTTGTGAAACCCCACCTAAAGACAACCCTAGAGTAAGGGGGATGGAATGCATATCATGTCATCATGCATAAAATATACCTTTTTGAATGATTTTATGTGCCTTAAAATTGTGGTTTATAGGTTAAATGACTTATTTATGCTTCTTGGGTAGAAAGGGTAAAAAGGTAATTTTGCTTGAGATCAAAATAGGAATATAGCTTGAGGCTTAGATAAGAAGAATATTTGGGTGAGAAAATAAGAATAATATTTAATGTGGTTAAGTGGTTAAAGCTGTGATTTAATCTCTAAAGTCTTGAGTTCAAATCCCATCATTTAAGTTTTATTCATAATTATCTTAACCATGTTTGAATTTTTGTTCTTTTTACATTCCCTAATGATAGGTAATGTCTTGACCATATGGTCTTGTCCTAAAAAGAATTCTAGAAGAATTCTTGTCCCCTTAAATTTTGCTAGCCTTGTCCTAACATATTTGAAATTTAAACTATACTTAATTCATCAATCCAATTTGTAATCATAAAATTTCTGTTGTAATCCCCTAGCTTAGAATTCAAAAATTAGCTCTTGTGGGATAGTGATGGCAAAAAATGAAGAGGAGATTTAGGTAGGGATTCCAAGGAAAAGAAAATAACATAACTATTCCTTCAAACTCCATCTTCAACTTGTTCATGTTTTGTTAAAGAAAAATATGGAAGATTTTCTAGATTTCTTTTAAGGCTGCTTTCGAAAGTTTCAGCCAGCTTTCCTACCCAATTTCTGCAAGAACAACAGACATTTTATATAAGGTTGAAGGCTGGAAATTCAGTGAATTTTCGACTGTACAAACATCCCAAAACCAGAAATTCGCTTCAGTAAACTAGCCATATTAAACATGGAATTTGAAGGCACCGGTAGAACATGTGAACAGCTGGAACTTCCTCTGTTTTTCTTCAAGATGAAGGCTGGAAAATCACCTTTAAAATACCTTCAAACGCCTTTAGAATCCAGCTGCAAAATCATGCCAAAGAGCAGAAAAATATGCACCAAAATCATTTCAATTCCAAGTATTCTTGAAGCTTAAATTCCAGAAATTTTCCAGCTTGTCTCTTCAAGACTAAGGCCGAAATTCTTCACCAAAAATCCACTGAAATTCGGACCTTGTACAACCATGGACTGAACATCTTGGCCTCCATACTAACCTTGAATGATAGGACTCCATGATCATACCTCAAAAAGCTCCCAAGATTACTCTATCCAAAACTTATTCAAATTTCAAACTAAATTCCAGATTTTGTTCCATTAAAAAACTCCTATAGCCAAGTGATAAAACCAAAAAATCCTCTGCCATTATAAGACCATTTTCAGCCAGCCTTAGGTGCTAAACAACCCTTCATTCTTTGATTAAAACCTAGCTAATCCAGCCATACACCATTGAAGAACAAGAGACCTTCCATAAACAAACTCCATTAACTAATTTTATATCTCAAAAACTCCACCTTTTTCTCCATTTCAATTTCAAAAAAATCTGAAAACCTTCTTTCTCATTCTTGATAGCTAAAACCCCTTCTACACTAGGCCATTCGGCCATCATAATTCCGACAACACTCAAAATCCATTTTCTCTCAAACTCTCTCAAAAAACACCAAGAATACTCACTTCACATCTTCAAGCCTAAACCAATCCTGAACACTTTCAATCACTCCCAAATACTCTAGATCATCTATATTCAACCTATACTTCATTTTTTGCACTTTATAACACCGAAACACACAAAGTTGAATTTCCAAACAGATCAAACCAACCTTTTTTGTTGAAGATTCAAAGAACACCAAAAGGTAAAATAAGAACAATCTCCTTGTTCTTCTTCTTCTATTCAACTTCTAATATTCCTTTCTATTCTCATTCATTCTTCTCTCACTCTCTCTTTCTCTCTTGGCTGAAATGGTGATGTTCAACCATGGGCTACTTTCAGACTACTAAAGGCCATCAAGCACTCGAGGATCTTCACTAACCAAGGAGAATCCTTCATCAAACGAGTATCAATCATGTATTTTTTCTTAATCTCCCTTTTTAATTTTCAGAATCAAGACTCCTGGATGTTGATAGGATGATTCAATAAACTAGGGGTTGAGTATGTGTATGTGGGTGAGGAGGATGGAGTTAGGACATGAGAGTTGGAATGAATGTTATGTCTAATGGATTTTGTTTTAGAATCTATATGTTCATCAAGATTGAAGAGATTTATGGATGTTTTTATGTATGTTAGATATTATGCCACCATTGGTGATTAGGCCTTTATGATATTATTTTTCAATAAATCCATAGATGATATTATGTCTAGTAGAGGATTATTCATGTTGTTGTGTATGTTGATTCTAGACTATGTTCATGGATAGACTAACATGTTATTTATTATATGAGAATATGTTCATAGATCTTTTCTAACAATAGAAAATTATAGTAAAAACTATTTTCTTTCTTAATTCTAGAATTATTTTTATTAACATTATTGTTATTAATTTAATTAGAACTATTATTCAATTTGAGCTATAAAATTCAAAAAACATTAGGTAGGTTTGAAATAGAGTATTTTTTAAAAATATTATTATTTTATTAGTTAAATAAATAAAATATTTTTATTAAAAATAAATATTAAAATATTGGAATTAATTAATATAAAACGAATTTGTAGACCATATTAATAATATTAGTTAGCCTTACTAAAACTTTTATCTATATCCATAAATATTATTTATATTAAAATTTATTTATTATTTATTAATTAAAAATTAAGTATATGGGTTATTTATTATCTATTTATTATTAAATAAAAATTAAGTATAATTTGTTATTTATAGTAATACTATTTAAATATTACTAATTACCATTATTATTTAGGATTTATTATATTTTTCATTTTTTAACACTAGTTTTATTTATTAGCAATATTACTCATTATTTATTATTTGAAACTATAACTTATTATTATCTATTTTATAACGCCCATTTATTTTAACTCATCAAGCTTGTTTATTTTATAAAATATTTTATCAACTAGTATTAAAACATAAGACATTATGGTCATGGTTAGTTGTGGTTGTAACTAGTTGAACTAGGAATTATTTATTTAAGGCAAATATGGTCTGGATATTGTCTTATGCCTTGTGTTTATCCTAGGTGGGGGTAGGTTGACCTTGAAAGACTTTTGAATTCAAGAAGAGCAAAAGATCAGGTAAATTTTTGCGTGGAACCATTTGAAGACCAAAGTTATTGTGGCAATTCAAACTCAATGTATACTAGTATTTGTACTGTAAAGGTAATTATGGACAATTATCCTTTTCGTTTCAGTCAAGCAAACCATTTAAAGTTAAACAAACAATTTCACACCAAATGCTAAACTTTTCATAAAAACCCAATTTTGGCAAGAATTTTTAAAAACCATAATTGCTATTTTCAAGTGAATCATTGTATGATCTTTTTCTTCGCAAGTGGGACAAACAACGTTGAGTACTCAATGAGGGTAGACTATTAGGATTAGTCTTTGAAGGGTTAGGGTAAGTCTCTCAGTATGTGGCCACCTCTGAGGGGTAAGTCCTTCCCGAATAGTATGCCAGTCCTGCAAGTCATACCTATCTAAGCTAGCAAGTTCTGTGAAGTAGACTATGTGTTTTCAGAGTTGGCAACCGGTAAATTTGAGTGTAGAGATAGAAGAATATCTCACCCAGTAGGCCGTACACCTACCTTGTATCAGTATGCTCAGCGTGTGGCATTCTGATCGTTATATTGTCATGGTACACAAAGTGTGGTGCCATGGATATCTCTTTTGAGTGGTTGTATTTATTGTGCATATGTATATTTGGAAAGCAAAACACTACACTTCATTTATGAAATTTATTTAAGGCTTGCTAGCACTTTCTTGTATGAAACATTTACAACTTGCATACATGAACTATTTTTCCTGAAACACTCAAAGCACACACAAGCTTATTGAGATTTATATCTCACCACCTTTTATACCATGTTTTTAGGTTGATCCTGCTATGAAGGTTATTAGCTAAAGTATTGCTTATGTCTTGAAGACTCATTGTTATTTTTCCTATGTATTTCTTTTGAGAGACAGTAGCAGACAATTATTTTTTATTTTATTCATGTATTGCGGGGTTGTAATAAGTTTAATTTTGAAATATTTCTTTTATTTTATTTTGTGTACCCTAGTTATAAAGACCCATTGTCCTGTGGACAGGACGACATCCTTAGCCCTAATAGGGCATAGGTAATGTTATATATATATATATATATATATATATATATATATATATATATATATAAACAGACCGGGGATCAAACGCAGGTCGCATGTGTGATAGGTGCGATGTTCAACATGCCGAGTTATGAGTGCATGGTTGTGTAAAAGCCATGCACAACTTTTGAGAATTGTGTTTGTTCCTGCAAATTGCACAACTTATTGCATGCCCGTGCACCTAGCCGAGCAACCCCTATTTTCACTCCTCCAAACTTGTTCTTCATATTTTCTATTCTTTGCATTAAGTGTCCTTGGCCGTTTATATGAGCTGTTGATTAGTTTGGGTTCTTTTTTGTCCTCCTGTGATCTTCGATTGCTTGACAACTCTCTTGATTCTTGTCTTGTCAACTCAAGAGTCATATTGATGCCTCTTGAAGTTTAGTATTCCCTAAGGTTCCTTGAAGGTGGTCTTGGCTCTCCATTCCGCTTCTCTATATGGATTCCTATCACTTCTCCCTTCTTTGTGTGGTTTCATCCTCGAATTAACATCTGCAGAAGATGACAAGCAAGAATGTTTTTGTGAAGACGAATAAAAAAGGCTATATTCTCCCATATATAGCTCATTTTTCCCATCATCTCACTTTTCTTCTTTATTATTTCTCCCATATTGTTTTCATTCTTCAAGCACAAGTGAGTCGTTTACATTTTACCTCTATTTTCTCCCTTTTTCTTATTCTCCATTTTTGCACTATCATGTTTTGAATGCTCTCCTAGTTCACTTTCTTTTCCCTTTTCATTTTTCCTTCACTCTCTTTCTTTTGGAAACTTTAGTCAACACTCTTCTTTTTCTCATTGTCCTTTTTTTTTTTTTTTGGGGCACTTTGGTCACCTTACTTGGGGGTGGGGAAAAAAGTATAGAGTATTCCTCATTTGAAAACCGAATAGAAATTCCTTCTATAATCATGCAACGCATTTGATAGTAATTTGCCCAAGCCTTAAGGAGCCTTTAGAGAAGGGGGAAGTGATTAAAACTACATCACCTAATACCATGGAAAATTCCACATTTCAAGGGTGATCAATGGAGAATTTAAGAAAACAAAGGTTCTAAGCTAAGAGTTAAGAGAATGGTAAAGAAATGGTTGCCAAAGAGAAGAGTGATTAGTGATCAATTGAAACAAAAAACCATATAGAGAGCCAAGGAGATTGATCAACCAACACCTTAAAATCCTAAGGCAAAGGCTAGGATGTTATGGATTCAAAAGGGGCTTAAAAGTTACAGGAAGACCCCATTGAACTTTGAAGACCCTTGTTCATCAATTAGGGGTTTCAAGAACCATGTCCAAATGTCCAAACAAGTTAAGGGATTAAGCAGAGACTGAAAATAATTCCAAGGAAGCTAGCTTCACAAAATAGGGGAGAAATAGAATGGAACTGGCACCGGCTACACAAAGCTGAACCAACGCTGGATGTTTGTTGAAAAGATTAGAATTTCAACAGAACTAAACTGGTGCTAGCTCAACATTGAAAGTTGGACATTTGAAGGAATGCTTGAATCAACACCAATTGGGGCTATTAATAAGCCCCCGGATAACTTTGGGGCATTCGAATTTCAGCATTTTTTTTACGATGTAATAGTTTGGTTGAATTCTATTTTAAATCCTATGATTTTTATGATGTTTTTGGATTATTTTCAGCTATTAAAAAGGCATCCAAAAGCTGAGAATTAATCTCAATTAGCCATGTTCTAAGATACCTATAAATAGTTTGTTATAACATTTTTGTAAACAACTTTGGTACGGAAAAATCAGATTTTGAGAGATTAATTCTCTTGTGAGGTAAAATTCTTCCCTAAAAACTAAGATTAACTCTTAGGGTTCTAGTCTTTTCTCTTAGAATGAGTCTCTAAATTCTATTAAGGCTCAATTGATTGATAGCTCTTGCTTGGGTCTTGGTTTTCCTAATCAAATCAAGGTTCTTGATTCTATCAATTAATTGCATATTTCAATTTATCTCTTTGGTTCCTAATCTTTGTTAGGTTAGAGGTTGAGAGTATTGAAATGGAAGACCAAATCTATTAATTCTAAAGGGTTCTAGGTGTTAATTTATCCTAGGTTCTAGGTTTTGGGTTAGGTATTAGGTTGGGTTTCAATTACTTTCAATTGTGCCCTATTTTGACTATCTAATACGTTCTTTTTTTTTTTTTGTGATTAATTGAGACACAAACTTTCACAAAAAAATCACTTCCTAAGATCATATTAAGTGGTATCAGAGATTTGAATGATTTGATTCTAATCAAATCAACTTTTCTCGGCAAAAGGTATAAATTCCTTGTTGAACATTGCTTATAGATTCTAAATCTCGAAACTCTATTCCGTGCAATTTTTTATGTCTATTTACTAAAATTTCAGCCATTGGATTGCTGTGAAATTGAGCATGTGTGTTCAATTGATACTTAGGTAGCTATTTGAGGCTTGACTTTGCTAAAAATTGGTAGTTATTTGAGTTTATTAGTTGCTAAAATTGCTACACACAAAAGAATCCCGTAACTCATGTGTGATCTATATTTGTGAAACATTAAATTCAAAATTTAAGCATGTTCTTGTTTTGAAATTGATCCATGATGTTAGTATAATCATTAGGCATTGATTTTATTGTGAATTTTAAGTTTTTCGAGTTGTTATAAAGGTGAAAAAAATTAGGAGTAGCTTGAGTTACAAGTTTGCATGTAAGGTGCTTGATGTGTTGCTTCTATGACTTGTGAATATGCATACATGACTACTAAATGCTTCCTGTAATGAATTCCTATGATCTTCTTGCTTATTAACTTTTTTTTACGTGGGATTTAACCTTGTGATGCTAGTAGAAATTTTTTCATTGGTGATCTATGCTATAGTTTGGGAAGTTGTTGGTGCATACTTGGTTCATATAAATTCATCTTCTTGAGTCTTGAATTCCTTGTGCTATTATTACTTTGAGTGGGTTATTTAAGCATCAAAACTGAATCCTTGGGGTTTTGGTAGCATCCTAACAATTGAAATTCCTTTATTTGAGTAGTCGTCTACCATATGTTTGATGAAATGCTCAAATATCTTTACAATGCTTGTATAGGAACTTAGCTTGCACTTTCCATTTCTATTTAACTTCATTCATATGTTTCTTCTTATTGGAGGGGTTAAATTGTAATCAATCTTCTTGTGAACATTCTTCATTATTGTAAACTCTTGAGTGCACCTAGATTTGGAGATTTACATGACCAATTGAGCTATCCTAGATTTTGTCTATCTTTGAATCCCTATCAATCTTACTTAGTCTTCATTAATTATCATCTTGATTCATTCTTTGCTAATAAGGTTATTTATTTCTATTACCTTGATCTTCTTGTGAATTACTTATCATATTACCTATCTACTACTTTTGCTAACCTCTAGCTATTATCACCAACTAATTGTCTTTGGGGGAATTGTTAATTTGTATAGTTGTACTATTTCTCTAAGGAATTTGGAGAGGTTTTTGAGGAATAACACATGGAAGAATTGATTAATTTGAAAAAAGGCAAAAGGGAGAGTTTATCGTATCAAAAGCCAAAAGAAAGTGAACACGAGTGAAAGAGTGACATTTGAATTGAGCAATACACATAAAGGAGTGTTATGAGGAATTTCATTGTCATTCTAACCAAAATTTTATAGGTATTTCTTTGAAAGAAAAATTCACAATGGCTAGTGGGAGTGAAAATGCAGGGTATGACTTTGATGATGAGTCTTTTTCAAATGGGAGCAGTTATGAGGAACATGGTGAATATAATTGTGAGAAAGAGGAAGATTTTTGGGAGTGTAATGGAAAGCATGAAAACTTGAGCTATGAAGAGCAAACCTATATTGAAAGAGCATAAAAACCATTTTAGAATGGAGTACAAAAGAAATTGACAGGGTATGATTGCAAACTATATAGGAGTTTTGAGCATTGTTCTTTTGAATGTGCAAGAAGGTTTTATCAAAGAAGGGAAAGTGAAGCACAACATTTTTCAAACAATGGCTTGTGGAAGAAACAAGATTATAGATGTTCTTATTGTTAAGGATATATCCTAAAGTTAATTTGTACTTATACTATTGTCGTTATGTATTGTGTAATAATACAAGGCATTTTTTTCATGAATAGTGCATTTAGTTTTGTGGTCATCAAGTATGTGACTTGATAGTAAACCCTACAATCAATACAATAACTATTCTTAAACTTTCCCTGATTGATTATTATTAGTGGAATAATAATAAATTAGGATTAGTATGTTTTAGACTTGATGGCTACGTTTTACTGGTCATGGATATATGTGATATCAAGTCAAAACATAAATAAATATTAGAGAATATTGTATTAGACATGACCCACTGTGAGAGTACTTCATAGAACATGTCGTAAGTACTTTCTAACCATAATAATATTAAAAGTCGTTCGACCTAAATTCATCATAGTTTCTTACTTAATAAATTCTATATTTTGACGTTGTCTAAAGTTATCTTTAACCAGATAATAAATTAGACTACTGTTAGATATAGAATAAATCAAAGAGAGGAATATAATTGATAGTGAAGGAATTTGTCCCTCTCAATTATGTGAGAGATATCCATAGCCCCTTTGATAAGTTAGATTGTTAAAATGCATGGCCATACTTAAATATATTAATCTAAGATATTGATATCATTTGTTTGAATAGTCTACTATGAGATCAAGAAATAATTGATTAAGCTTAAAAACGATGACATGCTCCGTGCCTTATACTTAATCTAGATATCATGTGACAAAAGGACTAAATATAAAATTATAGTTTTGTTCAAAGAGATCACTGACCTTCATTAAACCTGAATAGTTATAATGTTTTGCTAGAAACCACTTATAATTTATGGGCAATTTAAATGTGATTTGGGCATACTGTTAGTGTTAAATGAACCTATAGGGTCACACAATAAATGAACTTTTTAGGTTATTTTTCAGGTAACCAGGTTCGATGAATCTAAAAATATGTCTAAGTTAATTGAACCTAGAAAATTTACCAGATACAATGAATATGGAAATATGTCCACATTTAATGTATCTGGATGATGTCCAGAATGTAAGAATTTAACTCGGTAAATTAATTAGTTAAATTAGTGAGATGATAGCAGAATCTTACCATATTAGTTTTAATTTAATTTGAATTTAAAATAAAATATGATAAGATATTATCAGAGTTGGATTCTAAGAGGTTAGGATGGGTTTTAAGAAAACCCTAGTCATCTTCTCAAGGGAGCCGTTCTATTAAAATATTTGTGCCTCCATTCACCAAAAAAATAAGCCTCTCAAACCCTAGGTGGTCGCACTCTCTAGGTAATGAGTTAGTTTGCCATGTGTATCCGATAAAGGGCGTTCGCACACTGTAGCGTCTGGTGATCATTTGGATTTCACATATAACAGCATAATCAGAATCGAAGGATTTTGATTACACCAAACAGAGGTAATTCTATAATCCTTAGATCTTTTTAATTGTTTACTTGGGTTCTCAGAAAGGATTCGTGGATGTTTTCCACATTTAGGAGTCCATGAATCCTAACACTTATTGCTATTGAAAAGATCATGCTTTATGTGGATGCCCTAGAATGAATGATTAAAGAATGAGTTGGGAACCTCAAACTTCTATAAGCAAACTATAGCCAAGGAGTAATGGAGAAGTTATATGCGATCATTGTGAAGAATGTGGACATATGCCACTCCAATGTCCTATGATACATGACAAGCTTGGTCTTAAAATTGAGAAGGTAAGTAAGATTCTTGGTAATATAATGAAGCGCATTGGAAAATAACTAAATATGACACTTGAAAAAAAGGGTAAGAAAGAAAATGTGGAGATTGAGAAAAAAGTGATGCAATATGGAAGCCTTGAGTATGAAAAAATTTAAGAAGAAAAGAATGGGGAGAATGAACAAGGAGAAACCATTGAGTTAGAAGAAGAGGAGGAGTTTAGTGATGTTGAGGAGGCTAATATGGAACCATTGTGTTCATTTCTTGGAGCAACTAAGGTGTACACCAATATACTCTTCTTCATAAAAGATGAACCACACTTTTTGGGAGTATTATGGGAGAATGAGCAAGAAGAAATGATGCATGATGGTATTGAAATTGTTAGAAACCAAACCAAGCCCAAAGGATGGAGTGGAAAAGGAAGCTCAAGAAGACCATAACTTGGGAAAAAGTAGAGTACAATAATAAAAGAAAAGGAGAAGTTGGCTAGAAGTGGTGCAAAGGTAAATGACAAAGGGTGAAGTTAGAAGGGGTGAATCATCTAACTAAACAAATAAAAAAGACACCAAGTCTAGTGAAGAAAAGAAGAAAGGTAAATTTGGAGGAGAATTAGATACTAAAGATGGGATTGAGGTTGAACAAGCATGTTCATTAATTGGTGTTATGAGAGATATAAGGAAAGCTTATGTGGTAGAAAAAGAAAAGGAATTACAAAGGGAGAATATCTTCTATTCAAGGTACCAAATCTACCAAAAACTATGCATTTGATTGTTGATAGAGGAAGTTGTAAGAATATAATTAGTGCTACATTACTGGAAGAATTAGGAATGAAAACCTTGAAGCATCCCAAGCCTTACAAGCTACAATGGATGAATAATTGTGGAGAGATAAAGGTGAACAAACAAGTCAATATTGAATTTGATATTGGAGAATATAAAAATGAAGTGATGTTTTAGTGTTTCCCATGCATGTTGGCTATTAGTTGCTTGGAAGATCTTGGCAATTTGATAGAGATATAGAGTTTA
The DNA here is from genome assembly GCA_026120185.1 of Voacanga thouarsii. Lineage (NCBI taxonomy): Eukaryota > Viridiplantae > Streptophyta > Magnoliopsida > Gentianales > Apocynaceae > Voacanga > Voacanga thouarsii. Next base: position 689,609 of record JANUWF010002029.1, on the reverse strand, counting down.
ATGGAATGAGGAATACTTACCCATTGCACAAGAATGAGATAAAATTTACTCTTTGTCCATTATCCCTTGGAGAAGATTTAAAAGATCGAAAAATTTTGAGAGAGGAGGATAAAAAGAAAAGAGAGCAAAGTGAGAGAGAAAAAGGAGAAAGAGTAAAACAAAATCATGAGAGAAAGAAGATTGAGAAAAGAGAAGAAATAGAGCTTTAAGATAGTGAAAAATAAGACAGTCTTGAAGGGAAGATTGGAGGACAGAAGATAACAAGGGGAGAATAAGTGATATTTCTTTGGAGTTGGGGGATGGAAACAATGAAGGTATGCAAAAGAATGAGAATGGAGATAAAATGAGAGTGAATCTTTTTAGTATTAAGAATAGGAGGATGAGATTAAAAAGGAGAGTGGAGATGAGATATACAAAGAGGTCAACGTTGGGGAACATAAGCTCATATTTTGTCTTCACATTACAAATCTTGTTTGCATTCTTACACTAGTGTTTATTCGATGGCAAATTATCTAAAAGAAGGGGGATATGATAAGAATATGCCCAAGCCTCAAGGAGCCTTCAAAGAAGAGGGAAGGAGATTAAAACTACAACACCTAATGCCATGGAAAACCCCACAATTCTAGGGTGATCAATAGAGAATTCAAGCAGACAAAGGTTCCAAGCCAAGAGTTAAGAGAATGGTGAAAAAATGGTTGCCAAAGAGAAGAGTGATTGGTGATCAATTAAAACAACAAACCATATAGATAATCAAGGAGATTGATCAATCAAGACTTTAAAATCGTAAGGTAAAGGCAAGGATGATATGGATTCAAAATGGGCTTAAAAGCTATAATAAGACCTCATTGAACTTAGAAGACCATTGTTCATCAATTGGGGGCTTCAAGAACCATGTCCAAATGTCCAAACAAGCCAAGGGATCAAGAGGAGACAAAAAATCAAGCCAAGGAAGCTGGCTTCACAAAACAGGGGAGACAAAAAAGAATGGAATTAGCGCCGCCTATACAAAGCTGAACTGGTGTCGGGTGTTTACTGAAAATATTGGGGTTTCAGCAAAACTAAATCGGCAATGACTGGAACTAGAACTGGCTCCGACGTAACACTGGAGGTTGGACTTTTGAACGAAGGCTTGAACCGGTACCGGCTGGGGCTATTAACCGATGCTGCGGCATTGGAGTTTTAACTGATTTTGGTTTGTAATAGTTTAGTTGACTTGTATTTTAAATCCTACAACTTTTAGGCTATTAAAAAGGCACGTAAAGGTTGAGAATTAATCTCAATTAGCTATGTTCTAAGATAATTATAAATAGTTTGTTATAACATTTTTGTAAACAACTTTGGTATGAAGAAATCAAATTTTGAGAGATCAATTCTCTTGTGAAGTTAAATCCTCTTTGGGTTCTTCCTTAAAAAATAAGACTAACTCTTAGGGTTCTAGTCCCTTCCCTTAGAATGAGTCTCTAAATTCCATTAAGGATAGATTGATTTGATAGCTCTTGCTTGGGTCTTAGTTTTCCTAATCAAATCAAGGTTCTTGATTCCATCAATTGATTACCTAGTTCAACATTACAAATGGTCTCATCTTAATATTTTCCTATCTCAATTGATAAAATTACTTGGTTGTTCACCCTTAACTTCCTGCTATCATGATCCATTGTAATCTATAGGGTTTAGGGTGTTTCATCACATACAATTCCAACTCCTCCACACGACTAGCACTTGCAATATTCGTGAAGCTCCCTCTATTAATGATCGCAACACATGGCTTTTGATTGATAAGGCAATGTGAGTAAAATATGCTATTTCTTTGTAGGCTTGTCTTAATTTCTTCATTACAAGCATCTTTTACATCATAAGCACTCGTGTCCTTAATAGCAACATCAACTAAAGGTTAAGTTGGTGACATAGTAATTCCGTTATTACTAGAATCACTATCATCTTTGTGTGCCACTTTTTGCTTTACATCAACACGTTCCTCTTCTTTAAATGATATATCACCTTAAGTATTAGTAAGCACCAATTTCTTGTTTGGACACTCCTAGGAAGTATGGTCATATCTTAGACATTTGAAGAAATTGATGTTCTTATACTTTGTGGCTTTTCTACACCTTTGCCTTTATCTTTACCCTATACATCCCTTTGGTGGCTCCTCTCTCATAATTGGGGATTGATTGAACATAGGCTGGTGTAGGTAATTTCCTTTGGATAGGGCTTCTATTTGTGTTGTTCAATTTTTATAGCTATATGCACATCACCTCCAAAATTTAATAAGAATGAAGTTCAACCATATTTGCTATCTCTCTATTCAACCTACTCAATGATCTAGTCTTGGTAGCCCTAGTATCTTCATTATTGTTAACACTTATCAAAATCACTTCTAGCTCCTTATGAAAATCCACTACACTTTTGTTTCCTTATTTAAGCACATGCAATCTTTGGTAGAGTTCATTATAGTAATATAAGGGTATAAATCTACTCCTTATCAAGATTTTCATCAATTCCTAATTTGACACCGGTTAGTCCCCCATACACCTTATTTGAGATGACACATGATCATACTAAACTAAGGTATATTAAAAAAAAACTAGATATAGCTAACTTTACCTTAGACATTTTACTATATTCATGTGTAACACTCCTACTAAAGACAACAGCAAACGCATATCAACACCGGCTGTCGCCCCGTCTAATTTCCTGGACAGGGGGACTTTATAATGGAAACAATAAAGTAAATACATATATAAGCTCCAGACTTAATAATATCCCACTCTGATGGCCACACATATACATATATTAGAGGATTTCATATATGCCATCTCTATCTATAATAGAATACAGTACATGATCAAAAGGAAAGCTGTCCAAACCTAAACTGCTGACTTTGTGGTATCGTCCTTCTATTCATAGGTCTGCTTAGCTCGGGATCCTACAAAAGGTAAGTTGAAAGATACGTGTGAGTGATAAATCACCCAGTAAGTCCCATGTGTGCAAGTGCTTTATGAAAGAATATGGTACATAAAACTTTTGTGGAATAGCATATCATTTGTTCACTGGAAATAATTCCAAAACTTTCTAAATAGGAGTTTATCCAGAACTCAATCATTTTTGGAAAACATTATTTCAAATTTCAAATTAATACCCCAGTTTTCGAATCATAGGCATTTCTCCAATAGAAGGTTTGCCTGTATACAAGTCCATAATCCTTGCCTTCGGCACCATGTATTGTTGTACTAAGATTGCAACCTTCATTACTCAACCGTGTGTCGCCAGAATAAGTACACCGTAGTGTACTTCTGCTCAGGTATATCGCAGTATATCTAGTATATTGTAGCACAAAATCTTTTACTTGCCACCATAAGCTAGGGGTCCCAATCTTGACGTCATTCACCATTAAAGCGGCAAGGAGTCAGACTCACCGAGTGTTCCTGCCCAGAATCCAACGAATTACTAAAAATAAGAAGCGCCCGCAGACACGACAATTGTCGGTGCTAAACAGCTAGCTAGGATGACTTATCTCAAAGTTCTGTCGCCCTGTCTAGAGTAAGACAATCCCTAGAACTAGCTAGGTTACTTAGGATCGTTGACCTTTGACATGAGCTAGTACAAAGATCAAAGTCCTTGTTGAGTACTCAACATTACCAATAACAACCCCTTCTGAATGATTAGGCCAGAAGGTTATCTGATCCCGCAGGATTTTCAAATCAAAACATTTTTTTGTGCAAAATCACATTTTCTAGAAGTTGATCCCACTGATTCGCAAGTTAGATCGTTATTCACATAAGCTTCGCAGTGCCAATCAATTCATTCCATAGGCACATCAGGCCAATAAAATAATTTCAGGGATCAAAAGTCGTTTTCCAAAAGTCAATCTCATCACGAGAGATCATTTTCCAAAACCATGTCAAAATAGGTTAAAGAGTTCTTCTCAAACATCAAAACAAGTTTCTAGCAGTATTCGGGTCATTTTCCCGATACTCGATCACAAAAGTCATTTCCTAGGGTATTTAGGCCATTTTATCCATACCTGATTCCCAAAAGACTTTTTGAGGGTGTTTGAGCCATTTTACCCTTACACAATTTGAAAAGTATTCATAAAAGTTCCAAGAAGGGTATTTCGATCATTTACCAAACACTCAATTCCAAAGGTTTTTATAAAACATTCTAATAAGGACATTTGGATTATTTTTCAAATACCCGATTCCAAAAAGAACTCATTCCAAGAAATTCAGAATTCTAATCACAAAAGAGGATTAAATTCAAAGTTTCCAAACACATTTTCATAAAATGTTCCAATGAGAGAATTCCAATCAATTTATGAATACCTAATTCCAAAAAATCTCCATTTTTCAAAAATCCCGAGTATTTAATCCAAATGGCCTAAATTCATAAAATTCATGCTTTAATCATCTATTAAGGTTTCTAAGCTAATCATGAAATTCATTCAAGCTAAAAATAGCATAAAACAAATCTTACTAAGATAAACCTTAGGCATATTCAAGGATATTTAAAACGGTATAAAACATAGCATTTCATAAAAAAGTGATGCACAATAGCTATCATGAGGTTTTAGAAATCAAAGAAACTCACCTCGTGTCCTAAGTAACCCTTCCATTCATAGCCGTTTAATCACTGTCTCTACCGTTTTCAACATTTCGCTGACCGTTTATTGCTAAACCTACACCAAACATCGTTTTTAGGTCAATTTGTGTTTGGCCAAAAAATAGCTGACTGTTGGCCAAGGTCCAGCTGATGTGCTCGACGGTAGTCGACGTCCAACCGACGGTTAGCCGATGGTTAAGGACAACGTTCAACTTTCGTTCAATTCGTTTGTACGATTTTTTCATTTTTCTTTTTTCCACATCCTTTCTCCCTTCATAAACAAGGGATTCACATCATATTCACCCAATTATTTAATCTAAAATACATAATTAATCATCCTTAAATTCATCCATCTTCTAAGGAAAATTCTGAAATTTTGCTGCTTTGACACATAATTTTTTTTCGGACATAACTTTCAATCCACAACTCTATTTGGCTCTATGATATACCAAAATGACCGTAAGACTTTTAAATTTAATTTTGTATAAGCCCTTTTCCAATATTCAGGTTTTTGTGGCACGGTACTACACAAAAATAGCCCCAGTAATTTTACCTCACTTTTACTATTCATGATTTCCTTTGTCCTCCTTCAATCTTTAACACCGTAGAAACATTAATTCATTCAATTCTCCTTCGAATTATCTTTAATTCTGAATTTCCAGATTTCCAATAGCTTAGAAAAGCTACACTTATTCAACACAAATTCATCTTTTCTAATCAAAACCTAATATAATCTATTTTTCCGACCAAGTAAATTCCATTTTTACTCTACTTTGATCATCACTTCTTCTACTGAACATAAGCCTTCAAGCTATCATAATTATTCAGTTCTTCCTCACACAAAACATCGTTCAAAGGCCCTTAGGTAGCCAGTACATATACGAGCAAATATAATTTTTATACACAAAAACTCACAAACCCTAGCTTTGATTCGAAATCAAAACATGAAAGTCATGCTTTTATGTTAAAATTCACATCTAAACGATCACTGTAACAAATTCTACAACTTTAATTCTTAAAGCATAGAATTTTACCTTGTATGTGGGATCTCTTGGCTTGGTTTTTCTCCAAGAACACACCATGGACACACACACACACACACACACACACACACACACACACACTTCTTTCTTTCTATCTCCTTTTTCTTTTTCTCCCTATTTTTCTCTAGCTTTTCTTTCCTTTTTTTTTTTTCTCTCTTCCTTTTGTTCTTCTCTTGGATGAACTTCTGGCTGTTTTACAGCCCTTCCACCGCCATTCTTGTGCCCAAAGTCAACCAACATTAATGACATTGTGGGCTATCCATTTTATTACTAAATTCCTATTGGTGGATTTAATTTAAATAGATAATCCTTAAGATTATTCAACAAGCTTTTGCAATTTATAATCCCACTAATATTTTAATCCGCAATGGTATTTTAACACTTGTTTTCATCCACCATTCACACAATGCCACACATCCATTTTTAACTGCGATTTCCTATTTTCTTCAGAAATGACCAAAATTGGGTCCATAATAGAAAAATATTTTATTTCACTATTCAACTCCGAAAATTACACTAAATCCTTTGGTAACACTCAAATCATTCAATTCCTTTTCTACTTGATCAAATTTGCTGTCAAAGTCGCGGGCGCGGGCAAAATGATGACAAGGCCCCCGATAGCTCGGGTAGCATAATTCACATCAAAACGTACGCTTCACATACTAACCAATTTCTCTTTTCAGAGTACCCTTAAATTCTTATTTTGTTAATAATAATAGCCTTCCAAAAATTTAGTGTGCGGGTAGAATAAATTTAATAATTACATCCAGGTCTCAACAAAAATTATTCCACTAAAATATTCGTCTCATTACACCAATCAACATTTGTTCTAGACATCGATATAAATTCTCATCCTATTACCAATAGTAGCCAATCGAAGGTAGAAATGTGGGGTGTTACATTCTCCCCACCTTACAAAAATTTTCATTCTCGAAATTAGCTTACACTTGTAATAAATCTAGATACTTTATTTTTTCAACATCTTCACTTTTGTTTTCCCAAGTTGCATCTTACTTAAAATGATGATTCCATGATACTTTTACAAGTGGAATTTTTTCATTCTGCAATTCCTTTTCAGCATACTCCAATATCTTAACAGGCTTTTTTTCGTTCTTCAAGCTTAGAATCATCTCAATGGGTTCTTCATTCAAAGTGTGGGCAGAATTAGCCATAAACTTTCGAAGTTGGAATACATAAAATACGCCGTGAATAATTTGAAGTTCTAAGGGTAGCTTCAATTGATAGGTTACTTTCCCGATCTTCTCGACAATAGGAAATGGTCTACCATACCTAAATGCTAATTTCTTCTCTTGTTTTTTTTATTCCTGACTGTTATTGTGGAGCCAACTTCAAGAATACATGATCCCCTCCAGTAAATTTCAAATTTCTCCTATGTCGATCCGTATAACTTTTTTGTCTACTTTGTGCTGCCTCCAACTTGGTTTTGATCATCTCTACAGCATGTTAGACATTTTCAAGATCAAAAGAATCTTGTTTGTTTTCATATGACATTTTTTTTTTTCATATAAAGCTTTGAATGGGGCCATTCCAATTCGTATGAAAATTCTGCATACACTAAATTATCAATCCACTTAGTTCGAAAATCCAAAGCATAGTCCCTCAATATGTCTTTCAAAGCTCTATTCACTCATTTTGCCTATTCATCCATTTGTGGGTGCGCTATTGTACTGCACTTTACAGTTGTCTTGTATTTTTGTGGCAATTTAGTCCAAAACTTTGAAGTAAATCTGGGGTCTCGGTCTAACACAATACTAGGGGGTACTCCATAATGTCTGATCACTTCCTCCATATAGATTTTACTTAACTTCTCTAGAGAATCTCGTTGATTGATAGGGATGAAATGAGCGGACTTAGTTAAGTAATCCACTATCACCCATATAGAATCTCGCTGTCCTACTGCCATGGGTAATCTAGTAATAAAATCCATAGTAATTTCATCCCATTTCTATGATGGAGTTGGTAACAGTTGCCATTACCTTCCTGGTCGTTGCTGATCGGCTTTCACTTGCTGACAAGTTAACAACCGAGCTACAAAATTTGAGATAGCCTTCTTCATACCAACCCACTAATAATGCTATTTTAAGTCCTAATACATCTTTACAACTCCTGGATAGGTAGTATACTTACCTCAAGGTACCTTCATTAAAACATCTTGTCTCATCACAAACTGTTTTAAGATACTATACCAATCTCAGTAATGAATGATTTCATCACTGGCAATATTAGAATAGGAGCAGAATTTAATCCTTCTTTCAACTCTTGGAAATTTCTCTCACGCTTCTTGGTTCTAATGCAAGGAACTTCTTTTTGGGTGGATCGAGTCAAGGGTGAAACTATCTTTGAGAGTTCCCTCAATAAATCTTTGATAATATCCTTCCAATCTCAGGAAATATTAGATTTTGGTCAAAGTCTCGGGACGTTTTCAATTTAGCACCGCTTCAACCTTTGCAAGATCCACTATAACCCCATCATTGTATAACACCCTACACCCAAGGTACCTAAATAGGGCAGGATGTTGCCCTGTCCAAAGGACCAGGGGTCTTTATAATGAGGTACAAAAAGAAAAAAAATTGCTAAATAAAATTAAAGAAATAATTTCATTACATTTGGAAGTAAAACTTATACAAGTTTAGAAAATCAAAACTAACAAACATCTCTTAAAATAAATTCAAAGCATAAATAAATAAATAAATTGGAGTTTATCTCCTAATACTTCACCAAGATCAGTATAAGCAATCCCCTGAAATCATGATACAAAATGTGTGAGATTGGCATCTCAGTAAGTCCCGTGTGTACAAGTGTTAATTATAACCATTTCATGTATGCAGGTTTATTGAAATCACAAAATCGTATTTGCAAGTCAATTTCATCAATAACAGTTATACAAAGGAGCATTGCTTAATGAATCGAAAATAGTTCACAATAAATCACCGTTTCATCATATTCATAATTCATTAGGTAGGGATTAACAAATGATTCAACAATATAGTAACACAATCTATATCATGGTTATTACCATAATAGCTTCCCAATGTATTCTTTCAATAATAGGCAGTGGGGGATCCACCCACTAGGTGAGATACTCTTCCATCTCTACACCCAACATTCTGGTTTTCCAATCTGGATCAACAATGTCCACATGATGGCCTGACTATGTAGTAATATCACCTCTCCAAGTTGAGTTCATCTTCTGGAGGTGGCCTCCTGCCAGAAGACTCACTTTTGCTCTCCAAAACTAGAACTACTAGCCAATACTCGCTGAGTACTTAAGGCTCCCCGTTTAGAGGCAAAATTATTTTTCCTTTTTTGAAAGTCTTTGATTAGTTAGATTGCAAAATGTGGTTTTTCGTAATAGCATTTCCAAATCGTTTAGCAATTGTGTAAGAAATCATATTTAAGTTTGAATAATTGAAATTTGATAAACTCGTTTAGAAAATAAAACATCCATGTTTGCAATCCAGGTATCACAACAATCCAGTATAACTCGTCGTGTTTAGTTAATTTCTCAATCCTTTAGTCAAAACATCATGTTGATATCAATTTCAAATAACATTGTAAAAATTACTTGTAAACATGTAACTTGTATCAAAACGGTTATGAAGGGACTTACTTAGAAAAATTAACCACTGGACCCAACTCAATCGATTGCTCTTATTTCCACTCCTTTCTTATCTAGAGCAAATAATCCCATAATTAGGACTCAATTATTCCATATACTGTTTCATACAATATGACTTTTCATGATCTCATTAATCACCTCATTCACAATTGGTCTCTAAGTACTTTAATTATTAAATCACATGTATAACTTCTCTTTAGCATTCTATTGAGCATAACCATGCATGGATCTAAATCAATTCCCCATATGACAACTCCTATATTCAACTATCATAAAATTATCAGTAATAGCCCCATAAATATTGAAAGATCTCATCTTTGCCTATTTAGCATAGATCTAGATTCATCATGACAAGATACATCAATGTTCTATCCCATACATGCTTTGTCCATGGCTTGCATCAACATATTCATCAATCTAATTCATTCATGCTTTCATGCTAGACTCCATAAGCATTCTTAAGCTAATATTTTAAAGATTAAGACCATTTAAATCGGCAAAGATAGGATCTTCATTATCTCTTAGCGATCTAGACTTAAAACACGACAACTTCTTGTTGACTAGCATGAGTTCAATCGATAGTTGAAGAGATTGGCCTGCTTAGATGACCTTGATCGAATCTAACCAAGATGGGAATAAAATTAGTCCCTTATGGACGTGATTTAAGGGAGAAAAAGGAAAAGAATGGAGTAGGAGATGAATAGAAGAGTTGAAGATCTATTACTTTGTAGAGAGTTTCGATTTTAGCTTTGTTTTTAGGGTAGGCTATCCAAATTTTTCTTTAGGTTGCAGGCTATTTATTTCATGAGTTTGAGGGGCTGAGAGGGTAGGAATTTTGTGGTTTTCTGGATAGGGATGTCTAGGGTTTGTTGTTTAGATGTTTGGTGGAGTTCTATCTTGTTATGGTTTCTTAATCACAAGAGAAAAGTTGGACAGCTATAGTCTTTCTTTGGGAGCCGAAATTGGACAGAAGTTTAGGGCTGATTGCTGCTGTATTTTTGCAGCATAGGATGGACAAAAATCTGGACAGAAAGTGGGAGGAAAATCTGGTTGGTTTTCAGTCTCCAAGATGGCGAAAATAAAAGAAGAAAAGGGAGTTTTTGTGTAGCTGTTTTTGCTCAATAATTAGAGGGGTTTTGTGCTGGTTTTTGGCTAAAAATTTCGTGCAGAATGGTGCTCATTTTTGGCCAAAATGAAGGTATTGGAGAGGGAATTCTGGTTTTTTTTTTTTTGGCTCAAACAAAGTCCTAATTGGTTAAGGATTTCTCGGTTAACCCTAGCTAGGTTTTGGAGAGTTTTAGTTGAGCTATATTTGTTCAATTGTGTGGCGGCAGCTTTGAGGAGATTTTCCAGAAAAATATGGATAGAAATTATGCTATCTAGTTAAGGAATAATTTAATTAATTTTCTATATTAATTTGAGTAATTTTAAATAGCTAATAAATAATTATTTTGTGAGAAAAAATCTGCTTTCCTAACTTTCTTGAAGCTACCCAAAATTCTTCATCCTTTTTGCCCAAAATTTTGAAAATCTTTATCTTACTCGCAAAAGATAAATATTTCATTTTAATCCAGCTTTTATCCTTTTATTTTCTTTTTAAAAATTATTTGAAGGAAATTAAAATATGGAGATTTATCTCCTTAAAAAGTGGTGGCTACCACATTAACACAATACATATAGATTCTTTGTATATTTTATCTCCTAATATATCACTTACATATAGCTTTTAAAAATATAGATTAGTAATATTTAAAATTCTCTAAAAAATTATGATAAGATTAGAAATAAAATTTATTTTATTCTCAAATATTTTATAAAGTAATTCCCAAAATAAATCACAGTCATAATTTTCTGGAAATTGGTTTCAAGGTGGCGGCAACCCTAGGGAGTTTCGGCCAAGCCTAGGAAAAAAAATTAGGGAAGGAAAAAATAAATGAAAGGAAAGGATTTGAAATAGCTAGGATTCAAACTCAAGCCCATCAAGAATTAAATACCAAACTTTATCCACTAAACCACATTAATATTTAGTAAATATTCTCCTAATAAATTTTCTTAATTCCTACTCACTTGCTTCATCCTATTTCTAATAAACTCTCCTCAATAAAATAAAAAACTCAACTAACTCAAATAACATAACCACTTCAAGGACAAATTAATTCATACAACAACAAACTGATATTTTCATGAAAATAGTTCAAATCGTCAAATATAGTATAAAATAATGTGACTTGCATGATTTTTCCCCACATACTAAAGGTGGTTTAATACGGGGTATTACATCCTCTCCCCCTTAAGAGAATTTCGTCCCGAAATTCCGGGTGCTAAGCTTCTGAAGCAAATTCGGATACTTCTTCTTCACCTATTCTTCAGTCTCCTATGTTGCATCCTTAGCACCATGATGTTCCCACAAGATCTTTACCATAAGTATCTGCTTATTCCTCAACGTCTTGACGCTACGATCTAAAACCTTAATTGGTTTCCCCACATAACTCAACTCAGGCTGAAGAATCAATGATTCCTTATTCAATACTTACTCCGAATCAGGGTTGTACCTCTTTAATTGGGACACATGGAACACATCATGAATTCCTGCTAACCCTTCTGGCAACTCCAATCGGTATGCTGTGAGTCCGATCCTTTTAATCATTGTAAAAGGTCCTAAATATCTATGACTCAACTTCTCTCCCGTAGGATGCTTTAGAATTCCTTTGCTAGGCATTATATTTAAAAACGTCTGATCTCCTACTTGAAACTCTAACTCCCTTCTTCTATTATCGACATAACTCTTTTGTCGGCTTTGCGCGGCTTTTAGCCTCTCTCTTATCATCTTTACCTTATCTGCCATTTCCTCAATATTAACCTCCCTAGACTTGCTAATTAATCCATCCTCAGTCCAACCCCAATACAAGGGTACCTGACATTTTCGTCCATACAATGCCTCATAGGGTGCATTCCAATTGATGCTTGATGACTGTTATTATAGGCCAACCCAGCGTAAGGTATGCAGTCCAACCACTTATCTCTGAAATCTAGTACGCAAGCCCTAAGCATATCGTCCAAAATCTGGATTACCTTTTCGGATTGTCCGTCTGTTTGCGGGTGAGCAGAAGTACTGAGCTTTAAAGTTGTTCCCATTGACTCTTGAAATTTGGTCCAAAACCTGGAAGTAAATCTGGAATCCTTGTCGGATACAATACTTGTTGGCACTCCATGCAATCTAACTACTTTGCTAATATACATATTGGCCAATTTTTCCATGAAGTCCTTCACATTTATCGGAATGAAATGAGCTGTCTTGGTCAATCTGTTAACCACAACCCACACAACATCCTTCAAAGTCTTAGACATCGGTAACCCGGTAACAAAGTTCATCGTCACCTCTTGCCACTTCCATTTGGGAATAGGCAACAGCTGCAGCAATTCGGCTGCCTTTTTATGCTTCGCTTTTACTTTCTGACACGTCAAGCAAGTAGAGACGTATTACGCCACCTCTCTTTTCATTCCCGGCCACCAGTAGGCCTTTTTCAAATCCTGGTACATCTTCACTTCTCCTGGATGAATGGAATACTTACTCTTGTGAGCTTTATCCATTATTTTTTTCTTCAGTACAGGGTCGTCCGGTACACATAGTCATTCTCAGAAATACATCACTCCCGCTTCATCAATCCGAAACTCCCTATCCTTGAAGGTCTAAAACTCATGGTTATTCTGCTGAACCTCACCAATCTCTTACCTCAACCCAGGCTCCAATCTCAAGTTTCTCAAGTTAATTTTTCCTTCTCCTAGTTGTACCTTTTGCCTCAAGAACTCCTGTATTATTTGTACCTCTTGCACCCTCAGGCTAGCTATCCTCACCTTTCGACTCAGCGTATTAGCTACCACATTCGCTTTTCCCGAATGGTAGTTAATTTGACACTTGTATTCCTCCAAGAACTCTATCCACCTCCTCTGCCTTAAGTTTAAATCCTTTTGCGTGAATATGTACTTCAAGCTCTTATGATCCGTGTAGACTTCATATTCCACACCAAACAAATAGCGTCGCCATTTCTTCAAAGTAAATGCTATCATTGCCAACTCCAAGTCATGCATTAGAAAGTTTACCTCGTGCGGCTTCAACTTCCTTAATGCTTAAGTGATAACTTTCCTGTCTTGCATCAGCACCACCCCTAGACCTTCCTTAGACGGATCCATGTACAAGGAATAGGCCTTACCTTCTTTAGGTAGGCTCAACACTGATGTTGTCATCAATCTCCTCTTAAGTTTTTGGAAACTCTTCTTGCACTTATCATTCCAAACGTATGGCACATCCTTTCTTAGTAATTAGGTCATCGATATCGCCAGCGTAGAGAAGTTCTTAATAAAACAACGGTAATATCCTGCCAATCCAAGGAAACTCCTGATTTCAATTACGCTCTATGGTTGTTTCCAATTTGAGACAGCCTAGACCTTTAAGGAGTCCACCTTGATTCCATCTTTAGATATTATGTGACCAAGGAAGGCCACTGAATCCAACCAAAACTCGCATTTGCTAAACTTAGCATAGAGTTTATGCTCTCTCAACTTCTCTAGTACTAACTTTAAAACCTTCGCATGCTCCTCGGGACTTTTAGAGTATCTTAGAATATCGTCTATAAACACTACCACAAACTTATCTAGGTACGGTTGAAAAACCCTGTGCATAAGATCCATAAAAATGGCGGGTGCATTAGTTACTCCGAATGGCATCACCATGAACTCATAGTAGCCATATCTAGTGTTGAAAGCTGTCTTGGGAATATCCTCCTCCTTAATTCGTAGTTGGTAATAATATTGCTGGAGATCTAACTTATAAAAATAGCACGAACCTTGCAACTGATCGAACAACTCATCAATCAAAGGCAAGGGATACTAGTTCTTGATTGTGAGGTTATTCAGCCCTTTATAGTCTATGCACAATCTCATCGTCCCATCCTTCTTCTTTACGAACAACATCGGGGCTTCCCAAGGTGATGTATTGGGTCTTATGTATCCTTGCTTAACCAATTCTTGTAGCAATTCCTTCAATTCTTTCAATTTCATGGGCGCCATTCGATAAGGTGTCTTCAACACCGGCTCCGCTCCAGGAACTAAATTGATGGTAAACTCGACTTCTCGGGAAGGTGGCAAAGAAGTGAGTTCCATCAAAAATATATCCGCGAAGTCCTCCACTATCTTGGTGCTCTCCAAGGTACATTGATCCTTGGGCTTATTGATTAAATAAGCCAAATATCCTACACAACCCTTCTTTAGCATTTTTCGCGCCTTGGCTCCCGCTATCAAGAATTTCAACTTCCTCGCCTTTCTCTTGTTAAACTCTAATACCTTGCATCTTGGTCTAATAAAATGTATTATCTTGGCCTTGCAATTCACTCTTGCTCCATGCTTTGCTAACCAGTCCATACCTAGAATCAAATCATAATTGTCGATGGGTAGGATTATGAGATCTGCCTTCAAAATCTCATTTCCCACCATAATATCACACCCTTGAACTACCTTAATCGCATCTCTCTACCTCCCCAAGAGTGTACTCACAAACATGGTATAAGGTAACTCTACCCCGTCCCAATCCAAATGTCATGCACACTTATCGTTCACATATGAATGAGTTGATCCAGGATCTATTAAAGTAGAAATAGAGTGATCTTGTATAGAAAGTGTACCTTCAACTACCACTGAATTAGCTCCAACCTCTTCTCAATTTAGTGTAAAAACCTTGGCTTTCACTTGAGGCTTTTAGGCTCCACCTCCATTTATCCCCACAGGTGCTCCTCTGGTAGCCCCAGCTGGTTGGGTTGTAGCTCCCTGTCCCATTCTAAGAGGTCTTGGATAGTTGTTCCTCAGGTGGTTCGGGTCACCACAGTTGAAATGTAATACCCTACTCTGGTCACACCTAATTTATGAGAATTAGCATGCATTGAATATAAACATATATAATTGAACATGACATATACTTATTTCATGAATAGGCAAGGTTGTGTCATGGTGATATGTGCATATTTTAAATTTATTTGAATATGTGTTTGGATTAAGAAAAGTGTTAAGAATGGATTTTGGATTGAGACTCTATCCGAAATTATCATCCAAAAAAGTGTCGCTTTGCTTGAATCCAAAACCTTTTCTTTTATTTCGGAGGCGATTTTGGCCTTTCTTTGGTTTTGGAATGGAAGATATTTAGGAATAGTGGAAGGCATTATTTGATTATTGTGTCATAAAATACTTTACATGAAAAATATTATTATTTTTTTTATTATCATCATCATTCCTAAAAAGCTATTATATCTTCTATTTTTGGTTGGTCATCTATTAATTATTTATAATAGTAGTAATAATTATTATTATACTAATCAAAACTATATTGTTAGTATTTATTATCTATTGGAAACTTATTTATTGTTATAGTTGTTTTTGGTTTATGAATTATAATAACATTATATATATTATCTTGACAATGTTATAACGAAATAATTTCCTTTCAATCCATATATATATATATATATATTCCTTGTATGATATTAAATTATGCATTCATGTGGTTGATCTCATTTAGCCATCACATTTTGACTTGAAGACTCCTATATTTTCCTATATCTCTCCATGGCCGACATCTACCACCTATCTATCAAGGATTTTGTCATCTTTGAAAAGTTAAGATTTTAGCATTTGCTCGTGTATTTGAAGACCTTATTTCCTCCTAAAAAATCTAGCTACCTACCACTTTTAATTTTCAAATATTATACCTAGCAGACTTAGTTCAGCAATTTTGATCACAAGACTTCCTATTTGGCCGGCAGCTTTGCACAAGTTCATGTGCAGAGATATTTTTTTATTCTCTGCTTTACCCTTGTACTTCTCGGACTTGGTCAAAGGCTGTTAGTATCTATAGGATTAAGGGTTGATTAGGGGTGTGTTTGAAATTAATCAAACCCCACATTTTCATCCTATAATTCTCCCAAAATTCAGTAAAGACAAACTGATTAATCAATCCTCCTATCAACCGATGCATCCTCAACTGCCCTAACTTCATGATTTTCCTTCCTTTAGCTAAGGAAAATCTCAGCCTACCTTCATTCCTAGGAATTCTTGAAACTCTCAAGAACTTCAGTCATCATCGTGCTCTATTTCTTCTCTCCAATGGTGCACATTTTCTCTTCAAATTGAACAACAAAATGCTACTATAGTGAGCAAAATAGCTGACACACACATACATATATCCTTAACCAACTTCATAGTAAACTCTCTTTAGTTTTGTTATTGTGGCCAGCACACACATCAGCTAACATCCTAGGTTGGTCTTCTCTTCTCCTAAAAGGATTTTGAGAGGTATCAAGCTTGATCCTTCTTTTATTTTCTCTTGGAAAAAAAAAATAGCATGTAGATGTGTTTAGAATGGGTTTGGTAGGCATGCTGGCTGCTTTAATTGTCACCTTGAGCACGAATTTTAAATGGAAAATTGCAAGGCATGTTGGTTGCTTTTATTTGTCTCCTTGTGCATGAAATTGAAATGGAAATTGCAAGGCCTACTGATTGCTTTTATTTGTCTCTTTGTGCCGAATTGTAAATGGAGAATGCTTGATGCAATCTGTTATCCTATACTTGTTTCTTTTCATGAATCGGATGCTTGTCTCTATTTGTTCTCTTCTAATTATTTCTTTTCATGGACTAAATGCATATGGAGGCTGTGGGTAGTTTCAAAATATATGCTCTTATTTTCCTCTTCTATTTGTTTTGTTTCAAGTGAACCGAATACATGTTGGAAGCTGAAGTTTTGCTGTTTATTTAGTAGCTGTCAATTGACCTCAAGAAAATGTAGGACAAGATTGGATTCTTGAAGAAAAGTTTTGAAACTTGTTTAATGTATAAATATAATGTTGTCATGTGGAGTATTATTCTGGAAGTTACTTTGGTTTATTGTAGAAAATTTTTAAAAGAAAAAAAAAACTAAGAACAGGGGATTTTCGGAAGTCACTGTTCACTGTTTTGTAAACTATTTTGCAAACTATTTTGTATTCTATTTTGAGCATGATTTGCTCAGGTAAAAAAGTTGATAATGCAGGATTTTGTGTGCTTAAGCAATCTAGAAAATTTGGGATTAAAATGGGGTCAACGTTAGAAGTTATTAATTTTCTTTCAGCATGGCCAAAATTGAGTCAGATCTGAGCAGTTTGGGTGCAGAATTTTTTGCGACTTGTATGAACCTGATTTTCTAAATATGCTTAGTTTATTTCATTCATATCATGTTACTCTATGTGCCAGCAAAATTTGAGGTCAATCGGAGTGGTTCATATAGGGTTTTTACCCTTAGGAGTTTAGATTATGGTTGATGGAATCTGAAGACAGCTAAGGGTTTTGTGCTTAATTGCTAAGTTTAATGTAATTTTGTGAGAAATGTTAAAGGGTGGATTTTATGCTTTCTAAGGGATTGATGGAAGGTCTTAGGTGCTGAGTATATGTAGAGTTCATGCTTGCTGCTCATTGGTATTATTTGGTGATCAAAGGATAATATAGGTATGATATATGCTTGGTGTGTAATAAGGACTTGAAGTTTGTTTGGGATGATCTAGGAAATGTTGTGATTAATTTATATGAACTCTTTGCTAGATTTGGAAGATTATCAAGGGTAAGGATCAACTTACTAGAGTTCATACCCTAAGCTTAAGGATAAGGTAAGTTCCCTTACATTCATGAAATTGATTTTATTTTATGATACCTAATATTAGCACGATAGCTAATTTTGAAAATTTTCATATTTGGAAACTTTCTACATTTGGAAAACTTCTAATTTTAGAAACTTTTGGATTTATAAATTTTTAAAATATGTCAAGCATGACTTAGGAAACGTTTTGATTTTTTTTGAATATGTAAGAGATGAATTCTTGATCGTGCATATACTTTGTGAAAATCATAGCATGACTTATTTGAGCATGTAGCTCCTTCACTATGAATACTTGGAATAAATTATTGACTTAAAACCATGCCTTCTAAAATTTTGTGCGAGTTGAAAAATGTTGTTTGGAATGGTATTGAGCTAATTTTGTAGGTTCCGCTTTGGAGCCTTATGAATTGTGAAGATAGAATAATGTTGAGTACTTAAAGAGGGCTAGACATTTATACTAGCCTTTGGTTGGTCTGGGGATATCTCTCGGCAGGTGGCCACCTCTAAGAGGTTAACCCCTTTTGATCAGAGCATCAGTATAGAAGGTTGAGCCGTCCTCAACTAGCGATAGGGTTCTAATAGAACCAACGGCAGGAAGTGGGACAACCAGATTGGATTGAGTGAGAGAATGAGAAGATCTCACTTGGTAGGATGTACACCTACCAGGTGTTGGGGGTCAAGTGCTTCATAAAAGTGAGAGCCACCACTGTGCCCTTTCACCGCCTGGCGGGGGTCATGTGCTTTATCTAGAGTGAGAGCCACCTCTGTGCCCTGTCACATTAACTTGATTGCTTTAATTTGATGAGCTATTTCCGTGGACCTGTTCTATAGTGTCCTTAGAATTTTATTCGACGCTTAATATCTTTTAATTATTCATATCTTCCAACTAGAATGTTTTAAGAGCATTTTGCTTCATGACTTCTTACTGCTATCTTTCAAGAAGTGAGAATTAAATTTTGTAAAGAAGACATGATAAAGCTCTTGATATAGTATTAGTGCATGCATCATGAAAAGTGTTTTGTTTTCTTAGCCCAACTCACACACGGGGTTTACTGAGATAACCAATCTCATACTATTTTGAACTCATGTTTTCAAGGTGCCTCAAGTCTTGATCAAGTTGGAAAATCAGTTGCTTGAAGCTTTTGTTATGGAATTTCTTTATCCATTTGTTGGATATTTACTTTGAATATTAATTTTATGTGGAAACGTTTGTATAAGTATTGAAGTTTTTTTTTTAAAGTTAAATTTTCCCTGAGACTTTCATTAAAAGTTGAATTCCTTTTATTCTTTCGTTATAAAGACCCCTAGTCCAAAGGACACGGCGGCATCCCTGACCCATTTTGGGTTACGTAAGTAGGTGGGGTGTTACATGAAAGATGTTTTCGTCACTCCCTGTGACCAACAATCCCTTTCGGCATGACCTCACTTCCCACAATTCTGACATAATGGTGCACTTGACATAGGACATGATGGTACCGTCCTAGGCTGCTTCCCTTTATTTCCCCACTGCATCGGGCAAACGGGTTGCTTGTGTGCCGGGGGTCTTATTGGTGGTCGGTTTGGCTGGAATGGTTAGTTCATCAGTGGGTTCCTATCCTCGTTTTCCATTCGAGTTACTGCATCTACTACGGCCATATATGTTACCAGAAGAGATGGTGCCAGTGCCCTTCTCAAATCTTACCCAAGTGATGCGTTTAGATTTGGGCATAAAAATCATACAAAAACAAAGCACATTTCCAATCAAGTTTAAATTAAAACGTTGGACCCAAATCACACATATGAGCAAGCGTACTCATCATTACTGAGCATAGGGTTCAAACGAGTGTCGATCCTCAAGGAACAAGTAAACATTAATTACCCCTCTTTCATTGTTTAACCGACTCAACAAAGTGAAAATCAAATAAAAAGGAAAACTAAAAATAAAATAAAATAAAAATATGTACATGTCAAGGATGGAGAAATATGCAACTCAAACCATTGATTAGACAACCATGATCTTCAATAACTTAACCATTATCATAATCAATCATTCTCTCGGCACCATGAAGGATTAAGGTAAATTAGCATCACTTGGTCTGTCTTAACTAATTACTACCTTCTAGATAAATTAGCATCACTTGGTCTGTCTCAACTAATTCATCCAAACGATGCATTAAATACAATCCTTAATTAAATTTCCGTGGTCTGGCAAATTTAAAACATGAAATTAATCAATGAATCCTTGGTCTGGCAAACATCAATTAACCTTTAATTACTCAATCCACAGCAATTAACCTCTTTGGTCTAGCAAGTTAACAACCAATGAATGTGAAAAGTAATCAATTGCAACCATCATTAACCTCTTTGGTCTAGTAAGTTAACAATAGAAATAACCAACTAATCTCGAAATATGCCCAAGTAATTAAATACCAAGAAGAACAGTCAATTAATCAAAAGATCAAATAACTCCAAGAATCATGATTATCTAAAACAATGTCAAATTGCTATAGAACAATTAAAACATCATTGTCAAGAAAAAGAAAACAAAGTAAAAGAAAGAACTCATAGACAAGCCTCATTCTTCTTCCTTTGAAAACCTTCTTGTACAAACCTTCTTCTTGTACAAACCTTCTTGTACAAACCTTCTTGAACTTGAAGAATTGCTCCTTAGACTGAGTGATTTTCTATGATGATCAATGAATTCTCCCTTTTTCCTTGTGTTTTTCATCTATTTATAGGCTTAAGAAGTGCCTAAACTCGTAGGTACAAAGTTCTTGGCCGAGTAGAAGTTGGAAGATGCTAAAACTCCCCAGATTTCCAAAAATGCATCAAAAGATCGCAGCACCGCCTCAGGAACAGACCACAATCGGCGCCGTCTTGGTCCTTCAGAGCCGACGCCGCCTGTGTTCTGTTTCTCTACTCGTTTGTCGATTTTTCTCCGAATTTTGCGCATAGGTCCCAGACTGCAGCCGGTGCCGCCTCCAGCCTTACAGTCAGCGTCGGTTATGTTCTGTTCTACTCTGCTTCTCTAATTTTCCATTGCTTTGAAGTCCGTGCATCCAGTGTACAGTGGACACCAGTTCCAGGCTTCCAGCCGGTGCTGCCTCTACGCTGTTTCGCAAAGGTTTTGCTTCGTTTTACCTAAAAACCTGAAATAATGACCAAAATACCTTTCCAATGGTAAAATCTCAAATATGAAAGAATATGACTAGTTATTACACAACATGTATTACAAAAGAGTCTCAAATAACTACGCAAAATATAACCAAATTAGCCCCTATCATATTCCCCCACACTTAGCTCTTTGCTTGTCCTCAAGCTAAGCATCAAGAATAAGTAGAAAAAACACAAGGTTTTACTCACATCCCTCAATCAATTCCCAAAACATATCTTCCATGCTTTCTTTACTTATGAACATAAAACATATGATACTAAATCGTTCACAGCCAATGCAAGACTTGTGTAATGATAAATGACTTAGTAGAACCATCACAATACTTCACAATATTCTCAAACCATTAGAAAGAAGTTAGTTCAATAAGAATATGCATTCCATATACTTACTTTTCATACTCTCTCTCCACTAATCCGAGATATATCATGATTCTACTTAGATCAAGTAGGACTTTAAAGCTTGTAATGTAAGGCTAAAGGTTTGTAATGCGGCTTAGCAAATGAAAGATATAGGAACATCAAAAGTCAAAGAAAAACTAAGAGTAAACAAGAAAAAGGTAACCAAAATAAACCTATAATTCCCAACTCTTCTTACTCTCTTATTCCAAGAACCAATCAAACTGTAACCTTATATAACAACCCTTACGCATTTCAAGCAAATCCTACATTGCTCTTTCTTTTCATCAATTCTTTTCCTCACAAGATAAATCAATTTTCCAGTAATGGTAGCAAGTATCTTATATGAACTTACTTTTACAGTTCACTCACCATCCCTTTTGTGATTTTTTCCCTCTTTTTGTCTTCAATTCTCTTTCAATTCTTTCAATTCTTTTACTCCTCTTTTTCTTTTTCTACTACTGTTCTTTTCCTTTTCATTTACTTTTCTTTCTAGCAGCTTGTTGTTCTCTTTCTTCACTTGTTTCTCTTCTTCTTTCTCATCTTTTTTTCAGCTCGCATTCTTCTTCTTCCTTTCATTCCACTTCATCTCTTTTCCCAACTCCAATTGTAATTGATCCATGACTGAAAGTAACAAGTCATGATCTCTCTCCCTGCATTGTTCTCAACATACATACACTTTCATCCTTGAAGAGCATAAAGATTTAGAAACTATACAAACTCTTAGCACAAGTAATGGACAAAATATCGTGACGGGTTGTAAAGAAAGAAATCACCAATTTAAGCTCAAAATAGGCACTAGGGATAATATAGCACTAGGTAGGCTTGAAAAGCTCAAACTATCCAAAGAAGGCCTATTATCGTCATCCCTAAGTTAAATCATGAATGTCTTTCTTATTTCGCCTCGAGAGGTATTCAGGTAAATTCTAGAATGCTCCACGCATTTTAGAGAAAAAAAAAATAGGTTTAAGAATAATGCAAAGCATTTTATCAAAAACTACTTTGTCCAAGTGAGTGCAAAAAGTCATGCATAAGCCATAAATGATCTAGAACATATGCTCTATAATTCATCATAAAGACATGCACTAAAAATACGGCTTGAAATCTCTAGAAAATTAGAAAATTTCTCAAAAAATTTGTTGAAAATTTTTGTTAATTTTGTTCCCAAGAAAGCTTCTCCTAAGAAAGCTAAATAGTATATAGAAGACTTGTAAATCAAACCACTCCCCCACACTTAAACTGGACATTGTCCTCAATGGCTAAATAAATAGAACCAAAACAATCAATACCAAGGGACCACAAAGATAAAGGAGAAGAGATAAGAAAAACAAACTTCCATTAATCGTGTTGTACAAGAGCTGAATGCTTGAAGAGGGAGGCATCATCAAAGTACCTATAAACAATACAAAAGAAAAATACCAAAGCATAAATCTAGAAAAGAAAAGAAAGCAAAAACAGAAAAAATGGAAAATACAATGAAAAGAAAGTCAAACTAACTAGAACAAAAACATGAAAAGAGAAAGAAAAGAAATAACAAGAGTGAGCAAGAATGCATCATCAGTCCGTCACAGCATCATTACCCTCATCCTCCTCCTCATCGGCAAGTGTGGAGGTGCCCGCACCATCATGTGGCCTAGAAGAATGCTGCCTCACCTCAGTCAAATGTTGCTCCATGGTAACTTGCCGATTGTCCAATCAATTCTTCCAAAGGTGGCTTTTGAGGTGCTGCTGTGTTGTTCATGGAATTTGGATTCCTTTGGTTACCTCCAAGATTGAAAGAACTTTGCCTAGGTGGATTCTCGTTGCTCCAAAAGAAATTAGGGTGATTTCTCCAGCTAGGATTATAGGTAGAGTTATATAGATTGTTACCTGGCCGGCCATTACTTGCAAAAGCTACTTGTTCAGAAGTTTCTGTGAGTGACCCCATCTTTTGACATTCATGACTGGGGTGCCGCTCTCTATAGAAATCGCAGTTGACGTTTAACACTTGGCCTTGAGGTATCACCAACTGTTCCATCTTTTGAGTTAAGGCGTCTACCTTAGCCTCTAATACTGCCACGGCGTCCACTTTGTGCACTCCTTGCACACGAGCCTTTGACCTTGCACTTCCCCAAGAATAGTTATTAGAAGCCAAATTTTCAATAAGCTGAAATACCTGTTCCGGGGTCCTATGGTTGATGGAACCCTCTGCAGAAGAGTCCACCACTTGTTGTGTTGCAAATGTGAGGCCATTCAAGAAGATAAGCATTTGCATTCCCAGCTCGAATCCGTGGTGTGGGCATTTTCTTAACATTTCCTTAAATCTCTCCCAACTTTTATATAAGGGCTAAGAATCTAATTATTGGAAGGCGAAGATTTCATTCCTAAGCTTGGCTGTTCTAGCTGGAGGGAAATATTTGGCCAAAAAATTTCAGTTAAGGCATTCCAAGTTGTGATGGAACCTGTAGGTAAAGACTTTAACCACAATTTAGCTCTATCTCTCAAGGAAAAAGGAAAAAGTCTTAATTTAATGGCATCTTCAGAAACACCATTCATCTTAAAGGTATCACAAATCTCAAGAAAACTAGCTAAGTGAGTATTGGGATCCTCTTCCGGTAGCCCATCAAATTGAACCATATTCTGTACCATTTGAAAAATGTTGGGCTTTATTTCAAAGTTGTTGGCATCTACCCTAGGTCTAGTGATACTCGAGCCTGTGCCCGAGATTGCGGGTTTTACAAAGTCGTCCATAACTCTCCTATTATTCCCAACATTATTCTGTTGAGCACCATCCATTTCAATAATCAGATTCCTTTGAATTGTTCGGCGAATTTTTGTTAACGTCCTCTCGATTTCAGGGTCAAAATCGACTATCTCGTTGTTGGATTTTCGGGTCCTGTACCAAGGGTAATACCTAAGAAAACAAGAAGCAAGTTAGAGGTATAATTACTGGTTAACATACACAATTATAAGGTTACAACGTTAGTAATTTAAACTCAGTCTAAGTTAGTTAGTTAGGTTAGGTTAGGTTACGAGGTTATACAAGAATACATGAAATACAAAAGATAGCACCGTTTTGCAGCAAGAACAAACATACATATTTATATATTTACATGGTTAAAACAACAAAGTCCAGGCTTTCGTGCTATTATTCCCCGGCAACAGCGCCAAAAACTTGATGCGTTTAGATTTGGGCATAAAAATCATACAAAAACTAATCACATTCCCAATCAAGTTTAAATTAAAATGTTGGACCCAAATCACACATATGAGCAAGCGTACTCATCATTACTGAGCATAGGGTTCAAACGAGTGTCGATCCTCAAGGAACGAGTAAACATTAATTATCCCTCTTTCATTATTTAACCTACTCAACAAAGAAAAAATCAAATAAAAAGGAAAAAATAAAATAAAATAAAATAAAAATATGTACATGTCAAGATGGAGAAGTATGCAACTCAAACCATTGATTAGACAACCATGATCTTCAAGAACTTAACCATTATCATAATCAATCATTCTCTCGGCACCATGAAGGATTAAGGTAAATTAGCATCACTTGGTCTGTCTCAACTAATTACTACCTTCTAGATAAATTAGTATCATTTGGTCTGTCTCAACTAATTCATCCAAAAAAAATGCATTAAATACAATTCTTAATTAAATTTCCGTGGTCTGGCAAATTTAAAACATGAAATTAATCAATGAATCATTGGTCTGGCAAACATCAATTAACTTTTAATTACTCAATCCACGACAATTAACCTCTTTGGTCTAGCAAGTTAATAGCCAATGAATGCAAAAATTAATCAATTGCAACCATCATCAACCTCTTTGGTCTAGCAAGTTAACAATAGAAACAACCAACTAATCTCGAAATATGCCCAAGTAATTAAATACCAAGAAGAATAGTCAATTAATCAAAAGATCAAATAACTCCAAGAATCATGATTATCTAAAATAATGTCAAATTACAACAGAACAATTAAAACATCATTGTCAAGAAAAAGAAAACAAAGTAAAAGAAAGAACTCATAGACAAGCCTCCTTCTTCTTCCTTTGAAAAACTTCTTGTACAAACCTCCTTGAACTTGAAGAATCCCTCCTTAGACTGAGTGATTTTCTATGATGATCAATGAATTCTCCTTTTTTCCTAGTGTTTTTCATCTATTTATAGGCTTAAGAAGTTCCTAAACTCGTAGGTACAAAGTTCTTGGCCGAGTAGAAGTTGGAAGATGCTAAAACTCCCCAGATTTCCAAAAAACGCATCAAAAGATCGCAACACCGTCTCAGGAACAGACCACAGCCGGCGCCGCCTTGGTCCTTCGGAGTCGGCGCTGCCTTTGTTCTGTTTCTCCACTCGTTTGTCAATTTTTCTCCGAATTTTGCGCATACATTCCAGACTGCAGCCGGCGCCGGTTATGCTCTGTTCTACTCTGCTTCTCCAATTTTTCCATCGCTTTGAAGTCCATGCATCCAGTGTACAGCCGGCGTGAGTTCCAGCTTCCAGCCAGCTCCGCCTCTGCTCTGTTTCGCGACGGTTTTGCTTCGTTTTACCCAAAAACCTGAAATAATGACCAAAATACCTTTTCAATGGTAAAATCTCAAATATGAAAGAATATGACTAGTTATTGCACAAAATGTATTACAAAAGAGCCTCAAATAACTACGCAAAATATAACCAAATTAGCCCCTATCACCAAGTCCCTTCACGAATTGACGTGTCCACTTCTACTCGGTATCCACTAGACACTTGCAGTACTTGGACAACTGAGTAAATCTTGTAGCATACTGAGCCACAGTCATTCCTCCTTGCTTGAGAGTTTGGAATTCATCCTCTCTCTTCTTCACTATCCATCACGGTATATACTCTGCTCGAAAAGCCTCTACAAAATTCTCCCATGTCCTGTTATTATCCTCTCTCTCCCAGTCTTCCTGGACTCGATGCCACCAAGCTGGGGCAAGTCCCCTCAACCTAAATGCAGCGAACTTTGCTCTCCTCTTCTCAATGTACTGCAGGGTCACAAAAATATCCTCCACCTGCTCTATCCACTATATTCTGCCTTCTCATCCTGCTCCACCTCTCCTTCAAACGTTCGAGGTTGGAACTTAAGGAACCATTCCAGTGCTTCATCCTCGCCCCTAGGTGCTTTCTTGTCCACTTTATCCACTTTCTCAGTTAAATTCTGAAGAATAGTAGCCATTTTGTCGAAGGCTTGCCCCATGGTCACCACTCGGGGTCCTCCTAATGTCAGCTCTCACTCCTACTCAAATTCCTCTTCCACTTCTGGAGTTGACCGACAAGTTTTCTTGAACTCAGGGGTTAACGACTCACTTTCCCGAATGGTTTTCTCTCGCACGGTTGTCCTTTACCTTGGTGCCATCTAGTCGAACCTAATATAAGTCTTATTAGGGGAAAGTTCATGACATGTAGCTCATTAACTTATAGGTTTAAATTAATTTGTAATGTATTGGACAAATAAATTTCTCCAAGGATGCTCCAAATGAATTAAAGAAATGAATGAATCATATTTTTATTAACCAATTCCAAATTGGTACAAAATAAAGGAGTATTCTATAGATATGCCTTTTTATTCTTGCTAAATAAAATTTCGGAATAAGAAATAAATGCTAAATCAAACAAATAAACAAGCATCTCTTTAATAAAATGAAAGAATAAGCACTGAAGATCCTAAAACTCTGAGCATCACTAGAGTTACTGGAATACTCGGAAATCTCTATAGGAGGTTCCATTAGCCATCCTGCACTGCTATTGGCATGATCCACATCGCAATCTATGTCACAACCGCTTGCAAAACCAAAGGATCTATGCTTCTTCCTGGGGTGCCCCAACATACGCATTTCAGTCTCTCTACCCCTTAGTTTAGCTCTCAACTCTGCATCTCTCAGTTTCTCCATGTCTAACATCAGTGCACTCTTAGGCCTCCTTGTCTCCAACTCATACGACTCACTTCCCAATAGCGTCGGGGTTCCTTCCTCTATAGATGGGGTCGTAGGTGTATTCACTCTATCCTCCTCCTCAATCACTTCTGCTCCAAGCTCCCCTATCTCTCCTTCAACCACAAATCCTCCTAGTTCATACTCACTCTCATCATCAATTGCTCCTCCATCTCCTATCTCTCCCTCATCATCACCTTCATACTCTATTAACTCTTCAATCCACTCAAGTGCAAGTATCTCAGGTGCTGGATCCTCGGGTCCTTCCTCTACCCCTAAGTCTTCCATTATAGGCGGCACATGGTCGATCTCATCCTCACTTGGGATCCATCCACCTTTAGGTTCCATCTCTGACTCTGATGATAAGGAATCTGGTATAGGTATTGGGCTAGAAGCTCTACCACTCATGAGACCGCACATAAAAAGCCAGTCTCGGGTTATAGATGCGGATCTTCCAGACATCCTATAAAAGAAACACAAAGAAATCAGAACTAAATCTCGACTCTTAGAGGTCAAACACTATTCAATGAATCCTAATTCCTAATGTTTAGGTACAACTCACTAATGTCATTTGCCTAAACCTAAGCTCTGATACTACTTGTAACACCCTACACCCTAGGTACCAAGATAGGGTAGGATGTCACCCCGTCAAAAGGACCATGGGTCTTTAAAACGCGATACAAAAAGAAAAAAAAACTGCTAAATAAAATTAAAGAAATAATTTCATTACATCTGGAAGCAAAACTTATACAAGTCTGGAAAATCAAAAATAACAAACGTCTCTAGAAAAAAATTCAAAACATAAATAAATAAATACACTGGAGTTCATCTCCTAATGCTTCACCAAGCTCAGTATAAGCAATCCCTTGAAATCATGATACAAAAGGTGTGAGATTAGCATTTCAGTAAGTCTCGCGTGTACAAGTGTTATTTACAACCATTTCGTGTATGCATGTTTATCGAAATCACAAAATCATGTTTACAAGTTAATTTCATCTATAACAGTTATACAAAGGAGCCTTGCTTAATGAATCAAAAATAGTTCACAATAAATCACCGTTTCATCATATTCATAATTCATTAGGTAGGGATTAGCAAATGATTGAACAATATAGTAACACAATTCATATCATGGTTACCACCATAAAAGCTTCCCAATGTATTCTTTCAACAATGGGCAATGGGGGATCCTCCCACTAGGTGAGATACTCCTCTATCTCTACACCCAATATTTCAGTTGTCCAATCAAGATCAACAATGTCCACATGGACCAATATACTAGCTCGGATGGCCTAACAATGTAGTATTGTCGCCTCTCCAAGTTGAGTTCATCTTCTGGAGGTGGCCTCTTGCTAGAAGACTTACTCTTACTCTTTAAAACTAGTACTACTAGCTTACCCTCGCTGAGTACTCAACGCTCCCCATTTAGGGGTTGAATTATTTTTCTTTTTTCAAAAGTCTTTGATTAGTTTAATTGCAAAACATGGCTTTTCGTAATAGCATTTCTAGATCGTTTAGCACTAGTGTAAGAAATCATTTTTAAGTTTAAATAATTGAAATTTGATAAACTCATTTAGAAAATAAAACATCCACATTTCCAATCCAGGTATCACAACAATCCAGTATAACTCATCATGTTTAGTCAACATCTCAATCCTTTAGTTAAAACATCATGTTGACATCAATTCCAAATAACATTGTAAAAATTACTTGCAAATATGTAACTTGTATCAAAATGGTTATACAGGGTCTTACTTGGAAAAATCGACCACTAGACCCAACTCTATCAATTGCTCTTATTTCCACTCTTTTCTTATCTAAAGCAAATAATCCCACAATTAGGACTCAATTATTCCGTATACTATTTCATACAATATGACTTTTCATGATCTCTTTAATCACCTCATTCATCCATGGTGTCTAAGTACTTTATTTCATTAAATCACATGTATAACTTCTCTTTACCATTCTATTGAGCATAACCCTGCATAGATCTAAATCAATTCCCCATATGACAACTCCTATATTCAACTAGCATAAAATCATCATAGATAGCCCCATAAATATTAAAAGATCTAATCTTTACCTATTTAGCATAGATCTAGATTCATCATGACAATATACATTAATGTTCTATCCCAGACATGCTTTGTCTATGGTTTGCATCAATATATTCATCAATCTAGTTCATTCATGCTAGACTCCATAAGTATTCCTAAGCCAATATTTTAAAGATTAAGACCATTTAAATCAGTAAAGATAGGATCTTGATTATCTCTTAGCGATCTAGACTTAAAACACAACAACTCCTTGTTGACTAGCATGAGTTCAATCAATAGTTGAAGAGACTGGTCTGCTTAGAGGACCTTAATCGAGTCTAACCAAGAAGGGAATAAAATCAGTCCCTTATGGATGTGATCTAAGGGAGAAAAAAAGGAAAAGAATAGAGTAGGAGATGAATAGAAAAGTTGAAGATCAATTACCATGTAGAGAGTTTCGGTTTTAGCTTTGTTTTTGGGGTAGGTTGTCCGAATTTTTGTGTAGGTTGCAAGCTATTTTTTTGTGTGTTTGAGGGGCTAAGAGGGTAGTAATTTTTTGGCTTTCTAGATAGGGATGTCTAGGGTTTGGTGTTTAGATGTTTGGAGGAGTTCTACCTTGCTATAGTTTCTTGATCACAAGAGAAAAGTTGGACAGCTTTGGTCCTTCTTTGGGAGCCAAAATTAGGCAGAAGTTTAGGGCTGATTGCTGCTGTATTTTTGCAGCTTAGGATGCCCAAAAATCTGGACAGAAAGTGGGAGGAAAATCTGGTTGGTTTTCGGTCTCCAAGATAGGGAAAATATGAGAAGAAAAAGGAGTCTTTGTGTATTGGTTTTTGCTTGCTAATTAGAGGGGTTTTTGTGAAGGTTTTTGGCTAAAAATTTCGTGCAGAATGGTGCTCGTTTTTGGTCAAAATTCTTAAGGTATTGGAGAGGGAATTTTGGTATTTTTTTGGCTCAAACAAAGTCCTAATTGGTTAAGGTTTTCTTGCTTAACCCTAACTAGGTTTTGGAGAGTTTTAGTTGAGCTATATTTGTTCTATAGTGTGGCAGCGACTTTGAGGAGATTTTCTAGAGAAATATGGATAGAAATTAGGTTCTCTTGTTAAGGAATAGTTTAATTAATTCCCTATATTAATTTGAGAAATTTTAAATAGCTAATAAATGATTATTTTGTGAGAAAAATTCTAGTTTCCTAACTCTCTTGAAACTACCCGAAATTCTTCTTCCTTTTTCCCCAAATTTTTGAAAATATTTATCTTACTCCCAAAAGATAAATACTTCATTTAAATCTAGCTTTTATCCTTTTATTTTCTTTTTAAAAATTATTTGAAGGAAATTGAAATATGGAGATTTATCTTCTTGAAAAGTGGCGGCTACCACATTGACACAATACATATAGATTTTCATATTTTTTATCTCCTAACATATCACGTTGTTATAGCCTTTAAAAATCTAGATTAGTAACATTTAAAATTCTCCAAAAGAATATGACAAGATATTAGAAATAAAATTTAATTTATTCTCAATTATTTTATAAAGTAATACCCAAAATAAATCACACCCCTATTTTTCTGGAAATTGGTTCTAAGATGGCGGCAACCCTAGGGAGTTTTGGCCAAGGCTAGGAAAATATTTTGGGAAGGAAAAAATAAAACAAAGGAAAGGATTTGTAATAGCTAGGATTCGAACTTAAGCCCATCAAGAATTAAACACCAAGTTTTATCCACTAAGCCATATTAATTCTTGATAAATATTCTCCTAATAAACTTTCTTAATTTCTACTCACTTGCTTCATCCTCTTTCTAATAAATTCTCCTCAATAAAATAAAAAACTCAACTAACTCAAATAACACAACCGCTTCAAGGACAAATTAATCCATGCAACAATAAACTGATATTTTCATGAAAATAGTTCAAATCGTCAAATGTTGTATAAAATACTATGACATGAATGATTTTTCTCCACATACTAAAGGTTGTCTAATACGGGGTATTACACCTTGGATATCACATATCCTAAGAATACTATTTCTTGCAACTTAAACTCACACTTATTAAATTTTGCATACAATTTAATCTCTCTTAACTTCCCTAAGACTTTTTGAAGGTACTTCTCTAGCTTTTGGGGATCTTTAGAGTACACCAGAATGTTATTTACGAATATAACCACAAAATTATATAAGTATGGCTGAAATATTTTGTGCATCAAGTCCATAAAAACTCTAGAGGCATTAGTTGCACCAAATGGCATCACCGCAAACTCAAAATGCCCACAACGAGTATTAAATGCCGTTTTCGGTATATCTTTTTCTTGAATCCGAACCTGGTAATATCCTTACCTCAAGTCTAATTTCGAGAAATATCCAGCTCCTTATAGCTGATCAAACAGTTCATCAACTATGGGCAACGAATATTTATTCTTTAGTGTTACTACATTTAACCCTCGATAATCTATACACATTCGCAATTACTCATCTTTCTTCTTAACAAATAATACGGGTGCTCCCCACAGTGAAGCATTCGGTCAAATAAACCCCTGCTCTAGTAATTCCTGTAGTTGTTTCTTTAGCTCCTACAATTCTGTAGGTTCCATCCTATAAGGGGTTCCTGAAATTAGTTCTTCCGATGGCACTAGGTGAATGGAAAACTCTACTTCTCTCTCCAGCGATAACTTCTTTAATTCCACTGGAAAAACATCTAAATACTCATTCACAACAGGAATGTCTTCAGGTTTCTTAACTGCTCCTGGCTTATTAATTACATAAGATAAGTATACTATGCACCCTTTCATAATCATCTTCCGGGGCTTAAGTCTTCATTCAAAAGCATTACTTTTCCTTCCAGCCTCACCAACAAATTCCAATATAGGTTTCCTAAGCCAATGGAAACATACTACTTTATGTTTACAACCAACTTCACCATGATGCTAAAATAGCCAATCAATGCCCAAGATAGCATCATAATCGTCCATGGGTAAACATATCAAATTTCCTTCCAATATTTCATCTCCAATTAAAATCTTACAATTCCTATGCATTTTTTCACTATTCATTTACTTTCCCAATGGGGTACTAACAATTATTTCATATGAAATTTCTCCTCTTTTAATCTCCATCGAATCAAGAAATGAATTAGCAACAAAGAAATGCATAGAACCAGGATCTACCAATACTTTAGCAGTATGATAAAAAAAAAAAAATAAGGAGCATACCTTCTACCATTGCAGTCTGATTATATGACTTCTCTAAGGCCACCACCCGAGAGTTTACTTGTGGTTTGGGGGGTCCAGTTTTGGAGGTAGAAGCCTGCGCTGGATTTCTTCTTCTAAATCCTAACCTCTATCCTTGGCTGTTACCTCCAGGTCAGCTCTATCTTCCTATCCTTCATGGGTGAGGGTAATTTAACAGCTTATACCCCATTTCCCCACAATTGAAGCATTTAAAAAAGGGCAGCCCTCCCTTTGGGCCAATTGGGCCTCCCCTCTTTTGCATCTTCCTTTTTCTCTGCCATCGGGACCTTCCAGGTCTTTTCTCATTCAAGCCTCGAAATTCACCTCGGTTCCTCTCACCTGCCTATTCAATATAAGCTATTTCTATTCTGGAAGCCATTTCTACTGTAGCATTATAACTGGTGGAAGCTATACTTGCTAATACTCTTTTTAGCTCTGGCCGTAAACCCTTAACAAAATGTCTAACCTTATCTGCTTCTGAGTGGACTAAAAGTGAGCAATATTTGATAGTCTAGTAAATTCAGAAGCATATTATCCTACCGTATGGCTTTTTTCCTGAAGAGCTTGAAATTCATCCTCCCTCTCTACTACCTAAATGGAAATAAATTACTTCTTAAAACTCGCCTTAAAATGTGTCCACTCCCATTTGCATTGATTCATGTCCCTCACCCACCAATCTTGGGTAGGTCCTTTCAATTGGAATGTAGCAAGCTATACCTTCTTTTGCTCTGAATAATTCAAGGCTGCAAAGATCTTTTCTATATGTTTAATCCAATTCTCAGCCTCTTGTTCTGAGTTAGGTAACCCTTGAAATTGAGGGGGTTAAATTTCGAAAAGCTCTCAAGGGCTCGATCTATTTCGACTTCACTTTGCTGACTTTCCCTACACGTACCCTCATTCACCTTAGCATTCTCAGTCAGCTGTTGGATCATATCAGCGATCTTTTAGAAGGTCTGAAACATAGGGTGGTCCAAGGTTGTGAGGTGGGGACCTTTCGCCTGCAGTTCCTCCACCATTGGTTCAGGGTTATTTTGAGTAACTCATGATGATCGTCCAGATGTCCGTTTAGGAGGCATCTGTACAGTTCATAAGATTTT
Organism: Voacanga thouarsii; assembly: GCA_026120185.1. Lineage (NCBI taxonomy): Eukaryota > Viridiplantae > Streptophyta > Magnoliopsida > Gentianales > Apocynaceae > Voacanga > Voacanga thouarsii. The sequence continues at coordinate 655,805 of JANUWF010002029.1, read as the reverse complement.
ACAGGTATAACAAATGTAACATAGCTTAAAAATAGCCCTAAAATAGGCACAATGCAATTAGCAAAACATAACTCATGTTCATTCTCATTTATCACAAAGTCAATAGAAAATTTGTATGCCAAGCACAGAGTCATATACACTAGTTGAACTATACATATCATACTATATATATATATATATATATACATACATACATCTCACCTTCCTACTCATCATCCTTACTGTCTGATACGAGAGGTCCTGAATCAATTAAGATTATATAAGACTCTACTGCATCAACCTCCTCATCACCGTCTGCATCCGGCTGCAACTAAGCCAATAGTTCTGGGTCTATCTCTAAATCCTTCTCAGGCTCCTCCACTACAGGTACTTCCACTGCGGGTACCTTTTAGTCCTCTCCCAAATCAACGACCTCAAATCCAGTATCTCCTCCTTAAGTACCCTAGGTACATCCCTACCAAACCCCTCCTCATTATCCTCAGATAGTACTACTCCATCGGGGATGCTATCCTTCTTATCATCATTATCATCCAGATGGTGTGGCTCAATATCACCACCAACCTTATCGGAGTCGTTACCTACCTCCTCATGTGGTTACAGTATCCTCTCGAGAGTTGGTTTCTTGTCCATACCCGAGCACTCACCTGTCTCTTTCTTCCCTTCACCACTGCACTTGACAATTGGGCGCTTACTCTTATCACTCCTATCAACCAATTCTAAATAATAAAAGGGTTGTATCTATCCATATGATGATACAACAGTTCTATAAAACTAGACTCTGATACCAATTGTAACACCCCTAACAATGACAACAGCGTAAATACATATATAAGGCCCAAACTTAACAATATCCCACACTGATGGCCACAGATATACATATGTCAGACAATTTCATATAAGCCATCTCTATCTATGACAAAATACAGTACATGATAAAAAAGAAAGCTGTCCAGACCTAAACTGCAGACTCTGTGGTATCATCTTTCTATCTGTAGGTCCGCTCAGCTCTGGATCCTACAAAACGTAAGTTAAAAGACACGTATGGGTAACGAATCACCAATTGATTCTCATGCGTGCTAGTGCTATACGAAAGAATAGGGTACATAAAACTTTTGTGGAATAGCATATCATTTGTTCACTGGAAATATTTCAAAAACTTTCTAAAGAGGAGTTTATCTAGAACTCAATCATTTTTGAAAAACTTTATGTCAAATTTCAAATCAATGCCCCCAGTTTTCAAATCACAAGCACTTCTCCAATAGAAAGTCAGCCTGTATGCAAGTTCTACAGTCTTTACCTTTGGCCCCACATATTATTGTACTGAGACTGCAGCCTCCAGTACTCAATTGTGCGTCGATAGAATAAGTACACTACAGTGTACTTCTGCTGAGGTATACTCTAGTATACCTAGTGTTCTATAGCACACAATCTTTTACATGCCACCATAAGCCAGGGGTCCCAATCTTGATATCAAGCATTATCGAGGAGGCAAGGAGTCAAACACACTGAGTGTCCCTGCCCAACATCCAGCAAATGACTCAAAATAAGAAGCGCCCACAGACGCAACAATTGCCATGTGCTAAACGGCTAGCCAGGATGACTTATCTCAATGTTTTGTCGCCCTGTTTGGAGTAAGACAATCAGCAGAACTAGCTAGGTTACTTGGGGGCATCTACCTTTAACATAATAAGCACCCGCAAACGCGACAATTGCCTGGAGTTAAATGGCTAGCCAGGACGACTTATCTCAATATTCTATCACCCTATTTGGAGTAAGATAATCTCTGAAACTAGCTAGGTTACTTTAGGTCATCTACCTATAAAATGAGCTAGTACAAATATCAAAATCCTTGTTAAGTACTCAATGTTACCAATACCAACCCTTTCTAATTGATCAGGGCAGAGGGTTATCTGATCCCGCAGGTTTTTCAAATCAAAACATTTTCAAGGAAAAATCACATTTTCCAGAATTTGATCCTACTGACTCGCAAGTCAAATAATTATTCACATAAGCTCCGCAGAGCCAATCATTTCATTCCATAGGCACATCAGGCCAATAAAATAATTTTAGGGATCAAAAGTCATTTTCCAAAAGTTGATCTCATCACAAGAGATCATTTTCCAAAAATATGTCAAAACAAGTTAAAGAGTTCTTTTCATATATCAAAATAAGTTTCCAGTAGTATTCGAGTCATTTTCCCTATACTAGATCACAAAAGTCATTTCCAAGGGTATTCAGGTCATTTTATCCATACTCGATTTCTAAAAGACTTTTCGAAGATATTCGTGTCATTTTATCCATACTCGATTTGAAAAGTATTCATCAAAGTTCCAAAAAGGGTATTTCGGTCATTTACCGAACACCCGATTCCAAAAGTTTTCATAAAAAATTCCAATAATGACATTTGAATTAATTTCCACATACCCGATTCCAAAAGGAACTTATTCTAAGAAATTCAGAATTCTAATCCCAAAAGAGGATTAAATTTAAAGTTTCCAAACACACTTCCATAAAATGTTCCAATAAGGGCATTCTAATCAATTTATGAATACCCGATTCCAAAATATCACCATTTTCTGAAAATCCCAAGTATTTAATCCAAAAGGACTAAATTCACAAAATTCATGCTTTAATCATCCATTAAGGTTTCCAAGCCAATCATGAAGTTCATTCAAGCCCAAATGGCATAAAACAAATCTTGCTCAGATAAAACTTAAGCATATTCAGTTGTTTCCAAAACGATATAAAACATAGCATTTCAGAGAAAAGTGAAGCACACTAGCTTTCAAGATATTTTAGAAATCAAAGGGACTCACTTCATGTCCTAAGTAACCCTTTCTGTTTACAGCTGTAATCACCGTCTTTATCGTTTTCGACATTTCGTTGGCCATTTATCCTTAAACCTACACAAAACATTGTTTTCAAGTCAATTCGTGTTTGGCCAAAAAATAGTCGACGGTTGACCGACATCCAGCCAACGTGCCCAATGGTATTCGACGTCCAACCGACGTTTAGTCGACAGGACCGACAGTTAAGGAAAACGTTCAACTTTCGTTCACGTCGTTTGTACGATTCTTTCATTTCCTTTTTACACATCCTTTCTCCCTTCATAAACAAGGGATTCAGATCATATTTTCCCAATTATTTCATCCAAAATCACACAATTAATCTTCCTTAAATTTATCCATGTTCCAAGCAAAATTCTGAAATTTTGTAGCTTTGACACATGATTTTGTTTCGGACATCACTTTCAATCGGCAACTCTATTTTGTCTCTATGATATACCAAAATGACCATAAGACTTTTAACTTTAATTATATGTAAGCCCTTTTCCAAAATTCATGTATCCAAGGTACGGTAAAGGGCAGAAACAGCCCCAGTAATTTTGCCTCACTTTCACTATTTTAGCTTTCCTTTGTCCTCTAATCTTTAACACCATAGAACCATTAATTCATTCAATTCTTCGTCCAATCATCATTAATTTTGAATGTCCAGATTTCCAATAGCTCACAAAAGCCACATTTATTCATCACAAATTCATCTTTTCTAATCAAAATCTAATATAATCCATTTTTCCAACCAAGTAAATTCCATTTTTACTCTACTTTGATCATCACCTTTTCAACCGAACATAAGCTTTCAAACTACCATAATTATTCAGTTCTTTCTCACACGAAATATCATTCAAAGGCCATTAGGTAGCCGGCACATATACAAGCATGTAAAAATTTCATACACAAAAGCTCACAAACTCTAGCTTTGATCTGAAATCAATACATGAAAGTCATGCTTTTATGTATGTGGGATCACCGTAAAAATTTCTACAACTTTAATTCTTGAAGCATAGAATTTTACCCTGTATGTGGGATCTCTTAGCTGGATTTTGCTCCAAGAACACACACACAGACACACACACACACACACAGACACACACACACACACACACACTTCTTTCTTTCTCTTTTTCTTTTTCTCGCTATTTTTCGGTAGCTTTTCTTTCCTTTTCTTTCTCTCTTCCTTTTGTTCTTCTCATGGACGAATTTTTGGGCTGTTTTATAGCCCTTCCACCACCATTCTAATGCTGAAAGTCAACCAACATTAATTACATTGTACGCTATCCATTTTAATGCTAAATTCCTATTCGTGGATTTAATTTAAATTGATAATCCTTAAGCTTATTTAATAAGCTTTTGCAATTTAATAATCCCACTAATATTTCACTCCCCAATGATATTTTAACACTTGTTTTCATCCACCATTCACACAATGCCACATATCCATTTTTAATTGCGATTTCCTATTTTCTTCAAAAATGACTAAAATCGGGTCTGTAAAGGAAAAATATTTTATTTCACCATTCAACCCCAAAAATTCCACTGAATCCATTGGTAATACTCAAATTCTTCAATTCCTTTTCTACTTGATCAAATTTGAGGTCAAAGTCGCGGGCGCAATCAAAATTATGAAAATGCCCCCCGATATCCCAAGTAGCATAATTCACACCAAAACGTGCATTTCATCACACTGACCAATTTCTCTTTTCGGAGTACCCTTAAATTCTTATTTTGTTAATAATAATAGCCTTCTGAAAATTTAGGGTATGGGTAGAATAAATCCAATAATTACATGCAAGGTCTGACAAAATATTATACCACTAAAATAATCGTCTCATTACACTTATCAACTTTGGTTCTAGACATCGATATAAATTCTCATTCTATTACCAATTGTAGCCAATTGGAGATAGAAAGGTGGGGTGTTACATCATGCCATTCAAATGGGATTTCTATTTTTCTTTCCCACTAAAAATAAGCTTCTAGATCACTCTTCTATTGGAAAGATGGCACCTTTATTTTTTCATGCCACATCTCTCTATCTTCCTCATTACTTTCTCATCTTCTCACTCAATTCTCATTTCCTTGGTTTTGCATTCCATAACCCTCTTCATGATCTCTCTCATTCCATTCATCCATCCTCTCAAATTCTTTCTCAAGCCCCCTCATGTTTTGTTCCTTGTTTTTTGTTAGGAATCACCCAAGCTTGGAGGTATAGTTACAAAGAGAGAGAGAGAGAGATAAAGGAGCAATCGCAAGAAGATGGAATGGATGTACAATCAAATGTCCACGGGCTATTGATAAGGGCACAGGCCAAAAGTTTTTTAGACAACCTTCAAGCCTATATGGGAGCTTATTTGAAGTGGGATAAGCCTTGGTAGCATTGGGAGGTAGCTAATAATACAATTGGATGATAATTTAAGTGGTAACTCAAGAGGAGACCAAGAAAAACCATGGAGAGGAGCTTGAAGACAAATTGAATCTCAATGAGTGATTAGGCAGTTAGCTGCCTCCATCGGCCAGGGTGGCCTAGGTGTCATGGGCGGGTTACTAGAATAAAAAATGGAGGCCAACAAAGAGGGGCAAACATTGGCCAGGGGGCCCTAGGTAGCACCAGTTGGTTCGTGAACAAGCTTGATGGATTTTGATATTTTGTGAAATTTGAAGCTAAATTGTAACATTTTGAGCCCCAAACTTGTATAGCTTTTGAGAGGTATTATAGACATGAAAAAAATCTTACTTTGACCAACCACTACATGTGACTGTGCAATTGGTCCCAGAAATTAGCTGCGAAAAACCAGTTTAGGAGATTAACCACAGAACAACTATGTTTCAACAACGGAAATGAAAACATTAGTGTTTCTTTGTTGATCGGTGGGAGAATAAGTTCACATATTATTGAAATTTTTCAATAAAATATCTGTGGGTGATTGATAGGCGATGACCTACGAATTCGCCGTGGAAATTTTTTTAAAAAGTGATTATACTGATGAAAAAATTTTGCGGCTAATTCGTAGTTGATTTTCTACAAATCAGCCATGGTTGCTTTTCCAAATTTTATTTTATTTATGAAAAAATATCCATGGTTGATTCATGTATAGTGTTCTGCTAATCACCTACAAACATTTTTTAAGTTTTAATTAAAATTATGAAAATTATTCGTAGTTGATCTCTAGGAGATCTTCTATTACTAAACCATAGAAATTTTTAAAAAATGCGACTATATTGGTGAAAAAGTTTCATGGCTGATTTGTACCTGATTTTTTACAAATCATCTGCGATTATTTTTTCTAAATTTAATTATATTTATAAAAAAAAATATCCATGGCCGATTCGTTACTAATCTCCTATGAATCATCCACAAATATTTTTCAATTTTTTATTAAATTTATGAAATCTATTCATAGCTGATCCGTAGGAGATCTTCTATGAATTTGCCATGGAAAGTTTTTAAAAAATGTGATTATATGGATAAAAAAAAGTTTCATGATTGATTTGCAGTTGACTTTCTACAAATTAGCTGTGGTTATTTTTCTAAATTAATTATATTTATGAAAAAATATCCATGTCTGATCTCCTACGAATCCTCGAGGATTGAATTGCTCAAATTCTTTTTTACCAAAAACGTTAGCAATTGCTCAGTGCTATTCATGATTTCTTCTTCGTTTGCCTTCCTCTTATCCTTTTCCAGCAACTGGCATTCTTCATTCTACAGGGAATCCTATGTTGCAGCCGCCATTCCTACTATTTCTTCTTCTCTGCACGAATAACCTACCATTGCTATATCCATTCATACATTTTGCTGTGAAAAATCCTGGCCACCACTATCTTTTGGTGTTGAACTATAGCGAGACCCCACTGCCACCGTTGTTAATTTTGGTCTAGATCTACCACTAGTGTTGCCTCCTCCACCCAGTGAATGTTATTTCTTGTATTTATGTAATACTTTTCTCCTATTATTTAAAGTGCTTTCTGGTATTTGTAGTGCTTGCTATTATTTTCTTCTACTACAATTTTTTTTTTCCAATTTGGATTCTATTTTTTGTTGGAGGATACTTCTAGAGATGAGCATTTTTGTGTGATAAAGTATATATAGAAATCTATATGGAGAAAAAAAGGATGCACAAATTCATATTTTGCAAATGCTTATTGATACCCTAACTTTTGAAGAAAGAAATAGATGTTGTCACACTAGTCTAGATAATACCGAATAATAATTGGAAATAGAGATCAAATCTAACTTGCCAAATGCTAATGGATCTTATATTTTAAATATCAAGGGCTAAGAGATTCCGAATGGCTCTTTGTCTGAATGATCAAATATTGATGACGATGGAGATGTATGTATTTTGGAGGATATAAGAGGTCTAACCTATATGAATATCTCTGTAGTAATTGGCAAACTAGTTTTTGTTGTACATTGTACAATGATTATGATTCTTTTAATTCCATGATAGTGGGACATATAAGACACAGGGGAAACAGTGAACGTTTTATGTTTCAAGCTGCATTGTAGATAATTTATTGTAGTTTGAGTGTCTTCTTTGTTTCATTATTACTTAGAGATTCTTTTGGTTTCATTTTTCTTGTGCAATATGTGGTTTAAAGAGAAAAACAGTTAATTTGATACTTTGGAAGATAATAGTTGTAGAAGTTCTCTATTATTGACTTTGCCAGGAGTAGGCACGAATATGACTAGTTACTTGATAGTTTAATGGTTGAAAATGCTTATGTTAGAATTCCTTCATGCAAATCACATCAACGCAGCAGAAATAAAATAGGAATTTTGGCTTGAAGATGAAACATATGCAATTTATGGTTGAAGAATAGAGAAAATAGAGAAATGTTGAAGAATACCTCAAGGCTTTTCTACAGATGCCTTCAAAGAATTTCTGTAACCTTCAGTTTCGATAGCATCGAGCCCATGCAAACAAACTCCGTTTTGATTGCACCACCATGTTCAAAGATTATAAACACCTCTAACGGAAATCCACACGAGGTATGGTACTTCAAAATTTTTAATGAACTGTGCTAGCAATTTTAATAAAATGTGTTTATCATGAAGAAAAAGAAGAGAGAAGTAAGGCTTTATGTTTATCTTCTATGCAAACACGGCAGTTTTTGATACACACACACACACAGTTTTTGATACACACACACACACACATATGTGTGTGTGTGTGTGTGTAAGAAACTCACCACCACCAAAGAGCCAAGGAAAACATTTTTCGCTTTCCATAAACCTCTTATAACAATTATAATAGGGTTAGGTTTCCATAACTACAACTTTGACTTATAAGGTTTCACAATTACAATTTGGCCTTAAGAATCATAACAACTTTATTATTCACCCATCTAATTATTTCTTCTTATAAATTAATCCCATAATATTATTATATAATGTCATAAGTACTAATTTCTCTATTATATGTGACCCATTAGGTTTTCTGGTCTATTGGTGGCAAAATATGAATCAATTCTAATAACCATAGAATTAATGATCCTTAATAATTAGAATTAACTTATTAATTCTAATTAAGATTAATTTATTAATTCTTTAATTACTAAATTCATATTTAGCAGATCAAGAGCGGTATCTAGCAATGCATCATAACCACCCAAAAGTTTAGAAAGTCAAGTGACTTGACATAAACCTTTCAATAGCAAAATTATAGTGCAATAAACTCCTTTTATCATATTATATCTCATTGTATAGAATTAGTGCCAACTCCATCTAAAATATAATTAGTTTTAGACTGAATTTATTAGACTTTTTTGAAAGTCTATTACTCAACATGTATATCATTTGGAAATACTTCCAACACATAATTTTCTTGACTAAGGACTTCTTCAGAAATGATTCTCTATAAGTGGCTATGAAATGTATGCCCTACTATTAGGAGTGATGAATTCTTTATTAACCCTTCCAACTATTTTCATTTACTTTACGTTTTTCCCAATATCCGATGAGACTCCAAAGATTAGAATTAAAGTACAATGCTTAGCAGATAAAGTACATTGGAGATCTCAAGTCTAATGATTCTTGCACATTTGCTATAATGAGATTCTCTCACTGACACTAAATAGTTATTCATGTGATTGTCACACCTAGCTCATCCAATGAACTTGTTCATATAATAAGCATCCACGTGTTTGAAAGGATCGCGGGAAAATAAAAACGTAGTGGAAAATAGCAATTTAAAATTTTTCCCGAGCCAAAATTTAGGAATACATACTTTTAGGTTGCTTAGATTGAATAACCAAAGATTTTGGGTTTGACGAAACACTTTAGTTTGCCACAATTATTTGTTTCGTAAGAATACCGGCCAAGCATCGACTTATTTGCATCAAACACGTACACGAAAATTGCTAGCTTTCAATCTTCCAAAGTAATCTTAAACCTCCTATAGGCTATCTACTGGTGAAAGTAGAATAATAGGTAAAAGAATAATATTTAGAAGAATTAAACTAGGAGGCTTTTTTTTAAAAGAAAAAAAAACTAAAATGAAAAGAATGCTGGAACCGGCAGCTTAAAACTAAAAAAATGAAAGCTTTAAGTATTGGTTGTTAGGGATATACCCCAGAGTCAATTTATACTCATATTATTGTCATTATGTAATATGTAATAATACGAGGCATTTCTTTTCATGAATAGTGCATTTAGTTTTGTGGTCATCAAGTATGTGACTAGAGAGTCAAACCCTACAATAAATACAATGACTATTCTTAAACTATCCCTAATCGATTATTATTAGTGAAACAATAATAAATTAAGATTAGTATGTTTGTGACTTGATAACTATGTTTTACTGGTCATGGATATATGTGATATCAAGTTAAAAACATAAATAAATGTTAGAGATCATTGTATTGGACATGACCCACTGTGAGAATACTTCATGGCACATGTCATAAGTACTTTTTAGCCATAATGATATTAAAAGTCCTTCAACCTAAATTCATCATAGTTTCTTACTTGATAAACTCTATATTTTGAGGTTGTCTTTAACCAGATAATAAATTAGACTACTGTTTGATACAAAATAAATTAAAGATAGGAATATGATTGATAGTGAAGGAATTTGTCCCTCTCAATTATGGGAGAGATATTTATCGGCCCCTTGATAAGTTAGACTATTAAAATGCATGGCCGTACTCAAATATATCAATCTAAGATATTGATATCATTTGTTTGAACAGTCTACTATGAGATCAAGAAATAGTTGATTAAGTTTAATAAGGATGACATGCTTCGTGCCTTATGCTTGATCTAGATATCATGTGACAAAATGACTAAATATAAAATTATGATTTGATTTGAAGAGATCATTGATCTTCATTTAACCTGGATAGTTATAATGTTTTGCTAGAAATCGCTTATAACTTATGGGCCATTTAAATGTGATTTGGGCACACTGCCAGTGTTAAATGAACCAATAGGGTCACACAATAAGCGAACTTGTTATGTTATTTTTCTGGTAACCAAGTTCGATGAATGTGAAAATATGTCTAAGTTAATCTAATGTAGAAAATTTACCAGATACAATGAATCTGGAAATGTACCCACATTCGATGTATCTGGATGATGTCCAGATTGTAAGAATCTGACTCGGTAAATTAATTGGTTAAATTACCGAAATAATGACAGAATCATATCATATCAATTTTAATTTAATTTGAATTTCAAATAAAATTTGATAAGATATTATTAGAGTTGAACTCTAAGAGGTTTGGATGGGTTTTAAGAAAACATTAGCCGTCTTCTTAAGGGAGCTGTTCTGTTAAAAATATTCATGCTTCCATTCACCAAAAGAACAAGCTTCTCATACCCAAGGTGCTAGCACTCTCGGGGTAACGAGTTAGTTCGCCGTGTGTATCCGATACAGGGCGTTCGCATACTGCAGCGTCTGGTGATCGTTCGGGTTGCATATACGACAGTACAATCAGAATCGAAAGATCTTGATTATGCTAAACAGAGGTAATTCTGTAATCCTTGGATCTTCATAATTGTTTACTTGGATTCTCTGAAGGGATTTATGGATGTTTTTCGCGTTTAGGAGTCCACGAATCCTAACATTGCTTTCCTTGGTTAACAAAGAAAACGTAAATTGCCCAATTTTGCAATCCTATGACCAAAATCACAAATTGTCGAATTTGCGATTCAGTAACGTTTTCTTTTTTCTTTCCTTTTTCTTTTTCTTTTTCTTTTTTTTTTCTTTACTTGTGATGACCATCCTTTGTTTCCAATATAACAAAAGCCATCACTCACAACCCTAGTGGGTTAAGGTTTTTTCTAATTTTCCCAAGACTAATTAAATAACTCCCTTATTAATTAATCGATCTTCTTGGGCCCAATATAAAATTATCCAAGATAATTAATTAATGAACTAATTAAATTAAATTGGCCAAATAAATTATATTAATTAACTAATCCACTTGAGCCCTATATAAAATTACCAAAGATAATTAATTAATTAATAAACCAATTTAATTAAGTTGGCCCAATAAATTATTCTAGCCTAAATAAATAATTATTGGACTCCTAAAATAATCTCTTTGAATATTAATTTCATCCAACAAGCCCATATAGTAAATAAAATTTATTAAGGTTATTTAAGCTACTTTGGAGACCAAAAGACATATTATTCTTGGTTAGTAAAATAACCAAAATATCCCTGCTAACAAATAGCCATATTTTATCATTTTAAAATTTTCATTTATCACCATATGGAAATACTTACCCCAAGAATAATATTCAAAGCACGATGTCTTCGACCTACAAGTGTAATGATGAAAATACCTATCTATGTAACACCCATCATTAAGATAGGAAAAATACACTAACACCTTCCTCAATGTCATCTACCATCCTTTGCTAACCAGTTCGATAATCCATGATTTTTAGCATTTACCAACTTATTTTGGGAAGCAACCTAAATGCATACATGCTAAGTCAAAATTCTCAAGGCCCTGGATTATTTAGATTATCCCGAATAGTCAGAAGGGATGATTTCTTCAGAAAATGAAGCATAGAAACTCTGTTGTATAAATCCGTCTTAATTAACTAGAGTCATACACCCAACGTATAAGGTTATTAGCGTTGTGATAAGACCTCACCCACCAAACATAAAAGTACACAAGTCCAGCTTCCCCAGCCACCAACTTATACATAAGTCTTAGGTTACTCGTCCACATAGTAGCAACAATAAACCAATCTTTATTTATTTTGGTACTTTTATAAAAATTATTATCGCGTAGTTCAGTTATACATATTTCGAATACACTTATAGTATTGGCATTAGTGGACTACTCACTGGTGTAAGGTAAACCATTCTCCATGTAGAAACCCTATTGTAACGATCTAAACCTTGATAAAGTGCCAAACTTTATCAATCGATAAAGAAATTTTTTTAACTTATGTGTTAGTAGCCCGTAATCTACACCTTACTGTGAAAGCATAACCTATTCACGTACATTACTTACTAATACACATAGACCTTATTATGTACATATATGTAAACAAGCAAACATTGATGAATGAAGTATTTTATTAATTTCAAAATACAGAAATACATAATCCATGGATGCTTGCTATTGGAATAAGTTTATTGGATGACATAACTATGAGATAATCACATTGTAACACCCCACTACCTAGGCCCGCCAGGGCCGAGGATGTCGCCCCGTCCAAAGGACAAGGGGTCTTTATAACTAGGTCACAGAAATAAAATAGCGGGATAAAAAAAATACTTGAACTTAAAATTTATTACATCCCAAAAATAAATATCAATCCAAGAATAAATATGAGAATACCAAAAACAAATCCATAATAAAATTTATTCACTCTCATCTCCCCAAAACATTATGCAAAAATAAATCATCAGAAAATCTTCCAAAGCAGGAATAATCTAGCTACTCATCCCCACAGCAGGATCGACCTGAAATCATGGTAAAAATGGTGGTATGACAGAAATCTCAGTAAGTCCGTGTGTATTTAAGTGTCGGGTGAAAACAGTTTATGAATGTAAAGTATATAATTCTTTATAAGAGATCACTGTCAAGCAATAAACATCCGTCAAAAGCAAGAGTGGTGTTTTGACTTTTCCAGCCATACATAATTTAGAAAATCAACTACTCGAAAGAAAGGATTACGGGTTACCACACGTTGGGCCCCATAACTGAATGGTCAGCATGCCACACTTTGTGCATACCGCTGGTCAGAATGCCACACTTTGTGCAGACTGACAAAAGTAGTTGATCGGCCTACTGGGCAAGATACTTCTCCTTCTCTATACCCAAACAGCAACCGGGTGTCCATTCCGGCAAAACACAGTCACTTGACTGAAAAAGAACACTGCTAGCTCGGACCGGCACGACGTACTGGACTGTCGTCTCATCAAGGAAGGACTCACCCCTCAGAAGTGGCCACCTACTGAGAGACTTACCCTAACTCCTCAAAGACTAGCCCTAATAGTCCACCGTTATTAAGTACTCAACGTAACTTATTCCACTTGGGAAAAGGAGAACAAAACACAGTTCCACTTGAACATGGCAATTAGAGCTTTCCAAAGCCTTTGTAAAAATCATTTTTAGAAAGAGCTTTGAGTTTGAGTAAATCTGCTTATTGATTTTCCAAATAGTTTGTTTCACTAAAATAAGAAAGAAATCAACCCTTAATTTCCTTTACAAAAGTGAGTGTCCATGCACTCTACATTTGGCTTGCCATAAAAACATTCTCAACAATCAGGTTTTATGCAGGAGCTTACCTGATTCTTGCTCACAATAAAAGGTCTCCAACAGCTGACCTAGCCCCGCATGGCAAATACAAATCACAATCAATTTCAAGCCACAATCCACTTCCTCAATTTTAAATCAACTCAACTTTCTACTACCATGATCCTAGTGTCCCAAGCTTTAAGGCCAAACAATAAATAAATAAGTTTATAAGTTGAGCGTAATTTTGATATTTAAAATAATTAATGGTTTGGAAAATAAATTCTAATAAGTTGAAAGTTTAAATCTTGCTAAGAAAAATTTAGAGTTTATTTGATCAAGAGTCATAGGTAGTATTAAGTAAAATAATGATTTATTAAAAATTTAGTTGTTAGAAAATAATTGATAGCTAAAATTAGTTGAAAATAAATTTAATGAGTCTTGCTTGAACAATAATAAATAAATTCTTAATGGGTTTTGATTAAAAGATAATAATTAAATTTTTAGTAATAAATATTTTACTAATTATAATTATTTCCATAAAAGGCATTAATTGATTTCAATATTTTAAATAATATCTATATATTTTATTTTTCTAGCAAAAATTATTATTTACTTGACTAAAATATCCTTTATATATATAATAATCCAAATCCACCATTCCTAGGGTTTTTTTTTTTTAAATTACTAGCAAAATTATATTATTAAATATTTTATTCATGAAATAAAAACTAGCTTAGGGACCACTAGATCATGATCAAATTTCTATGGCTAACCACAATCAAGAACATATACAATCCTTCAATTCATCAAATCATCCAAATCATGCATATAAGCATAGATATAAATTTATCAAGACATGATCTAACCTCTACTAGCATAAATAAGATCATGGCTTTAATAATCCAACATGAATATAAATCCTATTCACCAAAGGTGACATAATCTCTAGCATACTTCATCACAAATACTACCTATGACATGGAGACATGCATAAAACCTCAAATCATCATACAATCAACCAAGATAATCCTTCCATGCATAAATCCCATCTCCTTCACAATCATACATATATTCATGCTTCAATCTCTACAATACATACTCAAATCCTGTCACAATCCACCTACTATCAACATCATCCTAAAGACATGAATCTAGAATTTAAAAGAAAGATTGAAGGGACTTACTTGGTCGAGGAATACCTTGAAGGAGTTTAGAATGGATCTCAACTCCTAGATGCCTAAATTCGTCCAAGGAAGATGGAGAAAGCATGGCCATGGGAGAAGAAGCCATCCGGCCAATAGAAGAAAGTTTCGGCCATGAGAGAGAGAGAGAGAGACCATTGGCGTGTTTATTCATATATATTTTCACAAGAGATCAAGATTGGAGAAGATGAAAGTATTAGAACAAACCTACCTTGAAGGTGTTCTTGAGCCTTCACAGAATTTTCTGGTTTTTTTATCCAAACTAGCAAGTTGGTTTGTGGAGTTTGATGTTAAGAATGGTGTTGATGGACTCATGACAGTGAGTAGGTTAAATCTGGAAATTTTAGAGAAGGTTTGATGTGGTTTGGAGGGGTATTAAGTGAAAGGAATGAGTAGGTGTTCTTGATGTGTTGTGTGTGTTCTTGAAGGTTGAAGGGAATTGAGAGGTTTTTGTTTTGCAACTGCCGAAATTCTGTAAGAATTAGGGCTGGCCGAATTTTCTGTAGGGTTTAGGAAGATGATTCTTTGGTTTGGAAGGAAAATGAGAGGCTAATTGTTGAAATCCTTGAAGAATATTTTTAGGAAGCAAATTTAGAAACTAAATATTCAAGAATATCTTGATTATTGGAGAGCTTTGGAAGTCTGCCATGGCCGACTATTTTGAGTAGTGTTTCGGTTGATTGAAAGCTGGTTTAAGGAGGCTTATGGTGGCTGAAAACAAGGAGCATATTGGTGAAGAAAAAGTCTGGTTATTTGAGGGATACTTTATGGAAGGTTGATAAACTATGGTGGCTGGAATTTTGGTAATCAATCAAGCATGATTGCAAGGATTTGTTGGAGAGATTTTTGGGCAGCCATGTTTGAATTTCGTGCAGAAGCTTAAGTGAGATAATGGAGCTCAGTTACTGAAGGTTTAAGGGTGGTTTATGCAAAACAAGGATGGGGTTTCGGCTAGGAGAGAATTAGGAAACAAAGCCGGACAAAATCCTGCACAGCATTTTCGGAGGCTGGAATTTTTCCTGGGCAGTTTTTGGCTGCCATTTTCCAGCCAGCTTGCAAAGATTTTGAAGGGAAATTTCAGGGGCTTTCAAGGATGGTTTCCAGCCTTCTTCATGGAGGAAAAACATGGCTAAGGTGCTGAACAAAATCTGGAAGAAAACAGCTTGGTTTTGGACTCCAAAAGGTGCGAATTTGCCCAGGAATTTTCCTAGTTTTGCACCATCTTTGTGCAGTCCAAAAATGGCTAGAGAAATTCAGGTTGCCATCTTATCCAAAAGACCATTTTTCTGGCAGCATTTGGGAGGGAATATTAGCTAAGAATCTCGACACCTTGAAGGCACAAGAAGCTGGAAAATTTCAGTTCATTCCAAGAAGGAAGATGAACCTAACTAGAGTGAATTTTTAGCCAGTTTACTAGAGGGATTTATCCTCTTGGAATCTCCCACAACTCTTCCACATTTTCAGACTATAACATGTCTTTTGATGGAAAACGAAAAACAGGGGACCATGCTCTGTACGTAAAAAAAATTGGAGAAAAATAAAACGCGAGCCATAAAGGCCATGCGGAAGCGTGAAGATCATACATTTGCGTTCCTTAACCCTCCTAGGTTGCGTAGGAACAGATTGAACGGCTGGAATCGCCTCGCTTTGCACACTTGAAGGAGCTTCCGGTTGAACACCCGCTAGCCTTTGACTTCGCCTTGTTTGCATTAACGCTTAGCTCTCCAACTCTCGGGATATTCCTCAGCCTAACCTCTAGTTGGTAAATACAATGGGAAAGAGAAACGGTCTCAATTCTCCTTGGTTCGCTCGCTATTGGTTAGCAAAGAACAATGAGAAAACAAGAAGAAGAAACGTGAGAGAGCAAGAGGAGAGACGTGAGAGTCTTGTGGCTAGGGAAAAGAATTAGGGTTTTTCCTTTTCAAAGAGTTGTTTATATTTAGCCTAAACTAAGTCTCTCAATCTCTGATAAACATCTCCCCGGGATTTCAAAACACTCGGATGTTATCCTGAGAAACAGTTTGGCCTAACCTTAAACTCCTCTTAACCGTATTTGAAAAAAACCCTAAGGTCCAAGCTATTGGGCCAGATAAATAGTTATTATTTTTCTTGGACCCAAGAGGCCCAAAATAATAAATATTAATTATTTATTTTCTGGGCTTACATAAGTAACCTAATAAATAATTAACGAGCCCAAATGAACCATAATAATTAATCTTTAATTATTTATTTCTTAGGCCTATATAAATAACCTAATTAATAATTAAACATTAATTATTTCCCCTAGTTTAAGCCCAGGTTAATTTCTTAATTATTCATACTGGACCTAGGCCCTGAATAATTAATTAACCAAATAAACTAGATAATTAATTTCTCTCAACTCCTATTTTATTTATTTATTTATTTATTTTATTCCAGTCCAATAATAAATTAGACTTCCTGAATAAAATAAAATAAAACAAAATAAAATAAAACCCTCTTCAACTGAGACCAATTCCTCAACCCAAAATAGTTAGGACTTACGGGCTATTCCGAGGACCAAAAAGACACATCGCCTTGGCTGCTAAAATGACCAAAATACCCCTGCTATATAAATAGCTGTATTTTGCATTTTAAATATTTCCTAATATCACCATAAGGAAATATTGACCCCAAGGACAATGCTGCATTCGCAAAGTCTCCGACCTACTGGTGAAATGACTAAAATACCCCTCTACACATCACCGTACATTTAGAGAGGAAGAAGTGTACTAACACCCCCCTAAATGACATCTACCATCCTTAGGCTTCTAGTCCAATGATCCACGACTTCCTGGAGTGTTTTCGCTTTCCAAGGGAGCTACCCTAAAGCAAACATCCAAGTCATGTTTCCCAGGGCCCTGGATGATTTAGACCATTCGAACAACCACAAGGGGCGATATAGTGCAGAAACTATCTTGTATAAGTCTGTCTTAACTAACTAGTCACATATACCCAACATGCAAGTATATTGGCCCTACGATAGAACCTCAACTACAGCAAATCAAAGTATATGCTTCAAGCTTCGCCAGACCACCAACTCATACTCAAGTCGTAGAGTACTAGTCTACGCAGTAGTGGTAGTAGTCTAGGTTTCTACCATATAGTACTTTGAGAAACCACTGCTACAGGTCCTGTTCTACGTATTCGAAATACGCTTATGTTATGAAGTGAGTGGATTACTCACAGGCTAAAGGTAAGCCATTCCCCATTTGAATTCATAACATAATAACCTAAACATGATGAGGTTCCCAGTCTCATCAATAGGCTAAGAACAAATGTTTATGTGTTAAATAACCCATGATCTATACCTTACTGTAAAAGACCACCATTCACATGGATGATTTATTTAAACACAATGGGTCTGTTCCAAACAAAAATCGTGCACAAAAAAAAAATAAATTCACAAACAATCTCTGAAAATAAATTCTTTTATTAAAATATTCGATTTTACATCAGAAACCTAGTCTAAGAGGGCATACAATCCAACAATCTCCCACTTGCACTCTAAGACTAGGTAAGTCCATAGGTGCCCACCCCTATGGCGTCTAAGTGTCTCTTGAAGACTCTCTCAGCCAAAGGCTTGGTGAATGGATCTGCTAGATTGTTATCTGAGGTAATATGCTCCACCACGACATCCCGTCTCTGGATGAAATCCCGGATGAGGTGGTACTTCCTCTCGATGTGTTTCCCCTTCTTGTGGTTTCGAGGTTACTTAGATTGCGATACTGCTTCAGTGTTGTCGCAATACATCACAACCGGTCTGTCCATATGTGGTACGACTCCAAGTTCTGAATGGAACTTCCGGAGCCAAACTGCTTCCTTGGACGCTTCCGAAGCTACCACATACTCAGCCTCCATGGTTGAGTCAGCAATACAAGATTGCTTGATACTCCTCCATGAAATTGCTCCTCCAGACAAGGTAAAGACATATCCACTAGTGGATTTTCTCTCATCCTTATCCGCCTGGAAGTCTGAGTCTGTGTATCCTGTAGGAACCAAATCATCAGCCCTGTAAACCAGCATATAATCTCTCGTTCCCTTGAGGTACTTGAGAATATGCTTTACAGCTTACCAATGAACCTCCCCTGGGTTTGACTAATATCTGCTAACTAAGCCTACAGCAAAGCAGATATCTGGCCTAGTACATAGCATGGCGTACATGAGACTTCCCACAGCCGAAGCGTAGGAAATCCTACTCATTCTGTCCTTTTCTTCTTGAGACTTAGGACAGTCCTTCGAAGAAAATGACAACCCATGTCTGCAAGGGATTAGAGCTCCCTTGCATGAGTCCATGCTGTACTTGGCCAGCATCTTGTCAATGTATGTCGCTTGGGATAATCCTAACATTCTCTGCTTCCTATTTCTAAGAAGCCTAATCCCGAGAATGTAGCTGGCTTCTCCCAAGTCCTTCATACTGAATTGACTAGACAGTCAAACCTTTGTAGATGACAATGTCCCTACATCATTTCCAATGAGTAGAATGTCATCCACATAGAGGACAAGAAAAACCACATTAATGCCTTCAAGTTTCCTGTACACGCATGGTTCATCTTCGTTTTGAATAAAACCATAAGACTTTACAGTCTCATCAAAACGAATGTTCCATGCTCTCGATGCCTGCTTAAGTCCATAAATAGACTTCTTAAGCTTGCAAACCATGTGTTCCTGGCCTTCAGCAATGAAGCCTTCCGGTTAGGACATATAGATGTCTTCGCTAAGATGGCCATTCAAGAATGCCGTCTTGACATCCATTTGCCATATCTCATAATCATAGTAACAGGCGATGGCAAGGAGGATGCGGATGGATTTAAGCATGGCTACCAGGGAAAAGGTTTCCTCATAGTCGATACTCTGAGTATACCCTTTCGCCACAAGCCTAGCTTTGAAGGTTTCCACCTTCCCATCCGCTCCTCTCTTTCTCTTGTATACCCACTTGCACCCAATGGGTTTTATCCCTTCAAGTGAAGCTACAAGATCCCAAACCTGATTGAGGTACATAGACTCAATCTCGGCTTTCATTGCTTCATGCCACAGATTTGCATCGGCATCAGTAATAGCCTCCCCGTATCTAGCGGGGTCTTGTTCCTGCTGGTCGGAGACAAGCTCAAAGGCTTCTCCAGTCCATCTATCCGGAACCCTAAACACTCTCCCACTACGACGAGGCTCCATTTGCACAGGCTCTTGAGGCTGTGCCTCTTCTTGTTCCAAAATCGGGTCAGAAGAAATTGATTCCATAGATAACTTCTCCTGAAGTTCCAACCTCGTTAAACCTTTAGTGGAAGTACTTTGATCATCTTCCAAGTATCTAGCATTGGTACTGACTAGTACCTTCTACTCCTTAGGATGAAAAAAGTAGCCTCCTTTTGTCCCTTTTAGATACCCAACAAAATAGCATAATTCTGATCTTGGTTCCAACTTGTCTCCCTTAATCAGTACATAAGCTGGACAACCCCAAATCCTGAGATGATTCAGACTTAGCTTACGCCCAGTCCACATCTCATAGGGAGTCCTAGGTACTGACTTGGAAGGCACCAAGTTCAGAATATATGCTGCTGTCTCCAGGGCATATCCCCAAAAGGACACTAGAAGAGTAGCATGAGACATCATGCTTCGGACCATTTCCATCAACGTCCCGTTCCTTCTCTCAACTACTCCGTTCTACTGGGGGGTTCCCGACGCAGAGAACTGAGATACTATCCCATGATGTACCATGTAGTCCTTGAATTCACCTAGGAGGTACTCTCCACCACGATTCGATCGTAAGGTTTTGATTAATTTACCTGTCCGACACTCCACTTCAGCCTTAAACTCTTTGAACTTGTCAAAAGAGTCAAACTTACGTCTCATCAGGTAAATGTAACCATACCTCGTACAATCATCCGTGAACGTGATGAAGTACTCAAAACCTCCCCTAGCTGGTGTAGACAATGGACCGCACACATCAGTGTGAACAAGACTCAACACCTCCTTGGCTCTATCTGCCTTTGGTGTAAAAGACCTTTTGGTCATTTTTCCCATCAGGCAGGATTCACACTGAGGCCAACTTTCCAATCTCAATGAGCCCAAAGGCCCATCATGGATTAGCCTCTGAATCCTGGTTGAGTTAATATGACCCAATCTTAGATGCCAAAGGTATGAATCATTGATATTGGTCTTTCTCTTCTTAGTTAAAGGTTCAGATTGAGCGATATTTGATTGGTTATTAATAGGGTTTAAAAAGAACAGATTACCATACATGTGCCCAGTACATAAAATTTCTCCATCTCTACTGATAGAAATACCAGAATGGAAATATACAGAATATCCTTGATTAATAAGTTTTGCAACTGAAATCAAATTCTGACGAAAACTAGGTACATATAAAATGTCTTTTAAAACCACTATCTTATTACAATAAAAAATAAGATCCAGCTCTCCCACTGCAAGGGCCCAGACTTGTGCTCCATTACCCACTTGAAGCCCATGTTCGCCCTTCTTGAGTTTTCTTATCTTCCTAAACCCCTGCAAGGAGTTACAGATATGATCAGTGGCTCCTGAATCAACAATCTAAGTGGAAGTTGATCCTACCATTGATATGGACTCTAGATAGTAAACATTACTTGTGGGGTTTTTCTTGGTTTGAAGATCTAGACACTCCTTTTTCCAGTGTCCCTTCTTCGCACACTTGAAGCACTTGCCCTTTGGTTTGTCCTTGGGCTGGTTCTTGGGCTGGGCTGCTGCATTCCCCTTCTTCTTCTTGAACTTTCTGGGCTTAGGCCCAGTTCTTGAAGAAGAGGCCTTAGCAATCATGGCCTTAGACTGCGGCTTCATGACCTTCTCCGCCATCTGGAGCTCCTTCATCAGTTCAGTTAAACTCATGTTCAACTTGTTCATGTTATAGTTTAACTTGAACTGAGTGAAAGAGCCCGGTAGAGATTCGAGAACCATGTCCACTTGGCTCTCGGGGTCAATGACAGCCCCTAAGATTTCTGCCTCCTCGAAAGTAGCAATCATCTTGAGCATATGCTCTCGGACTGATGCTCCCTCAGCCATCTTAGTGTTCACAATAGTTCGAAGAGCCTCCTGCCTTGCGGGCCGGCTCTTGTCTGCGAACATAGTTGCCAATGATTGACTTATGTCATATGCAGAAGCCATGTGCTCGTGTTTTGACTGGAGCACATTAGACATGGAAGCTAACATATAGCAACGTGCCATTTCGTCAGCTTTCTTCCACGCCTTTTTAGCCTCTCGCTCTTCAGCGGTAGAACCTTCCCCGATAACAGGGCAGGTCTCGTAAAGGACATACTTATACTCCTCGGCTGTGAGTATTATGTCCAGGTTCCTTTTCCAGTCCACATAGTTTGGACCCGTTAGCTTATTCTCCCTGAGAATAACGGCCAATGGACTAAAAGAACCTCCCACCATTTCTGAAAATCGAAAATAAAAGAAAGAATTTAGTTTGTGAAAACAAAATAAAATTTGTGCACTGAAAATAATTTGGCTCTTAGGAAAACTGACATAGCTTCTTGGGAAGATTAACAGTTTCCTAAGCTAAGTGTATTAACCACCACAAATTAATTTCCCTTCTAGGTAATGATCTAGAGGATAACTCCATCGTGGGATGGTCGTTTCCTCTCATTTCCTATGGACATACCTCGCACTATAACCTCCAACGTGGGTTGGCCGATCATAGTACGTGCCCCGGGTTATTAATTACATCTTTCCATTAAGTCTAGATCCTTGTGGTATCCCCATCCTATACGGATTCACTCCCAGGGTGACGCGAGGGGATCCACGATCTCTAATGAGGACCGTGATGGAAGCCGTGGAGCCGTTGGAACCCCTCTCCCACTTAGTCTTTTAAAATAAAGTTTTCTCTGAAAAATATCCTTTTGAAATTTCCATTAAGTTTTTCTTAACTCAAAAATAAAATATCTAAGTCCAATAAAATCTCTATGTCAAGGCTTATATCTTTTGAGAGATTTCCTCCATGGACTAATTTTATTTAAGTTAAAACTTAATGATTTCAAAAAATTTCCAATTAAAACTTTCTAGAGACTTTGGTCTCAAGCTTATTTGACAAAATCATTTTTCTAGTCCAAAACAAAACAAAATGGCTCTCCATTTTAATTTACAAAAATATCTAAATCCAATATATTTTCTATGTCAATGATTAAATCCTTTGAGAAAATATTCAAGGATTAATTTTTGTACCAATTAAAATAACCATTTAGTTTTTAAAGAAAAAATATTTTTTTCTTGCCAAAACAAAAAGTTCCCAAAGACTTTGGTCTTTGAGGAAAAACACACATAGGTACATAAAAAAATAGCATGCTCGAAAACAGTAAACGTTTTCATGCTTTTCTATTTTTTAAACCTAAGTGCCCAAATAATGGAATTAAACACATTAATTAATTAATTATCTTGTTTAATCCTAAAATCTCTTACTAATATTTTTCATGCAAATATATTCCAAGAATATAAATATTGCAAAAATATTAACTTCGTCTGGTATGGGACCCAAAACGAAAAAGAAAAAAAATTTAAAAAAATGCAAAAAATAGCTGCCGGTCCACGTGCACCCGATGCACCAGATCAGGACCCATTTGCTCTGTCGGCTCACAGCGCTCCGGTGCACCAGCCGCACCAGATCCAGACCCGTATGCCCTGCGGTCCACCGCGGCCGCTGTGCACCTCGTCGCACCGGATCGCACGCCAGCCATGACCCATGGACTTCACCCGCGCCCGCTTCACCTCTGCACACGACCCGCGAACTCGCCCGAATACCCACCACTCGACCCGCGCACGATTGCAATTTGCAATTGCAATTTCATGCAATCGGCGCAATTGGCTCCGAATTGTCCCAGCGGCTCCGCTCAGCAGCGACTGGCTCCTCTCACCAACAGCAGCGGCTCGGCTCGGCGGCTCGGCTTGGACGCGGCGGCTTATGAACAGTGCATCTTCTTCGTTTTTTCTTCTGTTTCGCGCGCGACTTGCAGAGCATTTTTTCCTTCGATTTTTTCTGTCTTCTTTGGCTTCTTTGGACATTTTTACTTATAAAAACTCATCCAAAACATAACCACAACTACCTATACCCATTAAAATTGGGTTTACATGATTAAAACATCAAAGCCAAAATTTACAGTATGCTCCTATGCTTTAAACGGTGAAGCTTACATCAAGCCTATCCCATACCAAAACAGCGAAGGATCATAGGTATATTCATATTCTCCAATTTTATTAACTACCATGCTTCCTATATTGATCAAAACCAGTGGCTCTGATACCAGATTGATGGAAAACGAAAAACAGGGGAGCATGCTCTGTACGTAAAAAAAATTGGAGAAAAATAAAACGCGAGCCATAAAGGCCATGCGGAAGCGTGAAGATCATACCTTTGCGTTCCTTAACCCTCCTAGGTTGCGTAGGAATAGATTGAACGGCTGGAATCGCCTCGCTTTGCACACTTGAAGGAGCTTCTGGTTGAACACCCGCTAGCCTTCGACTTTGCCTTGTTTGCATTAACACTTAGCTCTCCAGCTCTCGGGATATTCCTCAGCCTAACCTCTAGTTGATGAATACAATGGGAAAGAGAAATGGTCTCAATTCTCCTTGGTTTGCTCGCTATTGGTTAGCAAAGAACAAGGGGAAAACAAGAAGAAGAAACGTGAGAGAGCAAGAGGAGAGACGTGAGAGTCTTGTGGCTAGGGAAAAGAATTAGGGTTTTTCCTTTTCAAAGAGCTGTTTATATTTAGCCTAAACTAGGTCTCTCAATCTCTGATAAACATCTCCCCGGGATTTCAAAACACCCGGATGTTATCCTGAGAAACAGTTTGGCCTAACCTTAAACTCCTCTTAACCGTATCTGGAAAAAACCCTAAGGTCCAAGCTATTGGGCCAAATAAATATTTATTATTTTTCTTGGACCCAAGAGGCCCAAAATAATAAATATTAATTATTTATTTTCTGGGCTTACATAAGTAACCCAATAAATAATTAATGAGCCCAAATGAACCATAATAATTAATCTTTAATTATTTATTTCTTGGGCCTATATAAATAACCCAATAAATAATTAAACATTAATTATTTTCTCTAGTTTAAGCCCAGGTTAATTTCTTAGTTATTCATACTGGACCTAGGCCCTGAATAATTAATTAACCAAATAAACTAGATAATTAATTTCTCTCAACTCCTATATTATTTATTTATTTATTTATTTATTTATTTTATTCCAGTCTAATAATAAATTAGACTTCCTGAATAAAATAAAATAAAACAAAATAAAATAAAATCCTCTTCAACTGAGACCAATTCCTCAACCCAAAATAGTTAGGACTTACGGGCTATTCCGAGGATCAAAAAGACACATTGCCTTGGCCGCTAAAATGACCAAAATACCCCTGCTATATAAATAGCTGTATTTTGCATTTTAAATATTTCCTAATATCACCATAAGGAAATATTGACCCCAAGGACAATGCTGCATTCGCAAAGTCTCCGACCTACAGGTGAAATGACTAAAATACCCCTCTACATATCGCCGTACATTTAGAGAGGAAGAAGTGTACTAACACCCCCCTAAATGACATCTACCATCCTTAAGCTTCTAGTCCAATGATCCACGACTTCCTGGAGTGTTTCCGCTTTCCAAGGGAGCTACCCTAAAGCAAACATCCAAGTCATGTTTCCCAGGGCCCTGGATGATTTAGACCATTCGGACAACCACAAGAGGCGATATAGTGCAGAAACTATCTTGTATAAGTCTGTCTTAACTAACTAGTCACACATACCCAACATGCAAGTATATTAGTCGTACGATAGAACCTCAACTACAGCAAATCAAAGTATCTGCTTCCAGCTTCGCCAGACCACCAACTCATACTCAAGTCGTAGAGTACTAGTCCACGTTGTAGCGGTAGTAGTCTAGGTTTCTACCATATAGTACTTTGAGAAACCACTACTACAGGTCCTGTTCTACGTATTCGAAATACGCTTATGTTATGAAGTGAGTGGACTACTCACTGGCTAAAGGTAAGCCATTCCCCATTTGGAATTCATAACATAATAACCTAAACATGATGAGGTTCCCAGTCTCATCAATAGACTAAGAACAAATGTTTATGTGTTAAATAACCCATGATCCATACCTTACTGTGAAAGACCACCATTCACATGGATCATTTATTTAAACACAATGGGTCTGTTCCAAACGAAAATCGTGCACAAACAAAAAATAAATTCACAAACAATCTCTGAAAATAAATTTTTTTATTAAAATATTCGATTTTACATCAGAAACCTAGTCTAAGAGGGCATACAATCCAACATCTTTCTCTAAGACATTTTGAACCTACAAAGCCACAACACTTTACTGAAATTTCTGAAAAGAAAATGGCTAGAACAACTTAATCAAACTAATGAGTTGAGAAATAAGATCAAGGGGAAATGAATTCCCTTTAGGAATTTTGTGTAGGGCAAACGAGTAGAATGAGGATACTCCTAACATGTCTCTCTTAGGACAACATCTCTACCCTACTCCAAGTACATAAGGCCGAAATTATTACTTCCCAAGCAAAAATAAAATTTAACTAAGCTAAAGCTCCTATGATGGAATTTGAACACAAGACCTCAAAAATTAATCCCAAAGCTCTAACCACTAAACCACAACAACTCTTGTTCTTATTTTCCCTCTATAAATTATTTTCTTATTCAATCCTCAAGCTATCTCCCTTTTCCCACCTCAACAAAAAATTACTATTTTGCCCTTCTCAAGCAATACTCACAACCAAGCCTTTGAGACAATAAAACTGAAATTCAAAGCACAGAAAATCATTTGAAAATATATTTAAACATGCAATAAATTATGATATGCATCCCAACCCCCTTATTCTAAGGTTGGTTTTGACTAGGGTTTCACACACATGGCTAACTATTTAATGCCAGTGATAAAATCTCGTTATAGTAAATGTTTAAGCATCCTTAGACTTGAGTGACATTTCAAGGTACATTATTTATTGGTCATTTATGGGATGGATATTAGGTACAATGTAAAGTAAATGAAAGTAGTAGAGAGGGTCAATAAAGAATTCATCACTTCAAATAGTAGGAGCGTATATCTTATGGCCACTTGTATGGAATCATTACTCGAGAAGTTTTTGGCCATGGCGACTATGTGTTGGAAATAGTTCCAATTAATACACATGTTATATAATGGATTCTAGAACATGTACTAACAAATTCAAGCTAGAAATAATTGTATTCTAGTAGGAGTTAGCACTAATTCCATACTCTAAAAATGAATGAGATATATTATGATGAAAAGATTTTGTTGCATTGATGTTTCATTATTAAAAGGTTCACGTCAAGTTATTTGACTTTCGAGACTTTTAGATGATCATGATGCATTGCTAGATGATACTCTTTATCTGCTAATTATGGATTTGTTAATTAAAAAATTAATAAATGAACTCTAATTAGAATTAATAAGTTAATTATAATTATTAGTGATTATTAATTTTATGGCGATTAGAATTAATTCATATTAGCTACCAATTGACTGGAAAATCTAATAGGTCACACACGATATTATTTGA
Organism: Voacanga thouarsii; assembly: GCA_026120185.1. Lineage (NCBI taxonomy): Eukaryota > Viridiplantae > Streptophyta > Magnoliopsida > Gentianales > Apocynaceae > Voacanga > Voacanga thouarsii. The sequence goes on along the minus strand of JANUWF010002029.1, from coordinate 628,457 downwards.
TAATATTATAGGATTAATTAATAAGAAGAAATAATTATTATTGACTAATTATAAAGTGTTATAATTAGTTGGGTGAAATTGCAATTATTAAACTCATTTAGGTAAGTTATAAATATTGTTACAACTTAATTGGCCTAATTGCAACTACTAAATCCAAAGCCCATAAAAGAGAAAAACTAAAATAAATTTTTCCTAAAGAATTAGGAAACAATCTTTCGGTACTTGCTTTGGCACATGTGGTGGTGAATGTATATTTGATATCCATAGAATTTTGGTGTTTTTTGGAAAGTTAACATACAGAAGAAAATTTCGTTCGTGGACTTATTGAAATAAAGTCCAATTTGTCAGAGGTTTTCATTAAAGAAAAACACATAGAAAATTTTCTTTTGTTCTTTGAAGAAAAACTAGCCGCCTCAAAGTAAAAAGAAATAGAGCTTCTTCTTTTGTTCTTTTCTTCTCAAAATTAAATCCTTAGCCACCATTTTTTGTTTTTTTTTGTAGCAAAAAATTTTGGTGTTTTATGAATACATCCTCATGTGGATCAATATTAGAGAAATTCTTATCTTTGTAATTTAGTGGTTTGTACTTGGACAAATATTATAGAAGGGTTCCGCAGGCGAAGGGAAATTTTTAAAAGTTACGTTTTCAAGGTAACAAACTTTTCCTTCCCTCTCCTAACCTATTTAATTACATACGAGTGATCCTTTGAGTGCATTTCGTTTTATTTTTCTACTGTGTGTAAACTAGTTTGCATAATCAAAATCTAACATACCCCTATGACATCTAAGTGTCTTTGGAACACCTTCTTTGTCAGAGGTTTGGTAAATTGGTCTACTAGATTGTCTGAAGAGGAAATCTGATAAACTATTATCTTCGTTTCTGGATGAATTCTTGGATCAAGTGATATTTTCTCTTTATGTGCTTACCCTTCCTATGGTTCCTTTGTTCTTTGCATTACGATACAACTCCAGAATTATCGCAATATATGATAATAGATCTGTCTATTTATGGCACAACTCCAAGTTCTATGAGAAACTTCTCAATCCAAACCACTTCTCTCGAAGCTTCTGAAGCTGCCACATACTCATCTTCCATAGTGGAATCAGTAATAAAAGATTACTTCATAGTTTTCTATAAAATAGCCCCTCCAAACAAAATGAAAACGTATCCACTAGTGGATTTCCTTTCATCTTTATCTGCCTGAAAGTCTGACTAAGTATAATCTGTAGGAAATAAATCATCAGCGTTGTAAATAAGCATATAATCTCTCGTTCCCTTCAAGTACTTCAGTATTAACTTTATAGCTTGTCAATGTTCTTCCCTTGGGTTTGATTGATACTTGCTAACCATGTCTACTACAAAATAGATATCTGGCCTTCTGCAAAGCATGGCATATATAAGACTTCTTACTACTAAGGCATAGGGAATCCTTCTCATCTTTTTCTTTTTTACTTGTGCTTAAAGACACTATTTAGAAGAGAAGATCAATCCTTGCCTAAAGGGTATGATAGCCCTTTTACACTGATCTATGCTAAACCTAGCCAATATCTTATCAATCTAAGAAGGATGGGATAAGGCTAACATTCTTTACTTTCTATCTTTAAGAAGCTTTATACTAAGAGTAGTCCCATATCTTTCATGCTAAATTAACTTGATAACCAAAATTTTATAGATGACAATATTCTTGCATTATTTCCAATGAGTATAATGTCATCTACATAATATACCATAAAAGGCACGTTGTTCCCATCTATCTTCCAATACACACATGGTTCCTCCACACTTTGTATGAAACCATAAGACTTTGCAGTCTTATCAAAATATATGTTCCATGCACATGATGCTTGCTTAAGTCGATAGGTAGACTACTTAAACTTACAGACCATATGCTCATGGCCTTTCAGAATAAAGCCTTCAGGTTGAGTCGTATAGATGTCTTCACTAAGATAGCCATTATGAAAGGATGTCTTGATATCTATTTGCCATATATCATGGTCATAATAACATGCGATAGCCAAGAGAATATGAATGGACTTAAGTATGACAACAGATGAAAAGGTATCCTCATAATCAATCCATTCTTTCTGAATGTAACATTTTACAACCAACCTTATATTATAGGTTTCCACATTTCCATCTGCACCTCTCTTTTTCTCGTCTACCCAGTTGCACTCTATAGGTTTAATCCCTTCAAGTGCTGTGACAAAATCCTAGACTTGATTGAGATATATAGACTCAATATCGACATCTATTGCTATTTACCATTTGTCTATATCAACAATAGTAATAGTCTTATTGTATCTATTGAGATCTTATTCTTAATAGTTGAGGACTACCTCAAAGGCTTTTCTAGTCCATATTTTTGGAACCCTAAATATCCTCCCACTACAACGTTGTTCATTTTGTATAAGAATATCTGGTAGTGTCATTTTCAGTTCCTTAATAGGGATACTAGAAGTTGAAGTGTCACTCCACTTCTCTTCCAATTCTATCTTACAAAAAAACTTAGTAGACACACTTTGTTCATCCTCCAAGTATCTAGCATGAGAACTAACAAGTACTTTTTACTCTTAGGAATGATAAAAGTATCCACCAGTTTTTCCTTTTGGATACCCCACGGAATAGCTGATAGGCGCTAAAATCACCATTCTTTTCCTAGTTATTTTAAAGTTGTTTTAAGATACATTTGTTGTAATAACTATGCATATTCCTTCCTATTTGACATTTTACTTGTAAAAGGTGTTGTTGGCAAATATGTGTAGATTTAAGCTAAAATCGAGTAGAAAGTGCACAATTCCAGAAGGTGCCTGGCACCAGGCCTAGCCAATGGACCAGGAGGCGGGTCCATTCTGATCCAGTAGAAGAAATTGAGCCAACATCAGGGGAATTCTAGAACAGACGTTGGGCTAGGTCTGGCAAGTGCACCTGGCGCGGGGTCCAGTTTGTCTGCTAAGGAGAAACGGCTAAAAACAGAGCAAAAATAAGGGGAAAATAGATTGCACCTGGCGCCAGGTGGGTCGAAGGTACTCGGCGCCAGGTACGCTCTGGAAGAGAATATTTTGTACACGAAATTAAGCTTATCCAATGATTTTGGTATTTTCCTAATTCTACTCGGCCATGACTTCCTCAGCTATGAAATTGGCATCTAAGAGGCTTATAAAAGCATAAAAGAACACAAAGGTTGGATATATATGATATAGAGAGATGAATTAAAGGGCAAAAATTCTGAATCTCTTATTAAAGGAGATGTTCACCTGAATCAAGGAGGATTTTTCAAATGGGTTTTCAATGAAGAAGAAAGAGGCTTGTCTATAAGTGCTTTCTTTTCTCCTTGTCTTCTTTTCCTTTAACAATGATATATTCAATGTTTTCATTGTAATTTGATAATATTTTGGGATTTATGATTCATGCATCAATTTAACTACTTGGTCTATTTTCTATCATTCTTGGTGTTTGATTACTTGTGATTATGGAGGAATTGATGAAGTTAGACTTTCTTCTAAATGACTTGGGAAATGATGTTAGGAGTTGATTTGATTATATTGATTTCATATTTGTTATTGATTAATAGACTTGGGAAATGAAGCTAAGATCAAAGAACTCAGGTATTCAAAGGTTAGTTAATATCGCCTAGAGTATAGGGTTGTTAGCTAATTTCATGAGTATGAGGAATTATGTTTAATGCACCTTTTGGTTATATTGATTTGATTGGGAAATCTGCTAATTTAATCAAAGGATAGTGATTCCATGGATTAAGAAAGAAGTGAAGTCTATATTAGTGAATTCATGACTTAGAAAACGATTGAACTTTATTTTATATTTTCCTTCATGATGTCAAGATGATGATGAATTGAGATAGTTGTTAAGTAGGTCATTGTTATGTTATCTAAGACAGTTGTCTAAATTGTATAATCCTACATCATTGGGTTGTATAGATTTCTTATTTATCTTATTTTTGTAATTTTCTCACCTTATTGGTGTTGGTTAAATAATGAATGAAAAGTGATTAGTATGTATTTGTTCCTTTGAGGATCGAGACTTAAAATCATAGTTAAAATCTTTTCCCACTGGATCCATAACTTCTTAGAATGTGTCAGCTGAAAAGTTCTTGGCCAAATATTTTCCACCTGCTAGAACTTCCAAACTTAGGACTGACATTTTTGCTTTCCAACAATTAAAGGCCAAAAACCTTTTTGAGTGTTGGAAAAGGTTTAAAGAGATACTGAGAAAATGTCCTCATCATGTATTCGAGTTGGGAATGTAAATACAGATCTTCATAGTGGGTTGAGCTTTGCAACAAGGCAATTAGTGGATGCATCTGTAGAATGCTCCATCAATTCCAAAACCCCGGAAGAGGTATTTGATTTAATTGAAAATCTAGCTACAAATAACTATGCCGGGGGAAGTTCGGTCTAGAGCTCGTGTGCATAGAATGTATAAGATGGATGCAATGGCTGCTTTAGAGGCAAAGGTGGAAGTATTCACGTAGAAAATGGATCAATTAGTAATGCCTCCTTTCCAAGGGTAGGTAATAAGTGTGACTTGTGATTTTTGTGGAGAAGGGAATCTAAACCATGAGTGCCAAAATAAGGGGTCTTTGCAAGAAGCATTGGAACAAGTGGCGTTTGTAGGTAATAGTCGGCAAGGTAATAATTCTTATAGCAATACTTACAATCCAAGTTGGAGGAATCATCCTAACTTTTCTTGGAACAATCAAAACCAACCTCGGCAAGCTTCTACAAACTTTGGGATGCAAAGGACTCAACCACCTCTGTCGTACAATGGCCTACCAATTAAACCATCCTTGGAGGAAATGGTCACCAAACTGGTAAGTAGAATAGAAAAACGGTTCCAAGGAATTGATATGACCATGAGAAACTTGAAGGCGTCCATGTGCAACCTTGAGGAACAAATTGGACAGTTAGCCAAACTCCTTGGTGATCGTCGATCGGGTTCACTTCTAGGTAACACGGAGACCAACCCACGAGACCGAGACCATGGGAAACGCTGATTTTGAACTGCTTTAGTTTTTGCTAAACAATCTTTTTAATCCTCAATTGTGTTCATTTATTTAGCTATGAGACTGCATGCTTCATATGATTTCATATTCCTTTGTCTTTATTTTTCATTAAAAAGTATCTTTGAAAAAAAAAAAGTGGTTTTTTCTAGCTAGAGCTGACCTGGCACTGAGCCCAACCCGTAGTCTAGGCGCGGGTTCAACATAGCCCGACAGTGAAGCACGGGCAAAACAAGTTAGGCATTAAGCCCAGCCCATGGGCCCGGCTCCAAGCCTGTTAGCTACCACACTTAAAGCCGGCCTTCTTAGCCATTTTTGTTCAAAAAAACTCTCATGTCTCTCAAATTTTCTCTCAACTCATCGCCGGGTTCATCCTTAAATCATAGTCGGATCACTTTCTGTACCTCTAAAACACTTCAAAAACACAAAATCTTCACTTTGTTCTTGAAAATTTGTATCAAAATAAGAAAAAATCCAATCTTTTCACCCAAAATCCATTTTCCAATCCTTCCATTAGGGGCACGATTTCTTCAAACTTTTTACATAGAATTATTGTCCATGCATTGGAGATCATTATAGCATAAATTTTCTACACTTTGTGTGGTTAATTTTTTTCTTATGAATTTTAGGTAGTGTTCTATGCATTTTTGGGCGAAAATTCTTGAATAGTTTCTAGTGAAGGACTTGATTGTTAAGATTGCTTTCTTTGAGCTTGCATTGGCATGAGAATATTGTACATACTACCTTATGATTAATGCTATTGATATTTTACACCTTTTTGGAAGTGATTCAGCATGCATGCTTTCTGATGAATTTTTGGGGGAAAGAATACTTTTTCAATATTTCATTTCACCTTATGCTGATAAACTTTGCATTGTTATATAAAGGGTTTAGCTGATTGAGCATTGTGATTCTAAGATGAATTTAGTGTCATTGAGCAACATTAAACATTAGGGATTCGATCAAGCATGTTGGTATGGTATTTTGGATTGGCATATGTCTTATTTTCTTGCAGGTTTGTTGGAGGACATTGAGTGGTGTTTATTGATTATCTTGAGGTGTTTTGTGTTGAGTGGTGGTGGTGTTGTATGGTGTTGTGATTGTGAGACAGTTAAGAGTTGAGCATTTGTTGTAAAAAGTGAGTTGAAAGCCTCATATTTTTTTCTTCTACCATATTTCTTCATCATTCCATCATGTCTAGACGACCTAGAGGGTTAGCACCAATGTCTAAGAGAGCTTGAGAGGCATCTTCATCCACAACTTCCTTCGAGCCTCTACCTACCCAACCTACTGAATTTTCTAATCCTATGTGCCAAATTCTATATGACAGGCACTAACACAATACGATTATAGTAGAAAAGCAATACAAGCCATCTTTAGACAAATTCCCTATAGCTTTCTACTATGTTTAGGCACCTGGGGTGGGAGCCCATCATTTGAATGGAAGGTCCTTATTATCATGTGCACGTGAGTGAGTTTTATGCCAACATGCAGAATAAAAAGAAAAATACTCTACAAGTCATCTCCACTATGGTCAAAAAGATTCCCATTGTGTTTGATAGGGTAGACTAGCTAGAATTTTGGAAATCCCGGATAAAGGACAGTGGATAGTTATGGACCATAATGACCAAAAGATCATCTCTGAGCCTGCATGAGATGTGGGGGCTGTAAGGGCTAGTTTTCATATGAGGAGAAAATAGGAAATAGGTCAAAATTGGTATTACTCCAATAATGACCTTGAGGCTCAGTGGCATACTCTAATCTATATCTTTACCTTCAATGTCTATCTTAAGGCCAGTGGCTTTAATGAGTCTAAGGTCCTTGACTTTTATATCCTAGATAAGATGAGGAATCGTGAACTTATTCCGTTTGCTCCAATTATCATTAATACTATGGGGGAGGTTGTGGCCTCTAACATTGCAGCCAAAGTCGTCAAATTCCCTTTGTTATTATGTGTATTCTGAAAGATTTTAGAGTACGGTTGGATGGCAAGTTGAGGGAGCCTACTACTGACCGTGACCTCGTGATGGAGCATACTTTGGCTCAGTGTGGGTATTTTTGTGATAAGAGGGCCAACAGGTGGAAGAGGCTCTATGACATGTAGTACCTTGGAAGGGATGAGCTTCCCCCTGATGAGAAGGAGGAAGAGGCGCCACCTACTTGACTAGCCCTTTGTGCCACTAGCTCTCATTCATGGACTAATTTTGAGGCACTCATGGAGGCTCAGCTGGAGACCTAAATGACTCTCCTCCTCCAACTTCACGATTCTATTATCGACATTCGTCAACACCAGGAGGTCCAAGATCAAAAGTTGGCCGCTTTGATCCAACAAGTTACTGGTGTTTCTTCCAATCATGGAACTAATAATGATGACAATGATGATAATGAGGATGACTCTTGACTTACTCTTTTGCTTTTTATTTTTTGTTATTTCTTTTTTTCTTTTGAATTTTAATGATCTTTACTAGCTTGTAGGTGTCTTATCTTTTCTTTTTCGTTTCTTTTATTTTATTTTTACTTTCTTTGTCAAGATTTATGTTTATTTTCTTTATTTTGTTTCTTTTTTTAGTAGGTACTCTTGTAATGATCCTTCCTTTAGATGGATTCAAACATGGTGGCACGACAATGTAATGTAAGTATCTTCTTTACTTTATTCTTCTTCTTTATTTATCTTAGTCTTGTTGGCTGTCCTTTTATTATTCTATCCTTGGCCACTGAGGACAATGTCTGGTTTAAGTATGGGGGAGAATAAGGTTGAAGAAGTGTTTTGCTATATTATTTTGTGAATATATTTTATGATAAATTTTTCCTAAATTTCAGTGGTTTTCATGATAACCAAGGTTGTAATTCTTTTTCTTACCTGGATATGAGTTTTGTCATTCATTTTGTGGATTTTAATGAAATTGGTTTTGTTGAATAGGATATTTGTCAAGACTTGAGAATTTTAATTAACTTATTTATGCATTAGTGTTTGAATGTTATTTGACTTATATAGTTGAAATACAGAAGATATGATGAATATGAGAAGAGTTTATTGGCTAACTCTTGTATTATAAGTTTAAATTTTTCTAGGTTCAAGTTATGATGAAAAAATGTGAGTTGTAAAAAGATCTTTGGGAGGAAAGATTGTGTAGAATGTTCAAAAAAGTTTTGAGTTGAGGGAAAAAAAAATAATGAGTAGAAACAACACTATTGTTGGTGTGAATTGAGAAAAAAAGCTCTTATTGATGATCATTGAAGACCTTTAGCTGAAAAGGGGGTCAATATGGGGAGAAGTAGCAAGTGAATTCGGTGAACTCTCTTGAGGCTATCCCGAAGGCAAAAAGTCAAGAAAGAGAAAAAGAAAGAAAGAAATTGTTAAAAAAAAATTTATGCGTGATGATTGTAAAAGGGGCCAATATAGTGTTTGAAGAGAAATTCATGCACTTGAAGCTATTAATTCCCTAAGATATTGAAAAATTTTGAGACAAAAAAAATTGGATTGCTTTCCTCACATCATAACTTGAGTGTGTAATTTTTGGATTTATAATGATTGAGTTGGTAGATGGCTTAATTTATGTGATTTTTATTATCTATATTTTTACTTGAGAAGTGAAATAATTTTCTTAGACTAAGGTATGCATTTGATTAATTTGACTTTAAGAGTTTTGTGATATCTTGTCCAATGTTTTAAAGTTTTTACTATTTTCGAAGGGTATCAATGACAAGAGTTGTATCTAATATTTGAAGGGAAGACATGATCTTTGCTGTGGTAAAGAAATTTTTGGAATGAGAAGGAACTTGTGCTCTCTAATAATTTGTCATGGACTAAAGTGTTTTGCTTAAGGACAAGCAAATGTTCAAGTGTGGGGGAATTGATAGGAGCTAAAATCAATATTCTTTTTTGAGTTATTTGAGGTTGTTTTAGGATACATTTGTCGTAATAATTATGTAAATTTCTTCATGTTTGACATTTTACTTGTAAAAGGTGTTTTTGGAAAATATGTGCAGATTTAAGTTAAAATCAAGCAGAAAGTGCAGAATTCCAAAAAGTACCTAGCTCCAGCCCAGCGAATGAACCAGGCGCCAAGTCCATTCTGCTCCAGCACAAGAAATTTAGGAAACTTTTGGGGAATTCCAAAATAGACCTTGCGCTAGGTCTAGCAAGTGCACCTGGCATTGGGTCCAGTCTGTCTGCTAGAAGAAGCAGCCAAAAATAGAACAAAAATAGGGAAAGAATAGAGTGCACCTGACGCCAGGTGGGTCGAAGGTATTCAACGCAAGGTACGCACTGAAGGTGAATATTCTGTACACGAAATTAGGGCTTATCTATTGATTTTGGAATTTTCCTAATCCTAGTCGGCCAAAACTTCCTCAGCCACGAAATTGACATGTAAGAGGACTATAAAAGCACAAGAGAACACAAGGGTTGGATATATACGATATAGAGAGATGAATTAAAGAGCAGAAATTCTGAATCTCTCATTGAATGAGGTGTTCACCCAAATCATAAAGGATTGTTCAAGGGGTCTTCAAGGAAGAAGAAAGAGACTTTGTCTATGAGTGCTTTATTTTCTCTTGTCTTATTTTCCTTTAACAATGATATATTCAATATTTTCATTATAATTTCATAATATTTTATATTCATTATTTATGCATCAATTTAACTACTTGGTCAATTTTCTATCATTTTTTGTGTTTGGTTACTTGTGATTATAGAGGAATTGATGAAGTTAGATTTGCTTCTTGGGAAAAGATGTTAGGAGTGGATTTGATTCTATTGATTTCATATTTTTTATTGTTTAATGGACTTAGGAAACGAAGTTAAGATCGAAGATTTTAGGTAATCAAAGGTTAGTTAATATTACCTAGTGATAAGGGTTAAAATCACTATTCTTTTCCTAGTTATTTGAGATTGTTTTAAAATACATTTGTTATAAAAACTAGGCATATTCCTTCTTATTTAACACTTTGCTTGTAAAAGGTGTTTTTGGCAAATATGTACAGATTTAAGTAAAAATTGAGCAGAAAGTGCACAGAACTAGAATATACCTGGTGCCAGGGCCAGCCAGTGGACTAGGTGTTGGGTCTATTCTATCTAGTAGTAGAGATTAAACGAGCTTTAGGGATTTTTCTAGAGCATACCTGGCGCCAAGTCTGGCAAGTGTACCTAGCACGGGGTCCATTCTGCTTGCTAAGGAAAAAACGGCCAAAAGTAGAGCAAAATAGAGGAAGAATAGAGCGTACTTGGATCCAGGATGGTCGAAGGTACCCAATGTCAGGTAGGTTCTGGAGGTAAAATTTCTATACCCGAAATTAGGTCGTATCCAAGGATTTTGTTATTTTCCTATTCTTACTTGGCCAGGACTTCCTCAGCCACAAAATAGGCATCTATGAAGCCTATAAAAGTATTAACGAACACAAGGGTTTGATAGACAACCAAGAGAAGTGAATTAAAGAGTAGAAATTCTTATTTTCTCATTGAAGGGGGAATTCACCCAAGCCAATGAGGATTGTTTAAAGGGAGTCTTAAAGGAAGAAGAAAAAGGCTTGTTAATAAGTGCTTTCTTTTCTTTTTGTTTTCTTTTTCTTTAACAATGATGTATTCAATGTTTTCATTATAACTTAGCAATATTTTGGGACTTATGATTTATGTGTCAATTTAACTATTTGATTACTTTTCTCTCATTCTTGGTGTTTGATTACTTGATTTTATAGATTGATGGAATTAAGTTTATGTCTAATAAACTTGGGAAACAAAGCTAGATTAAGATTAATTTAATCAATGCTACATACTTCTTAGATCTTAATGGACTTAGGAAACGACATTAAGACCAAAGAACCTAAGTAATCAAACGTTGGTTAATTTCGCCTAGAGCATAGGGTTATTGGCTAATTTCATGTCTATAAGGAATTGTGTTTAATGCGTCATTTGGTTATGTTTGTTTGATTGGAAATATGCTAATTTAATCAAAGGTAGTGATTCTATAGATTGGAAAAGAAGTAGACTCTATATAAGTGAATTCATAACTTAGGAACCGATTGAACTTTACTTTATATTCTTTCATGATGTTAAGATGATGATGAATTGTGAGAGTTGTTAAGTAGGTCATTGTCAGGTTTTTTAGGGGACTTGTCTAAATTGAATAAAGCTACATCCTTGAGTTTTATATGTTTCTTTTATTTTTCTTTTTATTTTTTTTCTCACTTTATTTGGGATAGGTTAAACAAATAAAGAAAAGTGATTAGTGTGTACTTGTTCCTTTGAGGATTAATACTCGTTAATTCCCTGTACTATGCTTGTGATAAGTATACTTGCTCATATGTGTATTATTTTTATTAATATTTTAATTAAAAATTGATTAAAGAATGGATTTAAAATTAATAATTTTATATACCCAAAATTTATGCTTCAAGTTTTTTGCGCCATTGCCGAGGCACATGGTCCCGGCGCCTAGCTTATTCGGCCGCCACATTCAAAACAGCCTTCTTGACCATTTTTTTTGTTCAACAATCTCCACTCCTCTCGAATTTTCTCTCAACCCATCATCGGGTTCATCTTCAAAACACCACTGGATCAATTTTCATACCTCTAAAACACCTCTAAAGCACAAAATCCCCACTTTTTTTCTTGCAAGTTTAGATCAAAACAAAAGAAAGAAAGAAAGAAAGAAAATCCAAACTTTTCACCCAAAACCCATTTTTCAATCCTTTAATTGGGAGCGTGATTTCTTCAAACTCTTTGCATAGAATCATTGCCCATGCATTAGAGAATAGTATGGTACAAATTCTCTACACTTTCTACGGTTAAATTTTTCTTATGAACTTTGGGTAATTTTCTATGCATTTTTGGGCTAAAATTCTTGAATATGATATGGTGAAGAATTTGATTGTTAAGATTGCTTTCTTTAAGCTTATATTGGCATGTAAATATCATGAATAATGCTTTATGATCAATGCCATTGATTTTTTACATTCTTTGAAGTGATTGAGCATGCATAGTGATTAACTTTTAGGATCAAGGATTATTATTTAATGTTTCACTTAGCCTTATAGTGATAAGCTTGGCATTGTGATTTAAATGGTATGGCTGATTGAGCATGGTAATTCTAGACTGAATAATGGTTTCCTTGAGTAACATAGCGCATTGTAGCTTTACTCCACTTGATTGATAAGGTGTTTGGATTTGTATATGTCTTATTTTCTTGCAGGTTTATTGGAGGATGTTGAGTGGTATGTACTGAATATCTTGAGGTGTTTTGAGTTAAATGGTGGTGGCATTGTATGGTGTGATTGTGAGACGGTTGAGAGTTGAACATTTGTTATAAAGTGTGACCTCAAGCTAAGAGAGCTCAAGATGCATCTTCTTATACACCATCCTTTGACCCTCTACCTACCCAACCTACCCAATTTTCTAATCTGAAGTGCCAAATTTGGTATGATAGGCACCAACATAATAAAATCATAGTAGAAAAGCACTACAAGCCATCTTTAGACAATTCCCTATAGCTTTCTACTATGTTTAGGTACCTAGGGTGGGAGTTTATCATTAGCATGGAAGAGCCTTATTGTCCTGTGTGAGTGAAAGAATTTTATGCCAACATGCAGGACAAAAAGAAAAATACTCTCCAAGTCATCTCCACTATGGTCAAAGGGATCCCCAGTGAATTTGACAAGGCTAGATTAGCTAGAGTTTTAGAAATCTCGGATGAGGGACCCTGGATAGATGTGGACCATAATAACCAGAAGAACATCTTTGAGCTTATATAGGATGTGCCAGCTGTACGAGACAACTTTCCTATGTGGGGAAAAGGGATCGTAGGGCAATATCAGTATTATTCCAATAATGACCTTGAGGCTCAGTGGCGTGCTCTAGTCTACATCTTTACTTTCAATGTCTATCCCATAGCTAGTGGCTTTAATGAGTCTAGGATACTTAATCTTTATATTCTAGACAAGATGAGGAACCATGAGCCTATTCCCCTTGCTCCCATTATTATTAACTCTATGATAGAGGTTGTGGCCTCTAACATTGCAGCCAAAGCCCTTAAATTCCCATTGGTTATTACACGTATTTTGAGAGACTTTGGAGTCTGACTAGATGGAGAGTTGAGTGAGCCTACTATAGCCTGTGACCTCATGACGGAGCATACTGTAGTTCAGTTTGGCTATCGTTATGATGAGAGGGCACAAGATGGAAGAGGCCCTATGAGGTGTAATACCCTGTACAGGAGGAGCTTCCTCCTGCTGCGGAGAAGGAAGAGGTGCCACCTAGTTGACTAGCCCCTCGTGCCACTAGTTCTCATTCCCACATTGATTTTAAGGCCCGCATAGAGGCCTGAGTAGAAAGCCAGATGACTATCCTCCTCTAGCTCCGTGATTCCATCGCTGACATTCGACACCGCTAAGACGTCCAAGATCAAATGCTGGCCACATTGATCTAATATGTTACTGGTGCATCTTCTAGTCCCGAAGCTGTCAATGATGACCACAATGATCATGATGATGATAACGATGATTCTTGACTCACTCTTTTGTATTTTATTTTCTATTGTTTCTTTTTTTTAAAAAAAATTAATAACCTTTCCTAGCTTGTAGGCGTCTTTTCATTTCTTTTCTTTTTCTAGATTTATGTTTTCTTTTGCTTTTTTTCTTTTAGTAGGTACTCCTATAATGATCTCTCCTTGAGATGGATTCAACATGACGGCACAACAATGTACTGGAAGTATTCTTTTCACTTTATTCTTCTTTTTTCTTCATCTTGGTCATCTTAGCTGTACTTTTATTCTTTTATCTTTGGCCATTAAGGACAATGTCCAGTTTAAGTGTGTTGGGGGTAGGGGGGGAGAATAAAGGTTGAAGAAATACTTTTTCATATGAATTTGATAAATATAGGTTGTGATTTTTGTGATAATTTTTTTAAAAAATTTCAGTGGTTTCATTGTTAAGTAAGGTTGTAATTTTTTTTCTTACTTGGATATGAGTTTTATCATTCATTAGGTGGAATTTGAATAAATTAGTTTTATTGGAAAATATATTTGTCAAATCTTGAAGATTTTGATTAATCTTGTTTATGCATTGGTGTTTGAATGTTAGTTAACTTATCCAGTTGTAATATAGAAGATATGATGAATATGGGAAGAGTTTATTAGCTAACTTTTATATTATGAGTTTAAATTTTGCTAGCTTTGAGTTATGATGGAAAATATGTGAGTTGTAAAAAGATATTTGAGAGGAAAGATTGAGGAGAATGTTGAAAAATGTGATTTGAGTTGAGAAAAAAACAATGAGTGAAAATAACACTATTGTTGGTGTGAATTAGAGAAAAGATTCTTATTGATGCTCTTTGAAGACCTTTAGCTGAAAAAGGGGTTAATATGGGGAGAAGTAGCAAATGTATTCGGTACATTCTTTTGAGGCTATCTCGAAGGAAAAGAGGCAAGCAAGAGTATGGGAAAAGAATTGTGAAAAAATGATAAGTGATAGTTGTAAAGGGGGCCAATACAATGTGTGAAGAGAAATCCAGGAACTTGAGGCTATCAATTCCCTAAGTTATTGAAAAACTTTGAGAGAAAAAATTTTGAGTGCTTTCCTCACATCATAACTTAAGTGTGCAATTTTTGGATTCATAATACTTGAGTTGGTTGATTGCTTGACCTATGTGATTCATGTTATCTATATTTTTACTGGAAAAGTGAAATAACTTTCTTAGACTGAGGTATGCACTTGATTAATTTGACTTCAAGAGTTTTTTGATTTCTTGGCCAATGTTTCAAAGTTTGAAATTGTTTTTAAAGGGTATGAATGACAAGGATTGTATCTAAAGTTTGAAAAGAAGATATGGGCTTTGCTATAATGAAGAAACCTGTGGAATGAGAAGAAAACCTTGTGTTGTCTTAATAATTTTTCTTGGATAAATGTGTTTTGTTTGAAGACAAGCAAATGTTCAAGTGTGGGGGTATGTTATAGGGGTTAAAATCACGATTCTTTTCCTAATTACTTGAGGTTATTTCAAGATACATTTGTTGTAATAAATAGGCATATTCCTTCCTATTTGACATTTTGCTTGTAAAAGGTGTTTTTGGTAAATATGTGTAGATTTAAGTAAAAATCGAGCAGAAAGTACATAGAACCAGAATTTACCTAGCACTAAGCCCAGCCAGTAGACCAAGCACTGGGCCCATTCTATCCAGTAGCAGAGATTGAACGTGCTTTAGGGATTTTTCCAGAGTAGACTTAGTGCCAGGACTAGCAAGTGTACCTGGCACAGGGTCCATTCTGTTTGCTAAGGAAAAAATGGCCAAAAATAAAGCAAAATAGAGGAAGAACAGAGCGTACTTGGAGCTAGGTTGGTCGAAGGTACTCGAGGCCAGGTAGGTTTTGGAGGTAAAATTTCTGTACACAAAATTAGTGTTTATCCAAGGATTTTAATATTTTCCTATTCCTTCTCAGCCAAGGATTTTGGAATTAGATGCCTACGAAATAGGCATTGAAGAGGCCTATAAAAGCATAAGAAACCACAAGGGTTTGATAGACAACCAAGAGAGGTGAATTAAAGAGTAGAAAATTTGATTTTCTCATTGAAGGAGAAATTCACCCAAACCAAGGAGGATTGTTCAAAGGGAGCCTTCAAGGAAGAAGAAAAAAGCTTGTCTATGTGTTCTTTCTTTTCTCTTTCTTTTCTTTTTCTTTAACAATGATGTATTTAATATTTTCATTGTAACTTAGCAATATTTTGGGATTTATGATTTATGCATCAATTTAATTACTTGATCAATTGTCTCTCACTCTTGGTGTTTGATTACTTGATTTCCTAGGTTGATGGAATTAGGTTTATGTATAATGACCTTGGGAAATGAAGTTATATTAAGCTTAATTTAATCAATGCTACATACTTCTTAGATCTTAATAGACTTGAGAAACAAAGTTAAGACTAAAGAACCTAAGTAATCAAAGGTTAGTTGATTTTGCCTAGAGCATAGGGTTATTGTTTAATTTCATGTCTATAAGGAATTATGTTTAATGCATCGTTTAGTTATATTGGTTTGATTGGAAAATATGCTAATTTAATCAAAGGGTATTGATTCCATGGATTGGGGAAAAAGTGGTGTCTATATAATTGAATTCATGACTTAGGAAATGATTGAACTTTATTTTATATTCTTTCATGATGTCAAGATGATGATGAATTGCGAGAGTTGTTAAGTAGGTCATTGTCAGGTTTTCTAGGATACTTGTCTAAATTACATGAACCTATATCCTTAAGTTGTATATGTTTCTTTTTTTTTCTTTTTATTTTTTTCTCACTTTATTTGGGATTGGTAAATAATGAAAGAAAAGTTATTAGTGTATACTTGTTCTTTTTGATGATCGATACTTGTTAATTCCTTGTACTATGCTTGCAATAGTATAGTTGCTTATATTTGTATTTTGGGATTAATATTTTAATTAAAAATTGATTTTGGGGATGATTTAAAATTGATGATTTTATATACCTGGAATTTACGCATCACCTAGAGTATAGGGTTATTGGCTAATTTAATGACTACGAGCAATTATGTTTAATGCATTTTTTGATTATGTTGGTTTGATTTGGAAATCTTCTAATTTAATCAAATGATAGTGATTCCATAGATTGGGAAAAAAGTGGAGTCTATATAAGTGAATTCATGACTTGGGAAACGGTTGAACTTTACTTTATATTCATTCATGATGTCAAGATGATGATGAATTGAGATAGTTGTTAAGTAGGTCATTGTTATGTTTTCTAGGATAGTTGTCAAAATTTCATAATTCTACATCCTTGAGTTGTATATATTTCTTTTTTTTTATTTTCTCACTTTATTAGGGTCGGTTAAACAATGAATGAAAAGTTATTAGTATGTACTTATTCCTTTAAGGATCGATACTCGTTAATTCTCTATATTATGCTTGCGATGAGTATACTTACTTACATGTGCATTTTTAGATTAATGTTTTAATTAAAACTTGATCAAGGGATGGATCTAAATTTGATGATTTTTTATACCCAAAATTTATGCATTAGTAGCACAATTCCAATCTTTGTTATAGCTTACTTTCCTTAGTTAGTACATAAGTTGGACAATCTCATACCTTGAGATGATTCATGCTAGGCTTGTATTTAGTCCACATCTCATTAGGTGTCCTAAACACTGACTTGGAAGGCACAAAGTTTAGAATATGTGCCATTATTTCCAAAGTATATCCAGAAAAAGAAATAGGAAGAGTTGTATGACTCATTATACTTTTGACCATTTTTATTAATGTTCTATTTCTTTTCTCAGCTACTTCATTCTACTGGGGAGTCCTAAGTGCAGTCAGCTGAGATACTATTCCTTGATGCCCCAAATAGTAATTGAATTTACCTAGAAGATACTCTCCACCACAATTCACTCTTAGTTTTTTATTAGTTTACCTGTTTGACACTTCTCCCCAGCCTTAAACTCCTTGAATTTATCAAAGGAGTCAGACTTGCACCTCATCAAGTAAACATAACCAAAGCACATATGATCATCCGTGAATTTTATAAAGTATTCATAACCTCCTATAGCTGGTGTAGGTATAGGACTGCAAACATCAATATGAACTAGCTCAAATATTTTCTTTGTCCTTTCTGCCTTTTGAGTTGAGGACCTTTCGGTCATTTTACCCGTAAGATAAGATTCATACTAAGGCCATTTCTCCAATTTTAATGAGTCCAAGGACCTATATTTGAATTAACATTTGAATCCGTTTAGAATTTATATGCCCAATATTAGGTGCTATAAATATGAGTTATTTGGTGTGGCCTTTCTCTTCTTGTTATTACGTTCTGTCTAAGTATTATTTATTTGACGACTAATATGATTAACATAGAAAAGATTGCCACACATGTTTTTAGAACAAATAATTTTTCTATCTCTACTGATTAAAATACCAAAATGGAAAGAAATAGAATATCCTTAATTAATCTATCTTGAAACTGAAATCAAATTCTGTTTAAAACTAGAAACATATCAAATATATTTTAAAACTAAAATCCTATTACAATCAAATAAAAATTCCAAGTCTCCAACAACTTCGGCTCACACTTGTGCTCCGTTGCCCACTCTCAGTCCATGCTCTCTTCTACTAAGTTGCCTTATCTTGTTGAACCCTTGCAAAGAGTTATAGATATGGTTAGTGGCTCTAGAAACAACAATCCAAGTGGATGATGATCTAACCATTAACATAAACTTTAAGTAAAGAGTAGTACTAGAAGAGGACTTGGCTAAAAAGTCCAGATAATTTTTCTTAAAGTGCCCCTTCCAGCCACGCATGAAATATTTGCCCTTGGGCTTCGTTTCGAGCATGGACAGACCAGGCTTAGACCCCTTAAGCCGGGTCTTTGTTTTGTTCTAGGCCTTCTTCTTGTTTAACTTCTGGGGTTGGGCCTTAATTCTAGAAGAAGAACCTGAACGAGTAACCAAAACCTTTGACACAGGCTTCATGATTTTCTCAGCATCCTGGAGTTCTTTCATTAACTCGGACAAAGATATACTCAACTTGTTCATGTTATAGTTTAACTTGAACTAAAAATATGAATTTGGTAAATCTTAAGAACTATGTCAATTTGGTTCTCAGAATCGATTGTTACCCCTAGGACCTTGGCTACCTCAAAATGAACAATCATTTTGAGTATATGCATGTGAACCGATGCCCTTTTAGCCATCCTAGTATTCATGATTTCCTTAAAAGCTTCCTCTCTTGTGGGACACCTCTTGTCAGCAAACATGGCATGCAATGGCACATCAATATCATACGCAGTAGGCATGTTTTCGTGTTTAGACTGAAAAACATTAGACATGGATGCAAAGATATAGCATCTAGCCATCTTATCAGTTTTTCTCCATGCCTTCTCGTCCTCATGATCTTAGTCTGGAATCTTCAACAATTTCATGATAAGGGTCAGTCAGAACATACTTGTACTATTCTATAGTGAGTACTATGTTCAGATTCCTATAGAAATCCATCCTATCGGAGGTCATGCTTAGAATGACACAAAGATAATCACAATCTTTAACAAGAAGCGGTGATGAAAGCCGTGGGGCTGTTGGAACCTTTCACCTACTTAATCTTTTGAGAAAAATAGGTTTTTGGGGAAAACGTTTTCTTAAGATTAATTGGTTTTTAATAACTTTAGTGAAATCCCAAAAAATTCAACCATTATTCTCTATGTTAAGGATAAAACCCTTTACGAGAATAAACTATGAATTTTTATTTTCACTACTTAAGTTAACCATTTTCTAGGAACTAAATTTAAAATATTTAAATTCAAAATATTCTCCATGCAAAGGATAAAACCATTTGGTAGAATAAACCATGAATTTTATTTCAAATTCCTTAGTTCTATTTCAAAAATGTTTTCCTTTAATTGTTCATCTAGAAAAAAAATTAATTTCTCAAAAACCTTAGTGTATTTGATCACAAAATTAAATAAAATAGTCATGCTCCAAAAATAAAATTTTTACATGCTATTTCTAACCTTTAATTCTTATGTGACCAAATAATGGAATAAACATCATAATAATAAAATTAAAATGATCTTGTTTAATCCTAAGGTGATTCCTTCTTTACTAACCATTTAATGCAAAATTATTTATTAGCATAAATAAACTATTGCAAGATAAATAACCTTCAGTGATATGGGCCCCAAAAGAAAAAAGAAAATTAGAAGGAAAAAATTAAATAGGAAAACATGAAAGCTCGAACCGCACGAACTATGATTGAATAGCCCAAGAAAAACCACTCCTTCCTTGCTACAAAATCATCAATCATTTTCTCCATTTTTTTTCTCCTTTGTGTTTTGATTTTCTTCAAGCACCAATATTGTTGTAAAAATTGCAGTAGATAAATTTAAATACAATATTAATCGCCTATGCCTTTCAACCTGAGGTGTGCACAAATTATATGAAAAACAAATAATAATAAATACAAGTGCCTATATCTCCACACGCTAGACATACACAACATATACCCATATAAAAAACTATGAGGGATCTATCCAATTACAAAGCTTGAATTTTTTTTAATTAGTAAAGGAACCACCTTTTCAGTTATTAACCCTAAGCATGCCCCTATATTATAACTATGGCTCTGATACCACTTGAATGGATCACAGGGAAATAACAATAAAGTGAAAAATAGCAATCTAATATTTTTCTTGAGCTAAAGTTTAGGAATACTTACTTTTAGGTCGCTTGGAGTGAATAACTGAAGGATTTGGGTTTGATGAAACACTTTGGTTTGTCAAGATTACTTGTTTCGCACGAATATCGGCCAAACGTTGACTCCTTCACATCAAACACACGCAAAATTGCTAACTTCAATCTTTCAAAGTATTCTCGAACCTCCTATAGGCTATCTACCGGTAAAAATAGAATAATAGGTGAAATAATAATATTTAGAAGAATTAAATTTGGAGAGCTATTTTTTTAAAAAGAAAAAAAAAACTAAAATGAAAAGAGCGTAAGAACTGGCGGCTTAAAACTAAAAAAAAAAATGAAAGCTTTATGTATTTTTTTTTTCTTTAGTTGACAAAGAAAATGTAAATTGCCAAATTTTGCAATTCTATGACCAAAATCACGAAGTGCCAAATTAACATAACTTTTAATTCACAAGACCAATTATTGTCAAACTAGTACCAAAAATGTCCCCAAGACATTCCTTTATGATTTCCAACTCATGGAATACCAATTTCCTTTGTCATTTCATTCAGTTTTAATCGCAAACTTCCAGATTCTTCATCCCGTCACTGAAATGGTAGTCCTTGATATTTATACCATAACATTCTAGCTATAAGTCCAAATCAAGTCAAACAGGTCCCAAAATGACCCTAAGACATTTAGCTACAAGTTTCAGGTCATAGGAGACAAAAAGAATCAACCAATTTGTACAATCTATTAGTTCTTCAGGGCTGGCCAGGAATCACTCAAGACAGTATATCCATTTTGTTACTCTAGCATCATATAATAAATTCCCCTTTCTTCTTTGTGCAGCATACACAGTATTAACACACTCCAACACCTTGTTCATGGTCTAAAGATTTCATAAATTCCATTAATTTCAATCAAGAACACTGCAGTAACAACATACAGAAACAGATGCAATAAAACATGAATTAATTCCTTTATTTTCTCAACAATTAAACCATGTTTTGGTTTGTTTTCTTCTTCTGCCTTGGCAACCATGAATTACCCTTCAAACCATCATCAAAATACCTTCATTCACCACATAAAACACAGCACATATACCCTCAAGTGCACCCCCGCACACTGCACATGCAAATAGCTTCAAAACAACAACATTCTTCAAGTAAAGATCATATTCCTTATGGATTTTTAAACAAAATTAATACCATAATGATCCTTGTAACTTAATCCACAACTTTAATTCATTAAATAGGTTGTTTTACCTTGTTTGTTGATTTCGCAAGATTGAAAATGCTCCAAGTTCTTTCCTTTTTCTCTTCTTTGAATGTTTTATCTCTCTTTTCTCTTTTTTCTCTCTTTTTTCTCTATTTCTTCTCCCTTTTTCTTTCCTTTCTTCCCCTTCTTTATTCCTCTCTACTTATGAACTAAATTTAGGCTATATTTTAGCCTCTCCACCTCCATTCTTATGGCAGATATGGTAGATGGTCAATTGGAATAAGTGAGGTCAAAAGCTAATTAAGAAAACTTATGAAAATGTTGCTAAATAAGCTTAGGAAAATACTTGTAAAATTTATCTCAACCAATCAAATTGAAACCCTTGGCCTCATTAACCAATCACTAAACAACACACATATTCTTAATAGCGCATCATAGAATGCTGCTTGTTTCACTTCCGTCCACACTTCACAATTCTCTTCCGGAATGAATTGTAATTTGGATTAGTACTTATTCCAATAGGGAAAACTTTTCATTTCATCAATGGAATCTACATATTTTACTGAGTTCAATGGTGGGAGTCAAAATTCTCAATTCATTCCCAATCCTCTTCAATTAGCGATCAAAATCCTATTCGTAGTCAAAATAATGATAATACCTCTAAAAATTCGAATTATACCAAAATGTTCAGCTTATCGTACTGATCAATTTTTGTTTTGGACTTATACCAAAATTTTTACTCTGTACAAAGTAGTAACCAATTGAAATACAAAGGTATGGGTAGAACAGTGTTAGAATTCCATATGTGTCCCTACAATTTCAAAATTCTAATAATGCCCTAAATATTTTTATTGCACCAAAACACTCATCTCATTATACTGATCATTTCTTGTTATGGTCACTTATACAAATTCTCATTCTATACAAAGTAGTAGCTAATTAAAGACCAAAAGGGAGTGATATTACATTCTCCCCTATTTCAAGAAATTTTATCCTCGAAATTTGTATTTGCCTTAATTCCTTCCGACATCTACTTCTAGTATTTCTTGTCATCTATTCCTTCTTTTCTTTACATGAATTCTGTTGGTTCTTTATTTCCCTGCGATTCTCTAGGATTGAATTCCTTATAAGTAGGTGCATTTTCTTACTTCTTAGTATGTGGACAATTGGCCAAGGTATGTCCCATTTTTGCACATAATAACATGTTCTATGCCTCTTCCATACTTTCACTAGCTATCGAGGTATAAATTCATTTGTAAATTTGATGCATAAATTTTAGGTGTATAAAAATTATAGAATTTAAATACATCCCTTAGTCAAGGTTTAATTAAAACATTAATCCCAAAATACACATACGAGCAAGTATACTCATCGCAAGCATAATATGGGAAATTAATAAGTATCGATCTTCAAAGAAACAAGTACATACTAGTTACTTTTTATTCATTGTTTAACCGACCTAAATAAAGTGTGAAAACAATAAGAAGAAAATTTAAGAACTATATACTACACAAGGATGTGAAAATATGCAATTTAGACAAAAGCTCTTGAAAACATGATAATGAATCACTTAGTCAATATCACAATCAATTATTATCTTAGTTTCATAAAGGATTTAAAATAGACCCGCTTCGTTTGCAATCTATAGAATCACTACCTTCTAGTTAAATTAGTGAACATATTCTATCTCAATTTTTTCAAAAGATGCATTAAAATCAATCCTCATATAACCCCTATATTCTAAGTGATTTAAAACATGAAATTAGTCAATGAATCTATATTCTAGCAATCATCAACCAACCTTTGATTACCTAAGTTCTTAGCAATTAATCCCATTTTCAAACAAGTAAAAAAATAACAAATATGAAACTAATTAATTGATGTCATTACCAACCACATTTTCAAGCAAGTTAACAACAAAAATCAATCAACCAACTCCGTAAGAAAAACAAGAAATCAAATACCAAGAACAATAATCGATTGATCGAAAGACTAAATTACTTAATAAACCATGAATCCAAAAATAATGTCAAATTGCAATGGAAATATTAAATAACAGCTGTTTAAGAAAAAGAAAACAAAGGTAAAAGAAAGCACTCACAGACAAGCCTCCTTCTTCTCTCTTGAAAACTCTCTTGAACAACCCTCTTTGATTTGGTGAATTCCTCCTTCAATGAGTGATTTTCTGATTTCTTCTATGAATTCACCTTCTATCCCTTTTTCTCTTGTGCTTTCTCTTGCTTTTATAGGCATCTTTGATGATAAATTTGTTGCTTGAGAAGTCTTGGCCAAGTAGGATTTGGAAAATACCAAAATCATTGAAAAATTCCTAAATTCGTGCACATAATTTTCTTCCTCCAGAGTAGACCGGCGCCAGGTCCAGTCAACCCACCAAGAGCCAGGTACGTTCTGTTTTCCTCCTTGAATGTGTTCTATTTTCACTATTTGGGCAGATTGGACCTGATGTCTGGACCCCTTGCCAGGCTTGGTACTATGTGCATGCTAGAAAATTCTCATTTTTGCTCAAAATCAACTTAAATCTTCACCAATTTATCAAAAATAGTTTATACAAGAAAAATGTCAAATAGGAAGGAATATGCCTAGTTATTATAACAAAAGTATCTCAAATTAACCTCAAATAACTAGAAAAATAATGATGATTTTAGCCCCTATCAAAATTCTTCTAAGGCTTCTTTCGAAGTCCAATGCTTTTGTTCTTGTTCTCGCTCCTCTTTCTTCCTGAACCACCAATTGGAGTAGGTCCTTGAAGTTCAAAAGCAGCAAATTAAACTTTTTGGTACTCAGAATAATCTAAAACTGTAAATATATCTTCTATTCTTAAGGTGGTGTTTCCAGTAATATTAGCTGTGTTTCCTTCAGCTCGATTTCTAGTGCTACCACGAGTAACCTTTCACGACATATCTTCTTCTCTTTAAATCTACTCCATGAAATACTAAGTAAATCTATACATCTCAATACTTCCCATTCATATGACATAGAATGAGGAAAAATTCTATTTTGTGCATGTAACTGGGTATCTCTTGAGAAATTCTTATATTCTCTCAACATGATCATACACTTTCACATACATCATTCTCGTATGATCAATAAGTAAACCTCCTGTATTTATATCATTTTACATATAAATCATACTTTCGCTTCCTTAAATTGCCCTAGATCACATTCTTTCAAATTTCATGGTACTTCCCAAGAGTCACCTGTCCTAGGATTTCTCTAATCCAAGTACGCTTAACTTCATATGCCTAATGATTCGTGGTACATCAGTGTTCATGTAATCTTATCCTTTCACACATTATGATAAAACAAGACTTTTAGCACTCAGATATAATACCAAAATACTACACGAATGTGCATGTCCTTATCTGCACATTTCAAATTGCCTCATACACACAAGGACTTTAAATGTTTAACCTCCTTTATTCATCCTCTCTCTATTACTAATCCCAAAATGGGAAGTTCAGAGTTAATAAATACTTCATTAAATAGATCAAATACGAGGCTTCCCTGACCTTAATCCCTATATTATTATCCAAGTTTGGGATCATAGATCATTTTTTCCAAAATATCAAAAGTATCTCAAACCACTGTTCTTTTTGTTCATCAGAAGAAATTATATTCAACTTGGATACTTCGAAGTCATATGTCACATCAACTCCAATATTCAATTTCAAAAATTACACTATGTTCTGTCTCTATAACTTCGTATCTGCATATACCAGATGGACACCCCAATGTCTTGTTAGAGGCTCCGCTATATATCATCAGAAGCTCCGTTATAGATTCTGCTATGCACAGTGACCATTTGTAACACTCCACATTTCCATAGTGTAATGGGTGTATCATCGTATGATACCACCCCGTCTATTTTCCTAGACAAAGGATTTTTATAACAAACTTAGCTCAATATGTAGTGAAATTTTTTAAAATACTTTTATTGAACAAAGGAAGTACATAGTGTAATTCCAACATCTGATACATACACTCAAGGACACGATAGGTCCAAAACATAGCATGAGCTTCTGGGAGTCCACTACGCTTCCACTGCACCTTTGATCCTAAAAATTTTCAAAGAGAAATAACATATGTGTGAGCATAAGGTTCAGTGACTCCAATGTGTGCTAGTGTTTTTTCGTTGAAAATAACTCATAAGGAGTAATTTCATTACAAACAATCTGGCTCAGAATTTCTCATGTGGAAACCCTTCTAAATCAGGTATCCAAGAATTCAGAATGAAAATATATTGATTCAAGTATTCAAGAGTTCAGAATGAAAACATGTTGATTTAGGTATTTAAGAATTCTAGTCTAAAATATTCTGATTTAAGTATTCAAGCATTCGAGGATTCAGGCATTCAAGTACAGTCAGTGCTTACACCAAGTATTCAAGTTAGTGATTATACCAAGTAGTCCAGTTCGTGCATACGCCAAGTGTTGTGCTTATACCAAGTTGTATGCTTACGCCAAGTATTCAAGTTAGTGCATACACCAAGTATTCAAGTCAGTTTTTACGCCAAATAATTAAGTTAGTGCTTACGCCAAGTATTTAAGTCAGTACTTATGCTATGTATTCAAGTTAGTGCATACACTAAGTATTCGAGTTAGTACACACACTAAATACTTAAGTCAGTACTTACGCCAAGTATTCAAGTTAGTGCATATGCCAAGTATTCAAGTTAGTTATGTATTGGGTTTAAGAATTGACATTTCAAGAATTCAACATTCATAATATTCTCAAGAATTTATGATTCATAATATTTATCATGTTTCCAAATCTATGTAGAAAACTCGTACTTGAGTATACCAAAAAAGTAGTTTGCTTATTAGGAAAACACACTTTATCAAAACTGGGATTTGAAAATCAAAAAGGTCACATAAAATATTTCATATTTAAGATGTTCAAGAAATCGAGAGCTTGATAATACTTTCAAACTCAAGTGTAACATCCATCTTATAATATATTAGAAAGTATTAACTACATCAGGAAAGCACATGATCGTTTCAGAAAAATACTTAGCTAAACGGAATTTAAAAGACTTAGGACTCACCTCGTGTCCTATGTTATACTGTATTCATAATCCTTAAGCCCTTGTGAGACCTTTAATATTTGAACCGATATTGGTAATCACTTCACAGTTCCTTTAGTGTTCTAGAATTCACAACCAACACATATCGCCAATTACATGTTGCCAAGAAAATTACCAAATTTCCTATTTCTTCATGCCATACTAAAATGGGATACACCTCTTGTGGTAATTCAAAGCCATGACATTAATATTTTCATTAAAACATATTTTAAAGGCCCTTCACATGTTCCCTTGATCTCTCATGCATCTAATAATATAATGCACAAAGAATTAACATGTGAATTTACCCTTTATAAACCAAATTCTACATTTCTTCCTTCTTGGAAAACCTATTTATTTACAACATAACTTTTAATTCACAAGTCCAATTATTGTCAAACTAGTTCCAAAATGTCTCCAAGACATTCATTTATGTTTCCAACTCACGGAATACCAATTTCCATTGACATTTCAATCAGTTTTAATCGTAAACGTCCAGCTTCTTTAGACAATCACTGAACTCTAAGTCCATGGTATTTGTACTGTAACTTTCAATCTATAAGTCCAAATCATGTCAAATTGGTCCCAAAATGACCCTAAGACATTTAGCTAAAAGTTACAGGTTATGGGAGCCAAAAAGAATCAGCCAATTTGTACAGTTTATTAGTTCTTCAGAGCTGGTCAGGAATCACTCAAAATAGAATTTCCATTTTGTTATCTAGCTTCATATACTGAATTCCCTTTTCTTCTTTGTGCATCACACATACCATTACCAAAATCTTGTTCATGGTCTAAACATATCATAAATTCCATTAATTTTGACCAGGAACATATCTGTAACATCATAATAGAAACAACCGCTATAAGACATGTATTAATCCCTTTATTTTCTCAACAAATAAACCATATTTTGCTTTGTTTTCTTCTTCTGCCTTTGCAACCATGAATTACTCTTCAAACCACCATCAAAATACCTTTATCCACCACATAAAACAAAGCACATATACCCTCAAGTGCACCACCACAAACAGCACATGCAAACAGCTTCAAAACATCAACATTCTTCAACCAAAAATCATATTATTCATGAATTTCTAAGCAAAATTAATACCATAATGTTCCTTGTAACTTTATCCACAAATTTAATTCAAGTAAAAGGATGTTTTACCTTATTTGTTGATTTCTTTAGGCTAAAAATGCTCCAAGTTCCTTCCTTTTTATCATCTTGGAATGTTTTCTCTCTCCTTTTCATTTTTCTCTCCATTTTCTCTAGTTTGTTCTCTTTTTTTCTCTCCTTTCTTCCCTTTCTTTCTTCCGAGCTTATTATGAACTAAATTTAGACTATATTTCAGCCTCTCCACCACCATTCTTATGGCAGATATGTTAGATGGTCAATTGGAATGAGTGAGGTCAAAAGCTTATTAAGAAAGCTTATGAAAATATTGCTAAAAAGGCTTAGGAAAGTACTTATAAAATTTATCTCAACCAATCAAATAGAATCCCTTAGCCTCATTAACCATTCACTAAACGGCACACGTATTCTTATTAGCAAATCCTAGGAAGCCGCTTGTTTTAGTTCCATCCACACTTCACAATTCTCTTCAGGAATGAATTGTAATTTGGATCAGTATTTATTCCAATTGTGAAAACTTTTTATTTCACCAATGGAATCGACATATTTTACTGAGTTTAATGGTGGGAGTAAAAATTCTTAATTTTTATCAATCCTTTTCAATTGTTGGTCAAAATCCCATTCATGGATAAAATTATGATAATACCCTTGAAAATTTGAATCATATCAAAATGTTGGTGTCATCGTACTGATCAATATTTGTTCTGGGCCTATACCCAAATTCTTAGTCTACATAAAGTTGTCAACAATTAAAGCACAAAGGTATGTGTAGAACAATCTCAAAATTCCATCTGGGACCCTACAATTTCAAAATTCCAATAATGCCCCTAAATATTTTTATTGCATCAAAACATTCATCTAATTATACTAATCATTTCTTGGTTTGCGCACCAATAAATATTGTCAAAAAGGAGAGATGTTACACCGCGGCTACTAGGAAAATTTCTTCTCGTAACTGGCCACGGCTTGTGAGCCAGCCGGTTGTGGCTGGCCTCTATTTGTCCTCTATTTTTTTTCATTTTTCTTCCTTTTCCTCAATTTCTTTCATGGGTTTTCCACATCGATACAAGCACTAATTTTTCTTCACAAGAATTCCTAAAGTAAATTGAAATACAATATCAATGGCCTATGCTTTTCTAAATATGTCATACACGACTTCTACAGAAAGCGATTACTATAAATTACAGGTGTCTATACCTCCACGCACAAGGTGTATACAAAATCTACCCATATAAAAAACCATAAGAGATCCATACAATCACAAAGATCATATTTTTTTTATAGGTAAAGGAATCATGTTTTTCGGTTATTAACCCTAACTCTGCTCCTAGGTTAAACTATAGCTCTAATTGTTAGTGTTGTGCCATAGAGACAATCACTTGTATATTGTATATGACACATTTTATTTTAATAAAATGCATTATTTATCTTACAGTTTCTTTTGTTTACTTTAAGTAATATAACTATTCGATAAAGTCCCTAGTACAACACTGTGTTAAGGAAATCATAATACAGATCATGATATGAGATTCCTACTACACTGGATGGTGTTAGTACTTAAATAGTCCCTAGTCATAGTATTAAAGAGATAGGACATCATTAATGCATTAAGACTAGCATGTGTTAGACTTCCTGATTTGATTAGGCGGTATTAGATACATGAATGATTGGCTCTAGTGCAAGTGGGAGTTTGTTAGTGTTGTGCCCTAGAGGCAATCACTTGTACATTGTATATGACACATTTTATTTTAATAAAATGCATTATTTATCTTACAGTTTATTTTGTTTACTTTAAGTGATATAACTGTTCGATAAAATCCCTAGTACAACACTGTGTTAAGGAAATCATGATAGAGATCATGATATGAGATTCCTACTACATTGGATGGTGTTAGTACTTAAATAGTCCCTAGTCATAGTATTAACGAGATAGGACATCATTAATGCGTTAAGACTAGCATGTGTTAGACTTTCTGATTTGATCAGGTGGTGGTTCTCATAACCGTGAGTATTGAGATACTCAAAGTTAACATATGGATGCTTGTTAATGGAACAAGTTCATTGGATGACCTAGCTATGAGATAATCACATGGATAACTATTTAGTGCCGGTGATATAATCTCAATATAGCAAACGTGCAAGTATCTTTAGACTTGAGATCTCCAAGGTACTTTGTTTGCTAAGCCTTGTACTTTGATTCCAATCTTCGGAGCTCGATCGAGGGCCGTCTATGGGATGGATATTGGGTACATGGTGAGGTAAACGAAAGTAATTGAAAGGGTCAATAAAGGATTCACCACTCCTAATAGTAGGGGCGAATATCTCACGGCCACTTGTAGGAATTACTACTCGAAAGTCCTTGGCCAAGGCAATTGTGTATTGGAAACAGTTCCAATTGATATACATCTAGAGTAGTGGGTTCCTGGTACAAGTACTATTGTATTCGGGCCAGAATTAATTCTGGAGAGAGTTGGCACTAATTCCGTACTCCAAACCGAATGAGATATTGTATGGTGAAAGGAGTTGATTGCACTGAAGTTTGTTATTGAAAGGTTCATGCCAAGCCACTTGACTTCCTGGACTCTTGGGTGGTCATGATGTGTTGCTAGATACCGCTCATGATCTAGGAATATAGGTTTATTAATTGATGAATTAATAAACCAATCCTTATTAGAATAAATAGGATTAATTCTAATTAATTATGGATTATTAATCTCAAAGATTTTTGGATTAATTCATGTTCGCTACCAATTGACTGGGAAACCTAATAGGTCACACATAATAGAGGATTATATACTCAAGATGTTATTTGATAACATAGTGGGGTTAATTGCGAGAAAGAGAAGTTGTTGTGGACAAATTATAATTAGTTATTATTTATAATCCAAATTGTAATTATGAGAACTTGATGTTCCCAATTACAATTAGGAAATTCTAATGGGATTAGAATCCCCTGTTTTTGGTAAGGGAATTTCGTGTATATTGGAGAATATACACACGAAAAACCTAAGCTGAAATTGGACACAAAAACCCTAGAGCAAGATACACGATATCAGCCTCTTGCTCTCCCTCTCTCTCGTTTTCTTCTTGAAAGAAAAACCTAGCTGCCATCCTTTTTCTGCTAGCACAGAAATTTGGTGCTTGAGTATTCCAATGTGTGGATTACTGTTAGAGATAATCACACACTGTGATTATAGTGGTTAGACGTTCAACTCACTTGGAGGTTGATCACGAGGATTGCTGGATCGCGCCTCAACTTAAAGAAGAAATTTTTGTTCTTCGGACGATCACGTAAAGTTAAAAGCTGTTACCTTTACCCTCATTATATCTTGTTTTTCACACATAGATGGGTCCTGAGCGGGTATCTTGTTTTATTTTTTGCTGCGCAGTATAGGATACGAGCCTGAGATACCCAACACTAATACTATTTGATGGATCTTGGAAAAAATAAATACTCTATGGAAATATGCAAATTAAAATTTTTCCTGAGCCAAAGTCGAGGAATACTTACTTCTAGGGCATTTTACTTGAATAACTGGAGTCCTATTTGAGTTTGACGAAGCTTTCAAAACCAGAATGTTTACTTGTTTTGCGGGTATACTTGCTAACTGTCGGCTGTTTCGCATCAAACAGTAATCATGTTTGCTAGCTCTTGACCATCCAAAGTATTCTCAAACCTTTGGACTTCTACCAGTGAAAGTAGAACAAGGGTGAAGAAGATTGGAAGAAAAATGAAAGGGCTAAATGTTAAAGGAAAAACGAAGGAAAAATGAAAGAAAAACAACAAGAAAAAGATGGCCTTTGGTTTCGTTCCTAAGAAAAAATCGAAAGCTAATTTTCTGTGTAATTTTCGTTCAACTACTCCACCGGCACACGTGATGCCTTCTTAATATATATATATATATATATATATATATATATATATATAGCTTTCTTTTTCCTTTTCAAGCAAAAGCAAAGCCAATATCCTTTTTCTTTATTTCGTTTTTCATTTTTTTTCCATGTATAGTGGCGGCTACCGTCAAACCCTAATGGGCTATGTTTTCTTAATTAGTCTGATGACTAATTAAATAGGTATCTTATTAATTAATTAATCCACTTGGACCCAATATAAAATTACTTAAGATAATTAATTAATAAATCAATTAATTTAATTAGCTCTTTAATTAATTAATTAATCCACTTAGGCCCAATATATAATTATCCAGGATAATTATCAAGCTAATTAATTAAATTAGCCCAATTAATTATTCTAACCCAAATAAATAAATAATTGGACTCCTAGAATAATTCTTTCAATAATAAATCCACCTAATATGCCCCTATAGGAAAATAAATTTACTAAGGTCATTTGAGTTGCTCTGGGGATAAAAAGGTATATTATTTTTAGCTAATAAGATGACCAAAATATCCCTGCAAGAAAATAGCTGTATTTTGTCATTTTAAATATTTCATTTATCACCATATGAAAATATAGACCTTGAGAACAATATTGCAACGCAGTGTCTTCGATGTACAGATGTAATGATGAAAATACCCCTCTATGTAACACCCATAATTGATATAAGAAATATGCACTAACACCTTTTTTAATAACAGCCACTATCCTTTGATAGTTAGTCATATGATCCTTAATTTTCAGTATGTATCCACTTATCATAGGGAGCTACCAAAAGTGTACATAGTTAGTCATATTTCCCAAGGCCCTGGTTTATTTAGATTTTGCCGAACAATCACAAAAGGGTTATTTCTTCATGTAACAAAGCATAAAAACTCTATTTGTATAAGTCTGTCTTAATTAACTAAAGTCATACACCTAACATACAAAGTTATTGGCCTTGTGATAGGACCTCACCCAACGCACATTAAAGTGTACAAGTCCAGCTTCACCAGACCACCAACAAATACTCAAGTCTTAGGGTACTCGTTAACGCTGTAGCTGCATAAACTAATCTTTATTTATTTTAGCCCTTTTATAAAGATTATTATCACGTGGTCTAGTTCTACATATTCTAAATATGCTTACAATATTGGTGTGAGTGGACTACTCACCAGTTAAAAGTAAACCATTCAAAATTTAGAAACTATAGTATAATGATCTAAACTTTGATGAAATGTCCAACTCCATCAATCGATCAAGAACAAATTTTCAATTATGTGCTAGAAGTAGGTAATGTACATCTTACTGTGAAAGCACGACCCAATCACATAGATTACTTACTTCCAAATTTAGACCATAATGTGCAATATATGTAACAAACAACCATTAATAAATGAAAATTCTATAACTTCCAAAATACAAAAATACATATGCCATTTGGGGAATACATTCCAACACTAATAATGTATAATGTGAAGCTTCGAAAACACGTAGAGGCCATGAATGTAGTGAATAAAACCGGAAAAGGCACCAGACACGGCGTTGTGGAAAGTTAAAAACATATACCTTTACGTGTCCTTAGTCTGTTTGGTTGAGAAGAAGAGATGCTAACCACTGAAGTGGCTACTTATCTCGACAACTAGCGATCCTTCAACTTCACTTTGGCATGAATGCTAAGATTTTGGCTTCTCAGAATATTCCACCGCCCAATCTAGTTGGTGAAACAACTTAGGCATGGAATGGCCCTTCTTGATCCTTTGCTATGAATTAGCAAAATCACGAAAATGAAAGGGAAGAAGAGAAACGAGAAAGAGAGAGAGCAAAGAGTAGAAGCTCTATTGGTTTTTTCCTTGTGTCATGTATCTGTTGAAACAAAAAAACCCAATGCATCAAAACATGACCTTCACCTATCCAGATAACAAAAAAATCCCATTGTTTAATAATTCATAACATTTAAAGGCTATCAAAAGAAGATGTTTGGCTCAGCTTTAACTCCTCTGTTCCGTGAATGAAAAAACCCTTTCTTCTAGGCTATTGAGCCAAAAATAATTTATTATTTGTTTCTGGGACCTATTAAATAATTAATGAGTTCAAATAAACTAAGATAATCTTTAAGCCTTTTATTAACTAGTTTAAGCAGAAGTTAATTTTACTGATTATTCAATCAGGGCTTAGGGCTTGAATAATTAATTAACCAATTAAACTAGATAATAAATTTAATTTTTCCTGTTCTTTTATTTTAATCCAATCCAAAAATAAATTACACTGCCTGAATAAAATAAAACCCTTCTTTTAATTAAGTCCATTTTCTCAATCTAAAATTAATTAGAACTTACGGGCTATTCCGAGGACCAAAAAGACATACCGCCTTGGCTACTGACATGACTAAAATAGATGTATTTTATATTTTAAATATTTTCTAATATCACCATAAGAAAAGATTGGCCCCAAGGGCAATGTTGTGTTAGCTATGTCTTCAATCTACTGGTGAAATGACTAAAATACCCCTCTATACAACGTCGTGCATTTAGAGAGGAAAGAGTGTAGTAACACCTCTCTAAAAAACATCTACCATCCTTAGGCTTCTAGTCCAATGATCCACGACTTGTTGGAATATTTTTGCTTTCCAAGAGAGCTACCCTAAAGCCAATATCCATGTCATGTTTCCTAAAGCCTTGGAGAATTAGATCATTCGGACAACCAGAAGGGGCGATATAGTGTAGACACTATCTTGTACAAGTCTGTCTTGACTAATTAGTCACATATACCTAACTTACAAGTATATTGGCCTTTCTAAAGAACCTCAACTGTAGTATATCGAAGCATACATTCCCAACTCTGTCAGACCACCAACTTATACCCAATCTTTAGAGTAGAAGTCCGCATTGTAGTAGTAGTAGTCTAGGTTTCTATCACATAGTCCTTTTAGAAATTACTACTACAAGTCGTGTTCTTCGTATTCGAAATACACTTATATTAGGAAATGAGAAGACTACTTATTGGCTAAAGGTAACCTATTCCCTATTTAGAATTTATAACATAATAACCTTACCATGAGGAGATTTCAATTCTCATAATTCGGTTATGAATAGTATTTTATGTGTTAAATATCCTATGGTCCATACCTTACTGTGAAAGTTCTCCATTCATATGAACTATTTACTTAAACACAATGGGTCTTTTCTAATAAAATTGTGCACAAATATAAAGAAGATTTCAAAAATAAATTTGAAAAGATACTTTTATTAATACAAGTAAAAAATTACATCAGAAACATAGTCTAAGAGGGCATACATTCCAACAATCTTCCACATACACTTTAAGCCTAAGTAAGTCCATAGCTGTCCACCCTAATAGTGCCTAAGTGTCTTCTAAAGACTTTTTCTGTGAAATGCTTGCTGAAAGGAATTGCTAGATTTTTCTCCGAGGTAATCTGTTCCAGCACGACTTCCCGTCTTTGGATCAAATCTCGGATTAAGTGGTACTTCCTCTCTATCTGCTTCCCCATTTTGTGGTTCCTTAGTTCTTTGGATTGTGGGACTACATCAGTGTTGTCACAATACATCACAACTAGTTTTTCCATTTATGGCATGACTCCAAGTTCCCAAAGAAACTTTCGGAACCAAACTGCTTCCTTGGATGCCACAAAAGTTGCCACATACTCAACTTCCATAGTTGAGTCAGTAATGCAAGATTTTTTTATACTCCTCCATGAAATAGCTCATTCAGACAAGGCAAAAACATATCCACTAGTGGATTTTCTTTCATCCTTATCCGCCTAGAAGTCCGAGTCCGTGTATCTTGTAGAAACTAAGTCATCAGCCTTGTAAACCACTATATAATATCTTGTACCTTTAAGATACTTGAGAATATGCTTTATAGCCTGCCAATGAACCTCCCCGAGGTTTAACTGATATCTAATAACTAAGCCTACAACAAAGCAGATATTTGGCCTAGTACACAGCATGGCATACATGAGACTTCTCACAATTGAAGTATAAGGAATCCTACTCATTCTAATTTTTTTCTTAATCTTTGGACAGTCATTTGATGAAAAAGATAACTTATGTCTGCAAGGGATTAACACCCGTTTTCATGAGTCCATGCTAAACATAGCTAGTATCTTGTCAATATATGTAGCTTAGGATAAATCTAACATTATCTGCTTCCTATTTCTAAGAAGTTTTATCCCAAGAATGTAACTGGATTCACCCAAGTCCTTCATACTGAATTGACTAGATAGCTAAACCTTAGTAGATGACAGTGTCACTACATTTTTTCCAATGAGTAGAATTTCATCCACATACAGTAGAAGAAAAACGACGTTTATGCCAACTAGTTTCCTATACATACATGCTTTATTATCATTTTAAATAAAACTGTATGACTTTATAGTCTCATCAAAATAAATGTTCCATGCTCTGGATGTTTGCTTAAGTTCATAAATGGATTTCTTAAACTTACCAATCATATGTTCTTGGCCTTTAGCAATAAAGCCTTCTGGTTGGGACATATCGATGTCTTCACTAAGATGGCTACCATTTTGACATCCATTTTCCATATCTTGTAGTCCTAATGACATGTGATGGCAAGGAGGATACGGATGAACTTAAGCATGACTACCGAGGAAAGGGTTTCCTCATTGATCCCATTTTTCTAAGTATACAATTTCGCCACAAGCCTTACTTTGAAGGTTTTCACCTTCCCATCCACTCTCCTTTTCCTTTTGTACACCCACTTGCACCCTATGGGTTTTATCCATTCAGGTGAAGTTATAAAATCCCAAACTTGATTGAAGTACATAGACTCAATCTTGGCTTTCATTGCTTCATGTTATAGGTCTGCATCGGCATCTGCAATAGCCTCCTCGTATCTAGTAGGATTTTGTTCCTGATGTTTGGAGACTAGGTCAAAAGCTTCTCCAGTCCATCTTTTTGGAACTTTAGATATTCTCCCACTACGATAAGGCTCCATTTGTATAAGTTCCTGAGGCTGTGCCTCTTCTTGTTCTATAATCGAATTAGAAGAAGTTGATTCTGAAGATAACTTCTCTTTGAATTCCAACCTTGTTGAACCTTTAGTGGATGTTCTCTATTTGTCCTCCAAGTAGCTAGTATTAGTACTCATGAGTACTTTTTGCTCCTTATGATGATAAAAGTAACCACACTTTGTACCTTTTGAATACCGAGCAAAATAGCATAATTCTGATATTGGTTCTAACTTGTCTCCCTTAATCAGTACATAAACTGGACAACCCCATATCTTGAGATGATTTAGACTTAACTTACGTCCAGTCCACATCTTATAGGGCATCCTAGGTACTGACTTGGAAGGCACCAAATTCAGCATATATACTATTTTTCTAGTGTATATTACCAAAAAGATACTGGAAGAGTATCAAGAGACATCATGCTTTGGACCATTTCCATCAATGTCCTATTCCTTCTCTTAGCTACTCCATTTTACTAAGGTGTTCTCGGCTCAGAGAGCTAGGATACTATCCCATGATGTACCATATAGTCCATAAATTCACCAAGGAGGTATTCTTCACCACGATCTAATCATAAGGTCTTGATTAGTTTACCTATCCGACATTCCACTTTAGTTTTAAACTCTTTGAACTTGTCAAAAAAAAGTTAGACTTGCATCTAATCAGATAAATATAACCATACCTTGTACAATCATCTATGAAAGTGATGACGTACCCAAACCCCTTATAGCGGGTGTAGGCAAAGGACCACACACATTAGTGTGAATAAGACTCAGTGCTTTTTTAGCTCTATTCGTATTTGAGGTAAAAGACATTTTGGTCATTTTTCCCATAAGACAAGATTCACACTGAGGCTAATTTTACAATCTCAATGAGCTTAAAGGCCCATGATGGATTATCCTCTAAATTCTGATTGAGTTAATGTGATCCAACCTTACATGTCAAAGTATAGACTCAAATAATAATTCTAGAGTGTTATTATTAATAAATAAACCAAGGTTTGAATTTTAAATATTATTAAGTCTTATTTGATATTAAGAAATGGTAATTTAAAAATAGCTTTATTATAAATAAATAATAAATTAAATTAATAATAATTTTGAATTAATTTCGAAGAGATAATAAATAATTAATAATAATTAAAATTTATTAATAAATTATTTTAAATTTTTGTTTAATAAAAATATTAATAGTTTGATTTAATATTCTAATACAAATCCCCTAGTGTTTCGAATTTTTGAAGAAAAATATAGTAGTAATTTTAATTTATGTAATAAAATTTGCTAATGAATATTACTTAGAATTTACAAGAAAATAATCTTACGTCATGGTCTTCCTATTGCTAAAAAAGATTCATGATCCCATTCTCCATCATCAAACAAGAAATTAATCTATTCGTGCACAAACACTTGAACTATCTCATACTATCACATGGCCAAAATCCTACTAAGCATAATCACCAATCATGGTTTCCATGGGAAAATAAGATCATAAAAGCCTAATCACCTTTGGTGTCATAATATCTAATCATGCTTCAACATCCATTAAATTCATCAAACATGAAGAACATATATTGATTCGAAAGGAAAACACATACATCCTAGTCAAATACAACCATCATCATGTCATAACTTCATCCCCTAATCCACATGCATATATTCAATCTCCCAATCATAATCCATTTCTCTATCATCAACTAGGAGACAGGATTTCAGAATTTAATAAGAGAAATTTAAGAATGAATACTTGATTGTCGAGCCCTTTGATGAAGACAAAAGAAGGTCCACGCGCAATGGAATGACTTGAATGATCTAATGAAACAACGTTCATGGTTGATGGTTTGATCAACCATTTTGGTTAGAAGAGGGTAAGAGAGAGAGAGAGAGAAAAAGAAAGAGAGCATTAGATAGGGGTATTAAGAATTGAATGGCAGAAGATGAACAAGAAGATTGTTCTTGTTTTACCTTGTTGATGTTCTTGAGGTCTTCAAGAAAACCTGATTTTTTGATCCGGTTGAAAATTCTTGTTTGCGAGATTTTGTGTTATAAATGGCAGAAATGAAGTCTAGGGATTAAGTAGAGATGATCTGGAGTATTTGAGAGTGATTGGAGGTGTTTGGAGTTGGTTTAGGCTTGAAGAAGTTTAGTGTGTGTTCTTGGTGTTCTTGGTGTTTTAGGTGAAAATGGAGAGAAACTAGAAGAAGTGTCTGTGCGAATTCTGCTAGAAGGCTGGCCGAATGGTAGGGTGTGATTGAGGGTTTCGGTTTTCAGCTTTGTGAGAGAGAGAAATCAGATTTTATTTGAAATTTAAATGGAGGAAATGGTGGAGATGTTTAAGGTAAAAGATCAGCTATGGTGTTTGATCAAGAGAGGTGTCTAGGGACTTTAATGGTGTCGGCTGGAACAAGAATGTTTTGCTGAAATGGTTGAGGGTTAATGTTGCTCAAGGCTGGCCGAAATTCAGTCCTTAAAGGCAGAGAAAATTCTGGTTATTTCAGCTTAATGCAAGAGTGATTTATGGGAGTGAAATGCTGGAATTATTTGAAGTTCAAATGGAGTTTGAATGGAGTGATCTTAGGAGTGTTTTGTGGTGCAGCCATGGAGTCCTTATGCTTCAAGGTAAGTGTGGGTTTAATGGTGTTCAGAGTATGGCTGAGCAACGCTCAATTCTACAGAGATTGAAGGTGACTTTCGGTCCTAGGCTAGAAAGGAATAAGGCTGGAAAAATTCTGTTCTCAAGTGTTCATGGCTTTTCCGAAAATTGCAGAATTTTGGTACAGGATTTTCGCACCTTCTTGGCTCGGTTTTTCAGAGGTTCTTCAGGGTTGTTTAAGGGTCTTCCAAGGGTGGTTTTTCAGCCTCATTTCTGGACAAATGCAGAGAAGTTTGCTGCCTTGAAGATGAACTAAAAACAGCTTCATTTCCTTGATGAAGAGCTGCGAATTGCCCAGAAAAATTTCTGGTTTGGTGCTGTTTTGTGCAGTCCGAAAATTGCACAATTTTACAAGCTTCCAAGCCACTTGAAATGACCATTTTCTTGGCAGCAAATGGTTGTTTTTATGGCCTGAATTTTCGAAGAGAAGGGCTGCAACCAATCTGGAAAATTTCCAGATTTCCTACCACTAAAGCATGAACATCTTAAAGATAGATTTGAAGGTCCTTCCATGGTGATTGATTTTCTCTTGGAACCCTTCCTATTTCCCCTCCTATTTTTCGGTCAACCTCCCATCCCCAAAGCTGATTTTCAAAATTCAAGGGGAAGAAATTATCACAGATTTTTTTTTTTGGAATTCAAAGAAAAAGATTTAATGGATTTTAGTTTATTTGAATTATGAAAATGCTAGGACAAAGTTAGAGGTAATAAGTTGGACAAGAATTCTTCTAGAATTCTTTTAGGACATGAGGATAAGATTAGGACATTCTCTTCATGTCTCCCTTAAGTCAATCATTCCTATTTTCATGGAATGCAAGAAAACAAAATTTCAAACTTAATTAAGATAATCATGATAAAAGCTTAAATGATGGGATTTGAACACATGACCTTAGAGATTAATTCCAAAGCTCCAACCACTTAACCACAACAACTCTTGTTCTTATTTTCTCACCCACATATTTTTCTTATCTACTCCTCAAGCTATCTTCCTATTCTGACCTCAAGCAAAATTACCATTTTACCCCTCCTACTCAATAAGTATAACTAAGCATTTAAACTTATAATCCACGATTCTAAAGCACATAAAATCATTCAAAAACATATATATTAATGCAAAATAATATGATATGCATTCCCGACCCCCTTACTCAAGGGTTGGCTTTAGGTAGGGTTTCACATCCTCGCCTCCTTAGGAGAATTTCGTCCCGAAATTCAGACGCACCTTTACCTCAGATTGGGATACTTTCGCTTTACCCATTCTTCTGTCTCCCATGTGGCATCTCGCGTGCCATGTTGTTCCCACTGCACTTTTACCATCGTAATCTGCTTGTTCCGGAGAGTCTTGTTACTTCGGTCCAATATCTTTACAGGTTTCTCCACATAACTTAAGTCGGGTTATAGTACTAACGGCTCTTCATTCAACACATGTCCGGGATTGGCATTGTATTTCTTCAACTGTAATACATGGAATACGTCGTGAATTCCCGTCAACCCATCTGGCAAATCCAATCGATACGCCACTGGTCCAATTCTTTCTTTTATTGGAAACGGACCCAGATACCTCGGATTCAGCTTTCCCCCTCTCGGATGTTTCAGAATTCCCCTATTTGGTGTCAGTTTTAGGAACACGCTGTCTCCCACCTGAA
The DNA here is from genome assembly GCA_026120185.1 of Voacanga thouarsii. Lineage (NCBI taxonomy): Eukaryota > Viridiplantae > Streptophyta > Magnoliopsida > Gentianales > Apocynaceae > Voacanga > Voacanga thouarsii. Next base: position 587,672 of record JANUWF010002029.1, on the reverse strand, counting down.
ATTCCAACTCCCTTCGCCTATTGTCTGCGTAACTCTTTTGTCGGCTCTGGGCTGCTCTCAACCTTTCTCTAATTAACTTGACTTTATCCAACATTTCTTGAACATAGACTTCTCTAAGATCTGCACATACGGATCTGCTTGCACCATTTTCCCCAAAGGCGTACTTACTAACAAGGTAAAAGGTAGTTCTACTCCATCCCAACCCAATTGATATGCACAATTCTTATTTATATAGGAATGGGTAGATCCAGGGTCTATCAATGTATTAACAGAACGACATTGGATAGCAAGCGTACCTTCCACTACCGCTGCATCTGCTCCAACCTCCTCCCGGTTGAGAGCGAAAACTTTTGCTTTCACTTGCGGCTTCTGCGTTCCACTCCCGGAAGCTCCCGAGGTATTGGCTCGATTCAGCCCCGGGTTCTAAGCCGGGTTCCTCGGTCCAATCCGGAGAAGCTTAGGGCAGGCGTTCCGTAGATGGCTCGGATCTCCGTAGTGGTAGCACTTCCGCTCTCCTCCTTTCGACCAACAATTCTTCTTAATGTGGCCCCTTTTTTCCACAGTACCGGCATAAAAGAAGATTCTGCACTGGACCAACTGGCGTTGTTCGAGCTTGCTTTCCCTGATTCTACCATTGCTGGTTGGCAGGACGCTTGTTAGGTTGCTGCCTCTGAAAATGTCTTGGCGGCGGTCTTGTCGATACGAACGGTCGGGAAGCCAATCGGTTGCGGTCTTTATTCTCAGTACGGGTGGCTATGTCCACAACCCCCGAATAAGTCGTCGGCGGAGAGGGTGCTAATGCCCTTCTTAACTCTTGCCTTAATCCCTTAACAAATTGCCTTGTTCTGTTCTATTCAGTATCCACCAGCCTCTTGCAATACTTTGACAGCTGTGTGAACCGCGCTACGTATTAGGCTACCGTCATGCTTCCCTGCTTCAGATTCTGAAACTCGTCTTCCCGCTTCTCGACTATCCACTGAAGGATAGATTCTGCCCAGAATGCTTCCACGAAATTAGCCCACGTCCAGTCTTGGTCAATCATCTCCCAATCATCCTGAACCCTTTGCCACCATGCCCGAGCTGGACCCTTAGTCGGAAGGTGGCAAACTTCACCATACGTCTTTCGGTATACTGGAGCGTGGCAAAAATGTCCTCCATTTGTTCCACCCATTGTTCCACTTTTTGGTCTTGTTCAGCCTCTCCCAAGAAGATAGGCGGTTGAAATTTCAGAAACCGCTCCAATGCCTCATCTTCCCCTTTCGGATTCCTCCGCTCAGTCAAGTTTTACAGAATCTCGGTCATTTTATGGAATGCTAGCATCATAGCCACACTAACCGATTCTTCCGATCCCATTTCTGGCCCTATTTCATTCTCATCCCCTTGATTTGGTGTCGTCCTTTGAGTTGTTTCCATTTCCGGTGTCACGGGCTCTGCTACAGGAACTCTTTTGCTGGATGTGGCTGCACGACATTTGGGTGCCATTGTAAACCATTTCCCCAAATAATGAGTTTATGCATCAAAGTTGAAAATATCCGAATTGAGCATGCATTCACATTCAACTTAAAGCGAAAGGAAATTGGATGCAATTTTGTATAAAGAATGACATATAAATTTCCTCAAAACTTAGAGTACTCTAGGTACTCTTATTTGCATAAATTTTGAAATAAAGCAGTAAAGGTGAATAGACTCCTAGCATAGGAGTTTATTGAAAATGGCAAATAAAACGTCTTAAACAAAGCAGAACCTAGCCTTCCTAATCCTCATTAGAGTCCTCAATGTCGGCATCATATAACCATCCCCCAGAATTCCTAGTGAAGTCTATCCCAGCCCCACTGGCAAACCCATCTATTGGCTCCTTCCCAGCTCTCCCAGAACTTTCCCCAGTCTCAAACTGATTGGGTGGGGTTACAAAGGAAGGTCTAGGTGGAGATTCATAATCTATCTCCCCTGGGTCATCACTATCAGCAGTTAAATCAACTATAGGACTATGGGGAAGGGGAACATATTCCATGTCTATCTCTTCATCTTCACTATCAGTAACCAGGTCGATCACGGGTATGGGAGGTGGCTCAATGATCTGGACCTCATCGTCACTACTATCATCCAGGGCAATGATTGGCTGAGGCGCAGGCTGAGGCACTGGTTGAGGCACAGGTAGGTCCTCCGGGTAGATAGGAATGGGAGGGTGCCATTGCTGCCCTTTCCTTGCGGTTCTAATCATTCTAACCATCCTACAGCACAAACAAGACAGGTCAGATAAAAGATTTGAACTTAAAAAATCAAAACATATACTATCAATACTTACCTAAACCTAGTTCTCTGATACCACTTGTAACACCCCACTACCTAGGCCCAACAGGGTCGAGGATGTCGCCCCGTCCAAAGGACAAGGGGTCTTTATAACTAGGTTACATGAAAATAAAATAAAACAAAAGACTTTAAAATTAAATTTATTACAACCCAAAAGATAAACACTGGCACAAATCCAAAATAAATTGTTTGCAACAATCTCTCAAACAATACTTAAAGTAAATAACAAGAGTCTTCAAGCAACGCAACATTCTAGCTAATGATCTCCACAGCAGGATCTTCTTGAAAATATGGAATAAAAGGTGGTGAGATAAAAATCTCAGTAAGCCCATGTGTGCTTTGAGTGTTTCAGGTAAAATAATTCATGTATGCAAATTGTAAAAGTTTCATAAGGAAAAGTGCTGGCAAGCAATAAATAAGTGTTGAAAATAAAGAGTGGTGTTTCACTTTTCAAATCATACATGTGCATAATAAATACAACCACTCAAATGGGTAGCCATGGGTTACCACACGTTGGGCCCCATGACCAATAACAGTCAGAATGCCACACTTTGTGCAATGCTGAAAAAAGGTAGGTGTACAGCCTACCGGGTGAGATACTCATCCATCTCTACACCCAAACTTACCGGTTTCCACTCTGGAACACACAGTCCACATGACTGAAACTTGCTAGCTCGGACCGGTATGACCTACCGGACTGGCATCCTATCCAGGAAGGACTCACTCCTCAGAGGTGGCCACCTACTAAGAGACTTACCCTAACCTTTCAAAGACTAGTCCCGGTGGTCTACCCTTATTGAGTACTCAACGTTGATTGTCCCCCTTGGGAGAAAATTGATCATAATCTGCTTTATTTGGAAATAGAAATTAAGGGTTTCTAAAAGTCTAGTCAAAGTTTGGTTTTAGAAAGAGTTTAGCATTTTGAGTATGACTGCTTGTCTAATTTTCAAGTGATTTGTTTGTCTGGAATAAAAAAGAAAACAGTCCTTAATTGCCTTCACAAAATGAATGTCCATACACATCGCATTTGGCTTGCCACAGTAATTTTTGGTCTTCACAAAATTCCATGCAGGAGCTTACCTGCTTCTTTGCTTGCTCTACTCAAAAGTCTTCCAAGGCTGACCTAACCCCTGCCTGGGGTAAACATAAAACATAGGGTCACATTCAAGCTATACCTGCCTTACATAAATAATTCTTAGCTCAACTAGATACATCCATGACTAACCATGATCTTAATGTCCTAAGCTTTAAGGCTAGATGCTGAAGAATTTTACAAACTAAGTCTAGTTTGATAGATTGAAATAACTAGGGGTTCTAAAATAATTGTTAATAAATTATAGACTCAAATAATAATTCTTGAGTGTTATTGTTAATAAATAAACCAAGGTTTGAATTTTAAATATTATTAAGTCTTATTTGATATTAAGAAATGGTAATTTAAAAATAGCTTTATTATAAATAAATAATAAATTAAATAAATAATAATTTTTAATTAATTTCGAAGAGATAATAAATAATTAATAATAATTAAAATTTATTAATAAATTATTTTAAATTTTCGTTTAATAAAAATATTAATAGTTTGATTTAATATTCTAATACAAATCCCCTAGTGTTTCGAATTTTTGAAGAAAAATATAGTAGTAATTTTAATTTATGTAATAAAATTTGCTAATGAATATAACTTAGAATTTACAAGAAAATAATCTTACATCATGGTCTTCCTTTTGCTAAAAAAAGATTCATGATCCCATTCTCCATCATCAAACAAGAAATTAATCTATTCATGCACAAACACTTGAACTATCTCATACTATCACATGGCCAAAATCCTACTAAGCATAATCATCAATCATGGTTTCCATGGGAAAATAAGATCATAAAAGCCTAATCACCTTTGGTGTGTCATAATATCTAATCATGCTTCAATATCCATTAAATTCATTAAACATGAAGAACATATATTGATTCGAAAGGAAAACACATACATCCTAGTCAAATACAACCATCATCATGTCATAACTTCATCCCCTAATCCACATGCATATATTCAGTCTCCCAATCATAATCCATCTCTCTATCATCAAATAGGAGACATGATTTCAGAATTTAATAAGAGAAATTTAAGAGTGAATACTTGATTGTCGAGCCCTTTGATGAAAACAAAAGAAGGTCCACGCGCGATGGAATGACTTGAATGATCCAATGAAACAACGTTCATGGTTGATGGTTTGATCAACCATTTCGGTTAGAAGAGGGTGAGAGAGAGAGAGAGAAGAAGAAAGAGAGCATTAGATAGGGGTATTAAGAATTGAATGGAAGAAGATGAACAAGAAGATTATTCTTGTTTTACCTTGTTGATGTTCTTGAGGTCTTCAAGAAAACCTGATTTTTTGATCCGGTTGAAAATTCTTGTTTGCGAGATTTTGTGTTATAAATGGCAAAAATGAAGTCTAGGGATTAAGTAGAGATGATCTGGAGTATTTGAGAGTGATTGGAGGTGTTTGGAGTTGGTTTAGGCTTGAAAAAGTTTAGTGTGTGTTCTTAGTGTTCTTGGTGTTTTAGGTGAAAATGGAGAGAAACTAGAAGAAGTGCTGTGCGAATTCTGCTAGAAGGCTGGCCAAATGGTAGGGTGTGATTGAGGGTTTCGTTCTTCAGCTTTGTGAGAGAGAGAAATCAGATATTATTTGAAATTTAAATGGAGGAAATGGTGGAGATGTTTACAGTAAAAGATCAGCTATGGTGTTTGATCAAGAGAGGTGTCTAGGGACTTTAATGGTGTCGGCTGGAACAAGAATGTTTTGCTGAAATGGTTGAGGGTTAATGTTGCTCAAGGCTGGCCGAAATTCAGTCCTTAAAGGCAGAGAAAATTCTGGTTATTTCAGCTTAATGCAAGAGTGATTTATGGGAGTGAAATGCTGGAATTATTTGAAGTTCAAATGGAGTTTGAATGGAGTGATCTTAGGAGTGTTTTGTGGTGCAGCCATGGAGTCCTTATGCTTCAAGGTAAGTGTGGGTTTAATGGTGTTCAGAGTATGGCTGAGCAACGCTCAATTCTACAGAGATTGAAGGTGACTTTCGGTCCTAGGCTAGAAAGGAACAAGGCTGGAAAAATTCTGTTCTCAAGTGTTCATGGCTTTTCCGAAAATTGCAGAATTTTGGTACAGGATTTTCGCACCTTCTTGGCTCGGTTTTTCAGAGGTTCTTCAGGGTTGTTTGAGGGTCTTCCAAGGGTGGTTTTTCAGCCTCATTTCTGGACAAATGCAGAGAAGTTTGCTGCCTTGAAGATGAACTAAAAACAGCTTCATTTCCTTGATGAAGAGCTGCGAATTACCCAGAAAAATTTCTGGTTTGGGGCTGTTTTGTGCAGTCCGAAAATTGTACAATTTTTCCAACTTCCAAGCCACTTGAAATGACCATTTTCTTGGTAGCAAATGGTTGGGTTTATGGCCTGAATTTTCAAAGAGAAGGGCTGCAACCAATCTGGAAAATTTCCAGATTTCCTACCACTAAAGCATGAACATCTTGAAGATAGATTTGAAGGTCCTTCCATGGTGATTGATTTTCTCTTGGTGCCCTTCCTATTTCCCCTCCTATTTTTCGGTCAACCTCCCTTCCCCAAAGCTGATTTTCGAAATTCATGGGGAAGAAATTATCACAGAATTTTTTTTGGAATTCAAAGAAAAAGATTTAATGGATTTTAGTTTATTTGAATTATGAAAATGCTAGGACAATGTTAGAGGTAATAAGTTGGACAAGAATTCTTCTAGAATTCTTTTAGGACATGAGGATAAGATTAGGACATTCTCTTCTTGTCTCCCTTAAGACAATCATTCCTATTTTCATGGAATGCAAGAAAACAAAATTTCAAACTTAATTAAGATAATCATGATAAAAGCTTAAATGATGGGATTTGATCACATGACCTTAGAGATTAATTCCAAAGCTCCAACCACTTAACCACAACAACTCTTGTTCTTATTTTCTCACCCACATATTTTTCTTATCTACTCCTCAAGCTATCTTCCTATTCTGACCTCAAGCAAAATTACCATTTTACCCCTCCTACTCAATAAGTATAACTAAGCATTTAAACTTATAATCCACGATTCTAAAGCACATAAAATCATTCAAAAACATATATATTAATGCAAAATAATATGATATGCATTCCCGACCCCCTTACTCTAGGGTTGGCTTTAGGTGGGGTTTCACATCAACCCCTTCATACATATGCATATACTCAATCCCCCATTCATATACTATTCTCCCTACCAACATCTAAGAGACATGAATTCAAAATTAAAAATAAAGGTTAAGGAGAAATACTTGGTTGATTATTAATTCAGTGAAGATTTAAGAAGGTCCACGTGATTGCAAGTCTTGAATTGCCCATGAGAGAAGGAAAAACAGCCATGGATGTAACCACCATTTCGGCCAGAGAGAGAGAGAGAGAGAGAGAGAGAGAGAGAGAGAGAGTGCATTATCATGATATGTTAAAGGTTGAAGGGAAGAAGTTGAACAAAAGAGTTGTTATTGGTTACCTTGATGATGTCCTTGAGACTTCAAAGGGAAAAAATGGTTTTGATCTGAATGCCAATTTTTGTTTTCGAGATTTGATGTTATAAATTCCAGAAATGAACTCTAGGGAGTATGTAGGAGTATTCTAGAGTTTTTGAGAGGGATTGGAGGTGATTAGAGTGGTCTTTGACTTGAAGAAAGGTAGTGTGTGTTCTTGGTGTTCTTGGTGAAATTGGAGAGAATTTTGAGGAAAAATGATGGACGAATTTCTAGAGACTGCTGGCCGAATGATTGAGGGAGTTCAGGGATTTCGGTTTTCAGTTTAGAAAGGAAGAGAAATTTTGGTTGTTTGAAATTCAAAAAGAGAAATTTGAGGAGTGTTTTGAGGTAGAAGATATGTTATTGGTGTTTTATTGATGGAGGTTTCTTGGAGCTACAATGGAGCCGGCTGCATTGCTGTGTTTTGTTGAAATGAATGAAGATTGATGAAGCTTTAAGGCTAGCCAAAATTTTGAGCTCACTGGTAGAGGAATTTCTGGTTATAAAGCCTAATCCAATGGTATTTTCACGGAGCAAATGCTGGAAATTTTGAAATTCAAATGGAAGTTTGAATGGAGCGATTGTAGGAAAAATTTGAGGTGTGGTTATGGAGTCCAATTATGCAAGATAAGTGGAGGGGGTAATGGTGTTCAATTAATGGCTGAACAAGGGTAAATTTATGGAGGTTTGAGGGTGGTTTTTGGCCAAGACCTGAAGGGAACAAGGTTGAAAATTTTCTGTTTATGATTCGAATGTTTTGGTGCAATTTTCTGTGCAATTTTCTACAATGTTCCAGCCCAACTTGCAGGGGTTCTTGAGAGGTGTTTGGGGGTCTTTTAAGGCTGGCTTCCAACCTTCTTTATGGAGGAAAAGCAAAGGAATTTTACTGGCTTGAAGGCAGAAGAAACAACTTCGATTTCAGGCTGCTATGAAGCGAAACCTGCCCAGATTTTTCTGGTTTGTGCAGTTTTGTACGGTCCGGTTTTTCCACAAGAATTTCAGTCTTCAAGCTAAATAAATTGGCCATTTTTCTAGTAACAATTGAGGAAGAAAGATGACTGAGATTTTTGAAGGTTAGGCTGCTCAAGAATCTGGAAAATTTCCAGATTTCTTTCATGGAGAATATGAACACTATGGAGTGCAGTTTGAAGGCTCAACCATGGAGATTAATTTCTCTTGGGAACCTTCCCTAACTCTTCTCCTATTTTCAGTCAAATCTCCAACCTCCAAGATTCATTTTTGAAATTCAAAGACCAAGAATCCTTGCTGAATTTTTTGGAATTAAAAACATGAATTTGGATAAATTTTGAACAAATTTAATTGGTGAAGAGATTAGAACAAGCTAGAGGTAATAAAAGGACAAGAATTCCTCTAGAATTCTTTTTAGGACATAATGATAGGATTAGGACAGTCTCTTCATGTCTCCCCTAGGACAACATTCCTATTTTTATGGAATGCAAGAAAACAAAAATTGAAAATTAATTAAAATAATCATGATAAAAACTTAAATGATAGAATTTGAACTCATGACATTAAAGATTAATTCCAAAGCTCTAACCACTTAACCATAACAACTCTTATTGTTATTTTCTCACCCAAATATTCTTCTTATTTAATCCTCAAGCTATCTTCCTATTTTGACCTCAAACAAAATTACCATTTTACCCTTCATACTCCATAAGCATAACTATGTCTTTTAACCTATGAATCATATTTCAAAAACACATAAAATCATTGAAAAATATATATATTCATGCAAAATAATATGATATGCCTCTCGACCCCCCTTACTCTAGGGTTGGCTTTAGGTGGGGTTTCACACGTGCTGTTTTTGCAACTCGAGAGTCATGGATGCCAACATAATACATGATGTTGTATCATTATCCTCCTTGTGACTTTTGTGGACAGCATGCTCATTAGCATGAGCATCTTGAGCTGGTGGTGGCAGAATAGGAGCATCTAGAACGTAGAGCAGCTTTTCCGATTTGAGAACGATTTTCAAATTTCTATACCAGTAGAGATAGTTTGATTCGGTTAACTTATTAGTTTCCAGGATGCTACACAGGTTTAAGTTTGTTGATATGATGCAAGTGACCTAGATGTAAAGATAGAGAGCATTAGCTACTCGTATATGCACATGATATGCAAATAATTAGGACTTTAATTAAATGTATTTTTACTCCACTATTTTACTCAAACCAATAGCCCCCACTACTAATTCGAGAAAGCCCGTTGGAAGCTTTCCTAGTGGACCAGTATCCAAATTCCTCAAGAATAACCTTGGGTTTGCCCAACAAGCTACCCTTAAGTTCATTGGTAGGCATCCAATACCAATTACATCGTATGTAACTACCAGATCATTGGGTGATTAACAGCTTTTAATCATAAAGCCTTTTGGGCTACCCCAATCTTTCCTCTAAATTTCTTTATGCTTGAGTTTGCCCAACCAGGATAAAGAATTTAATTAAACCGGATCCATTAATCAGGAATTTAATTCCAAAGAAATATAACACCATAGCTTGAACATACCCGATGACAAGTTGGCTTGGGTTTGCCCAACAACCTGGTCTCGAAAAAGGACTCTTGTTCTTACTATATTAACGGAAGGAATTATGTTTAATATTAATTAAGGAATTTATTCCTTTTAATGATTTCATTGAATAACATGCATAAAAATCAAGAAATCACATAATTGATAATCATGGTAATATAGCAATTACATGGTATGGTTATGGACTTTACTTTAAATTAATTTATTTAAGCCATAAAAGAAATTAATAAAGTTAACCCTATCTATTCATGCATGATTTAAGTAGAAGGTCTTACATTCTTGCCCTGTTTTGGTTGCCATCTCCAAAATTAAAATAATTCTACTCCTATCTAACCAATGTAAACTAATTACATAATTTCCTAAAGAGAGAAAACCTTGAGTTACATTCGAGGCGAGTTAGATGAGAAGAGAATTACACAAGAATTCTAGAGAAGGCAGGACACGTAGGCCCTATTTAATAAAAAACCAAAACTGTAAAATGCATGAACAGATATAATTGGTTTTAGTCCATAACCATCCACCATGCCATTGATTATGCTTAGACAAAATCATCATATAATTTTTATTATTCCAAAATTACTATTTTGAAAAAATAAAACAAATTTTAAAATCAATATTTTAGAAAAACACATTAATTTTAAATTTTCAAAATCACTATTTTGAAAAATAAAATTGTTTGTCTCAAAACTAATTTTGAGAAAATTCTTTTAGGTCCCATCTAAGGCAATGAAAACGGTAGACCCGCTGGCTAGTCAGAGGGTGGGGGTCAGGGGGGCAACACCCCCGTGGAAAATTTTTTATTTTACCGCCACTTATCAAATAAGATTTTTTCCTTTCAAAATTCTATTTCAGATTTTTTTTTTAAATAGCTGGAACATGTAAAACAGAGCAGAACTGATGCCAGTTAGGAAGCCAGGGTTGGCGCCGGCTGCGTTCTGATTTTAAAGAAAAAACTTTCTAGAAATGATTTCCAGATGTTTGCAAAATAGCATGGAACCGACGCTGGCTAGGAGCTGGAGCTAGCGCCGGCTGTAGTCGAGAACAATGGCAGCGATTTTGAAAATTTTCTAGAAACAATTTCTAGTGACTTCTTCTTCTACAATTTTTTAGTGAGAACAATTCTCAGCAGTATTTTTTTTTTTTTTTTTAAGCTCAAAACAACAACCAATTTGTTAGTTTAAATAAAACCAAACAGACAATCAAATTCACAAGATGAAACGGAAGGAAATCAACATGTTTTCAAGAAAACATTTTTCTGCAGAAAATTTTTAGCACATAAAGAAAGCATCTTTCGAAATATGTAGTAACTTTTACACAATCATATTATACTACGAACCCAACCCACAATGCTCGAAACAATTTCGACTCGGGTGAAAACAATTTTCATAGCAAGCAAAGATAAACACGAATACATGAAAGCATTATTATTCTTCTTAGGAACTTTCTTCTTAAAAACAGAAAATTCTACTATCATGAATATATCAGATTCCTTCTTCATAAAGGATTCTGCAGTATTGAGAAGGTTAACAAGCTTGGGTTTTGTCAACTCAATCTTCTTCATCTGGCAGTTAATCCCAAATTGTGAAAAATTACTTTACAAAGATTGCAGAATTAAGTCAATACTTAACACATTATCCATTGCAATCCCTAGAGACCCAAGATTCTTAATTAAGCCCAACATCTGCAGCTAATTGGTGGCCACAGAAGTACCATTTTCCATTTTAGAACAGAACAGTTGTTTTGAGATCTTATATCTATCTGTTCTGACTTGGACATCAAATAGCTCTAGAAGCTGTAAAATTATCGAGTAAGCATCCATATGCTCGTGCTGTTTTTGTAGTTAAAGGGTCATTGATGCCCACATTAAACAAGATACTGTATCATTGTCCTCTTTGTGCTTTCTGTGTACAACATGCTTATCACCATGAGCATCTTGATCTAGTGGTGGCGAAATAGGAGCACCTAGCAGATAGAGCAACTTTTCCTACTTGAAAACAATTCTCAAGTTTCTTTACCAGTCCACAAAATTGGTCTCGGTAAGTTTGTTAGTTTGCAAGATGCTATGCAAATTTAGGTTGGTTGACATGATGCAGATGATGTAAATGTAAAGATAGAGAATTAGCTAACTGTATATGCATATGTAATGCAAATAATTAGGTCTTTAATGAAGTGCATAATTATTCCACTATTTTAATCTAACTAATAGCCTCTGCTATTGATTCGGGAAAGCCTGTTAGAAACTTTCCTAGTGGACCAATTTCTAAATTTCTCAAGAATGGCCATAGGTTTGCCTAATAAGCCACACTTAAGTTCAATGGTATGTATCCAATAGCAAATACAACGAATGTAATTAGCAGATCATTGGGTGATTAACATCTTTCAATTTTAAAGCCTTTAAGTTAACAAAACCTTACCTCTAATTTTCTTTATGCTGGAGTTAGCCTAATTTGGATAAAGAAACTAGTTAAACCCAACCCATTAATTAGGATTTTTAAATCCATAGCTTCAACATGCCCGATGTCAAGTAGGCTTAGGTTAGCCTAACAACCTAGTCTTGACAAATGACTCTTGTTATTACTATATTAATGGAAGATATTATGTTTAATATTAATTTGAGGGGTTTGTTATTATTAGTGGTCACATACATTGCGTGCATAATATCACATATTCATACAACGTAGAAATAATAATGTGGTTTGGTTATGGACTTTATTATATTAATTTCCTTAAGCCACAAAGGAAATTAATTTAGTTAATCCTAAGTGTTCATGCAAGATCTAAGAAGAAAGCCTTACCATCCTCCATTTAGTCTTGATCACATTCTATTTGACTTGTAAAAATTTTTAATCCCATCTAACTTATGTAATGTAATTACTTAAAATCTAAATAATGAAACATCGAGTCATATTCGAGGGAAGTTAGATGAAAGGAGAAATTACATGAGAAATAGAGAAGGCAGGATACACCAGCACTATTTAATTCAAAACCAAAGTGATAAAATGCATGAACAATTTAATTGGGTCCTTAGTCTATAACTAAACCACCATGCTAATTTTATGCACAAAATAAAATTAAACATAGTAAATAATTCCACAATCACTATTTTGGAAAATAGAATAAATTCTAAATTTAATATTTTTGAGAAAATATATTAATTGCTAAAATCATATTTTATGAATTAAATAATATATAATCTAAAATATATATTTTAGAAAATATATCAATTTCCAAAATCTAATTTTGGGAATTAATTTCATTAGTCCCAAAAACAAAATTTTGGAAAACTTTGGGTGCGGACTGGAAAAACAATTTCTCGTGGGCCTTTTGCAAAACAAAAAGCTGAAGCAAAAATAATTTTTTTTAAAAAATAAATAAAAGCCAAAACCGTGGCTGGCATGGAGTAATCCGACCGAGGCTTGGTGTAAACTAGCCACAGCGAACAAAGGCTGCCTGTAGCTTTGGACACAGGATGGTCCCAGTCACAACCGATTTAGCAGAATCCAGCCGCAGTTTGGACCAAAAAACTCTTTTTCTGCTAGCATAGGAATTTTTAGTGCTTGAGTGTACCCTCTATGTGGATTACTATTTGAGATAATCACACACTGTGATTATAGTAGTTAGATGTTCAACTCACGTGGAGGTTGATCACAAGGATTATTAGATCACGCCTCAACTTGAAGAAGATATTTTTTGTTCTTCGGACGATCACCCAAAGGTAAAAGCTGTTACCTTTACTCTCTTTATGTCTTATTTTCCACACATAGACGGGTCCTAGGAGGGTATCTCATTTTATTTTCCGCTGTGCTGTATACAATACGAGTCTGAGATACCCAACACACACAATATAAATACGTAGCCTAATTATGATTTAATATCATCCTCACAGATATGAGAACCAATGCCTGATCAAATCAGGAGTACAACACATGCTACTCTAGATCTTAACGCATCAATGATGTCCTAACCCATTAAAACTATGATAGGGATAATTTAAGTATGAACACTATCCAGTGTAGGAGAAAACTCACATTATGATCTCTATCCTGATTTTCTTAGCATAGTATTGCACTTGAGACTTTATCTAACAGTTATATTTAAACAAAAGTATAAATAAACAAACTAAAAGATAAAAAATACCTTGAATTATTAAATAAATATTCAATATTCAATATATATGTGATTGCTTCTAGGTCACAACACTAATAAGTGCCCATGAGATAATCATTCCTACTATTAGGAGCAGTGAATCCTTTATTGACCCTCTCAACCACTTTTGTTTACTTATATTGCACCCAATATCCATCTCATAAGCAGTCCTATAGGGACTCCAGAGATTCAAATTAAAGTACAATGCATAGTAAACAAAGTACTTGGGAGATCACAAGTCTAAGGATACTTACACATTCGATATAATGAGATTTTATCACTACCACTAAATAGTTATCCACGTGATCATCTCATAATTAGGTTATCTAATGAACTTGTTCAAACAACAAGCATTCACATATTAACCCTACCACCAGTTGATCTAATCAAAGGATATAACTTATGCTAGTCTTTGCACATTATTGAATTAATGATGTTCTTTCTCATTAATGCTATAACTAGGGATAGTTTAAGCATAAGCATAATCCAGTATACTAAGAATCTCACATCATGATCTCTATCATACTTTTCTTAACATAGTATTGCACTTGGGCCATTCTATAACAGCTACCTACACATGAAAGTATAAATAAAATATACTGAAAGATAAAGAATGCCCTGTATTATTGAGTAAATATGCAATACATAATATACAAGTGGTTGCCTACTAGTAAACTTTTATAGATTGATGGACATGTACATTATTTCCTACTAGCAATATGTCATATACAAAAAGAACTAGGGAAATAACTACACTCCCACTGACCTTCTTGTATACATAAGGTTTATCTATATTTTGAATGAAACCGAATTCTTTAATTATTTCATCAAAGTAGATGTTCCAACTCCTATAAGCTTGCTTGAGTCCATAAATGGACCTTTGCAGCTTGCACACTTTTGTACTACCATTGGATGTGAAACCCGCTAATTGTGTCATGTACACTTCCTCAGTCAGGTTTTGTTTTAGGAAAGCTATTTTTCACATCTATTTGCTAGACCTCATAATCATAATGGGGAGTTGGTACTCGGAGTAACTTTATGGATTTTAGCATAGCAACTGGTCAGAAAGTTTCGTCATAATCGATACCATGTTGTTGATAATAACATTTAGTAACCAATCATACCTTATAGGTAACTACATTACCATTCATGTCAGTTTTCTTTTTGAAAGCCTATTTGCACCCTATAGCTTTAATACCTTCAGGTGTATCACCCAAAGTCCATACTTGGTTGTGAGCCAGCCACTCTATTTGTCCTCTATTTTTTTTCATTTTTCTTCCTTTTCCTCAATTTCTTTCAGGGGTTTTCCACATCGATACAAGCACTAATTTTTCTTCACAAGAATTCTTAAAGTAAATTGAAATACAATATCAATGGCCTATGCTTTTCTAAATATGGCATATACGACTTTTACAGAAAGCGATTACTATAAATTACAGGTGTCTATACCTCCACGCACAAGGTGTATACAAAATCTACCCATAAAAAAAACCATAAGGGATCCATACAATCACAAAGATCATATTTTTTTATAGGTAAAGGAATCATGTTTTTCGGTTATTAACCCTAACTCTGCTCTTAGGTTAAACTATAGCTCTAATTGTTAGTGTTGTGCCCTAGAGATAATCACTTGTACATTGTATATGACACATTTTATTTTAATAAAATGCATTATTTATCTTACAGTTTCTTTTGTTTACTTTAAGTAATATAACTGTTCGATAAAGTCCCTAGTACAACACTGTGTTAAGGAAATCATAATACAGATTATGATATGAGATTCCTACTACACTGGATGGTGTTAGTACTTAAATAGTCCCTAGTCATAGTATTAAAGAGATAGGACATCATTAATGCATTAAGACTAGCATGTGTTAGACTTCCTGATTTGATTAGGCGGTATTAGATACATGAATGATTGGCTCTAGTGCAAGTGGGAGTTTGTTAGTGTTGTGCCCTAGAGGCAATCACTTGTACATTTTATATGACACATTTTATTTTAATAAAATGCATTATTTATCTTACAGTTTCTTTTGTTTACTTTAAGTGATATATCTGTTCGATAAAATCCCTAGTACAACACTGTATTAAGGAAACCATGATAGAGATCATGATATGAGATTCCTACTACACTGGATGGTGTTAGTACTTAAATAGTCCCAAGTCATAGTATTAATGAGATAGGACATCATTAATGCGTTAAGACTAGCATGTGTTAGACTTTCTGATTTGATCAGGCGATGGTTCTCATAACCGTGAGTATTGAGATACTCAAAGTTAACACATGGATGCTTGTTAATGGAACAAGTTCATTGGATGACCTAGCTTTGAGATAATCACATGGATAACTATTTAGTGCCAGTGATATAATCTCAATATAGCAAACGTGCAAGTATCCTTAGACTTTAGATCTCCAAGGTACTTTGTTTGCTGAGCCTTGTACTTTGATTCCAATCTTCGGAGCTCGATCAAGGGCCGTCTATGGGATGGATATTGGGTACATGGTGAGGTAAACGAAAGTAGTTGAAAGGGTCAATAAAGGATTCACCACTCCTAATAGTAGGGGCGAATATCTCACGGCCACTTGTAGGAATTACTACTCGAAAGTCCTTGGCCAGGGCAATTGTGTATTGGAAACAGTTCCAATTGATACACATCTACAGTAGTGGGTTCCTGGTACAAGTACTATTGTATTCGGGCTAGAATTAATTCTGGAGAGAGTTGGCACTAATTCCGTACTCCAAACTGAATGAGATATTGTATGGTGAAAGGAGTTGATTGCACTGAAGTTTGTTATTGAAAGGTTCATGCCAAGCCACTTGACTTCCTGAACTCTTGGATGGTCATGATGTGTTGCTAGATACCGCTCATGATCTAGGAATATAGGTTTATTAATTGATGAATTAATAAACCAATCCTTATTAGAATAAATAGGATTAATTATAATTAATTATGGATTATTAATCTCAAAGACGTTTGGATTAATTCATGTTCGCTACCATTGACTGGGAAACCTAATAGGTCACACACAATAGAGGATTATATACTTAAGATGCTATTTGATAACATAGTGGGGTTAATTGCAAGAAAGAGAAGTTGTTGTGGACAAATTATAATTAGTTATTCCAAATTGTAATTATGAGAACTTAATGTTCCCAATTTCAATTAGGGAATTCTAATGGGATTAGAATCCCCTGTTTTTGGTAAGGGAATTTCGTGTATATTGGAGAATATACACACGAAAAACCTAAGCTGAAATTGGACACAAAAACCCTAGAGCAAGATACACGATATCAGCCTCTTGTTCTCCCGCTCTCTCGTTTTCTTCTTGAAAGAAAAACCTAGCCGCCATCCTTTTTCTGCTAGCACAGAAATTTGGTGCTTGAGTATTCCAATGTGCGGATTACTGTTAGAGATAATCACACACTGTAATTATAGTGGTTAGACGTTCAACTCACGTGGAGGTTGATCACAAGGATTGCTTGATCGCGCCTCAACTTAAAGAAGAAATTTTTGTTCTTCGGATGATCACGTAAAGGTAAAAGCTGTTACCTTTACCCTCATTATGTCTAGTTTTTCACACATAGATGGGTCCTGGGGAGTATCTCGTTTTATTTTTTGCTGCGCAGTATAGGATACGAGCCTGAGATACCCAACACTAATACCATTTGATGGATCTTGGAAAAAATAAATACGCTCTGGAAGTATGCAAATTAAAATTTTTCCTGAGCCAAAGTCTAGGAATACTTACTTCTAGGGCATTTTACTTGATTAACTGGAGTCCAATTCGAGTTTGACGATGCTTTCAAAACTAGAATGTTTACTTGTTTGCGGGTATACTTGCTAACTGTCGGCTGTTTCGCATAAAACAGTAATCATGTTTGCTAGCTCTTGACTATCCAAAGTATTCTCAAACCTTTGGACTTCTACTGGTGAAAGTAGAACAAGGGTGAAGAAGATTGGAAGAAAAATGAAAGGGCTATATGTTAAAGGAAAAACGAAGGAAAAATGAAAGAAAAACAACAAGAAAAAGATGGCCTTTGGTTTCGTTCCTAAGGAAAAAATCGAAAGCTAATTTTCTGTGTAATTTTCGTTCAACTACTCCACCGGCACACGTGATGCCTTCTTAATATATATATATATATATATATATATATATATATATATATATATAGCTTTCTTTTTCCTTTTCAAGCAAAAGCAAAGCCAATATCCTTTTTCTTTATTTCCTTTTTCATTTTTTTTCCATGTATAGTGGCGGCTACCGTCAAACCCTAATGGGCTATGTTTTCTTAATTAGTCTGATGACTAATTGAATAGGTATCTTATTAATTAATTAATCCACTTGGACCCAATATAAAATTACTTAAGATAATTAATTAATAAATCAATTAATTTAATTAGCTCTTTAATTAATTAATTAATCCACTTAGGCCCAATATATAATTATGCAAGATAATTATCAAGCTAATTAATTAAATTAGCCCAATTAATTATTCTAACCCAAATAAATAAATAATTGGACTCCTAGAATAATTCTTTCAATAATAAATCCACCTAATATGCCCCTATAGGAAAATAAATTTACTAAGGTCATTTGAGTTGCTCTGGGGATAAAAAGGCATATTATTTTTAGCTACTAAGATGACCAAAATATCCCTGCAAGAAAATAGCTGTATTTTGTCATTTTAAATATTTCATTTATCACCATATGAAAATATAGACCTTGAGAACAATATTGCAATGCAGTGTCTTCGATGTTCAGATGTAATGATGAAAATACCCCTCTATGTAACACCCATAATTGATATAAGAAATATGCACTAACACCTTTCTTAATAACAGCCACTATCCTTTGATAGTTAGTCATATGATCCTTAATTTTCAGTATGTATCCACTTATCATGGGGAGCTACCCAAAAGTGTACATACTTAGTCATATTTCCCAAGGCACTGGTTTATTTAGATTTTTCCGAACAATCACAAAAGGGTTATTTCTTCATGTAACAAAGCATAAAAACTCTATTGTATAAGTCTGTCTTAATTAACTAAAGTCATACACCTAACATACAAAGTTATTGGCCTTGTGATAGGACCTCACCCAACGCACATTAAAGTGTACAAGTCCAGGATGAGGTTTGGCTCAGCTTTAACTCCTCTGTTCCGTGAATGAAAAAACCCTTTCTTCCAGGATATTGAGCCAAAAACAATTTATTATTTATTTCTGGGGCCTATTAAATAATTAATGAGTTCAAATAAAGTAAGATAATCTTTAAGCCTTTTATTAACTAGTTTAAGCAGAAGTTAATTTTTCTGATTATTCAATCAGGGCTTAGGGCTTGAATAATTAATTAACCAATTAAACTAGATAATAAATTTAATTTTTCCTGTTCTTTTATTTTAATCTAATCCAAAAATAAATTACACTTCCTGAATAAAATAAAACCCTTCTTTTAATTAAGTCAATTTTCTCAATCTAAAATTAATTAGAACTTACGGGCTATTCCGAGGACCAAAAAGACATATTGCCTTGGCTACTGACATGACTAAAATAGACATATTTTATATTTTAAATATTTTCTAATATCACCATAAGAAAAGATTGACCCCAAGGGCAATGTTGTGTTAGCTATGTCTTCAATCTACTGGTGAAATGACTAAAATACCCCTATATACAACATCGTGCATTTAGAGAGGAAAGAGTGTAGTAACACCTCTCTAAAAAATATCTACTATCCTTAGGCTTCTAGTCCAATGATCCACGACTTGTTGGAATATTTTTGCTTTCCAAGAGAGCTACCCTAAAACCAATATCCAAGTCATGTTTCCTAAAGCCCTGTAGAATTAGATTATTCGGACAACCAGAAGGGGTGATATAGTGTTGACACTATCTTGTACAAGTTTGTCTTGACTAATTAGTCACATATACCTAACTTACAAGTATATTGGCCTTTCTAAAGAACCTCAACTGTAGTATATCGAAGCATACATTCCCAACTCTGTCAGACCACCAACTTATACCCAATATTTAGAGTAGAAGTCCACGTAGTAGTAGTAGTAGTAGTCTAGGTTTCTATCACATAGTCCTTTTAGAAATCACTACTACAAGTCATGTTCTACGTATTCGAAATACACTTATATTAGGAAATGAGAAGACTACTTATTGGCTAAAGGTAACCCATTCCCTATTTAGAATTTATAACATAATAACCTTACCATGAGGAGATTTCAATTCTCATAATTCGGTTAAGAATAGTATTTTATGTGCTAAATATCCTATGGTCCATACCTTACTGTGAAAGTCCTCCATTCATTTGAATTATTTACTTAAACACAATGGATCTTTTCTAATAAAATTGTGCACAAATATAAAGAAGATTTCAAAAATAAATTTGAAAAGATACTTTTATTAATACAAGTAAAAAATTACATCAGAAACTTAGTCTAAGAGGGCATACATTCCAATAATCTCCCACATACACTTTAAGCCTAAGTAAGTCCATAGGTGTCCACCCTAATGGTGTCTAAGTGTCTTCTAAAGACTTTTTCTGTGAAATGCTTGCTGAAAGGAATTGCTAGATTTTTCTCCAAGGTAATCTGTTCCAGCACGACTTCCCGTCTTAGGATCAAATCCCGGATCAAGTGGTACTTCCTCTCTATCTGCTTCCCCATTTTGTGGTTCCTTAGTTCTTTGGATTGTGGGACTACATCAGTGTTATCACAATACATGACAACTAGTTTTTCCGTTTATGGCATGACTCCAAGTTCCAAAAGAAACTTTCGGAACCAAACTGCTTCCTTGGATGCCACCAAAGTTGCCACATACTCAACTTCCATGGCTGAGTCAGTAATGCAAGATTTTTTGATACTCCTCCATGAAATAGCTCATTCAGACAAGGTAAAGACATATCCACTAGTGGATTTTCTTTCATCCTTATCTGTCTAGAAGTCTGAGTCCGTGTATCTTGTAGAAACTAAGTTATCAGCCTTGTAAACCACTATATAATATCTTGTACCTTTAAGATACTTGAGAATATGCTTTACAGCCTGCCAATGAACCTCCCCGGGGTTTAACTGATATCTAATAACTAAGCCTACAACAAAGCAGATATTTGGCCTAGTACACAGCATGGCATACATGAGACTTCTCACAATTGAAGTATAAGGAATCCTACTCATTCTAATTTTTTTCTTAATCTTTGGACAGTCATTTGATGAAAAAGATAACTTATGTCTGCAAGGGATTAACACCCGTTTTCATGAGTCCATGCTAAATATAGCTAGTATCTTGTCAATATATGTAGCTTAGGATAAATCTAACATTATCTGCTTCCTATTTCTAAGAGGTTTTATCCCAAGAATGTAACTGGATTCACCCAAGTCCTTCATACTGAATTGACTAAATAGCTAAACCTTAGTAGATGACAGTGTCACTACATTTTTTCCAATGGGTAGAATTTCATCCACATACAGTACAAGAAAAATGACGTTTATGCCAACTAGTTTCCTATACATACATGGTTTATTATCATTTTAAATAAAACTGTACGACTTTATAGTCTCATCAAAATAAATGTTCCATGCTCTGGATGTTTGCTTAAGTTCATAAATGGATTTCTTAAACTTACCAATCATATGTTCTTGGCCTTTAGCAATAAAACCTTCTGGTTGGGACATATCGATGTCTTCACTAAGATGGCTACCATCTTAACATCCATTTTCCATATCTTGTAGTCCTAATGACATGTGATGGCAAGGAGGATACGGATGAACTTAAGCATGACTACCGAGGAAAGGGTTTCCTCATCGATCCCTTTTTTCTATGTATACAATTTCGTCACAAGCCTTACTTTGAAGGTTTTCACCTTCCCATCCACTCTCCTCTTCCTTTTGTACACCCACTTGCACCCTATGGGTTTTGTCCCTTCAGGTGAAGTTATAAAATCCCAAACTTGATTGAAGTACATAGACTCAATCTTGGCTTTCATTGCTTCATGTTATAGGTCTGCATCGGCATCTGCAATAGCCTCCTCGTATCTAGTAGGATTTTGTTCCTGATGTTTGGAGACTAGGTCAAAAGCTTCTCCAGTCCATCTTTCTGGAACTTTAGATATCCTCCCACTACGACGAGGCTCTGTTCGTACAAGTTCCTAAGGCTGTGCCTCTTCTTGTTCTATAATCGAATTAGAAGAAGTTGATTCTGAAGATAACTTCTCTTTGAATTCCAACCTTGTTGAACCTTTAGTGGATGTTCTTTATTTGTCCTCCAAGTATCTAGTATTAGTACTCATGAGTACTTTTTGCTCCTTGGGATGATAAAAGTAACCACACTTTGTACCTTTTGAATACCGAGCAAAATAGCATAATTTTGATATTGGTTCTAACTTGTCTCCCTTAATCAGTACATAAACTAGACAACCCTATATCTTGAGATGATTTAGATTTAACTTACGTCCAGTCCACATCTTATAGGGCATCCTAGGTACTGACTTGGAAGGCACCAAATTCAGCATATATACTATTTTTCTAGTGTATATTGCCAAAAAGATACCGGAAGAGTATCAAGAGACATCATGCTTTGGACCATTTCCATCAATGTCCTATTCCTTCTCTTAGCTACTCTATTTTACTTAGGTGTTCTCGGCTCAGAGATCTAGGATACTATCCCATGATGTACCATGTAGTCCATAAATTCACCAAGGAGGTATTCTTCACCACGATCTAATCATAAGGTCTTGATTAGTTTACCTATCCGACATTCCACTTTAGCTTTAAACTCTTTGAACTTGTCAAAAAAAGTCAGACTTGCATCTAATCAGATAAATATAACCATACCTTATACAATCATCTATGAAAGTGATGACATACTCAAACCCCTTATAGCGGGTGTAGGCAAAGGACCATACACATTAGTGTGAATAAGACTCAATGTTTTTTTAGCTCTATTCGTATTTTAGGTAAAAGACATTTTGGTCATTTTTCCCATAAGACAAGATTCACACTGAGGCTAACTTTACAATCTCAATGAGCCTAAAGGCCCATGATAGATTATCCTCTAAATTCTAATTGAGTTAATGTGATCCAACCTTAGATGCCAAAGTATAAGTCATTGACATTGGTCTTATTTAAAAGTTTAGATTGAGCTTTATTCAATTGATTGTTAATAGGATTAACAAAGAATAGATTTCCATACATGTGGCTAGTATATATTGCTTCTCTATTTCTATTGATAGTTATACTAGAATGGAAAGAAACAGAATCCTTGATTTATTAGTTTTGCAACTGAAATCAAATTCTGTCTAAAACCAATAGAAAAGAAACCATCCTTTAAAACTATTATTCTATTACAATCAAAAGTAAGTTCCAATTCTCCCACAGCAAGGGCCCAAACTTGTGCTCCATTTCCCATTCGTAGTCTATGTTCGCCCTTTTGGTGTCTTCTAATCTTTCTAAACCTCTACAAGAAGTTACAGACATGATTAGTGGCTCCTCCACTGGATTTCCCTTCTTCTTTTTGAACCTTTTGGGCTTGGACCCAATTCTTAAAGAATAGGCCACCATAGCTCTAGCCTATGGCTTCATGACCCTCTCAGCCACCTGAAGCTCCTTTATCAAGTTGTTGAACTCATGTTTAACTTGTTCATATGGTAATTTAACTTGAGCAGAGTGAAGGAGCCCGACAAAGAATCAACAACCATGTCCACTTGGCTTTCAGGATCAATGACAGCCCCCAGACTTCCACTTCCTCGAAAGCAGTAATCATCTTGACCATATTCTCTTTGACTGATGCTCCCTCAGCTATCTTGGTGTTTATAATCGTTCAAAGAGCCTCCTGCCTTACGGGTCGGCTCTTGTCCACAAACATTGTGGCTAGTGATCTGCTCATATCATATGCAGTAGCCATGTACTCGTGTTTGGATTGAAGCACATTTGACATGGAGGCTAACATATAGCATCAGTCCATGTCATCAGCCTTCTTCCGTGTCTTTTTAGCATCACAC
Source organism: Voacanga thouarsii (assembly GCA_026120185.1). NCBI lineage: Eukaryota > Viridiplantae > Streptophyta > Magnoliopsida > Gentianales > Apocynaceae > Voacanga > Voacanga thouarsii. Next base: position 564,104 of record JANUWF010002029.1, on the reverse strand, counting down.
TCCTCAGCGGTGGAACCTTCCCTAATTCTGGGCAGGTCTCGTAAAGGACATACTTATACTCCTCGGTTGTGAATATTATGTCCAGGTTCTTTTTTCACTCCACATAGTTCGGACCCGTTAGCTTACTCTCGTGGAGAATAATGACCAAGGGACTGAAAGAACGTCCACCAACCATTTTTGAAATTTTAAAAAATAAAAAGAATTCTCAGTATTGTAAAGTAAAAATAATTTTTGTGCACTTTTTCCACAAACTTGATAATAGCTAACCCTGTTACTATTATCTTTAACATGATTAATTTGGCTTTTAGGAAAACTAACATAGCTTCTTGGGAAGATTAACAGTTTCCTAAGCTAAGCATGTTAACTACCACAAATTAATTTCCCTTATAGGTAATGATCTAGAAGATAACTCTATCGAGAGATGGCCATTTCTTCTCATTTCCTATGGACATACCTTACACTATAACCTCCAATATAGACTGGCCGATCATAGTACATGTCCCGAGTTAGTAATTACATCCTTCCATTAGTTCTAGATCCTTGTTGTATCTCCATCCTATACGGGTTCAATCCCAAGGTGACACGAGGAGACCTACGATCTCTAATGAGGATCGTGATGGAAGTCGTGGGACCATTGGAACCCTTCTCCCACTTAGTTTTTTTTTTTTAATTAGGGTTTTCTTGGAAAAATATCATTTGAAAATTCTCAATTAAGTTCTCCTTTAACTTAAAATAAAATATCTAAATCTATAAAAATTTCTATATCAAGGTTTATACCATTTGAGAGATTTTTCCTCATGGTTTAATTTTATTTAAGTTAAAAAATTAATAATTTCAAAATTTTTCCATTTAAAATTCCTCGAGATTTTGATCTCAATGTTTTATTTGAAAAAAATAATTTTTTCTTTGCTAAAATGAATTAAAATGGCTTTCTAATTTAACTTACAAAAATTTCTAAATCTAAAATATTTTCTTTGTCATGGATAAAAGAACTTTAAGAAAATAACCAAGGATTAATTTTTGTTGAAGTTAAAATAACCATTTAATTAAAGAAAATTATTTTTTCTTTTCAAATAAAATTTCCCAAAGACTTTGGTCTTGGAGAAAACTTGCACATAAGACTTACAATAAATTGCACGCTAGAAAAGTGTAAATGTTTTCATGCTTTTCTATTTTTAATCCTAAGTACCCAAATAATAGAATTAAAAAATATTAATTAAATTAATTAATGATCTTGTTTAATCCTAAAATCCTTTCTTATTATTTTTCATTCAAAATATTCAAAGAATATTATTGCAAAAATAATAACTTCGCTAGGTATGGGACAAAAAACCAAAAGAGGAAAAAACCCAAAATATTACAAGGGAAAAATATTTACTTATTTATTTATTTTTCTTGGCCTTTGTGCACCCTCAGTTCCTTCCTATCTGAGCCGCAGCTGACGTGGCTTGGCTCGGCTGCGATGGTTCCTGGTGGTGGCTTGGTCCTTCTTCTTTGATTTTCCTCACTGTTTCCTCTACGATTTTCTCCAGTTCTCTGCAACTTCGTTCACGATCGATCCAAGGCAGATCTTGTTACATTTTTTCAACAAAAAACATGGCATTCACCTATACCCTTTCAAATCGGGTTCACATGAAAGCTTAACAAATAATTAAGAAATTATTACAGAGCCTCCTATACCTCAACGATAAGGTGTATAAAAGATCTCCACGTACCAAAACAGTGAAGGAACTTATTAAATTCATCAGATTAGTCTTGCTAATTTTATTTTCTAGCATGCATTAATCATATGCCATTCAAAGTAATACGCTCTGATACCACTTGAAGCTTTGAAAACATACAGATACCATGCATGCAGTGAATAAAACCTGAAAAGGCACTAGACATGGCGCAGCAGAAAGTAAAAAACATATGCCTTTGCGTGTCCTTGGTCTATTTGGCTGAGAAGAAGAAGTGCTAACCATTGGAATGGCTACTTATCTCTATGATGATTCCGGCGAAAAACTAGCGATACTTCAACTTCTCCTTGGCATGAACGCAAAGCTTTTGCTTCTCAGAATATTCCACCGCCCAATTTAGTTGATGAAACAACTTAGACAAGGAATGGCCCTTCTTGATCCTTTGCCATTAATTAGCAAAATCAAGAAGATGACAAGGAAGAAGAGAAATGAGAGAGTGAGAGAGAGAGAGATAGAGAGCAGAGAGTAGAAGCTCTGTTGGTTTTTTTCCTTGTGTCGTGTATCTGTTGAAAAAAAAAAAAAAAAAAAAAAAACCCCAACACATCAAAACAAGAACTTCACCTATCCAGATAACTAAAAAAAATCTGGTGTTTAATATTTCAAAACATCCGAAGGCTATCAACAGAAAAGATTTGGCTCAGAATTAACTCTTTTGTTTCGTGAAAAAAAAAAAAAGAAAAACCCATTAGTCCAGGCTATTGGGGCCAAAATTATTTTATTATTTTCCTTGGACCCAATGGGCCCAAAAATAATAACTATTAATTTTTTATTTTCTAGGCCTATTAAAATAACACAATAAATAATAAATAAGCCGAAATGAACTAAAATAAATTTTAAGCCGTTTTTTTAAACTAGTTTAAGCCTAAGTTAATTTTCCTAATTATTCAATCTGGGCTTAGCCCCTAAATAATTAATTAACCAATTAAACTAGATAATAAAATTAATTTCTCTCATTTTTTTATTTTATTTCAGTACAAAAATAAATTAGACTTCTTGAATAAAATAAACCCCATTTTTTAATTGAGACCATTTTCTCGACCTAAAATTAATTAGGACTTACGGCCTATCCCGAGGACCAAAAAGACACATCGCATTGGCTACTAAAATGACCAAACTACCCTTGATATATATATATAATTGTATTTTGCATTTTAAATATTTCCTAATATCACCATAAATAGATATTGACCCCAAGGACAATGCTCCGTTAGCTATGTCTTCGACCTACATGTGAAATGACTAAAATACTCCTCTATATACCGCAATGCATTTAGAGAGGAAAGAGTGTACTAACACCTCTCTAAAAGACATCTACCATCTTTAGCCTTCAAGTCCAATAATCCACGACTTCTTGGAATATTTTCGCTTTCCAAGGGAGCTACCCTAAACCCAATATCCAAGTCATGTTCTCCAGGGCCCTGAATAATTTGATCATTTACACAACCACAAGGGGCGATATACTGAAAACACTATCTTGTACAAATCTGTCTTGACTAACTTGTCATATATACCCAACTTATTAGTATATTGGTCCTTCTAAAGACCCTCAACTATAGTATATCAAAGCAAACGTTTCCAACTTTGTTAGACCACTAGCTTATACTCAAGCCATAGAGTAAAAATCCACGCTATAGCAATAGTAGTTTAGGTTTCTATCATATAGCACTTTTATAAACCACTACTATAGGTCCTATTCTACATATTCGAAATACGCTTGTGTTATGAAATGAAAAGACTACTCATTGGCTAATGGTAAGCCATTCCCTATTTAGAATTTATAACACAATAACCTTGCCATAATGAGATTTCCATTCTAATCATTCGGTTATGAATAGTAGTTTATGTGTCAAGTATCCCATGGTCCATACCATACTGTAAAAGACCTCCATTCACATGAACCATTTACTAACACACAATGGGTTTTTTCCAATAAAATCATGCACGAATATAAAGAAGATTTCACAAACAAATTCTGAGAAAAATACTTTTATTAATACAAGTAAAAAATTACATCAGAAACCTAGTCTAAAAGGACATACATTACAACAAGATGATGCATTCTAAGTTGTAGTTATCGTTTTTGGGATGTATATTAGTGAGTTATGTTTTAGCTGCTATATATTATGTTATGCATTTATTTACATGCATTATGGCTTTCTTTTTGTTATAAAGGACATTTGTCTAGGCAACTGGACGCTGTGACCCCCAATGCTTTTACACGCTTTCGTACTATGTTAGTTAGGGGTGTTATATTTGGTATCGGAGCCATATTTTATTTGTATTAATCTGAGAGAGACTGATAGAAGTACCTTCTTTTGTAGATATAACTAATGATAAAGGCAAAAGACTTGAAGATGAGCAAACCAGTAGCGAGTAGAAGAAGGAGGCAGGTAAGAGCTCTCATCGGAGACACATTAGGAAGACATGGGTAGGTCCTACACCCAATTAGTTCTATATAGAGACATGCACTGGCCTGAGTGACGAAATCGACTGCTAGTAACCCAAGAGAGCCTCTTATTTCCATTACCTAAAGATCAGTCACTCGAGAAAAGGTCGTTGGATATGAGTATCTCTAACGATAGTGACAGTAGCTCAGATATCTCTAGTGAGTTGCGTGAGAGAGATCTACAAGTGACGAGCATTTTCTTTAAAAGTTTGGTTGAGACCTTTACTGATGACACTCGATGAGTGGCTGAGGCAGTTTTGCTAGAGATGCCTCTAGATGATGACATACTCGCTTAGGCCAATGCTAAGAGAGAGCAGGAGCAAGAGGTGATTGAGATTGAGTCTGATACAGAGTTTAGGGAGGAGTAGGAGGAGATGATTGAGACTGAGTGTAATTGCCAATCTAAGGTAGAACTAGAGGCAGAGCCCGAGATTGAGATTGAGGCCAGAGAGGAGATGGAGTTGGAGAAAGAGGAGGAGGAAGAGGAGGAGGATGATGATGAGATAGAGGGGATAGAGAAGGAGTCGATTTACTTGGCCCTAGACATGATTCTCTAGAGTTCTACATTGTGTCAGCTAATTCAACCCCCTTTATCTCTAGGGGTAGCAGCGACGAGTGGCAGCTTGATCATATGCATCTGTAGCACGATACATAGCACATTCTATATATAGACACACACACACACACACACACACACACACATTGATGGGGGCTAAATGTACCTATATTTTGAGGATTATTTGTTGTAAAGTTATGTTCAAATAACTGTTGATTCCCACTAAATTGCTATTTTTTTGTGTAGAAGTGATTAAATGGAAGAAATATTGAAAAGACAGTGAAATGCCCAAAATCGAGCCAAACAGTGTTGAACTGACGCCAGCTTACATGGTTGAGCTGGTCAGGATTCAATTCTGGAAGAACAGAGCGGAAGACTTGCAAACCCATAGAAAACTCCTAGAAAAACACCAGGATTTTGGAGGATCAAGGAGACTCTTGGAGAAGAAAATGAGGTTGATCAAGAAGGTGTCAAGGAAGAAGAAGAATGCTTACTTGTCTATGAATGGTTTCTTATTCTCTTCTTTATAATTTATTGCCAATTTAAGTTTTAATTATTTTAATTGTATTTGGTTGATATTTTTAGATTCATAATTTTGTATTGATTTTAGTTCATTGGTCAAGTGATTGATATTCTTTGTATTTTGATTACTTACTTTCATTTGATCAATTAGTTGATTGTTTCTTCCTTCTAATTAACTTGGGAAAGGATATTAGGAGTAGGTTTCAATTAATTGTTTTAATATATGTTATTTCTTAATGGAATTGGGAAAATTAGTTAAGAATTGAACTTAAGTAATCAAAGGTTAGTGGATTTCGCTTAGAGAATGCGGTCATTGGCTAATTTCATGCTTTGACATTGGCTAGAGTATAGGAATACTAATTGAGGAATGAGTTTCATGCATCTTTTGGTTACTTTGGTTTGCTTGGAAAATCTGCTAAATTTACTAGGAGATAGTGATTCCATGGATTAGGAAAAAAGTGGAGTCTATATTTTATTCTTTCATGGTGCTAAGATGATATTTAATTGCGATAATTTCTAATTAATCGTTGTTATGTCTTCAAGGATTTCTATCTATTTATATGTCTTTTCTCCTTATTCTCACTCCTTAAACATTCTTGAAAATTTTCTTGTGTGAGTTTGATCTATTCTCTAGTATATTATGTAACACCCCATATTTCCATAACCTAGTAGGCTATAACTTTGCGAGATGTTGCCCCGTCTGATTACTTAGACAGGAGGTCTTTATAACAAACCTCACTTAATAGGCAGCGAAAATTTTTCCAAAATAGAAAAAGTATAAAAATTTAGCTTTTGATACATATACTAATGGGTATAACATGCCCAAGATGTAACATGAGCCTCTAGGAATCCACCGTGCTATCGCGGCGCCTCTGATTCTAAATTTTTGAAATGAGATAGCACACATGTAAGTGTAAAACTCAGTGAGTCCTGTGTGTGCTAGCGTTTTCAACAGAAAAGATCTCATAAAAAATAATTTCAACATAAGCTAGTTTAGAAATTCTCATGTGAAAACATTCTCAAATCAAGTATTCAAGGATTTCGAATGAAAACATGTTGATTCAAGTATTCAACAATTCTATTATAAAATATTCTGATTCAAGTATTCATGTATTGGAGTATTTAAGTATTCAGGTATAGTCAGTGCTTATGCCAAGTAGTTAAGTCAGTGCATACGCTAAGTATTCAAGTTAGTGCATACTTCAAGGGTCAAATTAGAGAATACGCCAAGTATTTAGGTTAGTGCATATGCTAAGTGTTCAAGTTAATGTATACACCAAGTATTCAAGTTAGTGCATACGCCAAGTATACAAGTTAGTGCTTACGCTAAGTATACAAGTTAATGCTTACACTAAGTATTCAAGTTAGTGCTTATGCCATGTATTCAAGTTAGTGCTTCTGCCAAGTATTCAAGTTAGTGCATATACTAAGAATTCAAGTTAGTCGTGTATTGGATTCAAGGATTGACAAGTTTAGGAAATCAAGAATTCAAGATTCATATTGTTCATTATGCTTCCAAATCCATATTGAAAGCTCGCACTTGAGCACATCAGGAAACTATTTTCCATATCAGCAAAACATTTTACCAAAACCGGAATTTGGAAATTGAAAATATCACACGAGATGTTTCATATTCAAGATATTCAAGAAATCAAGTGCTGGATAATGCTTTCAAATTCAAGTGTAACATTCATCTCATAATATATCTGGAAACCATTAACTATATCAAGAAAACACATGATCGTTTCATTAAAACACTTGGCTAAAATAGAAGTTAAAAGCAGTGGGACTCACCTCGTGTCCTAGCTCAATGTGAAGACGCATATAGTGCTCTTTGTCCTTTACGAATCATTCAAGATAAATGACCTATATTGAGATTCATTCTGAACCTCACTTAACATTCTAAGGTACGACTAACACAAAACTATTATGTAGATTGAAAATATTCTATTTTCTTCTTTCTCACTTCTTCCAGCCAAAATGAGATAAATACTTTGAATGATTAAAGGCTTATTAATTCATTTCGCATCTCTCTATTCAAACAAATATCCAAGGTTTCCATATGTTTTTGTGATCTCTCTTTCATCCATTAACACCAATAGAAAAATACATGAGTTTATTTCTTGCTAAACAAGATTCTTCATTTCTTCATTCTTGTCACAGTTGTTTGTTTATATCATAAATTTTAATTCATAAGTCCAATTGATGTCAAACCTGTACCAAAATTTCCTAAAGACATTCCTTTATGATTTGAAATTCATGAACCACTGATATTCCTTGTTCTTTCACTCAGTTTTGGGTCCAACCTCTCAGTTTCTCAATCTCGTTACTGTTTTGGTAGCTTGTGATAATTTTATCATAACGTCTTCCTCACAGCTCCAAATCAAGTTAAATTGGCACCAAAATGATCGTAAGACATTTAGTACAAGTTTTAGGTCATGGGGAGCCAAAGCAACCAGCTATACTGTTCATTTCATTACTTCTTCAGAGCTGCACGAAATTCTTCCAAAACATAATTTCTATTTTGTTCCTTTCCTTCACTTAATCCATTCACTTTTCTTTCCTATCCCATACATTTTTCGTTTAATCATTACAATCCTTTGTTTATCATCTAAACATCAGATAATCCTTACTCTAAGTCACCAAGCTTGTGTAACTTAAAAACACGATTTTCGTTTACATGGCCCAAACGACAATGCCATAAGTAAGAGGTGTTAGAGTTATCCATTTTAGGTTTCTTATTATTTATACTGAGAATTGGATTATCCAAGTCTAGAACATATAAACCATTAACCAGAGTTGCTGAACCATAATGAATATCATTCAATGAAAAAGAACAACATTTATTCTTAAATATCAAATGAAATCTATATAAGTCTAAACACGTAACTGAGATAATATTTTTTATTAAAACTGGTACTAAATAACAATTTCACAGTTCTAGAATTAATCCCAAAGCCAGGTTTAGCTCGTATGTCCCCACAGCAAGTGCAGCAATCTTTGCCCCATTTGCAGTACGTAAGTCCACGTCGCCTTTCTCTAGCCTTCTACTACTCTTTAGTCCCTACAAGTTATTGCACAAATGAGATCCACATCCGGTATCTAATATACATATCTCATTTCTAAAGGCAGTATTTATCTCAATCATAAACATACATGGAGAAGAAGTAGAAGTGCTTGTAAGCTTCTCCTTCTGCTTCTAGTCCTTAATGGTCTCCAAGTAGGCTGTGCAGTTGCGCCTCCAGTGGCCAATCTTCCCACAATGATGGTATGGACCTTTGGTAGCTGCGTCCTTCTTCTTCACATCACCTTTGGGCTTCATGAGAGCCTTCTTCTTCTTCTTTTGAAATTTCTTCTTAGAAGAGAAATATTCTACCATTAAAACTGCATTAGAATCCATCTTCATGGAGGGCTTCGCAGTTTTGAGAAGATTGATTAACTCAGGAATGGTAGACTTAATCTTGTTTATCTGATAGTATCCTAGCCTCAAGTCCAGTTTAGAGTAACAACTGGATCCTTGTAACTGTTCAAACAGCTCATCAATCAGTGGTAGGGGATATTTATTCTTGATAGTCAAGTTGTCCAAGCCCCGGTAGTCAATACACAATCTCAGAGTCTCGTCCTTCTTCTTCATAAATAGCACAGGTGCTCCCTAGGGTGACAAGCTAGGTCTAATGTAGCATTACCTCACTAGCTCTTCTAGCTGCTCTTTCTGTTCTTTCAGCTCTGTCGGTGCCATCCGGTATGGAGTCCGGGACACTAGTTCTGCTCCTGGAACTAGATCAACGGTGAACTCAACTTCTCGACTGGGAGGTAGAGAAGTAAGTTCCGCAGGAAACACGTCAGGAAAATCCTTACCACCTCAGTATCCTCCAGAGTGCACTGGTCCTTCGGCTTATTTATCACATAAGCCAAATATCCTTGACATCCTTGTTTCAACAATTTTCGGGTTTTAGCCCCAGCTATCAAAACTTCAATTCCTTTACTCTTTTACCATTGAACTCAAACACATCTCATCCTAGTCAAATAAACTGAACCGACTTATTCTTACAGTCTACTTTAGCCCATTGCTTCGCTAGCCAATCCATTCCCAATATCAAATCATAATCATCAATAGCCAAGACTATCAAATCTCCCTCTAAGCTTTCTCTCCCCACTTCAATTTTACAATTTCACACAAATTGATCTGCTTGCACCATCTTCCCCAAAGGCGTACTCACCAACAAAGTAAAAGGTAGTTCTACTCCATCCCAACCCAAATGATATGTGCCATTCTTATTCAAATAGGAATAGGTAGATCCAGGGTCTAGCAATGCATTAGCGGAACGACCTTGGATAGTAAACGTACCTTCCACCACTGCCGCATCAGCTCCAACCTCCTCCCGGTTGAGAGCGAAAACTTTTGCTTTCACCTAAGGCTTCTGCACTCCACTCCCGGATGCTCTCATGGCATTGGCTTGATTAGGCCTTGGGATCTGAGCCAGGTTTCCTTGTCTGACTCGGAGAAGTTTAGGGCAGGCGTTCCGCAGATGGTTCAGGTCACCGCAATGGTAGCATTTCTGCTCACCTCTTCTGGACTAACAATTTCTCTCCATGTGGCCCTTTTTTCCACATTGCTGGCATAATGGAGGATTTGGCGTAGAACCAACCGGTGCTGTCCAAGCTTGCTTTCCCCGGTTCTGCCACTGCTGATTGGCGGGGCGCTTACTGGGTTGCAGCTACTGAAAAGGTCTCGGCGGTTGTCTTGGCAGCAGAAAATGTCTTGGTGCCATTTTGTTGCGGTCTTCATTCTCAGTTCGGGTGGCTACGTCCATGGCCCCTGAGTAGGTCATTGGAGGAGAAGGTGCCAATGCCCTTCTTAACTCCTGCCTTAACCCCTTGACAAACTTTCTTGTCCTGTTCTGCTCAGTGTCCACCAGCCTCTTGCAGTACTTTGACAATTGGGTGAACTGTGCCGCGTACTGAGCTACCGTCATTCCTCCCTGCTTAAGATTCTGAAACTTATATTCCCGCTTCTCAACTATCCACTGAGGGATATATTCGGCTCTGAATGCTTCCACGAAATTGGCCCATGTCCAGTCTTGGTCAATTAGTTCCCAGTCATCCTGAACCCGTTGCCACCATGCCTGAGCTGGGCCCCTCAATCGGAATGCAGCAAACTTCACCATTCACTTCTTAGTGTACTGAAGCGTAGTGAGAATGTCTTCCATCTGCTCTATCCATTGTTCAGCTTTCTGATCTTGCTCGGCTTCTCCCAAGAAAATGGGCGGTTGGAACTTCAGAAACCGCTCCAAAGCTTCGTCCTCTCCTTTTGGATTCCTCCATTCAGTTAAAGTTTGAAGAATCTCGGTCATCTTGTTGAATTCTTACCCCATTATCACTCCAACAGGTTCTTCTGACCCCAATTCCAAATCTAGCTCGTTCTCATCCCCCCGATTAGGTGACGGCATTTGTGTCATCTCAAACTCCGGTGTCACAGGCTCTGCTTCCAGAACTCTTCTGCTTGATGTGGCTACACGGCACTTAGGTGCCATTCTAAACCATGCCCAGATAATGAGTTTATGCATTTAAGTTTAAAACATTTCATTTGAGCATGCATTTACATTCAGGTTTAAGTAGAAGAAAATAAGATGTAAGTTTTTGTATAAAGAATTGCATAAAAAAATTTCAAATCTTAGAGTACTCCAAGTACTCTTATTTGCATAAATTTGGAATTAAAGTAGTAAATAGGAATAAAATCCTTAACACAGGAGTTTATAGAAAGCAGTAAATAAAATATCCTAATCATAGCAGCTCTTAGCCTCTCTAGTCCTCATCAGAGTCTTCAAAGTTGGCCTCATATACCCATCCCCCAGAATTCCTAGTGAAGTCTATCCCAGCCCCATTTGCAAACCCATCTATTGGCTCTTTCCCGGGTTGCCTAGGACTCTCCCCGGTCTCAACCTTGTTGGGTGGGGGTATAAAGGAGGGTCTAGGTGGAGAATCATAATCTATCTCCCCCGAATCATCACTATCAGCTGTCAAGTCAATTATGGGACTAGGAGGGAGGGGAACATATTCCATATCAATCTCTTCATCTTCACTGTTAGTAACCAAGTCTATCACAGGTATTGGGGGTGGCTCAATGATCTAGACCTCATCCTCATTGCTATCATTGAAGGGAATAATTGGCTACGATGCAGGCTGAGGCACTGATAGGTCTTCTGGGTAGATAGGGATGGAAGGATGCCATTGCTGCCCTTTCCTTGCTGTTCTAAGCATTCTAACCATCCTACAGCATAAACAAGATAGGTTAGATAAAATATTTGAACATAATAAAACAAAACATATACTATCAATATTTGCCTAAACCTAGGCTCTAATACCACTTGTAACACCCCACTACCTAGGTCCAACAGGGCCGAGGATGTCGCCCCCTCAATAGGACAAGGGATCTTTATAACTAAGTCACACAAAAGAAAATAAAATAAATACTTTAAAATTGAACTTATTACAACCCAAAAATTACATGAACAAATCCAAAATAAATTGATTACTACCATCTCTCAAAACAACACATAAGAAAAATAACATAAAGTCTTCGAATCATAGGCAACAAATCTAGCTATTCATCTCCACAGCAGGATCGACCTGAAACATGGCATAAAAGGTGATGAGATAAAAATCTCAGTAAGCCCGTGTGTGCTTTGAGTATTTCAGGGAGAATAGTTCATGTATGCAAGTTGGAAAATTTTCATAAGAGAAAGTGCTGACAAGCATTAAATAAATGTTGAAAATAAAGAGTGGTGTTTTGCTTTACAAACCATACATGTGCACAATAAATACAGCCACTCAAATGGGTAACCATGGGTTACCACACGTTAGGTCCTATGACCATAAAATGGTCAGAATGCCACACTTTGTGCAGACTGACAAAAGGTAAGTGTACGGCCTACCAAGTGAGATACTCCTCATTCTCTACACCCAAACTTACCAGTTGTCCACTCTGAAAACACACAGTCCACATGACTGAAACTTGCTAGCTTGGACTGGCATCCTATTTGGGAAGGACTCACCCCTCAGAGATGGCCACCTACTGAGAGACTTACCCTAACCTTTCAAAGACTAGTCCTAGTAGTCTACCCTTATTGAGTACTTAACGTTGATTGTCCCACTTGGGAGAAAACAGATAAAGCATTGATTTACTTAGAAATAGAAATGAAGGGTTTCTAAAATTCTTGTCAAAGTTGGATTTTAGAAAGAGTTTAGTATTTGTGCAAAACTACTTGTTTAAATTTTTAAATGATTTGCTTGACTGAAATAAAGAGGAAAACAGTCCTTAGTTGCCTTTACAAAATGAGTGCCCATACACATCACATTTGGCTTGCCATAGTAATCTTTTGTTTTCAAATAAGTTCATGCAAGAGCTTACCTGATCCTTTACTTGCTCGAATTCAAAAATCTTCCAAGGCTGACCTAACCCCGCCTGGGGTAAACACAAGACATAAGGTTATACTCGAGCTATATTCGCTTACACAAATAATCCTAACTCAACTTATTACAATCATGACCCTAATGTCCTAAGCTTTAAGGCTAGATGATAAAGGATTTTATAAAATAAGTCTACCTTGATAAGTTAAAATAACTAGGGGTTGTAAAATAATTACTAATAAGTTATAGGTTCAAATAACAAATCTTGAGTGCTATTGCTAATAAATAAACTAGGGTTTAATTGTTAAATATTAGCAAACGGCAATTTAATAAAATAGTTTTATTATAAATAATTAATAAATTACAATTAATTTTTAATAGATAATAAATAATTAGTAATAAATGAATTATATTAAATTTTTGTTTAATAAATAACAAACAAATTTTAATATGAATAATATTTATGAATATAGGCCTACAAGATCATTAATATTTTATTTATTATTATTATTATTTATATAACAAGATCTTATTTACTATTATACATATACAAATTTTATTTTTAATGAAAAATATTATTTATTCTACTAGTAAAATATCAATATTTCATTTAATACCCCATTTCCAAAACTTCTTAGGAATTTTGAAATTTTTAGAGAAAAATATAGTAATAATTTTAATTAAGGTAATAAATGTTGTTAATTAAAATTACCTAGGATCAACAAGATCATAATCATAATTTTCGTATTGCTAACAAGATTCATGAACATATTCTCCAAAATTAATCAACAAACTATTATATTCATGAACATAGGCTTAAATCCATACCTATTATCACATGGCCAAATCTCTACGAAGCATAATCATACTCACGACTTCAATGAAAATAAGTACATAAAAATCCTATTCACCAAAGGTGTCATAACATCTAGCACGCTTAAACATTCATAATTTCTTAAGACATGATGAACATACATCGATTCTCAAGGAATTCCATATAGCTTAATCATGATCATCCATTCTCATGTTCCAATCTCAACCCCTTCATACATATGCATATACTTAATCCCCCATTCATATACTATTCTCCCTACCAACATCTAAGAGACATGAATTCAAAATTAAAAAGAAAGGTTAAGGAGAAATACTTGATTGATGATTACTTCAATGAAAATTTAAGAAGGTCCACGTGATTGCAAGTCTTGAATTGCCCATGAGAGAAGGAAAAACAGCTATGGATGTAACCACCATTTTAGCCGAGAGAGAGAGAGAGAGAGAGAGAGAGAGAGAGAGCGCATTATCATGATATGTTAAAGGTTGAAGGGAAGAAGTTGAACAAAAGAGTTGTTCTTGGTTACCTTGATGATGTCCTTGAGACTTCAAGGGGAAAAAATGGTTTTGATCCGAATGCCAATTTTTGTTTTCGAAATTTGACACTATAAATTCCAAAAATGAACTCTAGGGAGTATGTAGGAGTATTCTAGAGTTTTTGAGAGGGATTGGAGGTGATTAGAGTGGTCTTTGACTTGAAGAAAGGTAGTGTGTGTTCTTGGTGTTCCTGGTGAAATTGGAGAGAATTTTGAGGAAAAATGATGGACGAATTTCTAGAGACTGCTGGCCGAATGATTGAGGGAGTTCAGGGATTTCAGTTTTCAGTTTAGAAAGGAAGAGAAATTTTGGTTGTTTGAAATTCAAAAAGAGAAATTTGAGGAGTGTTTTGAGGTAGAAGATATGTTATTGGTGTTTTATTGATGGAGGTTTCTTGGAGCTACAATGGAGCCGGCTGGATTGCTGTGTTTTGTTGAAATGAATGAAGATTGATGGAGCTTTAAGGCTGGCCAAAATTTTGAGCTCACTGGTAGAGGAATTTCTGGTTATAAAGCCTAATCCAAGGGTATTTTCACGAAGCAAATGCTGGAAATTTTGAAATTCAAATGGAAGTTTGAATAGAGCGATTGTAGGAAAAATTTGAGGTGTGGTTATGGAGTCCAATTATGCAAGATAAGTGGAGGGGGTAATGGTGTTCAATTAATGGCTGAACAAGGGTAAATTTATGGAGGTTTGAGGGTGGTTTTTGGCCAAGACCTGAAGGGAACAAGGTTGAAAATTTTCTGGTTATGATTCGAATGTTTTGGTGCAATTTTCTGTGCAATTTTCTACAATGTTCCAGCCCAACTTGCAGGGGTTCTTGAGAGATGTTTGGGGGTCTTTTAAGGCTGGCTTCCAACCTTCTTTATGGAGGAAAAGCAAAGGAATTTTACTGGCTTGAAGGCAGAAGAAACAACTTCGATTTCAGGCTGCTATGAAGCGAAACCTGCCCAGATTTTTCTGGTTTGTGCAGTTTTGTACGGTCCGGTTTTTCCACAAGAATTTCAGTCTTCAAGCTAAATAAATTGGCCATTTTTCTAGTAACAATTGAGGAAGAAAGATGACTGAGATTTTTGAAGGTTAGGCTGCTCAAGAATCTGGAAAATTTCCAGATTTCTTTCATGGAGAATATGAACACTATGGAGTGCAGTTTGAAGGCTCAACCATGGAGATTAATTTCTCTTGGGAACCTTCCCTAACTCTTCTCCTATTTTCAGTCAAATCTCCAACCTCCAAGATTCATTTTTGAAATTCAAAGACCAAGAATCCTTGCTGAATTTTTTGGAATTAAAAACATGAATTTGGATAAATTTTGAACAAATTTAATTGGTGAAGAGATTAGAACAAGCTAGAGGTAATAAAAGGACAAGAATTCCTCTAGAATTCTTTTTAGGACATAATGATAGGATTAGGACAGTCTCTTCATGTTTCCCCTAGGACAACATTCCTATTTTTATGGAATGCAAGAAAACAAAAATTGAAAATTAATTAAAATAATCATGATAAAAACTTAAATGATAGAATTTGAACTCATGACATTAAAGATTAATTCCAAAGCTCTATCCACTTAACCATAACAACTCTTATTGTTATTTTCTCACCCAAATATTCTTCTTATTTAATCCTCAAGCTATCTTCCTATTTTGACCTCAAACAAAATTACCATTTTACCCTTCATACTCCATAAGCAAAACTATGTCTTTTAACCTATGAATCATATTTCAAAAACACATAAAATCATTGAAAAATATATATATTCATGCAAAATAATATGATATGCCTCTCGACCCCCCTTACTCTAGGGTTGGCTTTAGGTGGGGTTTCACACGTGCTGTTTTTGCAACTCGAGAGTCATGGATGCCAACATAATACATAATGTTGTATCACTATCCTCCTTGTGACTTTTGTTGACAGCATGCTCATTAGCATAAGCATCTTGAGCTGGTGGTGGCGGAATAGGAGCATCTAGAACGTAGAGCAGCTTTTTCGATTTGAGAACGATTTTCAAATTTCTATACCAGTCGAGATAGTTTGATTCGGTTAACTTATTGGTTTCCAGGATGCTACACAGGTTTAAGCTTGTTGACATGATGCAAGTGACCTAGATGTAAAGATAGAGAGCATTAGCTACTCGTATATGCACATGATATGTAAATAATTAAGACTTTAATTAAATGTATTTTTACTCCACATATTTTACTCAAACCAATAGCCCCCACTACTAATTCGAGAAAGCCCGTTGGAAGCTTTCCTAGTGGACCAATATCCAAATTCCTCAATAACCTTGGGTTTGCCCAACAAGCTACCCTTAAGTTCATTGGTAGGTATCTAATACCAATTACATCGTATGTAACTACCAGATCATTGGGTGATTAACAGCTTTTAACCATAAAGCCTTTTGGGCTACCCCAATCTTTCCTCTAAATTTCTTTATGCTTGAGTTTGCCCAACCGGGATAAAGAATTTAATTAAACCCGATCCATTAATCAGGAATTTAATTCCAAAGAAATATAACTCCATAGCTTGAACATACCCGATGTCAAGTAGGCTTGGGTTTGCCCAACAGCCTGTTCTCGAAAAAGGACTCTTGTTCTTACTATATTAACGGAAGGAATTATGTTTAATATTAATTGAGGGATTTGTTCCTTTTAATGATTTCATTGAATAACATGCATAAAAATCAAGAAATCACATAATTGATAATCATGGTAATATAGCGATTACATGGTATGGTTATGGACTTTACTTTAAATTAATTTATTTGAGCCATAAAAGAAATTAATATAGTTAACCCTATCTATTCATGCATGATTTAAGTAGAAGGTCTTACATTCTCGCCCTGTTTTGGTTGCCATCTCCAAAATTAAAATAATTCTACTCCTATCTAACCAATGTAAACTAATTACATAATTTTCTAAAGAGAGAAAACCTTGAGTTACATTCGAGGCGAATTAGATGAGAAGAGAATTACACAAGAATTCTAGAGAAGGCAGGACACGTAGGCCCTATTTAATAAAAAACCAAAACTGTAAAATGCATGAACAGATATAATTGGTTTTAGTCCATAACCATCCACCATGCCATTGATTATGCTTAGACAAAATCATCATATAATTTTTATTATTCCAAAATTATTATTTTGAAAAAATAAAACAAATTTTAAAATCAATATTTTAGAAAAATACATTAATTTTAAATTTTCAAAATCACTATTTTGAAAAATAAAATTGTTTATCTCAAAACTAATTTTGAGAAAATTCTTTTAGGTCCTGAAGTCTAAGAGGTAATGAAAGCAGATCCCAAAATCAGAAGATAAAGTAAAAATAATAGGACTACATTTAACAGTCGAAGTAAGTCAAGTCAAAATTTCTAAGATGAATTGCCATTTGTAACATAACTGTCGATGAGTTCTTTTTCTGTATCTAAAATTCTTATTTAAGGATCTTTCTGCGTGCTGGGCTGATGTAACCAAACCGAAATGCAATTCACTTGATTGAGTACAGAGTTGCTGCAAACGTTGATTAAAATTCGAGAAATGGTTTCGAGATATTAGCAAATAATGCCGACAAAACCAGCTACAGAAAGCCGACTAAAGCGTAAGCTACAATCCCGGAAAGTGTGAGTTTGGCATTCTGAAAACCAAATTTCAGACCTTCTGTAATTACGTATAGAGCTGTTAGTGATGGCACCTATTGGCTCAGAGCCTTGACCAGTTGTTGGTTCGCTCGATGAGCGATCAGATATTTGGATGGGCGGAGAAAGTCTTATAACCGAAAACTATTTGAAGAGTGCGCTTCCCTCAAAAATCTTAATGTGTGAGTGACTTTTACAATCCGTGTTGGCCTTACACAGATATTACGTGGCTGAAATGAGTTCTGATCAGTGAAGGCTTTTTTCGGTTACGCCAGGAACAAAATAAAGGATTCGGCAGCAGATCTGGCGGAGGAAAGCGCAATTCATATGCAAAACAATCAATAAATTAAACTACCATGGCGTCAATATCTTGGTCACTGGCGGTGGGTATCATCATACATCTCATCAATACTGTTTATGTGCGACATCGGCGAGATGCTAATCCACGGATCGCGGTATCATGTGAAATGATTCACTCCTGAAAGTATTCTGCATAACTGGCGCGATTGCGAAGGTAAAGCTGTGCGATACCAAATCGAACTGCCGATCCGGGCGTCAACGTGATCAGACTTCTATGGGGTTGAGGCGATCAACTGTATAATCCAGTGTGAATATGGTTGGCAAAACGTGAGAGTCTTTACAAAGGAATACTCAAGCACCAAAATTTCCTGTGCTAGCAGAAAAAGATGGTGGCTAGGGCTCTTCTCATTTTCAGCAAAACAAGAAAGAGAGAGAGGAGAGAAGAGAAGAGAGTTTTAGTGGCTGCTACTTTTTCGTGTGAATCGCCCTCCTAGGGTTTCGGTTATATCATCATATAAATCGAAAAAGTCACTGAAAAAACTGAAATCCTAAAATAATTAGAATTTCCTAATTTTAATTAGAAACATCAAGTTCTCACAATTACAATTTGAACCACAAATTATAACTAATTACAATTTGTCCATAACAACTTCTTTTTCTCGCAATTAACCCTACTATGTTATCAAATAACATCTTGAGTATATAATCCTCTATTGTGTGTGACATATTAGGTTTTCCAGTCAATTTGTAGCGAACTTGAATTAATCCAAACCTCTTTGAGATTAATAATCCATAATTAATTAGAATTAATTATGTTGATTCTAATCAGGATTGGTTTATTAACACATCAATTAATAAACCCGTATTCCCAGATCATGAGCAGTATCTAGCAACACATCATAACCACCCAAGAGTCCAGGAAGTCAAGTGGCTTGACATAAACCCTTCAATAACAAACTACAGTGCAATTAACTCCTTTCACCATACAATATCTTATTCGGT
Source organism: Voacanga thouarsii (assembly GCA_026120185.1). NCBI lineage: Eukaryota > Viridiplantae > Streptophyta > Magnoliopsida > Gentianales > Apocynaceae > Voacanga > Voacanga thouarsii. Next base: position 545,128 of record JANUWF010002029.1, on the reverse strand, counting down.
TTGGAGTACAGAATTAGTGCCAACTCCTTCCAGAATTAATTCTGGCCCAAATACAATAGTACTTATACCAAGACCCACTACTCTAAATGTGTATTAATTGGAACTATTTCCAGTACACAATCGCCTTGGTCATGGACTTCTCAAGTAGTAAAAATCCTACAAGTGGCCGTGAGATATTCGCCCCTACTATTAGGAGTGGTGAATCCTTTATTGATCCTTTCAACTACTTTCATTTATCTCACAACGTACCCAATATCCATCCCATAGGCGGCCCTCGATCGAGCTCCAGAGATTGGAATCAAAGTACAATTTCTGCAAACAAAATACCTTGGAGATCTGAAGTCTAAGGATACTTGCATATTTGCTATACTGAGATTATATCATTGGCACTAAATAGTTATCCATGTGATTATCTCATAGCTAGGTCATCCAATGAACTTGTTCCATTAACAAACATCCATGTGTTAACTTTGAGTATCTCAATACTCATGGATAAAAGAACCACTGCCTAATCAAATCAAGAAGTCTAACACATGCTAGTCTTAATGCATTAATGATGTCTTGTCTCATTAGTACTATGACTAAGGAATATTTAATTCTAACACTATATAGTGTAGTAGGAATCTTATATCATGATCTCTATCATGATTTCCATAACACAGTGTTGTACTAGGGACTTTATCGAACAGTTATATTACTTAAAAGTAAACAAAAGAAACTGTAAGATAAATAATGCCTTTTATTAAAATAAAATGTGTTATATACAATGTATAAATGATTGCCTATAGGGTACAACACTAACAGTTGGAGCATTATTCTTCTTCTTAGGAACTTTCTTCTTAAAAACGGAAAATTCTACTATCATGAATACATCAGATTCCTTCTTCATAAAGGATTCTGCAGTATTGAGAAGGTTAACAAGCTTGGGTTTTGTCAACTCAATCTTCTTCATCTGGCAGTTAATCCCAAATTGTGAAAAATTACTTTACAAAGATTGCAGAATTAAGTCAATACTTAACACATTATCCATTGCAATCCCTAGAGACCCAAGATTCTTAATTAAGCCCAACATCTACAGCTAATTGGTGGCCACAGAAGTACCATTTTCCATTTTAGAACAGAACAGTTGTTTTGAGATCTTATATCTATCTGTTCTGACTTGGACATCAAATAGCTCTAGAAGCTGTAAAATTATCGAGTAAGCATCCATATGCTCATGATGTTTTGTAGTTAAAGGGTCATTTATGCCAACATCAAACAAGATACTGTATCATTGTCCTCTTTGTGCTTTCTGTGTACAACATGCTTATCACCATGAGCATCTTGATCTAGTGGTGGCGAAATAGGAGCACCTAGCAGATAGAGCAACTTTTCCTACTTGAAAACAATTCTCAAGTTTCTTTACCAGTCCACAAAATTGGTCTCGGTAAGTTTGTTAGTTTGCAAGATGCTATGCAAATTTAGGTTGGTTGACATGATGCAGATGATGTAAATGTAAAGATAGAGAATTAGCTAACTGTATATGCACATGTAATGCAAATAATTAGGTCTTTAATGAAGTGCATAATTATTCCACTATTTTAATCTAACTAATAGCCTCTGCTATTGATTCAGGAAAGCCTGTTAGAAACTTTCCTAGTGGACCAATTTCTAAATTTCTCAAGAATGGCCATAGGTTTGCCAAATAAGCCACACTTAAGTTCAATGGTATGTATCCAATAGCAAATACAACGAATGTAATTAGCAGATCATTGGGTGATTAACATCTTTCAATTTTAAAGCCTTTAAGTTAACAAAACCTTACCTCTAATTTTCTTTATGCTGGAGTTAGCCTAATTTGGATAAAGAAACTTGTTAAACCCAACCCATTAATTAGGATTTTTAAATCCATAGCTTCAACATGCCCGATGTCAAGTAGGCTTAGGTTAGCCTAACAACTTAGTCTTGAAAAATGACTCTTGTTATTACTATATTAATGGAAGATATTAGGTTTAATATTAATTTGAGGGGTTTGTTATTATTAGTGGTCACATACATTGCGTGCATAATATCACATATTCATACATCGTAGAAATAATAATGTGGTTTGGTTATGGACTTTATTATATTAATTTCCTTAAGCCACAAAGGAAATTAATTTAGTTAATCCAAAGTGTTCATGCAAGATCTAAGAAGAAAGCCTTACCATCCTCCATTTAGTCTTGATCACATTCTATTTGACTTGTAAAAATTTTTAATCCCATCTAACTTTTGTAATGTAATTACTTAAAATCTAAATAATGAAACATCGAGTTATATTCGAGGGAAGTTAGATGAAAAGAGAAATTACATGAGAAATAGAGAAGGCAGGATACACCGGCACTATTTAATTCAAAACCAAAGTGATAAAATGCATGAACAATTTAATTGGGTCCTTAGTCCATAACCAAACCACCATGCTAATTTTATGCACAAAATAAAATTAAACATAGTAAATAATTCCACAATCACTATTTTGGAAAATAGAATAAATTCTGAATTTAATATTTTTGAGAAAATATATTAATTGCTAAAATCATATTTTATGAATTAAATAATATATAATCTAAAATATATATTTTAGAAAATATATCAATTTCCAAAATCTAATTTTGGGAATTAATTTCGTTAGTCCCAAAAACAAAATTTTGGAAAACTTTGGGTGCGGACTGGAAAAACAATTTCTCGTGGGCCTTTTGCAAAACAAAAAGCTGAAGCAAAAAGAATTTTTTTAAAAAATAAATAAAAGCCAAAACCGTGGCTGGCATGGAGTAATCTGACCGAGGCTTGGTGTAAACTAGCCACAGCGAACAAAGGCTGCCTGTAGCTTTGGACACAGGATGGTCCCAATCACAACCGATTTAGCAGAATCCAGCCGCAGTTTGGACCAAAAAACTCTTTTTTTTAGCTTCCTCTAGAAATGATTTATGAGGTTTTCTTCCTCAGCATTCTATTGCGTTTGCAAAGAACAATTCTTTAAATTTATTTCGTCTTTGTTCTATTCTCCGAACTCACACGAACAGGCATTCTATTGATAGAAAACAAAACCAAAATAGACGGAAACAAGTATAAAATTGTAATAAATTTTGTATAGAAAATAAATTTTCCACTGTAACCGATTTACGGAAAATGCCAGTGCATTCAAAACCAATTCCAGAATGTAAGGAAGACAAAACGACAATATGTTTATTTTCACAAAATGTTTCATAGAGACCAAACCCACAAAATAATTTATTCAAAATCGAGATGCATTTATGAAACAATTTCAGAACACATGCAGAGTTTCTCTCAGAAACAAATTTCAGGGAAACCACGAACAGAATGTGAAACGGCTTTCACAACAAATAGAGACAACATATTGTGAAACAATTTCATCAGGCATAAACATCCATAAAATCACATATAAGGGGCTCTGATACTACTGTAGGATATATCGGAATCATAATTACGCAGTGGAAAAAAATCAAGAAAACATCCCAAAAGATCACTTATTTGTGAAGAACGGATCATAGCAAAGGAAGAAAAATACCTTCAGCTTCGTCTCTTTAGTTTAAAATTTTGTATTTGTTAAAGGCGCGATCCAACAGTGAACGAAAGTGTATTCTCCGTTCTTTGGTGACAACCACTGTAAACCAAAATAGGTTTACCTCCAACAGTATCCACACAAGGAAAAGAAACACACGAGAGCCGCCTTGATCTGATGGTAGTAGGATGTGCAAGGCAGCTAGGGTTTTTTGGAAGAAGAAGAAAAGCCAGAGAGCATTTTCTTATTTTTGTGCTTTTATTGTTCTACAAAAAAAAAAAAAAATGTAGCATGCATATATCCAAGAAACATCCTGTATGCCTTTTCAGAATCCTAAACGAAATAGGAATTCATAATTATGATTAGAATCCATAAGTTTTCATAATTATGCTTTGGCCCGTATATTAAAACTATTTATATTTTGACCACGGTAACTTATTCTTCTTGCAATTTATACTTGTGAAACCCCAGTCGAAACCAACCTTAGAGTAAGGGGGTTGGGATGCATATCATATTTTATTTCATGTTTAAATATATTTTTATATGGTTTTATGTGCATTGAATTTGTGTTTTATAGTCTAGAGGGCTTGATTGTGATTATTGAGTGGGAAGGGCAAAATGGTAATTTTTACCTAAGGTGGAAAAAGGGAGATAGTTTGAGGATTGAATAGGAAAATATTTTTAGAGAGGAAATAAGAACAAGAGTTATTGTGGTTTAGTGGTCAGAGCCTTAGAATTGATTCTTGAGGTCTTGGGTTCAAATTCCATTATTAGAGCTATAGCATGATTAAATTTTATTTTTGCTTGGGAGGTATCATTGTCGGCCTTAGTGGTGTTTGGAGTAGGGTAGAGATGTTGTCCTATGAGAGACATGAAAGGAGTCTTCAAATCCTACTCTTTTGCTCTAGACAAAATTTCTAAGGGGAATTCATTTCCTCTTGATCCTTAATTTTTCCTAATTCTCAATTCATTAGTTTGTTCATTGTGTTCAAGCTAATTTTATTCTAGAAAAATTCCAGCAATGTGTTGTGGCTTTGAAGGTTCAAAATGTCTTAGTAAAAGATATCATATGGACCGAAACAATGGATGAGGGGGAAAGATTTCAAGTGAATTAAATTCCTAAGTGAACTTTCTAAAAATTCACTCTAGCTAGGTTCATTTCCCTTTGTACATAGAACTGAAATTTTTTCAGCTTTGTGTGCCTTCAAGGTTTCGAAATTCTTGACCATTATTCCCTCCCAAACGCTGCCGGAAAATGGCCCTTTTGATCAGCTTAGAATCTGGATTTTTATGGCTATTTTCGGACTGCAAAAAGATGGTGCAAAACCAGAAAAAAATCCTGTACAAATCGCTACTTTGGAGGTCCAAAACCAAGCTGATTTCTTCCAGATTTTGTGCAGCACCTTGGCCATATTTTTCCTCCATGAAGAAGGCTGGAAACCAGCCTTGAATACCTCAGAAATTCCCCTTCAAACTCTCTGCAAGTTGGCTGGAAATGGCAGCCGAAAATCTGCCCAGAAAATTGCTGTTCAGCGAAAACTGTGCAGGAAAAATTTTCCAGCTTTGGTTCCTATTTCTCTTCTAGCCGAAACTCCATCCTTTTTCTGCAAAAACCACCCTTAAACCTCCATTAACAGAACTCCATTGTCCTCCCAAATTTCTGCACGAAAATCCAGCCATGGATGCCTAAAAGATTTCCAAAAATTTCTGCAATCATACCTTGATTTGGTTTCCAAAATTCCAGCCACCCTTGTTTAGCAACCTTCCATAATATATCACTCAATTGTCCAGACCTCTTCTTCACCATTATGCTCCATAATTTTGGCCACCATAAGCCCCCTTGAACCAGCTTTAATCCCACAGAAATTCTGCTCAAACAGTCGACCATGCCAAATTTCCAAAAGCTGTCCAACAATCAAGATATTCTTGGAATATTTAGTTTCCAAATTCACTTCCTAAAAATATTCTTCAAAGATTGTAACAACTAACCTTTCCTTTTCCCTTCTAAATCAGAGAATCAACCTCCTAAAGCCTACAGAAATTCGTCCACCCCTATCTCTCACAAAAATTCAGCAGCTGCATATTACCATCTCTCGATTTTCTTCAACCTTCAAGAACACACACTACACTAAGAACACCTACCACTTCCTTTCACCTAATACCTCTCCAAATCACTTCAAACTACCTCTAAAAATTCCAGATTTCATCTATTCATTGCTGTGAGTCCATCCGTACCATTTTTAACATCAAACTCCAAAATCCAACTTGCACTTTTGGATCAAAAACCAGAAATTTCTGTTAAGGTCAAGAACACCTTCAAGGTAAATTTATTCTAACAACTTCATCTTCTCCAATCTTGATCTCTAGTGAGAGCCTATGTGAATAAGCATGCTAATGGTCTCTCTCTCTCTCTCTCTCTCTCTCTCTCTCTCTCTCTCTCTCTCTCTCCCATGAACATGCTTTCACCATCTCTCTTGGACAAAGTTAGACATCTAGGAGTTGAGATCCATTCTAAACTCCTTCAAGGCATTCATCAACCAAGTAAGTGCCTTCAACCTTTCTTTTAAACTCTAGATTCATGTCTCTAGGATGATGATGATAGTAGGTGGATGGCGATAGGATTTAAGTATATATATATATATATATATATATTGTTGAGATTGAAGCATGAATGTATGTATGAATATGAAGGAGATGAGATTTATGCATGGATGGATTATCTTGGTCGGTTGTATGATGATTTGAGATTTAATGCATGTCTCCATGTCATATGTAGTATTTGTGATGAAGTATGCTAGAGATTATGTCACCTTTGGTGAATATGATTTATATTCATGTTGGATTATTGAAGCCATGATCTTATTTATGCTAGTAGGGGTTAGATCATGTTTTGATAAATTGAGATCTATGCTTGTATGCATGATTTGGATGATTTGATGAATTGAAGGGTTGTATATGTTCATGATTGTGGTTAGCTATAGGAATATGATCATGATCTAGTTGTCTCTAAGCTAAATTTTATTTCATTAATAAAATATTTAATAATATGATTTTTCTAGTAAAATTTTGAAAACCATGGGAAAATGTGGATTTGGTCTTTTATATAAAATAGTGATATTTTAGTCAAATAAATAATAGTTTTGCTAGAAAAAAAAATAAAATCAATTAAAGCCTTTTATGGAAATAATTATAATTAACAAAATATTTATTACTAAAATTTTAATTATTATCTTTTAATCAAAACCCATTAAGGATTTGCTTATTATTTTTCAACAAATTTTAGCTATCAATTATTTTCTAACAACTAAATTATTAATAAATCATTATTTTACCTAATACTACCTTGGACCCTTTTTCAAATAAACCATAATTTATTTTTAGCAAGATTTAAACCTTCAACTTTTTGTACCTATTTCTCAAACTCTAGTTATTTTAATATCATACTAGATTTATTTTATAAACCCTTTTATTTATTATTGAGCCTTAAAGCTTGGGACACTAGGGATATGACTGTAGTAAGTTGAGTTAGTTTTATTTGAGAAAGTGAGTCTTTGGCTTGAGTTTGATTGTGGTTTGTATTTACCCTATGCGGGTCAGGTCAGCTATTGAAGACCTTTGTTGTAAGCAAGGATCAGGTAAACTCCTACATAAAACCTGTTTGATGCAAAAATGATTCTTTTTATGGCAAGCCAAATGTAGAGTGCATGGTCACTCATTTCTGTAAAGGCAATTGATGATTATTTCCATTCTTATTTCAGACAAATAAATTATTTGCAAATCAAGGGGCGGTTTTACTCAAAACCTAAAACTCTTTCTAAAACCAGTTTTGCCCCAGACTTTGGCTTAATTACCATTTTCAAGTGGAACTGTGTTTTGTTCATTTTCTCCCCAAGTGGGATATGATACGTTGAGTACTCAACAGGGGTAGGCTAGTAGTACTAGTTTTGAAGAGCAAGAGTGAGTCTTCTGGCAAGAGGCCACCTCCAGAAGATAAGCTCAACTTAGAGAAACGTCAGTACTACTTAGTCAGGCCAGTCCAAGCTAGCAGTTTATTTTGTTTCAGTCAAGTGACTGTGTTTTTGCCGGAATGGACACCCGGCGGTTGTTTGGGTATAGAGAAGGAGGAGCATCTTGCCCAGTAGGCCGATCACCTACTTTTGTCAGTCTGCACAAAGTGTTAGGCGTTCTGACCGGCAGTATGCACAAAGTGTTAGGCATTCTGACCGATTATGGGGCCCAACGTGTGATAACCCATAATCCTTTCCTTCGAGTTGTTGATCTTATAAATTATGTATGGCTAGATAAGCCAAAACGCCACTCTTGTTTTTGAACATCATTCATTGTTTGCCAGTATTTCTTTTGTCAGTATTCACAAAGTGTTAGGCATTCTGACCGGTTATGGGGCCCAACGTGTGGTAACCCATGACCACCTTTATGAGTGGTTGATTTTATTGTGCACTGGTATGGTTTCAAAAAGAGGAAAACACCACTCTTGCTTTTAACTAATGTTTATTGCTTACCAATATTTCTCTTATAAAGATTTCACACTTTGCATCCACGAACTGTTTCCACTAAACACCCAAAGCACACACGGACTTACTGAGATTTCTGTCTGACCACCTTTTATCATGATTTCAGGTTGATCCTGTTGTGGGTGAGTAGCCACCTTGGAAGAGAATGTGTCTTTTGATTTTATGTATTGCTTTGGGGAGACGAGAGTGGATAATTTTATTTATGGATTTGTTTCCCTTTGGGAATTCGTGAATTTATTCTTGGGTTGTAATAAATCTTAAGTTGAAGTATTATTTTTATTATTTTTATTCCGCTATTTTATTTGTGTGACCTCGTTATAAAGACCCCTTGTCCTTTGGACGGGGCGACATCCCCGGCCCCGGCGGGCCTAGGTAGCGAGGTGTTACAATACTATTATGTTATCAGATAACACTTCATGTTCTTAATCCTTTATTGTGTGACCTATTAGGTTTCCTTGTCTATTAGTAGCGAAATATGAATTAATCTAAATATTTTTAGGATTAATAATGCTTAATAATTGGAGTTAACTTATTAATTCTAATTATGATTGATTTATTAATTCTCTAATTAATAAATCCATATTCAGCATATCATGAGTGGCACCTAACAATACATCATGACCACCCAAAAGTCCAAATAGCTAAGTGGCTTGATTTAAACATTTCAATAGAAAAAAAAAAATGGTGGAATAAAAAAATACCTTGTATTATTAAATAAATCTGCAATATTCAAAATATACGTGATTGCCTCTAGGGCACAACACTAACAAGTGCCCCTGAAATTTTCACTCCAACTATTAGGAGCAGTGAATCCTATATTGACCTTCTCAACTACTTTCATTTACTTACATTGCACCCAATATCCATCCCATAAGCGGTCATATAGGGACTTCAGAGATTGGAATCAAAGTATAATGCTTAGTAAACAAAGTACTTGGGAGATCTCAAGTGTAGGGATACTTGCACATTCGATATAATGAGATTTTATCACTAGTACTAAATAGTTATCCACGTGATTATCTCACAATTAGGTTATCCAATGAACTTGTTTAAATAACAATTATTCAGATGTTAATCCTGAGTATCCCAATACTCACATATATGAAAACCACCACTTGATATAATCAAGGGATACAACTTATGCTAGTCTCCGCGCATTAATGAATTAATGATGTTCTATCTCATTAATGCTATGACTAGGGATAGTTTAAGCATAAACATAATCCAGTGTACTAGAAATCTCACATCACGATCTCTATCATGATTTTCTTAACATAGTGTTGCACTTGGGACTTTATGTAACAGTTATATACATATGAAAGTATAAATAGAATATACTGACAGATAACGAATGCCTTTTATTATTGAGTAAATATGTAATATACAATATACAAGTGGTTACCTCTACAACATAACACTAACATACTCACACTTGTACTAGAGTCAATTATTCATGTACCGAATACCGAATGATTCAACAAATCTATCACGTTTCCTTTGCGGAAATGCTTTAGTCAGGCGGGTCCGCTATGTTCTCATCCATAGGAACTCTCTCTCTATCTTTACATCTTATCTATCTATGATCTTTTAGATCAGGTGATATTGTCTTAGTACGTGTTTGGATCGCTTGTGAGACCGTGGTTCCTTTGCTTGTGTAATTGCTCCATTGTTGTCACAATATAAAGATATTGGATCAACAATGCTATGGACCACTCCTTCTTCCGTCACAAACTTCTTGATCCAAATAGCTGTCTTGGATGCTTCAAAAGCGGCTATGTAATCAACTTCAGTTGTTTAATCGGTAATAGTATCTTGTTTAGAACTTTTTCAACATATTGCCCATCTACACTGTTAGTGTTGTGCCCTAGATGTAATCACTTATATATTATATATGACAAATTTTATTTTAATAAAAGACATTATTTATCTTACAATTTCTTTTATTTACTTTTAAGTAATATAACTGTTCGATAAAGTCTCTAATACAACACTGTGTTAAGAAAATCATAATAGAAATCATGATATGAGATTTCTACTACACTGGATGGTGTTAGTACTTAAATAGTCCCTAGTCATAATATTAATGAGATAGGACATCATTAATACGTTAAGACTAGCATATGTTAGACTTCCTGATTTGATCAGGCAGTAGTTCTCATAACCGTGAGTAATGAGATACTCAAAGTTAACACATGGATGCTTATTAATGGAACAAGTTCATTGGATGACCTAGCTTTGAGATAATCATATGAATAACTATTTACTACCAGTGATATAATCTCAATATAACAAACGTGCAAGTATCCTTAGACTTGAGATCTCCAAGGTACTTTGTTTGCTGAGCTTTGTACTTTGATTCCAATCTCCGGAGCTCAATCAAGGGCCGCCTATGGGATGGATATTGAGTACATTGTGAGGTAAACAAAAGTAGTTGAGAGGGTTAATAATCGATTCACCACTCCTAATAGTAGGGGTGAATATCTCACGACCACTTGTAGGAATTACTACTCAAGAAGTCCTTGGCCAAGGCAATTGTGTATTGGAAATAGTTCCGATTGATACACATCTAGAGAAGTGGGTTCCTAGTACAAGTACTATTGTATTCATGCCAGAATTATTTCTGGAGGGAGTTGCACTAATTTTGTACTCCAAACCGAATGAGATATTGCATGGTGAAATGAGTTAATTGCACTGAAGTTTGTTATTGAAGGGTTCATGTCAAGCCACTTGACTTCCTGGACTCTTGGATAGTCATGATATGTTGCTAAATACCGCTCGTAATCTGGGAATAGGGTTTATTAATTGATGAATTAATAAACCAATCCTGATTAGAATTAATAGGATTAATTCTAATTAATTATGGATTATTAATCTCAAAGTCGTTTAGATAATTTATGTTCGCTACCAATTGATTGGGAAACCTAATATGTCACACACAATAGAGGATTATATACTCAAAATGTTATTTGATAATATAGTGGGGTTGATTGAGAGAAAGAGAAGTTGTTGTGGACAAATTATAATTAGTTATAATTTGTGGTCTAAGTTGTAATTGTGAGAACTTAATGTTTCCAATTACAATTAGGGAATTCTAATAGGATTAGAACTCTCAGTTTTGGGGGGAATTTCGTGTAATATATAGTAGATACAAAACACGAAAACCCTAGCTGAAAACACACACGAAAAACCAAGAGCCACGATACAACAACTTCTTCTCTTCTCTTCTCTCTCACGATTTGATCTTGATCAAAGAACCCTAGCCACCATCTTTTTCTGCTAGCATAGGAAATTTTAGTGCTTGAGTGTACCCTCTGTGTGGATTACTGTTTGAGATAATCACACACTGTGATTATAGTAGTTAGATGTTCAACTCAGTGGAGGTTGATCACGAGGATTATTAGATCACGCCTCAACTTGAAGAAGATATTTTTTGTTCTTCGGACGATCACCCAAAGGTAAAAGCTGTTACCTTTACTCTCTTTATGTCTTATTTTCCACACATAAATGGGTCCTAGGAGGATATCTCGTTTTATTTTCCGCTGTGCTGTATACAATACGAGTCTGAGATATCCAACACACACAATATAAATACGTAGCCTAATTATGATTTAATATCATCCTCACAGATATGAGAACCAGTGCCTGATCAAATCAGGAGTACAACACATGCTACTCTAGATCTTAACGCATCAATGATGTCCTAACCCATTAAAACTATGATAGGGATAATTTAAGTATGAACACTGTCCAGTGTAGGAGAAAACTCACATTATGATCTCTATCCTGATTTTCTTAGCATAGTATTGCACTTGAGACTTTATCTAACAGTTATATTTAAACGAAAGTATAAATAAACAAACTAAAAGATAAAAAAATACCTTGAATTATTAAATAAATATTCAATATTCAAAATATATGTGATTGCCTCTAGGTCACAACACTAACAAGTGCCCATGAGATAATCATTCCTACTATTAGGAGCAGTGAATCCTTTATTGACCCTCTCAACCACTTTTGTTTACTTATATTGCACCCAATATCCATCTCATAAGCAGTCCTATAGGGACTCCAGAGATTCAAATTAAAGTACAATGCATAGTAAACAAAGTACTTGGGAGATCACAAGTCTAAGGATACTTACACATTCGATATAATGAAATTTTATCACTACCACTAAATAGTTATCCACGTGATCATCTCATAATTAGGTTATCTAATGAACTTGTTCAAACAACAAGCATTCACATATTAACCCTAAGTATCACAATATTCACAAATATGAGAACCACCAGTTGATCTAATCAAAGGATATAACTTATGCTAGTCTCTGCACATTATTGAATTAATGATGTTCTTTCTCATTAATGCTATAACTAGGGATAGTTTAAGCATAAACATAACCCAGTATACTAAGAATCTCACATCATGATCTCTATCATACTTTTCTTAACATAATATTGCACTTGGGACATTCTATAACAGTTACATACACATGAAAGTATAAATAAAATATACTGAAAGATAAAGAATGCCTTGTATTATTGAGTAAATATGCAATACATAATATACAAGTGGTTGCCTACTAGTAAACTTTTATAGATTGATGGACATGTACAATATTTCCTACTAGCAATATGTCATATACAAAAATAACTAGGGAAATAACTACACTCCCACTGACCTTCTTGTATACATAAGGTTTATCTATATTTTGAATGAAACCAAATTCTTTAATTATTTCATCAAAGTGGATGTTCCAACTCCTATAAGCTTGCTTGAGTCCATAAATGGACCTTTGCAGCTTGCACACTTTTGTACTACCATTGGATGTGAAACCCGCTAATTGTGTCATGTACACTTCCTCAGTCAGGTTTTGTTTTAGGAAAGCTATTTTTCACATCTATTTGCTAGACCTCATAATCATAATGGGGAGCTGGTGCTCGGAGTAACTTTATGGATTTTAGCATAGCAATTGGTCAGAAAGTTTCGTCATAATCGATACCATGTTGTTGATAATAACATTTAGTAACCAATCATGCCTTATAGGTAACTACATTACCATTCATGTCAGTTTTCTTTTTGAAAGCCTATTTGCACCCTATAGCTTTAATACCTTCAGGTGTATCACCCAAAGTCCATACTTGGTTGTGATACAAAGAATCCGTCTCTGACTTCATGGCTTCAAGCTATTTGTCAGATTCTGAACTATTCTAAATATCCTTGAATGTAGTAGGCCTATTTTCATCTATGAGTAATCTATTATTATGGTCACTTATGGAAAAACCATATCTCTCAAGTGCCATACGTATCCAACTCGACCTACGAAGTTCTTATGTAGGAAAAGGTTCATCTATTGTTTGAATAGATGTAGAACTAGATAGTTGATCTATGTTTGTTGGTACTTATTGAACTTCACCAAGTTCAATTTTACTTCTATTATCCTATTTGAGCATGTGCTCATCCTCTAAGAAGACGACATGCTTTGAAACAAACACCTTATTTTCAAAAGGGAGATAGAAGTAATATTCGAAAGATTTTTTTGGATATCTAACAAATGAACACTTTTCAAACTTACTTTCAAGTTTATCTAACTGTTACCTTTTAACAAAAGAAAGGCAACACCATATTCTTAAGTGAGACAACTTTGGTCTTTTACCAAAGAATAGCCCGGATAGGATAGTGTCATCCGTTTTCTACGGAACTCTTTTTAAAATATAAATAGTAGCCTCTAGTGCATACCCCCAAAACATTTTGGTAAGTCTGCAAGAGTCATCATAGTCTGTACGATATCTAGAAGGGTTCGATTCCTTTTCTTAGATACACCATTAAGTTGAGATGTATACGGTGGAGTCAATTGAGATAATATCACATTATTTCTTAGATAACTTTGAGACTTTTGGCTTAAATATTCACCTCCTCGATTAGATCTTAAAGTCTTAATACATTTGTCAAATTGTTTCTCTACTTCATTGTTGAAGTTTTTGTACTTGCCAAAGGCTTTAGATTAATATTTTATTAAATACAAATACACATATTGTGAGTAATTATCAACAAAGGTGATGAAGTATTGATAGTCTCCTCTTGCCTGTACTGACATTAGGCCACATAAATCAGTATGTATGAGTTCTAATTACTCTTTGGCCCTTTCCCATTTTCCAAAAAAAATGAGTTTTAGCTATTTTTCCACTTAAACAAGATTCATGTGTGCCATATGATTCGTAACCAAGTGACTTTAGTCACCAAGTTTAAGTAACTTAGAAACGTGATTCTTATTTATAAGGACTAAATGACAATGTCATAAGTAAGATGAGATTGAGTTATCTTTTCTTTGTTCCTTGTTGTTTATATTGAGAGCTAGATCATTCATATATAGAACAACAAACTATTTATCAAAGTCACAGTTCCATATTAGACACTATTTAATGAAAAAGAACAACTTTTATCCTCAAAAATTAAATGAAAACAATTCATGTCCAAACAAGCAATTAAGATAATGTTCTTAAGTAAAACAAGTACATAAAACATAAAAATACTACGTACTTCTAAAACTAATCCAGAAGGAAAGTATATATGATATGTCCACATAGCAAGTGCAGAAACATTTGCTCCATTTGCAGCAAGTAGGTCCACATCTGATAGGGGCTAAATTCAACAATAATTTTCTAGTTATTTGATGATATTTTGTGTTATATTTGGTGTAACAACTAGTTATATTCCTTCATATTTGATTTTTTTACCTTTGCACAGGTATTTTGGAGTTTCTATGCAGAATTGGCAAGAAAAAATGAAAAAACTGTTATCATCCAGTGCATGGCTGGTGGTTCTATAGGATAGCCAAAGGCTGGAATAGAGGAAAAAATTGATAAAAAAATTTGAAAAAATAGAGCACGTCCGGCTGAACAGAGCACGGGTGGTGTTGGCCGTAAGGACTGGGCTGGCATCAGCCCAACGCTATACAGAGGCGGCCAATTTTTTTGTTACCCATGGATTTGGGAATTTCCTAAGGGTTTTGGTATTTTATATAAGGATTGATTTTTAATGTATCTTTTGGATAAATTGGATGAGATAGAACATGTTCACTAATTTAACTAGAAAATAGTGATTCCATAGATTACAAACAAAATAGGTCTATTTTAATTCTTTCATGATACCAAAATAATAATTAATTGTGATACTTGCGAACTAATTCATTACCATGTCTTCAAGAATATTTTTCTAAATTGCATATTCTTTCATCCTTGAGTTGTATATATTATTCTTTATTTTCCTTTTCATTCTCTTATCATTTTATTGGGTCTGTTAAACAGTGAATGAATGGTAACTGGTAGTTGTTCCTTGAGGATCGACACTCATTAATTCACTATACTCTGCTTACACTGAGTATAATTGATCATATGTGTAATTTGGAGATTAACGTTTTAATTAAAACTTAGTTAGCGATGGATTTAAATTTGTATGATTTATATACACCCAAAATTTACGCATCAAGTTTTAGCGCTGTTGCCGGGGAACAATGTCATAGAAGTTTGGATTCCATTGAACTAACCATGTTCATATGTATGTATAAGTAAATATGTAAATATGTTCATTGTGTAAATAAGTGTCATACCTTGTTGTATTTATAAGTGTACTTTAATTGACTAACTTAGTTTATGTTGTACTTTGTATGCTATTTATGTTTAATTGACTAATTTTAAATTCTTTAATCTCATTATCTTATTTTTCTTGTAGTCTTAGACCTTAATGTATGACTAATGATTCCAAGGTGAACCAGTAGATTTTGATCTTGAGATTTAAAGTACTTTGACAAGGATTTAAAGGGCACTTAGCAAAAGGGATAAAGAAGCAAGTTCAACAGTAGAGATGGAAGTTAACCAAAAACAGTAATGGTAGTAATGGTGGAAATAATAGGAGGATCATGCATGACTTTCTTAACTCGATAATTTTAGCTACAGACTTGACCATCACTAGACCTAGGGTAGAGGTGAACAATTTTGAGATAAAATCCAATTTTATCCAAATGATCCAATATAGGGTACGATTTCATAGGTTACTGGATGAAGACCCTAATGCCAACCTTGCTAGTTTCCTAGAAATTTGTGATACCTTCAAGATAAATGGTGTTTCAGAGGATGCTATAAAGTTGAGGTTTTTTCCTTTTTCTTTGAGGGATAGAGGAAAACCGTCGTTAAAATCTCTACTAGTAGGATCCATCACTAAATGGAATGGGTTAGCTAAGAAAATTTTGACAATGTATTTTCCCCCAACAAGAACAACCAAACTTACGACAGATATTTTTGCCTGCCAATAGTTAGATTCTGAAAGCCTATACGAGTGTTGGGAAAAGTGGAAGGAGATGTTTGTAAAGTGTCATCATCATGGGTTTCAGCTAGGGATGTAGATGCAAATGTAAAGTTTTCATAGTGGACTAAACATTGCCCCAAAATAGTTAGTTGATGTATCTGTTGGAGGGATTATCAATTCTAAGACCCTAGAGAAAGTATGATTTGGTGGAAAACATTGCAACGAATAACTACTCATGGGGTAATCCGAGGAATAGGGCTCGTCTTCAAGGTGTGCATAAGGTTCATGCTATAGCTGCTTTGGAAGCTAAGGTTGAGGCACTTACGTAGAAAATGGAACTAATGGTGATGGCCCCTTCTCTAGGCTAGGTAGTGACTGTTAATTGTGATTTTTATGGAGAAGGGAATCCCTATTAGGGTGCCAAATCATGGGTTCATCCTAAGATTCCTTAGAACAAGCTACTTTAATGAGGAATTGGTGACAAGGTAATAACTCCTATAGTGCCACATACAATCCTGGGGAGGAACCATCCTAATTTTTCCTGGCCTAATCAGAACTAGTAATACGTAAATTTTGGGTCTAAAAAAATCATTGAATTTAAATCCATCCCTTAGTCAAGTTTTAATTAAAAAATTAATCTAAAATACACATACGAGTAAGTATACTCATCGCAAGCATAATATAGGAAATTAATGAGTATCGGTCCTCAAATAAATGAGTACAAAATAATCACTTTTCATTTATTGTTTAACCGACCCAATAAAGTGTAAAATAATAAAAAGAAAAATAAAGAAAAATATATACAATTCTAGGATGTAGAAATAAACAATTTAGACAAAGGCTTTTGAAAACTGGACAATGAATCACTTAGTTCATATCACAATCAATTATCATCTTGGTCTCATGAAGGATTTAATATAGATTCACTTTGTTTAGAATCCATGGAATCACACTGAATCACTAAATTAGTGAACATATTCTGTGTTAACTAATTTATCCAAAAGATGCATTAAAATCAATTCTCATCTAAACCTTTATATTCTAGGTGATTTAAAATATGAAATTAGTCTCTGAATCCATATTCTAGCAATCATCAACTAACTTTTGATTATCAAGTTCTTAACAATTAACCTCTTTTTCAAACAAATTTAAAGTTAACAAATGTGAAATTAATTAATTGAATTCATTATTATCCTCTTTTTCAAACAAGTTAACAACAAAAATCAATCAACCTACTCTGCAAGAAAAACAAGTAATCAAATCACAAGCAAAATAATGAATTGATCAAAAAGACTAAATTAACTAAACAAATCATGAATCCCAAAAACAATGTCAAATTACAATGGAAACATTAATTACATCATTATTCGAGCAAAAAAATAAAGGTAAAAGAAAGAACTCATAGACAAGCCATCCTTCTTTTTTTTGGAAACCTTCTTGAATAATGCTCATTGAATGGTGAATCTGTCCTTCTTTGAGTGATTGGAAGTTTAGTTCCTTGGATTCATTACTTTATCCTATGTTTTTCTTGTTCAAGTAATCTTTTTTTATGCCAAAATTCATTGCTTGAGAAGTCTTGGCCGAGTAGGATTCGAAAAATACCGAAATCCTTTGGAAAATACAAAATTCGTGCACAAAATCGTGTGTTCCAGAACGAACCTGGCGCTAAGTCCCTTTAACCCATCTGGCACCAGGTGCAATCTATTTTTCTCCTAATCATTGCAATGCTTTCTCTATTTTTCCAGATTGGACCTAGCACCTGATGCAGTTGCCAGACATGGCGCCAGATGCAAGCTAGAAATTTTTACTTTTTTCTTGAAATCCAATCAATTATACACAAATTCGTTAAAACTACTTTCTACAAGAAAAATGTCAACTATGAAGGAATATACCTAGTTACTACATCAAACGTATCTCAAATTAATCTCGAATAACTAGAAAAATAGTGATGATTTTATCTCCCATCAATTCCCCCACACTTGAACTTTTGCTTGTTCTCAAGCAAAAACACTTAAGGTAAGAAAATCATCAAGAAAACACAAGCTTTTTATTCTTCCAAAAATTTGAAACATAAAAAGATTATAACTTCCCTTCAAAATGTAGATTAAACTCTTGTCATTCATAACACCCTTTCAATACAATTAAAACTTTGAAACATTTGATAAGACATAATAAACCACTAAAAGTTAAATTAATCAAGTTTATATCTTAGTCAAAGAAAAGTATTCCACCTTTTAAGTAAAAAAAAAAAAAAAAGATAATCATGAATCATACAAATCGAGCTATCTACCAACTCAAGGATTATAAATCTAAAAATTGCACAACTTAATTCATGATATAAGGAAAAAGTCTTGAGTAATTGATAGCCTCAAGTGTATGGATTTCTCTTCATGAACCATATTAGCCCCCTTGTAATCATCACACAACAATCTTTTTTTTTTCTTTCTTTTTCTCTTGGGAATTAATAAGCTCAAGAAAGTGGATTTCTCGTCACTATCAGTGTTGGCCTCCATAATCAAGCAAAAAGTATTTTTCTCACCAACAACAATCAACTAATTGTTCTCAATTTTCAATTCACAATAAAAAATTTTACACAATGTTTCACAATATTTCCACTCAAAGATGTTTTAGGTCCTCACATTCTTATCACAACTCAAAGCTAAGAAAAGTTTAAACTCACAATACAAGAGTTAGCCAACTTCCCCACATTGAAACTAGACGAGTCAAATGATATTCAAACACTAATGCATAAATAAGATTAATTCAAATTCTCAAGTCTTGAAAATATATCCTATCCAATAAGCCAATTTCATAAAAATCCACCAAATGAATGACAAAACTCATATCAAAGTATGAAAGAGAATCACAACCTTGGTAAACAGTGAAACCACAAAAATTTTGAAAATTTGAAATTCACACAAAAATGATATGGAAAATATCTTCAATACTTAAAATCTCCCCCCATACATAAACGAGACATTGTCTTTAGTAGCAAAAAATACAACAATGAAAGCTAAGCCAAGAAGACCAAAATAAATAAAAAGGAAAAATAAAGCAAAAAAAATACTTTCATTGCAAATTAGGTCCAACACGTGTGAATCCACCACAAGGAGTAGTCATTAGAGAAGTCACAAGGGTACCTAACTTAAAAGGAACAAAAAACAGAAAAAATAAATCTATAAAAAGAAAAGGACAAAAAATCAAAATAAAGGAAAAGAAAAGAATAAAAAACTATGAAATGTCATTAAAATTTAAAGAAAAAGAAATATAAGAAAATTGATAGAAAATAGAATAAAATACAAGTGCAAGGAGTAGATCAAGAGTCCTCATCATCATCATCATCGACGACTCTACTTGTGGATGCACCAGTAGATTGCTGGATCTGTGAAACCCCAGTCAAAACCAGTGTTGGAGTAAGGGGGGTTGGGATGCATATCATACTTTATTGCATGTTTAAATATATTTTTATATGATTTTCTATGTTTTAGATTTGAGATTTATTGTCTTGAAGGCTTGGTTGTGGGTATTGCTTAAGAAAGGCAAAATGGTAATTTTGCTTGAGATGGAAAAAGGGAGATAGCTTGAGGACTGAATAGAAAATATTTTTTTTAGAGGGGAAATAAGAACAAGAGTTGTTGTGGTGTAGTGGTTAGAGCCTTAGAATTAGTTCTTGAGGTCTTGGGTTCAAATTCCATCATAGGAGCTTTAGCTTGGTTAAATTTTATTTTTGCTTGGGAAGTAATAATTTCGACTTTATGTACTTGGAGTAGGGTAGAGAAGTTTTCCTAAGAGAGACATGTTAGGAGTATCCTCATTCTACTCCTTTGCCCTACACGAATTTCCTAAGGGGAATTCATTTCCCCTTGTTCTTTGATTTTCCTTATTTTTCAACTCATTAGTTTGATCAAGTTGTTCTAGCCATTTCCTTTCCAAAAATTTCAGTAAAGTACTGTGGTTTTGTAGGATCAAAATATCTTAGTGAAAGACATCTTAAGGTCTGAAAATGTGGAAGAGTTGTGGGAGATTCCAAGAGAATAAATCCCTCTAGTGAACTTGCTAAAAATTCACTCTAACTAGGTTCATTTCCCTTCATGCATAGAACTGAAATTTTCCAGCTTTGTGTGCCTTCAAGGTGTCGAAATTCTTAACCATTATTCCCTCCCAAATGCTGCCAGAAAAAGGCCCTTTTGTTCAGCCTAGAATCTGGATTTTTCTGGCTATTTTTGGACTGCACAAAAGTGGTGCAAAACTAGAAAAATTCCTGTGCAAATCGCAGCTTTGGAGATCCAAAACTAAGCTGTTTTCTTCTAGATTTTGTTCAGCGCCTTAGCCATGTTTTTCCTCCATGAAGAAGGCTGGAAACCAGCTTTGAAAGCCCCTAAAATTCCCCTTCAAAATCTCTGCAAGCTGGCTGGAAAATGGCAGCCGAAAAACTGTCCAGGAATTCCAGCCTAGCGAAAATCCTGTGCAGTCTAACTATCCAGCTTTGTTTCCTAATTCTCTCCCAGTCGAAACCCCATCCTTGTTCTACATAAACTTCCCTTAAACCTTCACTAACTAAGCTCCATTATCTCTCTTAAGCTTCTGCACGAAATTCAGACATGGCTGCCCGAAAATCTCTTCAACAAATCCCTGCAATCATGCTTGATTGATTACCAAAATTCCAGCCACCTTGGTTTAGCAACCTTCCATAAAGTATCCCTCAAATAACAAGACTTTTTCTTCACCATTATGCTCCTTGTTTTCGGCCACCATAAGCCTCCTTAAACCAACTTTCAATCAACCGAAATACAGCTCAAAACAGTCGGACATTGCAGACTTCCAAAGCTCTCCAATAATCAAGATATTCTTGAATATCTAATTTCCAAATTTGCTTCCTAAAAATATTCTTCAAGGATTTTAACAACTAGACTTTCCTTTTCCCTTCCATGTAATACCCCGCCCAAAACCACCTTTAACTATGGGGAAAAGTCATGCATTGCATAGCATCTTGCATTTTATGTGGTAGCTAGAATAATTTTATTTGCATGGATGCATGTGAATTTTTCCGTTACTCTTGCATTTGAATTAATTGATGTGAAATAGTTATGTTGTTAAAGACTTGTTTAAGGGAGGTTTGGTCGAAGATTTTCAAGGATGAGTATTGGGGTGGTAAGAATTTCTTGTAGAAAAATTAGCATTGGAGTTGTTTTGGAATAGCGGGGAGGTTGGTGATGTCCTTTGGTGACCTGAGTTCGAATCCTACATTTTGTGAAGTAAGTTTCTCTTCTTGAAATTCTTTTCTTTAGACCGTTTCTTATCTTGGCCGAAAAAGAATCTAGCTATCCTAGAGAAATTTTAGTATTTTTACTCCAAGGAAATAAGTCTCTATATTTATTTCCTAAATTCAAGGATTTTGATGTGAATAAAGTTCACCTTTAATTTTCAGCTTGTGTTCCTTAGGATTTTCGAAAAAAACCCTAGCTAGTAATTAAAATATTAGCTTGATTTTAGTTAGATAGATGTTGCCATGGATAGGTGGAATCAATTAATCATTTTCCTAGTAGGAAATCTTGTTGATTTTAATCCTAGAATGTTAGCTAAAAATCTGGAAAAAAATTCCAGCAAGTGCCGCCACTTCTTGGAGGACTTGTAGCTTAATCCAAACTCTTCTAGGACTAGAGGAAATCCTATCCAAATCCTTGATAAAACCAGATTTTATTTCAATCCAAATTCAACTAGGATTTCTTCCTTTTCCTAGCTGAATTTCGGTAGCTTTGTATCTACATAAGCTGTCCGAAATTCCAGCCATCTTTAGCTACAATCCAACTCTGAAAATCCTAGCTCAAACCACCTAGAATACTCCTTAACAATTCAACTACCTTAGCTGCACAAAATCAGAATTTTATTCACACAAAAACACTGAAATTCGTCCAGCATATACACAGAAAATTCGGACAGCTTTGTGCAGGATTTTCGGCCAGCTTTATGTTCCTACTTCAACCGAAATTCTGCACACATCATTCACTGAAAAACCCCAGCTGAACAAGCTATTTTCAGCGCCCAAAACCATCAATTTTCCTCTGGAAATTTCGGTAGAATTATAGCAGCCAAACCAGTCCAAAACTTGCTACACTTGCACAGAATTTTCACAGCACATGCACAGGATTTTTCAGTCATCAACATCCACTCAAACTCTTCCTTGTTTGGCCCAAAATTTTGAACACATACATCCCTTCCTTTGAGCAGTGTTTCGGCCAGCATAGAGGAGCAAATTGCAGAATTTTTCCTTCCATAAAACTACCCTAAAATCGGTAGCAAGGAGATGCGCGCAAGCTGGAAATTTCGCCTTTGCTGTCCAAGAAACCTAAAGCCATTAGGAGTCTATCTAAACATCACCATCTAACGCTAAACCAATCTTCTCCAACTTTAAATCATAACCACCGTTTACCCTCTCCATTCTACACAAAAATTTCAGCAACATCTCTCTGCAAATTTTCGAAACCACAAGAGTTATTCCAAGCAAAAAACGAACACACCTTAAGGTGAGTACAAATCCTTTCAACCTCTTGATGCTGTTTTCTCTAATGATCCTTTTCTCTTTCTTCTACCCTTAAATCACGCCCTATAGAGGCTGATTTCCTCTTCTTCCTTGATTTTCGGACAAGTGAAGCAAAGGAGGTAGCTTCTCTCTTCTTCTCAAGCGAACTCGAGACGATCACCATAGGAGCATCGAGACCTCATTACCCGGTAGTTGCAAGGTAAGGGAATACCCTCCCTTGATGTCGAAAGTAAAGTGTAATGGTGTTTATTAGCGAGATAAACATGTGGTCGTAGTATTTGATCTTTCAGGATTGAATAGTTTACTTGGAATTAAATAGGATATTGCGAATTGTCATGAAAATAAATGGGATTAGAGCATGTGTGAATTAATTGAGACCTTGATCATGATATTATATGGTTTAGATCAGGAGGATAATTGAGGAAAGCCAGCTGTGAATTCATCGCATTTATCTGAGGCATATCAAGTAAGTCTTTGCATAAACTCTTTTATTAAATGTTGTGATGGTAAGTCCGTCTATAAACTGTTTTATTAAAGGTTGTGATGGCAAGTCTATGTTGTGAAGCTTTGTAAAGCTATTGTTAAACTGAGTTTGCTTGGGTTGTAAACGTGGATATTTATTCTTTAAACGGTTTTGTCAAACTAACGGTTTTTAGCAAGAAAACTATTCTTTTCCTTAAATTTTTAGAAATCTCTTTTAAAGAAAACCACGTTTTACAAAGCCAAGGTTTGAAAATATTTTGAATCAGGAATTGACGGATATGTTCGTTGAGTACTCAATAAGGGTAGACTAACAATACTAGTCTTGGAGGGCTAGCGTAAGTCTTCCGCGAGGAGGCCACCTCCGGAAAATGAACTCGCTTGAAAAGGCGACAGGTGTTGGTTGGTCGGGCCGATCCGAGCTAGCATTATACCCGAAAGGTATTATTTATTTTCCGGCATGGACACCCGGATGGTTTTGTTGGGTGTAGAGATGGAGGAGTATCTCACCCGGTAAGCTGTACACTCACCTTGATCAGAACGCCCAACGTGTGGTAATCTGGTCCGGACAAGGTGCACAAAGTGTGGTGCCTTGGCCAACTTGTTCTCATGGAGCCCAGCGTGTGGTGACATGACTTTTATCCGAGTGGAGGATTTATATTGTACAAAGTATGACAATGAGAAAAACCCACTCCTTGCGAAAAGAGATTGTTTATAACTTGCCAAATTATTTTTACAAATGTTTTACACTTTGCATACACGAACTATTTAAAAACACCATGTGCACACACAGGACTTACTGAGATTTATTCTCACACCGTTTTACACCATGTTTTCAGGAGATAGATTGTGCTGAGTCAGCGGGGCATGTAATAGTTGGAGCTTTTGCTATTTTCTATATCTGTTCTAGGAGACATTTATTGCTTATGCTTCTAAACAATATTTTGTTTTATTCCGTTTTGCTCCAAATTGAGCCTGATGTAATAAGAATATTTCTTTATTTATCTAAGTTGATCCTTTTGGAGATTGCCTTTATATTTTATACCTCGTTCTAAAGACCCCTTGTCCTACAGGACGGAGCGACATCCCTGCCCTTTTAGGGTACGTAGTCGTGGGGTGTTACATTCCAAACTAGAGAGCAATCTTCCTAAACCTTATAGAAAATTCGACAGCCCTAGTTCTCACAGAATTTCAGCAGCTGCAAAACAAAATCTCTCAAATCCCTTCAACCTTCAAGAACACACACAACACACCAAGAACACCTACTCCTTCCTTTCACCTAATACCCCTCCAAACCACTTCAAACCTTCTCTAAAATTTCCAGATTTAACCTAATCACTATCGTGAGTCCATCAACACCATTCTTAACATTAAACTCCACAAACCAACTTGCTAGTTTGGATCAAAAACCAGAAAATTCTGTGAAGGTTCAAGAACACCTTCAAGGTAGGTTTGTTCTAACAACTTCATCTTCTCCAATCTTGATCTCTAGTGAAAATATATATGAATAAACATGCTAATGGTCTCTCTCTCTCTCTCTCTCTCTCTCTCTCTCTCTCTCTCTCTCTCTCTCTCTCTCTCTCTCTCTCTCTCTCTCTCTTGTCCGGATTGCTTCTCCTCCCATGGCCATGCTTTCTCCATCTTCCTTGGACGAAGCTAGGCATCTAGGAGTTGAGATCCATTCTAAACTCCTTCAAGGTATTCCTCAACCAAGTAAGTCCCTTCAATCTTTCTTTTAAATTCTAGATTCATGTCTCTAGGATGATGTTGATAGTATGTGGATTGTGATAGGATTTGAGTATGTATTGTTGAGATTGAAGCATGAATATATGTATGATTGTGAAGGAGATGGGATTTATGCATGGAAGGTTTATCTTGGTTGATTGAATGATGATTTGGGGTTTGATGCATGTTTCCATGTCATAGGTAGTATTTGTGACGAAGTATGCTAGAGATTATGTCACCTTTGGTGAATAGGATTTATATTCATGTTGGATTATTTAGGCCATGATTATATTTATGCTAGTAGAGGTTAGATCATGTCTTGATAAATTTAGATCTATGCTTATTTGCATGATTTGGATGATTTGATGAATTGAAGGATTGTATATGTTCTTGATTGTGGTTAGCCATAGAAATTTGATCATGATCTAGTTGTCCCTAAGTTAATTTTTATTTCATGAATAAAATATTTAATAATATAATTTTACTAGTAATTTCGAAAAACCCTAGGAAGGGTAGATCTGTATTATTATATATAATAAGAATATTTTAGTCAAATAAATAATAGCTTTTGCTAGAAAAATAATATATATATATTACTTAAAATAATGAAATCAAATGGAAATAATTATAATTAGTAAAATATTTATTACTAAAAATTTAATTATTATCTTTTAATCAAAACCCATTAAGAATTTATTTATTATTATTCAAGAAAGACTCATTAAATCTATTTTCAACTAATTTTAGCAATCAATTATTTTCTAACAACTAAATTATTAATAAATCATTATTTTATTTAATACTACCTAGGACTCTTGATCAAATAAACTCTAAATTTTTCTAAGCAAGATTTAAACTCAACTTATTAGAATTTATTTCTCAAACCATTAATTATTTTAAATATCAAATTAGGCTCAACTTATAAACCTATTTATTTATTGTTTGGCCTTAGAGCTTGGGACACTAAGATCATGGTAGTAGTAAGTTGAGTTGATTTAAAATTGAGGAAGTGGATTGTGGCTCAAAATTGATTGTGATTTGTATTTGCCTATGCGGGGTTAGATCAGCTGTTGTAGACCTTTTATTGTGAGCAAGAATCAGGTAAGCTCCTGCATAAAATCTGATTGATGTGAAATGTTTATTATGGCAAGCCAAATGTAGAGTGTATAGACACTCATTTATGTAAAGGCAATTGAGGGTTGAATTCTTTCTTATTTCAAACAATTGAATTATTTAAAGATCAATGAGCATATTTAATCAAAGTCAAAACTCTTTCTAAAACTAATTTTGACAAAGACTTTGGAAACCCTTAAATTGCCATTTTCATGTGGAACAGTGTTTTGTTCATTTTATCCCAAGTGGGAAACGTCGTTGAGTACTCAATAAGGGTGGACTACTAGGGTTAGCCTTTGAGGGGTTAAGGTAAGTCTCTTAGTAGGTGACCACCTCTGAGGGGTGAGTCCTTCCCAGATAAGACTTCAGTCCAGTAGGTCGTGCCGGTCCGAGCTAGTAGCGTTCTTTTCAGTCAAGTGACTGTGTTTTGCCGGAATGGACACCCGGTTATTGTTTGGGTATAGAGAAAGAGGAGTATCTTGCCCAGTAGGCCGATCACCTACTTTTGTCAGTCTGCAAAAGTGTGGCATTCTGACCGGCAATATGCACAAAGGATAGCATGCTGACCATGCGGTTATGGGGCCCAACGTGTGGTAACCCATGACCATTTCTTTTGAGTGGTTGATTTTATTGATTATTTATGGTTGGAAAAGCCAAATCACCATTCTTGCTTTTGACTAATGTTTATTGCTTTCCAATGATCTCTTATAAAGAATTTTATACTTTGCATTCACGAACTGTTTTCTTCCGACACTTAAGCACACACGGACTTACTGAGATTTCTGTCTCACCACCATTTTTACCATGATTTCAGGTCGATCTTGCTGTGGGGATGAGTAGCTAGATATTGCCTGCTTTTAGAGAATTTTCTGATGATTTATTTTGTGTAATGTTTAGGGGAGATGAGAGCGGTTGAATTTTATTATGAATTTGTTTTGGGTATTCTTGGATTGATTTCTTGGATTTATTATTATATTTTTTTTTATGTAATAAATTTTAAATTCAAGTATCATTTTTATTCCGTTATTTTGTTTGTGTGACCTAGTTATAAAGACCCCTTGTCCTTTGGACGGGGCGACATCCCCGGCCCTGTCAGGCCTAGGTAGCGGGGTGTTACAGGATCAAAGTTATCAACCTTTGTTATTGGATATCCTGATAGCGATTGAGGTCAGTAATAGAATCTCGTAGCTGGAGGACGATGGTCATTTGTCTATCCAGTTGGACCTCCACTCATGCCTCAAAATCATCATGAGAATGAGAATTAGTAGCATGGGTACGAGATCGAGTAGGTTGCTCTTCCAACTCCTCCTCATCAGGGGGAAGCTCCGCCATCCCTGGATACTGAACCTCATAAGGCTTCTTCCAATGCTTCTCTCTTTTATCATTACAATAGTTACACTGAAACAAAGTTTGCTCAGTTACTAGGTCCCAGTCAGTGGTCGGCTTAATAATCTCTATCTCACTCCAAAGTCCAGTAGGATACACAGAATAACCAAGAGGAATTTGAGGGCTTTAGTTGATATGCCAGAGTAAACAACCCCTCTCATGGACTGAATAAGAGTAGAGGCTAGGGGAATAGGCTCACTTCTCATCATCTTATCAAGAATGTAAATATCAAGGACCCTAGACTCATTGAAACTACTAACCTTAGAATAAACATTGAAAGAGAAAACGTAGACTAGGGCACACAATTGGGCCTCAGGATCATTATTGGAGTAGTAGTGATATTGGCCTTGTAATACCCCGCACTTTATCCTCGATTGGCCACTATTTGTAATAGGATGAGAATTTATATCAATGGCTAGAATAAAAGATGATTGGTATAATGAGACGAATATTTTGGTATAATAATATTTTGTCAAGACCTGGATGTAATTATTGGATTTGTTCTACCCATACCCTAAATCTTTAAAATAGTACATTTGTTAATAAAATAAGAATTTGAGGGTTTTTCGAGAAGAGAAATTGATCAGTGCGATGAAACATTCATTTTGGTGTGAATTATGTTATTCGGGTTATTAGGGGCATTTTCGTCATTTTGACCGTGTCCATGACTTTGACCGTGATTTGAAAAAATTGAGAAGGAATTGAAGAATTTAGGTATTATCAATGGATTCAATGGAATTTTTGAAGTTAAGTAGTAAAGTAAAATATTTTCCATTTCGGACTCGATTTTGGTCATTTTTTAGAAAAATTGAAAAATGTAGTCAAATATTTTGGACGTGTGGCATTTTGTGATTGGTAGCCTTGGACATGTTTCAATTTATGAGAGGTTTCATGAAGAATTCATGCAAGATGCAAGGAATTAAAGAATTACAAAATAAATAAAGAATGATGTGTATTTTTATTATTGGAGCATATCATTTGTGGGCCCTTTAATAAAGGTCTTGTGCTATGTGATTAGCCAATACATGGACCATGAGAAAGTGGTTGAATGGCTGAAAATTGTCCAAGAATACCGGCAGCTATACAAGAGAAATGAAGAGGAAATTTTGAGGAAAAAAAATAAGTAGTTAGTGTGTAAGATTTTCATTGGAACACACCTATGAATAACCACCATACAATTAATAAAAGTAAAAGATGATTGGTAAAGATTTGATGATGAAAGGTGGTGAGAAGAGGATGTTATAAAGCCTAAATTTTGGCGTCCATAAAGAAACAAAAACAAGAGAAAAAGAAATTAAACAAGAGAGAGAAAATGTGAAAGTGTGTGTTCTTGGTGTTGTGTATGATTTCCTAAGAAGTTCTTGGAACAAATCACACCAAGGAACCTTATATACAAGGCAAAACCTCACCTCGCTAGAATTAAAGTTGTTGTTGGGTGAATGGTGAACATTTTGATATCAATTTCAATATGAAAAATTGATTTTCATGCCTTGATTTTAGATCAAAAGCTAGGGTTTATAAACTTTGTTGATGAACTCTCTATGTGTCTATGTGTGTCAGCTGCCTAGAAGCTTTATGGATATTTTTTTTGTGTAAGAAAGAACTGACTATTCGTGGTAGTTGGAAGGATTTCTTTTGGTTGAGGAGATGATGACTGAAGTAGAATGAAAATGGAAGTTACATAGATGGAAAAATGAATTATACTAGCTTTTGATTTGAAGAAGTGAGTTTGTGTTGAATAAGCATGACTCTTGTGAGATATTAGAATCTGGAAATTACAGAATCAATGATGATTTGAAGGAAAATTGAATGAATTAATGTTCTCAAGGTGTTAAATGGTAAAGGAAAATAAAGGATAGCATGAATAGTAGAATTGGGGCAAACCTAGTGGGACTGTTTTTGCCCTGTATTATGTCATAGGAAAAGAAATCTGAAAAAGGCCTACAGATAATTAAAGTTAAGAGTCTTGCAGTCATTTTGGTATATCATAGAGCCAAATCAGAGTTGTGGATTGAAAGTAATGTGCGAAACAAAATTGTGTGTCAAAGCAGTAAAATTTCAGGATTTTGCTTGGAAAGGGAATGAACATAAGGAAGAATAATTGTGTGATTTTGGATGAAATGAATGAGAAATATGGAATGAATCCCTTGTACATGAAGGGAGGAAGGATATGGAAAAGGGAAAACGAAAGAATTTAACAAACAATGAAAAAACGACGTGAACGAAAGTTGAACGTTTTCCTTAACCGACGGCTAACCGTCGGCCCCGTCCGCTAAATGTCGGCTGGACGTGGGCTACCCGTAGGGAACGTCGGTTAAACGTTGGCTGACTGTCTACTACTTTTCGACCAAGCACGATTTAACCTAAAAATGATATTTGGTGTAGGTTTATTAGTAAATGGCCAACGATATGTTGAAAACGGAGGAAAAAGGGGTCAAATGGCCATGATTGGAAGAGTTAATTAGGGCACGAGGTGAGCCCCTTTGATTTCTACAACCTCTTGAAAGCTAGTGTGCTTTAGTTTTCCATGAAAAGCTATGTTTTATACCATATTGAAAATCCCTGAATAGATTTAAGGTTATCTGAGCAAGATTTACTCTTATGCTACTTTGGGCTTGAATGAACTTCATAATTGGCTTAGAAACCTTATAGGATGATTAAAGTATGAATTCTATGAATTTAGTCCTTTTTGGATTAAACGCTTGGGATTTTCGAAAAATGGTAATTCTTGGAATCGAGTATTCACAAATTGACTGGATTGCCCTTATTGGAACATTTTATGGAAGTATGTTTGAAAACTTTAAATTTAATCCTCTTGTAGGATTAGAATTTTGAATTTCTTGAAATGAGTTCCTTTTGGAATCAGGTATTTGGAAAATGATACAAATTTCCTTATAGAATGTTTATGAAAACTTTTGGAATCGGGTATTTGGTAAATGACAAAAATATCCTTCTTGGAACTTCTGTGAACACAGGGTAAAATAACCTAAATACCCTTGGAAATGACTTTTGTATAGAGTACTAGAAAAATGACCCGAATACTCTTGCAAACTTGTTTCAATGTGCACAAAAACTCTTTACCCTATTTCAACATGGTTTTGGAAAACAATCTCTCAAGATGAGATTGACATTTGGAAAAACTCATTTTGATCCTGAAAATTGTTTTGTTGGCCTGATGTGCCTATTGAATGAATTGGTTGGCCCTACGAAGCCTATGGAATTTACTCTCAGTCTTGCAAGTTCGTGGGATCAATTTCTGGAAAATGATATTTTGCCCCAAAAATATTTGTTTTGAGAATCGTGCAGGAACAAATAACCCTCTGGCCTGATCAGCCAATAGGGCTTAGTATTGGTAATGTTGAGTATTCAGCAAGAACTTTGATATTAGTACTAACTCATGTTAGAGATAGACGACCGCAAGTAACCTAGCTTGTTCTAGGGATTTCTTATTCCAAATAGGGTGATAGAACATTGAGATGAATCATCATGGCTAGACGTTTAGCACCTGGCAATTGTCGTAACTGCAAACCCATATTATTTTTAAGTCATTAGCTAGATGTCGGGTGGGGACACTCGGTGCATTTGACTCATTGCCACCTCGATGGTGATTGACATCAAGATTGGGACCCCTGGCTTATAGTGGCAAGAGTGTTCTATGGTACACTTAGTATGTTGCGGTATATCTATTATTAATGTGGAGTAGTACGCTGTGGTGTACTTGGTATACTGTGATATACCTATTATTTACTCTCAGCAGTACGCTGTGGTGTACTCATTTTTGGCGACACACGGTTGACTACTGTAGGCTGCGGTTTAAGTGTTAGTGTTGTGCCCTAGAGACAATCACTTGTACCACGTATATTACATAATAATTAATCAAAGAGGTATTTTTTATCTTTTAGTTTGATTGTTATAGCTTAATATGCTTATAAACTGTTTGATAAAGTCTCTAGTACGATACAGTGTGAAGGAAATCATGATAGAGATGATGATGTGAGATTCCTACTACACTACGTAATATTTATGCTTGAATAATCCCTAGTCATAGAATTAAAGAGATGGGACATTATTAATACGCCAAGACTAGCACATCTTATATCTACTAATTGGATCAAGAAGTGGTTCTCATAACCCTGAGTATTGTGATACTTAGGATTAATATATGGATGCTTGTTATATGAACAAGTTCATTGGATGACCTAGCTTGAGATAATCACTTGGATAAGCTATTGAATATCAGTGATAGAATCCCATTATAGTAAATGTGCAAGTATCCTTAGACTTGAGATCTCCAAAGTACTTTGTTTTCTGAGTATTGTACTTTGATTCCAATCTCTGGAGCCAGATAGAAGGCTGCCTATGGTATGGATATTGGGTACAATGTAAGGTAAACGAATGTGGTTGAGATGGTCAATAAAGGATTCATCACTCCTAATAGTGGGAGAGTATATCTCAGGGCCACTTGTAGAAATCATTAGTCATGAAGTCCTTAGCTAAGGTGACTATGTGTTGGAAATAGTTTCAAATTTGATACACATATTGAGTAATGAATTTCTTAAACAAGTACTAAAATATTCGGATCATAATTAATAATATTTTCGATGGAGTTGGCACTAATTCTATACTCTAGACCAAATGAGATACAGTATGGTAAAAGAAGTTTATTGCACTGGTTATTTGCTATTGAAAGGTTCACGCCAAGGCACTTGACTTTTTGGACTTTTGGGTGATCAAGAATCATTGCTAGATGTCGTTTTTGATTTGCTAAATTTGAATTTATTAATTAGAGATAAATTAACCTTATATTTTATTTAGAGTTATTAATTCTAAATATGTTATAATTAATTCATATTATGCTACCAACATGACCAGGAAACCTAATGGGTCACACATAATAGTGGTTTGCATGCTTAATATATATTATTTCATAATATTGCAGGGTTCATTGAGAGAAGAAAATACATTTATAGCTGCATTATAAGTTTT
Organism: Voacanga thouarsii; assembly: GCA_026120185.1. NCBI lineage: Eukaryota > Viridiplantae > Streptophyta > Magnoliopsida > Gentianales > Apocynaceae > Voacanga > Voacanga thouarsii. The sequence goes on along the minus strand of JANUWF010002029.1, from coordinate 512,520 downwards.
CTACTATTTATGGGACTTGGTTGAAATTATATAAACTTTAAGGGCCCAAATGTAGACATTGGATCTTGGAGAAATTAACTGCAATTAACATAAATCCTAAAACTATAAATAAGGAAATTTGTTCTTTATGCTAGTGGGTGTTGGATGATAAAAAATAGAGGTTTTTTGGACCTTCTTCTTCTTCCATATTCTTCTCCAATTAAACCTAGCCGCTCCTTTTCTACTAGCATAGTTTTTAGCGGCCTTTGTGAGAAATTCAACCTTGTGTGGAGTACTGCTAAAGAAAATCCTATTCTTTGATTGTAGTGGCACTTGGTGAATGATTAAAAGCAGAGGAATTGGTTCCTTGGTTGGCACAAGAAAATTTTTATTTTCTGCTACAAAAGGCAATCTCTGTTTCCTTCCTCTATTCCCGTTTTAATTGCAGACACGTGATCATTGGGTATGGATTTCATGGTTATTTCCACTGTGACCTTATTTGATAAGCATAATGAAATCCCAACACTAAAAACACTAATACATGGTGCCAAAGGCAAAGATTGCGAGCTTTGCATACAGGCCAACCATATGTTTGAGAAGTTCCTGTGATTTGGAAATTGAGACAATGATTTGAAATTGAAATATAGTTTTCCAAAGAGTTTTGAATAAACTCTTCTTTATAGAGTTTTGGAATTGTTTCCAGTGAACAAATGAAATGCTTTCCCCACAAAGGTTTTAAGTACTCTGTCTCTTTAATAAAGCACTAGCATACATAAGACTCACTTGGTGATTTTTCTCTCACATGTATTTTTTATCTTACCCCTTTTCTAGAATTCAGAGCTGAGCAGACCTATGGATAGAAGGATGATACCACAGTAGTAGTAGTTTAGGTCCGTATGTTCCCCTTTTGATAAAGTACCTTATTACTGATGTTGAATAGAAATTTTCATATATAAAATTCTCTGTTGTATATATATGTGACTATCAGTATGGGACGTTTGTATGGATCTAGGCCTTATATACTCTGTTGGTTCTTCGTTATGCAGACCCTTTATCTGGGTTACTGGATAGGGCGACACCCAGTATTGATAAGCTTTCACTGTTATCTTTAGTAGGGGTGTTACAGGCCTAGTTGTCCCTTCCTTCAAATATGCAAACTAGTCCAAACAACATTGACATCCCAAGTAGGCTCAGAAATAATCTTTTGGTTATTATGGTCCACAGCTTTCCAGGATCCCTCATCAGGTACTCCCAAAATCTGGGCTAATCTAGCCCTATCAAACTCAATGGGTACCCCTTTAACCATAGTAGAAATAACCTAAATGTTGTTTTTCCATTTATCTTGCATATTGGCATAAAAGTCTCTAACTCGCACAGGACAATAGGCACCCCTCGAGATTAATGGTAGGCTCTTACCCCAGTCATCTAAACATAGTAGAAAGCTCTAAGAAATTATCCAAGGAAGGCCTATACATCTTTTCTACTATGATTTTGTTATGTTGGTGACTTTGATAATAGATTTGACAAGTACGGTCAAAGAATTGGGTAGGCTGGGTTAGTAGAGGCTCAAAAGAAGATGTAGACGAAGATAAAGCTCTATTACCCTTGGGTGTCAATCTTTTAGGTCTCCTAAACTTGATGAAGATATGATCATAAAAAATGGGTGTATATTGGAAAGAAAGTAGAAAACAATGAAGATCTCTCCTTACAACTCAATCAAACACAACCTTCAACCATTTCATAATCACAACACCACTCAATACAACCACCACCTCAATATACCACAAAACACCACAAGATAACCAATTAAACATAACAACCTCCTCCAACAATACTTGCAAAAAGATAGCCATTGTTTCAAAAAAATGGCCAAGCATGGCCGTGGGTACCTTAAGGCCGAAGGGACCTGGCGCCAAGTCTAAGTACTGGGCCTGGCGCAGGGCCCATGCTGTCTCCGCACAGTGATTTTAGCCTTGCGGACCCGGCGCCTAGGCCAATGTTCGGGCCTAGCGCCAGGTCAACTTTGTTCGAAAAAATATATTTTTTATTTAAATAATTAATGAAAAAATAACAATTAAAACCATGAAATTATGAAGAAAATTTACTCTAAAAATTAAAAAGACATGAAAATAAAGGAAAGCACCCAAAAAGTAAATAAATGTTCAAAAATCAAACGAAACCAAATCAGGAAAGATTTTTTTTTTTTTCCACGATTAAGATTGTTAGTGTTGTGCCCTATAGGCAACCACTTGTATTTTGTATATGACACATTTATTTTATAATACAAGACATTATTTATCTTTCATTTTGCCTTCTTTACTTTCCTGTTAAATAATTGCTAGATAAAATCTCAAGTACAACACTGTGTTATGGAAATAATGATGTGAGATTCCGACTACACTGTATTGTATTAGTACTTAAATAATCCCTAGTAATAATATTAATGAGATAGGACATCATTAATGTGTTAAGACTAGCACGTGTTAGACTAATTGCTGAAGATTAAATTGTGACCGAAACATAGCAAAAAACCCGCCATAGAACATTAAAAAAGAAAAATGCAGCTTTCCTACGTGAAGAAGAAAAGGGGGAAAAAAAATATTTTTTCTTACCTCTTCTTGTTCTCAAAATTGGCTAGACTGAAGTATGCGGAACTAGGGTAGGTGCGCTGGAAGAAACCTCTGGTGCGATTCCTACAAGCCTCCTACTACGTATGTGCATGTATGTTAATGCCAAGTTTCCTCTTGATCTTCCAATATATGGCATGCCTAAACCACATTTGGTGAAAACTTACAGGACTAAGGAATTTTTCCAGAGAGAAAAAGAAACCGTCTTTTTTTCTTTCTCAGAGAAGAAGAAGAAAACAATATATGTCTTTATTATCTTGTTTAACCTAATTAAAACCTTAGGTTAAACTGGATTTTTTAATTTGGCCTATTGGACTCTTAGTTTAACCTCTTGGACCAAATTAATTATTCTAATTAGAACCAAACAAATGGCCCGATAAATAATTACTTTTCCTGCCCAAATAAACTAGTCCAATTAACAAGCCCATATTAGTTTAGTCTCAGGTCAATCTTTAATTATTTAAACAGGGTCAAAGCCCTGAACAATTAATTAACACACCAAACTAATTTAATTAATTCTCTTTCTTCATGGACCTTTATTTTATTCTAGCCCAATAATTAAATCAGGCTACTTAAATAAAATAAGTTCTATTTAATTTTAGTTTAAGACCAATTCATTAGCCTGTATTTAATTAGGACTTACAGTCCATACTGGGGACCAAAAGACACACCGCCTTGGCAACTAAATTGACCAAAATACCTTTGCTATATAAATAACTGTATTTTGCATTTAAAATATTTCATAATATCACCATAAGGAAATATTGACTCCAAGGACAATAATGCATTAGCAAAGTCTCCGACCTAAAGGTGTAATGACTAAAATACCCCTCTATACATCGCCGTACATTTAGAGAGGAAGAAATGTATAAACACATCTCTAAATGACATCTACCATCCTTAGGCTTCTAGTCTAATGATCCACGACTTCTTGGATTGTTTCCGCTTTCCAAGGGAGCTACCCTAAAGCAAACATCCAAGTCATGTTTCCCAGGGCCTTGGTTATTTATATCATTCAAACAACCAGAAAGGGTGATGTAGTATAGAAACTATCTTATATAAGTCTATCTTAATTGACTAGTCACACATACCCAACATGTGAGTATATTAGTCCTACGATAGAACCTCAACTATAACATATTAAAGTACATGCTTCCAGCTTTGTTAAATCACCAACTCATACTCAAGTCGAAGAATACTAGTCCATGCTATAGCATAGTAGTCTAGGTTTCTACCGTATAGTACTTTAAGAAACCACTACTATAGGTCCTACTCTACGCATTCGAAATACGCTTATGTCATAAAGTGAGTGGACTACTCACTGGCTAAAGGTAAGCCATTCCCCATGTGAAATTCATAACATAATAATGTAGACATGATGAGATTCCCATTCTCATCAATTGATTAAGAACAAACGATGATGTGTTAAGCAACCCATGATCCATACCTTACTGTGAAATACTACCATTCACATGGACCACATATTTAAACACAATGGGTCTTTTCCAAATATAATTGTACACAAATAAAATGTAAATTCACAAATAATTTTTGAAGAAAAAATTCTTTTATTAAAATATTCGATGTTTACATCAGAAACCTAGTCTAAGAGGGCATATTTCCGAACAATCTCCCACTCGCATTCTAAGACTAAGTAAGTCCATAGGTGCCTACCCCTATTGCGTCTAAGTGTCTTCTGAAGACTTTCTTAGCCAGAAGCTTAGTGAATGGATCTGCTAGATTATTCTCTGAGGCAATCTGTTCCACCATGATTTCCCGTCTCTAGATGAAATCTCGGATCTGGTGGTACTTCCTCTTGTTGTGCTTCCCCTTCTTGTGGTTCCTGGGTTCTTTAGATTGCGATACTGCACTAGTGTTGTCACAATACATCACAATCGGCTTGTCCAAGCATGGCATGACTCCAAGTTTTGAAAGGAACTTCTGCAGCCAGATTGCTTCCTTAGATGCCTCTGAAGCTGCCACATACTCAGCTTCTATGGTCGAGTCAACAATGCAAGATTACTTGATACTCCTCCATGAAATGGCTCCTCTAGACAAGGTAAAGACATATCCACTAGTGAATTTTCTCTCATCCTTATCTGCCTAGAAGTCTGAGTCTGTATATCTTGTAGGAACCAAGTCATCGGCCCTGTAAACCAGCATATAATCTCTCATTCCGTTGAGGTACTTAAGAATATGCTTTACAGGTTGCCAATGAACCTCCCCAGGGTTTGATTGATATCTGCTAACCAAACCTACGGCAAAGCAGATATCTGGCCTAGTACGTAGCATGGCGTACATGAGACTTCCCACAGCCAAAGCGTAGGGAATCCTACTCATTCTATCTTTTTCTTCTTGAGACTTAGGACTGTCCCTTGAAGAAAAAGACAACCCATGTCTGCAATGAATTAGAGCCCTTACATGAGTCCATGTTGTACTTGGCCAGCATCTTGTCAATGTATGCTGCTTGGGATAATCCTAACATTCTCTACTTCCTATTTCTAAGAAGCTTAATCCCGAGAATGTAACTGGCTTCTCCCAAGTCTTTTATACTAAATTGACTAGATAGCCAAACCTTTGTAGATGACAATGGCCCTACATCATTTTCAATGAGTAAAATGTTATCCATATACAAGACAAGAAAAATCACATTAATGCCTTCAAGTTTCCTGTACACGCATGGTTCATCCTCGTTTTGAACAAAACCATAAGACTTTACAGTCTCATCAAAATGAATGTTCCATGCTCTTGATGCCTGCTTAAGTCCATAAATAGACTTCTTAAGCTTGCAAACCATATGTTCTTGGCCTTTAGCAATAAAGCCTTCCGGTTGAGACATATAGATGTCTTCGCTAAGATGGCCATTTAAAAAGGCCATCTTGACATCCATTTGCCATATCTCATAGTCATAATGACATGCGATGGCAATGAGGATACGGATGGACTTAAGCATAGCCACTGGGGAAAAGGTTTCCTCATAATCGATACCCTCTTTCTGAGTATACCCTTTCGCTACAAGCCTAGCTTTGAAGGTTTCCACCTTCCCATCCGCTCCCCTCTTCCTCTTGTATATCCACTTACACCCAATGGGTTTTATCCCTTCAGGTGAAGCTACAAGATCATAGAGCTAGATCATCCAATTTACTTGTTCTAATAACAAGCATCCACATGTTAACTTTAATTATCACAATACTCGCGATGTGAGAACCACCGCATGATTAAATCAGGATGTATAACACGTGCTAGTCTTAATGCATTAATGATGTCCTACTCTATTAATGCTATAACTATGGATAATTTATGTATGAATGCTATTGAGGGTAGTAGGAACCTCAAATCATGATCTTTACCATGATTTCGTTCACACATTGTTGCACTTGGGCCTTGATCTAACACTTATTTTATCTGAAAGCATAAATAAAACAAACTAAAAGATAAAAAAATGCCTTATTTTATTCAATAAATGTACAATATATAGAATACGTATGATTGCCTCTAGGGCATACCCCTAGCACACGTCACATGTGAATAATAAAGTCTTTAATAAAAATGCATAATTTTCCACTATTTTACCCTAACCAATAGCCACCATTATTGATTCAAGAAAGACTGTTAGAAACTTTCCCTGCAGACCAATATGCAAAGTCGTCAAGAATGACCTTGCGTTGGCCAAACTAGCCACCCTTAAGTTCAATGGTAGATATCCAATACCAATTACATCAAATGTAATTATTAGATCGTTGGATGATCAAAATCTTTTAATTTTAAAGCCTTTTAAGCTAACCCAACCATACCTCTAATTTTCTTTATACTTGAGTTAGACCAATCAGGATAAAGAAATTAGTTAAACCTAACACATTAATCAGGAATCTAAAATTGCATAGGTTGAACATGCTAGATATCAAGTAGGCGTGTGTTAGCCCATTAACTTGGTCTCGAAAAAGGACTCTCGTTTTACTATATTAATTGAAAGCATTAGGTATAATATTAATTGAGGGATTTGTGATATTTGTGTCTCATACATTGCATGCATAATATCATCATATTCATACATCGCAAAATAATAATGTGGTTTGGTTATGGACATTACTATATTAATTTCCATAAGCCACAAAGGAAATTAATTTGGCCAATCTTAAGTATTCACGCATGATATACGAAGAAAATCTCACCATTCTCCTTTTCGTCTTGATCACCTTCTCCTTGACTTGTAATAAATTCTATCCTATCTAACCTATGTAATATAATTGCATAAAATTTAAAAAGAAACCTCAAGTTACATTCGAGTGGAGTTAGATGAGAAGAGAAATTACACAAGAAAATTAGAGAAGACAAGATACGCAAACCCTATTTAATTCAAAACCAAAGTGATAAAATGCATGAACAATTTAATTGGGTTCATAGTCCATAACCAAACCACCATGGTAATTTTATGCTCAAAATAAAATTAAATATAGCAAATAATTCCAAAATCACTGTTTCAGAAAAACAGAATAAATTATGAAATCAATATTTTTGAAAATATATTAATTGCTAAAATAATATTTTAGGAATTAAAATAATATATAATCTAAAATCTATATTTTAGAAAATATATTAATTGCTAAAATCATATTTTAGGAATTAAATAACATATAATCTAAAATTAATATTTTAGAAAAAAAAATATTATTTTCCACAAATAAATTTTGGAAAATTACTTTGTTAGTCCCAAAATTGAATTTTGGGAAAAGCTTGGGTGTTAGATGGGGAAAAAGAAAATATCGGGTCATGAGCGTGAAGTGCGAAAACAAGAAAATAATTTTTTATATATATAAATTTGCATCTGCGGCCGGCATTGGGTATGCCAAGTGCCAACCACGGTTTGCAAGCCCACAACCCAAGCCAGCTGCATCTTGGGTAGTTTTCTGCCTCAAGCTAGGCTTGGCTTCTAGTGAGCCAACCTAAAAACATTTCTTTTTTCGTTTTTTACTTGTAAATTTTCTGGTCATCTTCTCCTACAATTTACAAAAGACTACTCATCTATTCAATTCCAAGAAAAACAATATCTGTGCTCTCTATTCACTAGAAAACAGAAACAAAGAAAATGAATAACAATGCATCACAGAAGCTAACTAACAAAAACGATTTTCTTGTTTGCAGAAACTTTTGTAAAACAGATTTTCTGGGATAAACTCTGTGAGCATTACAGATATATAATCCATCAATCCATGAATATCATGAAATAATTTCAAAACCATTTTGGAAACAATTTTCATAGACCAAAATATTAGTGGTATACAACACCCAATAAAACTGTGTATTCAAAATACACAACAACGGTTCATGAAACAATTTCACCAAAATAGTGACTTCGGTGAAACGATTTCATCAGAAATAGAGACAAAATATGGAACAATTTCATATAGGACCAAGCAAAGAAACTATTTCTGTAACAAAAAATAAAACACAATGCATACGTGAAACAATTTCACAACAACTCGACCTATTAAAATGCATACTAGGGTCTCTAATACCACTGTAGAAATTCCCCATGGAAAGTAGATTTACGCAGCAAAAGGAAAACAGGAATTCCAAACAACAAGGATCTCTTGTATGTATTAAAATGGATTAAAATAGGTAGGAGAATACCTTTAGTGCAGCCACTGAAAAATAAAAAATTTCTTCTTGTGATATATGGCATGATCCAGCAGCTCGAACAGACTCCTTTGTATTCAATCATAATCAGGCACAACAACAAGAACCGAACGAAGCCGCTCACACAAATATGTTCTTCGTCTCATTCAAGTCACTGAATCTTAAGGATAGAAATTCCTCTAGCATAAATCCACGCAAGTCCGATCACTCAAGCAAAATTGACCCTTTGTTAGAAGGGATAAGGGCGGCTGAGGTTGTTTTCGTGATGGAAGAAAGGAATTTCTTAGAAAACACAGCTCTTTGTTTTTAGGATTTTCCCCACACCGTAAATGGAATAATTTCCTTTTCCTTATAGGTATTAGGACTCTCAATAATTACAATTAAGTACTCCAATTCTCATTAACTTCGATTAAGTCCTTGAAGATTATATAATTATAATTAAGTCCTTGAATTACAACAAACTTATAATTCACCTATAAAGTTAATCTCTTCTCACAATTAATCCCCGTAATATTATCAAATAATATATCCTGGGCCCTCAAGACTTTATTGTGTGTAACCTATTAGGTTTCCTGGTCTATTGGTAGCAAATATGAATTAATCCAAATAGCTTTACTATTTATAGTCCTTGATAATTAGAATTAATTTATTAATTATAATTAGGATTGATATAGTAATTCTCTAATTAATAAATCTATATTTAACAAATCATGAGTGGTACCTGGTAATATATCATGACCACCCAAAAGTCTAGAATGTTAACTAGCTTGACTTGAACCTTTCAATAGCAAACATTAGTACAATAAACTCTATTTACCATATAATATCTCAGTCGCTTTGGAGTATGGAATTAGTGCCAACTCCCTCCAGAATATTAATTAATTCTGACCCGAATATTTTAGTACCAGTTCACAAAATCCACTACTCAACATGTTTATCAATTAGAATTATTTTCAATACACAGTCTCCTTGGCCAAGGACTTCTCGAATAGTGATTCCTACAAGTGGCCGTGAGATATTCTCCCCACTATTAGGAGTGGTAAATCATTTATTGATACTACTTTCCTTTACTTCACATTGTACCGAATATCCATCTAGCAGACGGTCTTTGAAGGACTCTAGAAATTTGAATCAAAGTAGAACACTTAGTAAACAAGGTACCTTAGACATCTCACGTTTTATAATACTGGCACATTTGCTATGATGAGATTCTATCACTGGCACTAAATAGTTAGGTCATTCAATATACTTAGTCTACTAAGAAGCATCCATGTGTTAACTTTGAGTATCACAAAACTCAAGGATGTGAGAACCACTGCGTAATAAAATCAGGAAGTATCACACGTGCTAGTCTTAATGCATTAATGGTGTCCTATCTCATTAATACTATGACTAGGGATAATGTAGGTATGAACACTATTCAGTGTAGTAGGAACCTTACTCGTGGTCTTTATCATAATTTCCTTAACACAACATTGCACTTGAGACTTTATCTAACAGTTCTTTTTACAAGAAAGCATAAATAAAACAAACTAAAAGATAAAGAATGCCTTGTATTATTAACTAATTATGCAATATAAAAAATACATGTGATTGACTCTAGGGCATAACATTAATGGTATATTTTTTTGGAATAACCCCCGTTGTAAGATAATTATCAAAAGTAGTAAACCATGGAGAAGATGAAGTTTAACGCTTAATCCATAACAATTGTTCATCGGGAAAAGTATCATGAATTTCAATTTCTTTCAAAGATTAATTGAAGGCTTGCAAACACTGTTCATCAAAGTTGAATGGAACATATTTTTCTAGAAGAGATTGATGGGCTTGGAAATCCTTGAAAAATCCTTAATAAATCTTTTGTAGAAACTTGCATATCCCAGAAAACATCTGATTGCTCTTACAAAGGATCTATGATTTGAATCTTTGCTCTACCAACCTCCAAACATTTACTTGAAATTTTATGCCGTAACACAATACCCTTTTTTACCATAAAATGGCATTTCTCCTAATTCAGCATAAGATTCATTTCATCATATATTTGGAGTGCTTTTTTCAAAATTTTCAAACACAACTCAAAAGAATCGCCAAAAAAATAGAAAAGCTATCCATGAACACTTCCATTATCCCCCCTTCTAAGCCCTCAAAAATAGCCATCATACATCTTTGAAAAGTCCCAGGCCCATTGCACAATCCAAAAGGCATCCGTCTTTAAGAAAAAGTTCTAAAAGGACTGGTGAACGTGGACTTCTCTTGATCTTTAGGAGCTATAGGAACTTGATGGTAGCTAGAAAATCCATCTAGATAGCTGTAGTGCATATGTCCAACTAGCCTCTCTAGCATTTGGTCCTTAAAAGGAAAGGGAAAATGGTAATTTCTTGTAGCTTCATTTAATTTCCTATAGTCAATACACATCCTCCAATCTGTTACAAGCCTTGTTGGTATAAGTTCATTTTTCTCATTGCGCACTACTGTCACACCTCTTTTCCTAGGAACCACTTGGGTTAGGCTTACCCATACACTATCTGAAATTGGATAAATAAGGCCTTCATCCAAAAGTTTGATCACTTCCCCTTTTACCACTTCTTTCATATTTGGATTTATCCTTCTTTGAGATTGTACCATAGGTTTGGTATCTTCCTCTAGTAAGATCTTATATGCAAAAGGAAGGCTGATCTTCCATGCTATAGCCTTCTTATGCTTTTGCAAAACTTAAACCAATTGAAGCTTCTTTTCTATGTCAAAATCTTTGGCAATGATGACAGGAAATTTGTTTTATTATGCCAAGAATGCATACTCCAAGTGAGTAAGAAGCTCTTTCAACTCTAATGTATAAGGGTCTTCAACAGATGGCATCATTATACCAAGACTTGACTTTTCAATTATCTTAAAAACATCTTGCCTAGGAATTCCCTCGCTACTCTTAACCTGCTTGGCATGTGCCATGATTTCCTATACAACTTGTTCTTATGCTTTATTTTCACTTCTTTCCAAACATGCAACCCAAGACATTTCAATGAATTTTTCCTACTCAAAATCAATGGTACATTGCAATGCAGGAGTCATCTTGCATTGGTGAACACATCTTGCTCTCAAAATTTTTAGTCGCTACTTCTTTATCGTCTACTCTCAATGATAACTTCCCCTCGTGAACATCTATAACAACCTTAGCAATAGCCAAAATTGATCACCCTAAAATCAAGGGGATTTTAGAATCCTTTACCATTCTAGAATGACAAAATCCACTGGATAGATGAATTTGTCAACTTAAACCAATGTATCCTCAACAATCCCATTAGGATGCTTGATAAATAGTTTGAAAATTGGATACTCATTCATGTAGGTGTTTGTTCACTTAAGCCTAGCTTCTTGAAAGTCACATAAGACAATGAATTGATGCTAGCTCCAAGAACAACTAATGTAGTGCCAAAAAGAACACTTTCAATTACACAGAGAACGGAAAAACTTCCTGGATCCTTTAGCTTCTTTGGTAATGTCTCCTTACATTGCACAGTAGCAGAACATTTCGCATTCAATATAATCACAAATAGTTCATCAAGCTTTATTTTGTTGGATAAGACATCTTTGAAAGTTTTAGCATTTTTAGGCATTTGGGCAAAATTCTTTACCAATAGAAGATTGATGTTTACTTGCTTGACTAAGTCCAAGAACTTATGAAATTGTTCATTCTTCTTTTCTTTCATAAGTCTCCCTTGATATGGACAGTTAAGTCTCCCAAACTACTGAAATACAAAAGTTATTGGTATTTACAGTACAACAGGAAGTATGTTAGTCAATTAAGTCAAAGTTAGTAAATTAGATTACAAACAGATACAAAATACAAATGATACAAAAGATGGCACCTTTGTGTGAAAAGAACAATTGTATATATTTACATATTTACATATTCACATGGTTAAATCAACAAAATCCGATCTTTCATGATATTGTTCCTCAGCAACGGCTCCAAAAAACTTGATGCATATTTATTTGGGTATAAAAATCATATAAAAATAAGCACACATTCGCAATCAAGTTTAAATTAAAACATTAACCCAAAATTACACATATGAGCAAGCGTACTCATCATTAACATACCATAGGGATCAAACGAGTGTTGATCCTCAAGGAACAAGTATGCATTAATTACTTTTCTTTCATTGTTTAACCGACTAAATAAAGTGAAAAAGAAATAAAAAGGAAAATAAAATAAAAGAATATATACATGTCAAGGATGGAGAATTATGTAACTTAAACCATTATTTCGACAAACATGATCTTAAAGTATTCAATCATTATCAAAACTAATTATTCTTTTGATATCATAAAGGATTAAGATAGATTCACTTCTTTTTCAATTCACGAAATCACTATCTTCAAGATAAATTAGCATTACTTGGTCTCGTCTCAACTAATTCATCAAATAGATGCATTAAACACAATCATTGATTAAATTTCCTTGCTCTCGACGAATTTAAAACATGAGGCTAACCAATAAATCATTGGTCTCGGCAAACATCAATTAACCTTTAATTACTCAGTCATCATCAATTAACCCCCTTGGTCTCGGCGAGTTAATAGACAACAAATATGAAATCAACAAATTAAAACCACTATCAACCCTTTTGGTCTCAGTGAGTTAATAGAAAGAACTAATCAATTAATCTCGTAATAAGCACAAGTAATTAAATACCAAAAAGAACAATCAATTAATCAAAAGATCAAATAACTCTAAAAATTATGAATACCTAAACAATGTCAAGTTACAATAAAATGATTAATACATTATTGTTCAAGAAAAAGAGAACAAAGTAAAAGAAAGCACTCATAGATAAGCCTCCTTCTTCTTCCTTTGATGACCTTCTTGCACAACCCTCCTTCAATTAAAGAATTCCTCCTTTGATTTGAGCGATTTTTTGTTATAATCTATGAATTCTCCCTCTTTTCTCTAGTGTTTTCCATCTATTTATAGGCTTAGGAAGTGCCTAAACTCGTTGGTGTAGGGTTCTGGGCCAAGTAGAAGTAGGAAGATACTAAAATTCTGCAAATTACCAAAAACTGCATGTAAAAATCAATGCTCCGCCTTATCTTCAAGGCACAGCCGGTGCCGCCTTTACTGCCGAAGCCGGTGCCAGTTGTGTTCTGTTTCTTTAGTTGTTCACCAATTTTTTCTTGATTTCTTTGCACAATTTTCCAGAGCACAGCCGCCACTGGTTCGGTTCTGTTCCGAGCGTTTTACTAATTTTTTTTCCGTTGCCTCAAAGTGTGAAACCCCAGTCGAAACCAACCTTAGAATAAGGGGGTTGGGATGCATATCATATTTTATTGCATGTTTAAATATATTTTTATATGATTTTATGTGCTTTGGATTGGTGTTTTATAGTCTCGAGGGCTTAATTATGTTTATTGAGTAAGAAGGACAAAATGGTAATTTTTGCTTGAGGTGAAAATAGGGAGATAGCCTGAGGATTAAATAGAAAAAATATTTTAGAGAAAAAATAAGAACAAGAGTTGTTGTGGTATAGTGGTTAGAGCTTTGGAATTAATTCTTGAAGTCTTGGGTTCAAATTCTATCATTGGAGCTCTAGCATGATTAAATTTTATTTTTGCTTGGGAAGGTTAGATTTTCATTCTTGAGTGCTCTAGAGAAGGGTAAAGGTGATTTCCTAGGGGAGACATGATAGGAGTACCCTAATCCTACTCTTGTACCCTACAAAAATTCCTAAGGGAATTCATACCCTTCTTGATTCTTAGTTTTTCTTACTTCTCAGTTTCTTAAGTTGTGTAATTTATTCAAGCCAATTTCATTCTAGAAAAATTCCAGCAAAGTGTTGTAGCTTTAAAGGTTCAAAATGTCTGAGTGTAAGACATCTTATGGACCGAAAATGTGTAGGAGTTGGGGAAGGTTTCCAAGAGAATTAATCTCCATTGTGAACCTTCAAAACTCCACTCTAGCTATGTTCATTTCCTTCATAAAGTATTTTGGAATTTTTTCCAGCTTCTTGTGCATGCAAAGTGTCGAAATTCTCAGCCATTATTCCCTCCCAAATGCTACCAGAAAATGGCCCTCTTGACCAGTTTGAAACTTGAAATTTTCTGGCCAAATTCAGACTGCACAAATGCTATGCAAAACCAGAAAATTTTCTGGGCAAAATCGCAACATAGGTGAGCTTAAATCAAGCAGTTTTCTCCCAGCTCCTTAGCCACTTTTTTCCTCCATAAAGAAGGCTAGAAACAAGCCTTGAAAGACCTCTGAATACCCCTTCAAATCCTCTAGAAACTGATTGAACAATGGCAGAAAAATCTGCCCAGAATTTTCCTTCAAACTTGCAAAAATCACTGAACAGGAATTCCAACTTGTTCATTATTCAGCCTTATCCAAAATCTTCATTTTTCTGCTCAAACCTCTCTTGAACAGCCATGAACTGAACTCCATTTTCTTCCCCAACCTTCTGCTCGAAAAACCAGTCATGGCTGCCCTTAAAATATCTCCAATAATTACTCCAATCAGGCATGTATTGAAGACCAAAATTCCAGCAATCCTAACTTAGTAAACTTCCATAAAATATCCCCTAAACAACTAGACCTTTCCTTCACCATTGTACTCCCTCTTTTCAGCTACCATTAAGCTTTTTCAACCAGCTTTCATCAAGCAAAAGCACTGAGCAATTAGTCGGCCATTACAACTTCCAAAAAGCTCTCCAATGATCAAAGATCTTCTTGTCATATTTAGTTTCCAAATTTGATTCCCTAAAATATTCTTTTAGGATTTCAACAACCAGCCTTTCCTTTTCCTTTCAAACCAGAAAAATCATCTACCAAAACCATTCAAACAATTCGACCACTGCAATCCTACAGAATTTTGGCTACTTCAAATCAAAATCTCTCCATTCTCTTCAACCTTCAAGCATACATAGAACACCAAGAACACCTACTCACTTCTCTCGCCTAATACCACTCCAACCCACTTCAATCTTCTTCAAAAAAATTCCAGATTTCATCTACTCACTGCCATGAATCCATTCATACCACTTTTAACATCAAACTCCAAAATCCAACTTTCTCTTTTGGATAAAAAATCAGTATTTTTGTGAAGGTTCAAGAACACCTTCAAGGTAAGTTTGTTCAATCAACTTCATCTCCACTAATCCTCAATCTCTAATGAATATATATGTGTATAAGCATGCTAATGGACTCTCTTCTTCTCTTTCTCTCTCTCTCTCTCTCTCTCTCTCTCTCTCTCTCTCTCTCTCTCTCTCTCTCTCTCGGCTGAATACCCTCTCCCTCTTAGCCGGATGATTTCTTCACCAATGGCCATGCTTTCTTCATCTCCCTTGGACGGATCTAGTCACCTAGGAGTGGAGATCCATTCAAAACTCCTCCAAGGTACTCATCAATCAAGTAAGCCTTTTCAACCCTCCTTTTAAATTCTAGATTTATGTCTCTAGGATGATATTGGTAGGAGATGGTTATGAATATGATTTGAGCATGTATTGTTGTGATAAGTTGAGATTGAAGCATGAATAAATGTGTGTATATGATGGAGATGGGATTTATGCATGAGTTGATTATCTTAGTTGATTGTATGGTGTTTTAGGGTTTAATGCATGTCTCCTTGTCATTAGTAGTATTTGTGATTAAGTATGCTAGAAATTATGTCACCTATGGTGAATAGGATTTATATTCATGTATGATTGTTAAAGCCCTAATTATGTTTATGCTAGTAGAGGTTGGATCATGCCTTGGCAAATTTAGATCTATGCTTTTATTCATGATTTGGATGATTTGATGAATTGAAGAGGAGTATATGCTCATGGTTGTAGTTAGCAATAGAAATATGATCATGATCTAATTGTCCCTAAGCTAATTTTATTTCATCAATAAAATATTTAATATTATAATTTTTGCTAGCAAATTCGAAAACCCTAGGAAGGTAGATTTGGATTATTATATAATAAGGATATTTTAGTCAAATAAATAATAGCTTTTATTAAAGAAATAAAATATATAGATATTATATATATATATATATATATAATAATAATATCAAATAAAGTCTTTTATATAAATAATCATAATAAGTAAAAATATTAATTTTGTAAGTCTTATATTCATAAATACCATTAAAATTTATTATCTTTCAATTATTATCTTTTAATCAAAACATATTAAAATTTATTTATTATCTTTCAATCAAGACCCATTGAAATTCATTTTCAATTAATTTTAGTTATCAATTATTTTCTAACAATTAACTATTAATAAATCATTGTTTTACCTAATACCACCTAGGATTCTTCATCAAATAAACTCTAAATTATTCTTAGTAAGATTTAAGCCTTCAACTTAATAGTACCTATTTTCCAAAACCCTAATCACTTTAATATCAAACTAGACATAGCTTATAAACCTTTTTTATTTATTATCTGGCCTTAAAGCTTGGGACACTAGGATCATAGTTATAGTGAGTTGAGCTAGTTTATTTGTGAAAGTGAATTTTAGCTTGAGTTTGATTATGGTTTATATTTATCCCAGGCGGGGTTAGGTCAGCTGTTGAAGACCTTTATTTTATCTCAATCTAAGGATCAGGTAAGCTCCTGCATAAAACCCGTTTAATGCAAAATGTTTATTATGGCAAGCCAAATGCAGAGTGCATAGACACTCATTTCTGTAAAGGTAATTGAGGATTGTCTCTTATCTTATTTCCGTCAAACAAATTATTTAAAAAGCAATAAGCAGATTTACTCAAATTCAAAACTCTTTCTAAAACTGATTTTGACAAAGACTTTGGAAACACTTAATTGCCATTTTCAAGTGGAACTATGTTTTGTTCCTTTTTCCCCAAGTGGAGTAAGTTACGTTGAGTACTCAATAAGGGTGGACTGCTAGGACTAGTCTTTGAAGGGTTAGGGTAAGTCTCTCAATAGGTGGTTACCTCTGAGGGGTAAGTCCTTCCTGGATAGGATGTCAGTCCAGTAGGTCGTGTCGGTTTGAGCTAGCTGTTTTTCAGTTAAGTGACTGTGTGTTGTCGGAATAGACAACTGGTTGTTGTTTGGGTATAGAGAATGAGGAGTATCTTGCCCGGTAGGCCGATCACTTACCTTTTGTCAATCTGCACAAAGTGTGGCATTCTGACTGGTTATGGGGCCCAACGTGTGGTAACCCATGACCACTTTTGAGTGGTTGATTTTATTGTATCTGTATGGTTAGAAAAGCCAAAACACCACTTTTGATTTTGACTATTATTTATTGCTTGCCAATATTTCTCTTACGAAGATTTTATACTTTGCATTCACGAACTGTTTTCACTGGACACTCAAAGCACACACGGACTTACTAAGATTTTTGTCTCATCCCCCGTTTTACCATGATTTCAGGTTGATCCTGCTGTGGGGATGAGTAGCTAGTTATTGCCTACCTTGGAAGACATATTATTATTTATTTTTGTGTAATGCTTTGGGAGCTAAGAGTGAATAATTTTATTTTGGATTTGTTTTTGAATTCTTGGGATGTAATAAGATTTAAGTTTAAATTATTGTTTTTATTCCATTATGTTGATTGTGTGTCCTAGTTATAAAGACCCCTTGTCCTTTGGACGAGGCGACATCCCCGGCCCTGTTGGGCCTAGGTAATGGGGTGTTACACAAAGTGCGTGCCAATAGTACGTGGCCGGCGCCAATTCCTCTGCCCTGTTCGGCACCGTGTCTGCTCTATTTTGCGACGTTTTTGCTTTGTTTTACCCCTAAAATCTGAAATAATGCACAAAATACCTTTCCAATGGTAAAATCTCAAATATGAAGGAATATGGCTAGCTATTGAACCAAATATATCACAAAATAACCTCAAATAATTAGAAAAAATATGACTAATTTAGGCCCTATCATATTCCCCCACACTTAGCTCTTTGCTTGTCCTCAAGTAAAGTATTAAAGACAAGTAAGAAAAAAACACAAGTTTTCACAGAATCACTCAAATCAATTTCAAAAAGATATCTCAAATGCTCTCTTCATTCAAGAACATAAAACACATGCTACTACATCTTTCACAACAAATGCACGACTTGTGTAAGTGAATAGTGGCTTAGTAGAACCATCCCAATACTTAACAATATTCTCAAACCATTAGAAAGAATTTAGTTCAAAAAGAATATGCATTCCATAAGTTTACTTTTCATACACTTTCTCCACTATTCTGAGACATATCGTGACTCTACTTATGTCAAGTATGACTTTCAAGCTTATAGTGTAAGGCTAAAGGCTTGTAATGTAGCTTCCAAACGAAGGATATAGGAAAATCAAATATCAAAGAAAATGAGAGTTCGCAAGAAAAGGATAAACAAAATGTATCAAGGAATTCCAAACTTCTCTTGCTTTCCTATTCCAAAATCAATCTAAACCCATAACATTTTATAGCAATTATAATTCAATTCAAGCAAATCTTGCATTTTTATCAATCATTCTCACTCATCAATATTTTTTTCACAAGACCATTCAAATTTTCATCAATGGTATCAAGAACTTGATGTGAACTCAAGTTTTTCAGAAATTCCTACAGCTCAACCACCATTCTTCTTATGATCTTTCTTTTCTTCTATTTCACTTTTGCTTTCTTTCTTCCTCTGCTTTTTTTTATTTCAAATGCTGCTGTTGTTTCTTTCTCAGTTTTCGCTTTCACTTTTTCTAGCAGCTTTTTGTTTTCTTTTCTTGTTTTCAATCTTTCTCTTCTTTCTTCTCTTTCTTTTTTTTCCTTTCCCAACTCAACACAACTATTGATGCATGACTGAAAGTAACAAGTCATGATTTTTTCACAAGTAGTCACCCTCAACATTTTCCTACATGTACTTTTATCCATTAAGAGCAATCAAAGATTTAGAAGATAAATCAAACTCTCAAAAAGAAGTAATGGACAAAGTATGATAACGGGTTTTAAGAAAGAAATTAACAATTTAGGCTCAAAATAGGCACTAGGGATAATATCAAATAGGTAGGCTTGAAAAACTTAAACTATTCAAAGAAGACCTATTACCGTCATCCCTAAGTTAAATCATGAATGTTTCCTATTTCGCCTCGAGAGGTATTCAAGTAAGTTCTAGAATGCTCAATGAATTTTAGTGTAAAAACAAGTTTAAGAACAATGTAATGCATATGATCAAGAACTACTTAGTCCAAGTGCATGCAAAAAGTCATGCATAAGCCATAAATGATATAGAACATATGCTCTATGATCTATCATAAAGACATGCATTAAAAATACAGCTTGAAATGTCAAAGAAAATCAGAAAAAATTTTGAAAAATTTGCTCATGATTTTAATTGATTCGGTTAATTAGAATAAGCACTTGATTTTGCTCTCAAAAGGTGCAAAGAAGAATGAAAAGAAGAATGAAGCCTAGAAGCATAGAAGAATTCTCTATCTAATCACTCCCCCACACTTAAACTGGACATTGTCCTCAATGGCCAAATAAATAAAGCAAGGAAATATTGCCATGGGACTAAAAATAAAGGGGAAAAGATAAGAAAGAAAATACTTCCATTACAGTGTAGCTCTAATTTTCCAAACTTTGTGCTCAAAATAAAATTGATAAAAACTTGGACAATGTATATCACCAAACCACTCCCCCACACTTAAATTGGACAATGTCATCATTGGAAAAAAAAATAAACACAAGAAAGCATCTCCAAAAGGACTAAAAATAATAATGGGTTAGAAAGTTTAAGAAATACTTCCCAAGTGCAATAATGCTCCAATAGGTATCCAAACTTGTGAAACCCCAGTCGAAACCTACCTTAGACTAAGGGGGTTAGGTGCATATCATATTTTATTGCATGTTTAAATATATTTTTATATGATTTTTATGTGCTTTGGATTTGTGTGTTGTAGTCTCGAGGGCTTGATCATGTTTATTGAGTAAGAAGGGCAAAATGGTAATTTTTGCTTAAGGAGAAAACAGGGAGATAGCTTGAGGATTAAATAGGAAAAATATTTTTGAGAGAAAATAAGAACAAAAGTTGTTGTGGTATAGTGGTTAGAGCTTGGAATTAATTCTTGAGGTCTTGGGTTCAAATTCCATCATTAGAGCTTTAGCGTGATTAAATTTTATTTTTGCTTGGGAAGGTGGTATTTTCGGCCTTAAGTGCTTTAGAGTAGAGTAGAGGTATTGTCTTAGGAGATACATGATAGGAGTATCCTAATCCTATTCTTGTACCCTACAAAAATTCCTAAGGGAATTCATTTCTTCTTGATATTTAATTTTTCCTAATTCTCAACTCGTTAGATTGGACAAATTTGTTCTAGCCAATTTCATTCCAGAAATTTCAGTAAAGTGCTGTGCCCTTGAAGGTTCAAAATGTCTTAGTGAAAGACATCTTATGGACCGAAAATGTAGAAGAGATGGGGAAGGTTCCAAGAGAATTAATTTCCCTAGTAAACCTTCAAAACTTCACTCTAGCTAGGTTCATTTTCCTTCATGTAATGATCTGAAATTTTTCCAGCTTCTTGTGCATGCAAAGTGTCAAAATTCTCATCCATTATTCCCTCCCAAATGCTACCAGAAAATGGTCCTTTTGATCAGCTTGAAATCTGAAATTTTCTGGCCATTTTTGGACTGCACAAATGCTATGCAAAACCAGAAAAAATTTTGGGCAAAATTGCAGCTTAGGTGGCCTTAAACCAAGCTGTTTCCTTCAAGATTTCTCCCAGCTCCTTAGCCACATTTTTCCTCTATGAAGAAGGCTGGAAATCAGCCTTGAAAGACCTCTTAATGCCCCTTCAAACTCTCTGCAATCTGGCTAGAAAATGGCAGCCAAAGCTACCAAGGAAAATTCCGGCAATGGCGAAATTCTGTGTAGGAATTTTCCAGCTTTATTTCCTATTCTAGCCCTGGCCAAAACTTCATCCTTTTTCTGCACAAACCTCCCTTGAACAGCCATGAATAGAACTCCATTGTCTTCCCCAACCTTCTGCACCAAAATCAGTCATGGCTACCCCTAAAATATCTCTAATAATTACTCCAATCATGCCTTGATTGGATGCCAAAATTCCAGCAATCCTAATTTAGAAAACTTCCATAAAATAACCCTTAAACAACCAAACCTTTCCTTCACCATTGCACCCCCCTATTTTCAGCCACCATGAACCTTCTTCAACCACCTTTCATCCAGTAAAATCACTGAACAACAATCGACCATTATAGCTTCCAAAAAGCTCTCCATTGATCAAAGATATTCTTGCTATATTTTGTTTCCAAATTTGATTCCCAAATATATTCTTTTAGGATTTCAACAACCAACCTTTCCTTTTCCTTTCAAACCAAAAAAACCATCTACCTAAACTACACAAAAAATTCAGAAACTACACACACACAGAATTTTGGCAGCTTCAAACCAAAATCCTTCCATTCTCTTCAACCTTCAATCACACATAGAACACCAAGAACACCTACTCACTTCTCTCGCTTAATACCTCTCCAAACCACTTCAATCTTCTTCAAAAAAATTATAAAATTCATCTACTCACTGCCGCGATTCCATCCATACCATTTTTAATATCAAACTCCAAAATTCAACTCTCTCTTTTAGATCAAAAATCAATATTTTTGTGAAGGCTCAAGAACACCTTCAAGGTAAGTTTATTCAATCAACTTCTTCTCCACTAATCTTCAATCTGTAATGAATATATAAGTGTATGATCATGCTAATGGACTTTCTTCTTCTCTTCTCTCTCTCGCTTAATACCTCTCCAAACCACTTCAATCTTCTTCAAAAAAATTATAAAATTCATCTACTCACTGCCGCGATTCCATCCATACCATTTTTAATATCAAACTCCAAAATTCAACTCTCTCTTTTAGATCAAAAATCAATATTTTTGTGAAGGCTCAAGAACACCTTCAAGGTAAGTTTATTCAATCAACTTCTTCTCCACTAATCTTCAATCTGTAATGAATATATAAGTGTATGATCATGCTAATGGACTTTCTTCTTCTCTTCTCTCTCTCTCTCTCTCTCTCTCTCTTGGCCGAATACCCTCTCCCTCTTGGTCGAATGATCTCTTCAACAATGGCCATGCTTTCTTCATCTCCCTTGGACGAATCTAGTCATCTAGGAGTTGAGCTCCTTTCGGAACTCCTTCAAAGTACTCATCAATCAAATAAGTCCCTTCAACCCTCTTTTTAGACTCTAGATTCATGTCTCTAGGATGATACTGGAAGGGGATGGGCTATGATTGTGGTTTAAGCATGTGTTGTTGTGATGAGTTGAGATTGAAGCATGAATGAATGTGTTTATATGATGGAGTTGGGGTTGATGCATGTGATGATTTATCTTGGATGATATTATGATGTTTTAGGGTTTAATGCATGTCTCCATGTTGTGAGTGATGTTTGTGATCAAGCATGTTAGAGATTATGTTACCTTTGGTGAATAGGATTTATATTCATGTATGTATGATAGAGCCATGATTATGTTTATACTAGAAGTGGTTGGATCATGCCTTGGTAAATTTAGATCTATGTTTAATTCATGATTTAGATGATTTGATGAATTGAAATGGAGTGTATGTTCATGATTACGGTTAGCAAGTGGAATTATGATCATGATCTAGTTGTCCCTAAGCTAATTTTATTTCAACAATAAAATGGTTAATATTAAATTTTGCCAATAAATTTTGAAAAACCCTAGGAAGGGTAGATTTGGAATAGCATATATGAAATAAGGATATTTTGGTCAAATGAATGATAGCTTTTAAAAAATATATAGATATTATATAAAATAATAATATCACATAAAAACCTTTTATATGAATAATCATAATAAGTAGAACATTAATTTTTGTAAGTCTTATACTCACAAAACCTATTAAAATTTATTTGTTATCTTTTAATCAAAACCTATTAAAATTTATTTATTTTCTTTCAATCAAGACCATTGAAATTTATTCTCAACTAATTTTAGTTATCAAATATTTTCTAACAATTAATTATTAATAAATCATTATTTTACCTAATACCACCTAGGACTCTTCACCAAATAAACTCTAAATTATTCTTAGCAAGAATTTAAACCTTCAACTTATTAGTACCTATTTCCCAAAACACTAATTATTTTAAATATCAAATTAGACTTAGCTTATAAACCTTTTTATTTATTATTTGGCCTTAAAGCTTGGGACACTAGGATCATGGTTATAGTGAGTTGGGCAAGTTTATTTATAAAAATGGATTTTAGCTTGAGTTTGATTGTGGTTTATATTTACCCCAGGCGGGGTTGGGTCAGCGGTTGAAGATCTTTATTTTATCTCGAGCTAAGGATTAGGTAAGCTCCTGCATAAAACCTGATTGATGTAAAATGTTTATTATGGCAAGCCAAATGTAGAGTGCATGGACACTCATTTCTGTAAAGGCAATTGATGATTGACTCCTTCTTTATTTCAGTCAAACAATTATTTGAAAATCAATAAGCAGATTTACTCAAACTCAAAATTCTTTCTAAAATTGATTTTGACAAAGACTTTGAAAACCCTTAATTGCCATTTTCAAGTGGAACTATGTTTTGTTCCTTTTTCCCCAAGTGGGGTAAGTTACGTTGAGTACTCAATAAGGGTGGACTGCTAGGACTAGTCTTTAAAGGGTTAGGGTGAGTCTCTCAGTAGGTGGCCACCTCTGAGGGGTAAGTCTTTCCCGGATAGGATATTAGTCCAGTAGGTCGTGCCGGTCCGAGCTAGTAGTTATTTCTTTCAGTTAAGTGATAGTGTTTTGCCGGAATGGACACCCGGTTGTTATATAGGTATAGAGAATGAGGAGTATCTTGCCCAGTAGACCGATCACCTACCTTTTGTCAGTCTGCACAAAGTGTCGGCATTCTGACCGATTATGGGGCCCAACGTGTGATAACCCATGATCATTTCTTCTGAGTGGTTGATGTTATTTCTGTATGGTTGGAAAAACCAAAACACCACTCTTGGTTTTTAACTAATATTTATTACTTGCCAGTATTTCTCTTATAAAGGTTTTATACTTTGCATTCACGAACTATTTCCACTGGACACTCAAAGCACACACGGACTTACTGAGATTTTTATCTCATCACCCTTTTTACCATGATTTCAGGTCGATCCTACTGTGGGGATGAGTAACTAGATATTGCCTGCCTTGGAAGATTTTTCTTATGCTTAATTTGTGTAATGCTTTACGGAGTTGAGAGTGGATAATTTTTATTATGGATTTGATTTTGGAATTCTTGGACTTATTCTTAGATTTATTCTCGGGTTGTAATAAATTTTAAGTTAAAGTATTGCTTTTATTCCGCTATTTTGATTATGTGTCTTAGTTATAAAGACCCCTTGTCCTTTGGATGGGGAGACATGCCCGGCCCTGGCGGGTCCGGTAGTGGGGTGTTACAAAACTTGAGGTAAAGAGAAGGGCTTGTCTAAGAGGACTGTATTCAACTATCCTCTAAGGACTACGTATGATGTAGCGTTGAAAGATCCAACTCCTTGAGGCATGATAAATTTAACACATCATCATTTAGACCCTTGCTCTCTAAGAATTGAGAAGAACCTAAAAAATCATATGATAAAGAGAGATTAGAATTATTAGCACGTAGTGTCGAATTGAATATCTCCCTTTCCACATTGGACAATTGGTCCTCATATCCTCTCTCCTTTCCTTGGAGTTTCTCTTGTTCAAGTATATGGACCTTTATGGCATCCTCAACCAACTTGGCTAGTTATGTTCTTTGATAGCTCAATCGTTGGGGTACTTCTTTATGCCACTTAATGGAGGAATTTGAATTGGCGACAAAAGAATGCATTGAGGCTTCAAGTGACGTCGCAAAAAAAGCATCAATCCGAGATTGTAACTTTGCCAAATTCTCATCATTGTAACTCCTTTAATCTTGTGCCCAAAAGTAGTTGTCCATGATGATGTCAATCTTGCGCTCAAAGAAAACAAAAATCAAATTGAAAATAAAAATAATAATAATAATAATAATAATAATAATAAATAAAGAAAAGAAAAAAAAACAAATGTTAAAAACAAATAATATAAAAATAAAGAAAAGAAGAACACACGCATTCCCAACCTACTTAAATACAAAAGTTAGTGATATTTACAGTACAACAGGAAGTATGTTAGTCAATTAAGTCAAAGTTAGTAAATTAAATTATAAAGAGATACAAAATACAAACGATACAAAAGATAACACCTTTGTATGAAAAGAACAATTGTACATATTTACATATGCGCATATTTACATATTCACATAGTTAAATCAACAAAATTCGAGCTTTCATTATATTGTTCCATAGCAACGACGCCAAAAACATGATGCATTAAAAATTATATAAAAATAAGCACATTCGCAATCAAGTTTAAATTAAAACATTAACCCCAAATTATACATATGAGCAAGCGTACTCATCATTAACATACCATAGGGTTCAAACGAGTGTCGATCCTTAAGGAACAAGTATGCATTAATCACATTTCTTTCATTGTTTAACCGACTCAATAAAGTGAAAAAGAAATAAAAAGGAAAAAAATAAAAGAATATATACACGTCAAGGATGGAGAATTATGTAACTCAAACCATTATTTTGACAAACATGATCTTAAAGTATTCAATCATTATAAAAACTAATTATTTTCTTGACATCATGAAGGATTAAGATAGATTCACTTTTTTTTCAATCCACGAAATCACTATCTTCAAGATAAATTAGCATTACTTGGTCTCGTCTCAACTAATTCATCAAATAGATGCATTAAACACAATCCTTGATTAAATTCCCTTGCTCTCGGCAAATTTAAAACATGAGGCTAACAAATGAATCCTCGGTCTCGGCAAACATCAATTAACCTTTAATTATTTAGTCATCATCAATTAACCCCCTTGGTCTCGGTGAGTTAATAGACAACAAATTAAAACCATCATCAACCCCTGTGGCCTCAGCGAGTTAATAGAAAGAACCAATCAATTAATCTCATAATAAGCGCAAGTAATTAAATACCAAGAAGAACAATCAATTAATCAAAAGATCAAATAACTCTAAAAATCATGAATACCTAAAACAATGTCAAATTACAATAAAATGATTAATACACCATTGTTCAAGAAAAAGAAAACAAAGTAAAAGAAAGCACTCATAGACAAGCCTTTTTCTTCTTCCTTTGAAGACCTTCTTGCACAACCCTCCTTGAATTGAAGAATTCCTCCTTCGTTTTGAGTGATTTTTTGTTATGATCTATGAATTCCCCCCTTTTCTCTAGTGCTTTCCATCTATTTATAGGTGATGTGTATTTTATTTGGGTATAAAAATCATACAAAAATAAGCACATTCCTAATCAAGTTTAAATTAAAACGTTAACCCCAAATTACACGTATGAGCAAATGTACTCATCATTAACATAAAATAGGGTTCAAATGAGTGTCGATCTTCAAGGAACATGTAGACATTAATCACCCTTCTTTCATTGCTTAACCGCCTCTATAAAGTGAAAACGAAATAAAATAAAACAAAAGAATATATATATATATATATATATATATATATATACATGTCAAGGATGCAAAAGTATGTAACTTAAACCACTATTTTGATATACATGACCTTAAAGTACCTAATCATTATCATAATTAATTATTATCTTGGTGTCATGAAGGATTAAGGTAGATTCATTTTTTTAGTCAATCCATGAAATCACTATCTTCTCAATAAATTAGAATCACTTGGTCTCGTCTCAACTAATTCATCCAAAAGATATATTAAACACAATCCTTAATCAAATTCCCTTGGTCTCGGCGAATTTAAAACATGAAATTAATTAATCAACCCTTAGTCTCGGAAGACATCAATTAACCTTTAATTACCAGTTCTAAGCAATTAACCCCCTTAGTCCAGTAAGTTATAAGACAACAAATATGAAATCAATAAATTGAAACCACCATCAACCCCCTTGGTCCAGTAAGCTAATGGAGAGAAACAACCAACAAATCTCGTAGTAAGCACAAGTAATCAAATACCAAGAATAACAATCAATTAGTCAAAAGATCGAATAACTCTAAAAAACATGAATATCTCAAACAATGTCAAATTATAATAAAATAATTAATACATCATTGTTCAAGAAAAAGAAAATAAAGTAAAAGAAAGAACTCATAGATAAGCCTCCTTCTTCTTCCTCCTTTGAAGACCTTCTTGTACAACCCTCCTTGAATTGAAGAATTCCCCATTTGATTTGAGTGATTTTCTATGATGATCAATGAATTCTCCTTTTTTCCCTTGTGTTTTCTATCTATTTATAGGCTTAAGAAGTGCCTAAACTCATTCGTGTAGTGTTCTTGGCTGAGTAGAAGTAGGAAGATATAAAACTCCACAGATTACCAAAAACTGCGTAGAAAAATCAAAGTACCGCTTTAACTTCAAGGCACAACCGGAGCCGCCTTGGCTATTGGAGCCGACGTCGGTTCCATTCTATTCCGGTCTCATTTCAACAACTTTTTATCGCTTTGAAGTTTGTGTCATCAGCACATGGCTGGTGCCGATTCCTCTGTCCTGGCCGGCACCACCTGTAGTCTATTTTGCGACGTTTTTACTTCATTTTACCCTTAAAATCTGAAATAATGATCAAAATACCTTTCCAATGGTAAAATCTCAAATATGAAGGAATATGGCTAGTTATTAAACAAAATGTATCATAAAAGAGCCTCAAATAACTAAGAAAAATATGACTAATTTAGGCCCTATCATATTCCCCCACACTTGGCTCTTTACTTGTCCTCAAGCAAAATATCAAAGACAAGTAGGAAAACACAAGGTTTAGCAATCACTCAATTAATTTCAAAATAATATTTTCAATTCTTTCTTCATTCAAGAACATAAAACACATGCTATACATCTTTCACAACAAATGCAAGACTTGTGTACGTGAATAATGACTTAGTAGAACCATCTCAATACTTAACATTATTCTCAAACCATTGAAAAGAATTTAGTTCAAAAAGATTATGCATTCTATAAGCTTACTTTTCATAACTCTTTCCACTAATCCGAGGCATATCATGATTCTACTTAGGTCAAGTAGGACTTTTAAGCTTATAATGTAAGGCTAAAAGCTTGTACTGTAGTTTATCAAATGAAATATATAGGAGATTCAAATGTCAAAGAAGCTGAGAGTTCACAAGAAAAGGATAAACAAAATGTATCAATAATTTCCAACTCTTCTTACTCTCCTATTCCCAGATAAATCAAAACCATAACCTTATTTAGCAATTCCAGTGCAACTCAAGTAAATCTCGCTTTTTTTTTTCTTTTTTCTTGTCTCTCTTCATCAACTCTTCTCTATTTTTTTTTTTTTGTTGACAATATCACTCAAATTTTTAGCAATGGTGTCAAGGACTTGATATGAACTCAACTTTTACAGCTCAATCACCATTTCTTTTGTGATCTTTCTTTTCTTTTTTTTTTCTCAACAATTTTTCTTTTCTTTCTCTTTTTTTCTCTCTCTCTTCTTTTGTCATTCACTGCTGCCTTTCTTTTCTTTCTCAGTTTCTTCCTTTCCATCTTTTCTAGCAGCTTTTTCTTTTCTTTTCTTGTGTTCAATCTCTCTTTCTCTTTCTTTTCTTTCCCTGCTTTCTTTTCACTTTCTAGCTCAACTTAACTCTTGATACATGACTGCAAGTAACGAGTCATGATCTTTCTCTAAGTACTCTTCCTCACATTCTCCTTTATGTACTTTCATCTATCAAGAGTATAAAGATTTGAAAATTTATTCAAACTCTCAAAAACAAGCAATGGACAAAGTATTGTGACGGATTTTAAAGAAAGAAATTAACAATTTAGGCTCAAAATAGGCACTATGGATAATATCAAAATAGGTAGGCTTGAAAAGTTCAAACTATCCAAAGAAGGCCTATTACCATCATCCCTAAGTTAAATCATGACTGTCTTTCTTATTTCACCTCGAGAGGTATTCAAGTAAGTTCTTGAATGCTCCATGAATTTTAGTACAAACTAGGTTTAAGAACAATGTAAAGCATTTGGTCAAGAACTACTTCGTCCAAGTGAGTGCAAAAAGTCATGCATAAGCCATAAATGATCTAGAACATATGCTCTATAATCTATCAAAAAGACATGTATTAAAAATATAGCTTGAAATCTCAAAGAAAATCAGGAAAAAAAAATTCAAAATTTTGCTCACAAGAAGGATAAGGTATATGCATAGAAGAATTTTCAATTGAATCACTCCCCCACACTTAAACTGGACATTGTCCTCAATGGCCAAATAAAAAGAACAAGAATTAAACAATGCCATGTGACAAAAAATATACAGGAGAAGAGATAAGAAAGTCAATACTTCCCTAGATGGTTTAATGTGCTGTACAAGAGCTGAATGCTTAAAGAACGAGGCATTAACAAAGTACCTAAAAAAAGAAAAATGCAAAAGAGCACACCAAAGCATAAAAACTAGAAAAGAAACATAAATCAAAAACAAAAGAAAAAGTATGTTGATAAACCAAAAAGTTCTATGTGGTGGCGTCGAAGAGCATCTCCCCCTGCTCGGGGTTTGGAAGACCATCACCCATATTGCATTTCACCCAATTGCTATTGACTTTGAAAGTGCCCCGAGTAGGGTGAGTAAGTTCGAGGGTGCCAAAAGGGCTGATCTTACTTACCGTGAACGGTCCCAACCACTTAGATTTCAACTTACCGGAAAAAATTTTTAAGCGAGAATTGAATAGCAACACTTACTTGCCTTTTTCAAATTCAGGTTGGTAAGTGATATGCTTATCGTGCCACTTTTTGACCTTTTCCTTGTGCCACATGGAGTGATCATACACACCCTCCCGCAATTCCTCCAAAGCTATGAGTTGGAGTAACCTTGACTTTCCAACAGCCTCAAGATCCATGTTAACAAGTTTAATGGCCCAATAAGCTTTATGCTCAATTTTAACAGGTAAATGACAAGCTTTTCCATAAACTAACCGAAAATGAGTAGTGCAAATAGGGGTCTTAAAAGCTGTCCTATACGCCCAAAGAGTGTCATCTAATTTTAGACTCCAATCCTACCGAGTATGGCTAGCAGTCTTTTCCAAGATTTTTTTGATTTCCCTATTAACCACTCCCACCTAACCACTCGTTTAGGGATGATATGAGATGGAAAACTTATGGTGCACTCAAAAATATTTAAGCACTTTGTCCAATTGAGTATTACAAAAATGAGTACCCCTATCACTAAGGAAAACCTTATGTACACCAAAACGGGTGAACAGTTTTTTCAGGAATTTTACCACTACCCTTGCATCATTAGTTGGTAAAGCTTATGCTTCTACCCATTTAGAAACATAGTCCACTGCTACCATAATGTATTTATTACCCAAGGAGCTAGGAAAAGGTCCCTTGAAGTCTATTCCCCAACAATTAAATACTTCACAAGCTTGAAAAATGTGTAAAGGCCGTTCAGTCGATTTAGAAATATTACCTGTCCATTAACACCTATCACAACTTTGAACAAACCTATGGGTATATTTCAATAATATGGGCCAATAGAATCCAGACTTAAGTACCTTTCGTGCAGTATTGTGAGCTTGGTAGTGGCCTCCAGCAAGTCCTTCATGATAATATTTTAGAATATCTTCGCCTTCCTTAGAGTCCACACATCTTCAAATAATTTGGTCCGCACAACACTTAAATAAATATAGATCTTCCCAAAAGTAATGCCTTACTTCGGGGAGAAATTTCTTCTTTTGTTGCATTATAAGAGCTTGTGGAACAATTCCTACAACCAAGTAATTAGCAAAATCAGCAAACCAAGTGGTGTTTGGAATCTCAACTTCTATAAGCAAGAGTTGCTCATCCAGAAAGGTGTCATCGATGTCCTCTTCTATCAAGGATTCCAAATTTGGATTATCCAATCTTGACAGGTGATTCACAGCCAAGTTTTTCGCACCCTATTTGTCCCTAATCTCCAAATCAAATTCCTACATTAATAAAATCCATCTTATCAATCTTGGTTTGGAATCATGTTTGGTTAATAGGTACTTTAGGACTGAATAGTCTGTGTAAATAATAACTTTGGACAGAATAAGATAAGGATGGAATTTATCAAAGGCAAATACTATGGCAAGTAATTCTTTCTCCGTTGTGGTGTAGTTTTCCTGTGCATCCATTAAAGTCTTGCTCACATAGTATATAGGTTGGCAGTGTTTATTCCGCCTTTGTCCCAGTACTACACCAACTGCAAAATCACTTACATCACACATTAGTTCAAAGGGAAGAGACCAATCAGGTGCAATTAAAATATGTGAAGTAATCAACTTCTCTTTAAGTATGGTAAAAGTGTTAAGACATTGCTCCTCAAAATTAAACACCGCATCCTTTTCAAGTAAAGAGGTAAGAAGTTTTGAATTTTTTGAGAAGTTTAAGATGAACCTACTGTAGAAACCTGCATGACTAAGAAAGCTCATTATACTTTTACCGAAGTAGGGGGAGGCAGCTTCTCAATTGCTTCAATTTTGGCCTTATCTACTTCTATACATTTTCTTGAAATTTTATGTCCTAACACAATACCTTCTTGCACCATAAAGTGGCATTTTTCTTAGTTAAGCATGAGGTTAGTCTCTTCACATCTTGCAAGTACCTTTTCAAGATTAGATAAACACACATCAAATGAATCACCAAAAACTGAGAAATCATCCATAAATACCTCGATGATGTCCCCTACGAGTCCTTCAAATATAGCTGTCATGCACCTTTGGAATGTTCCAGGACCATTGCGACCAAATAACATTCGACGATATGCAAAAGTACCATATGGACGCGTTAAAGTGGTTTTTTCTTGGTCCTCAAGAGCTATGGAAATTTGTAGGTAGCCAGAAAATCCATCCAAGAAACAGTAATACTCATGCCCAGCTAACCTTTCCAACATTTAGTCAATAAAAGGGAGAAGAAATTGATCTTTTATAGTGGCTTTGTTTAGCATCCTATAATCTATGCAAAACCTTCAACTCGTGACTAATCTTATAGGGACTAGCTCAATTTTATCAATGGGACTCACTATTATTCCTCCCTTCTTTGGTACCACTTGAGTAGGACTCACCCAAACATTATCAGAAATAGGCTAAATGATGCCTAAATCTAAGAGCTTAACCACCTCACCTTTTAACACTTTACTCATATACGGGTTCAACCTACATTGAGGTTGCACTACGGGTTTTGCACCTTCTTTCATCAAGATCTTGTGCATGCAAAAGGATGGACTAATGTCCTTAATATCAGTGATCCTCCAAGCTATAACTCCCTTATATTTTCCCAGCATACTTACCAATTTAGTCTTTTGTTCGGCATTAAGATTTTTGGCAATGATCACATGCAATTTCTGTTTTTTAGATAAGAAAACATATTCCAAATGCTCGAGCAAGTCTTTTAGGTCCAATTCAGGAGGCTATTCTATGGATGATTTCATTCTCCCTAAACTGTTTTTCTCAATTTCCAACTTCCTCATCCCATCCTCATTGTGAAAATCCTCCGAATATGCCATTGATGTTTCCATCAACTCCTCCTCACTGGATTCCTACATCAACTTAAAAATAGGTTCATTAAGAATATCAACTCTTAAGCAGGAATCATCAGAAGACAAAGGTTATTGCATGCTCTTGTGGATTTGAATGACTACTTCTTTATCCCCAACCCTAAGTGTCAACCTTCTCCCATGAACATCAATTAATACTTTTGCTGTAGCTAGGAAAGGTCTACCTAGGATTAAAGGGACTTTAGAATCTTCATCCATGTCAAGAATAACAAAATCCATTAGAAATATGAATTTATCCACTTATACCAACACATCTTCTATTATACCCCTCGAATATTTGATAAATTTATTCGCAAGTTGAATGCTCATCCTAGTGGGCTGTGGTTCTCCCAAGCCCAGCTTTTTAAGTGTTTTATATGGCAATAGATTAATGCTAGCACTTATGTCAGCTAATGCATTACATAAATGAAGAGTGCTAATTAAACATGGGATAGAAAAACTCCCTAGACCATTTTCTTTATGTGGCAAATTCGGTTTGTCCTATAAGATGGCTGAGCATTCTTTGTTGAGGACCACTATGGACAACTCTTCCAATTACTTTTTGTTGATGAGCATGCTTTTCAGAAACTTAGCATATTTGGGCATGTGAATTAAAGCTTCACTGAGTGGGATGTTTATGTGCAGTTGTTTAAATACCTCAAGAAATTTGTCGAATTAAGCATCTTTTCGGGCTTTGTGTAGCTAGGTAGGATATGGTATTTTAGGCTGAAAGTAGGATTTTCAGGAGATGGACATTGGATAGCCGGCGTCGGTTCCAGTGCTTCGGCTGGCACTGGTTCAGTTCTGGGTTGCTTGATCTCGGGTTTACGAGATAGCCGGCGCCGGTTCTCTTCCTCCAGCTGGCGCCAATTGCAATCTGTAACCTCTAGCAACTCTTCCCAACTCCGTAACGTGATAGCAACTATTTCCTCTTTGCCTAATGGTGCTAGCTTTGTGGATTTTAACACCATAACGGTCAAAAACCAGATTTTTTGTTCCATATTGCGGATCATCTCTTCGAACTTCTCAAATGTGGAATCTATTTCCTGGAAACGCCTCGTGACATGAACCTCAAATTTCCCAATTATGGTTTCAAGCTCTGCTGATTCTGGGACTGCATATGTTATCACCGAAGCATAATGGGGGTATTGCCCCTCATTAAACTTCCTTCAATTCCAATTCATCATTTCTCCTGAACATAGAAGCGCGTTAGGTACAAAATTCATGATTAAAAGAAAATTAAAAGATTACAAAGTTAGTAAATGTTAGTCAAAGTTAGTAGGTTAGGTTACAAGGGTATACAAGCTACACACAAGATACAAAAGATAGCACTTTTTTTGTGAAAAGAACAATTATACATATTTACATATTCATATGATTAAATCAACAAAATCCAATCTTTCATGCTATTGTTCCCCAGCAAAGGCGCCAAAAACTTGATGTGTATTTTATTTGGGTATAAATATCATACAAAAATAAGCACATTCTTAATCAAGTTTAAATTAAAACGTTAACCCCAAATTACACATATGATCAATCGTACTCATCATTAACATAGCATAGGGTTCAAACGAGTGTCAATCCTCAAGGAACAAGTAGACATTAATCACCCTTCTTTCATTATTCAATCAACTCTATAAAGTGAAAACGAAATAAAATAAAACAAAAGAAAATAAAATAAAAACAAAAATATATACATGTTAAAGACGGAGAAGTATGTAACTTAAACCAATATATTGACATGCATGACCTTAAAGTACCTAATCATTATCATAATTAATTATTCTCTTGGCATCATGAAGGATTAAGGTAGATTCACTTCTTTGGTCAATCCGTGAAATCACTATCTTCTCGATAAATTAGAATCACTTGGTCTCGTCTCAACTAATTCATCCAAAAGATATATTAAAAACAATCCATAACCAAATTCCCTTGGGTTTGATGAATTTAAAACATGAAATTAATTAATGAACCCTTGGTCTCGGAAGACATCAATTAACCTTTAATTACCAGTTCTAAGCAATTAACCCCCTTAGTCCAGTAAGTTAAGAGACAACGAATATGAAATTAATAAATCGAAACCACCATCAACCCCCATGGTCCAGTAAGCTAATGGAGAGAAACAACTAACTAATCTCGTAGTAAGCACAACTAATCAAATACCAAGAATAACAATCAATTAGTCAAAAGATCGAATAACTCTAAAAATCATAAATATCTAAAACAATGTCAAATTACAATAAAACAATTAATACATCATTGTTCAAGAAAAAGAAAACAAAGTAAAAGAAAGCACTCATAGACAAGCCTCCTTCTTCTTCCTTTCAAGACCTTCTTGTACAACCCTCCTTGAATTGAAGAATTCCTCCTTTGATTTGAGTGATTTTCTATGATGATCAATGAATTCTCCTTCTTTTTTTCCCCCTTTGTGTTTTCAATCTATTTAAAAGCTTAAGAAGTGCCTAAACTCTTTGGTGTAGTGTTCTTGGCCGAGTAGTAGTAAGAAGATACTAAAACTCCACAGATTACCAAAAATCGCGTAGAAAAATCAAAGCACCGTCTTAACTTTAGGGCACAGCTGGCGCCGCCTTGGCTACTGGAGCCGGCATCGGTTCCATTCTATTCCGATCTCGTTTCAACAATTTTTCATCCCTTCGAAGTTCGTTTCATTAGCACATGGCCGGTGCCGATTTCTCTGTCACCGCCCCTAGTCTGTTTTGTGACGTTTCTGCTTCGTTTTACCCTTAAAATCTGAAATAATGAACAAAATACCTTTCCACAGATAAAGTCTCAAATATGAAGGAATATGGCTAGTTATTAAACGAAATGTATCACAAAAGAGCCTCAAATAACTAGGAAATATATGACTAATTTAGGCCCTATCAATAGGCTTAGGAAGTGTCTAAATTCGTTGGTGTAGGGTTCTTGGCCAAGTAGAAGTAGGAAGATACTAAAATTTTACAGATTACCAAAAATCATGCGCAAAAATCAAAGCTCCGCCTTATCCTCAGGGCACAGCTGACGCCGCCTTGACTACCGGAGCCGGCGCCAGTTGTGTTCTATTTCTTTAGTTGTTCATCTATTTTTTCTTGATTTCTTTGCACTATTTTCCAGAGTATAGTCGGCGCTGCCGAAGCCAGCGTCGGTTCGGTTCTGTTCTGGGCATGTTACTGAATTTTTTTATCGCCTCGAAATGCATGCCAACAGTACGTGATCGGCACCAGTTCCTCTGCCCTGTCCGGCGCCACCTCTGCTCTATTTTGCGATGTTTTTGCTTTGTTTTATCCCTAAAATCTGAAATAATGCACAAAATACCTTTGCAAGGGTAAAATCTCAAATATGATGAAATATGGCTAGTTATTGAACTAAATGTATCACAAAATAACCTCAAATAGCTTGGAAAAATATGACTAATTTAGGCACTATCAATTGGGCATATACTTGAAAGCAAAATTTAGAAATATATATAAATAAAACGAATTGAATGAATAAAACTCAGGTGTTTTTAGAATATTGACAACCGATCCTCGACAACGGTGCCAAATACTTGTTGGTGTATGTTCGTGCACTTTGCATCCAATATTAATGTATAAAGAAATAAGCTTAAACTGAATCAAGTTTTAAAAATAAAATACCAATTTTCTCAAATACATAAATACAATTAGGCAAGTATACTCATTATGTAGTATAGAGTTTAGTTGATAAGTATCAAAGATTCTTGGGAATGAGGTCAATTACCCCTACTTCCACTTTAATTCAATTGTGAGATCAATAAAAATAGGGATAAAGCTAATTAATTATTAACTACACAAGAGTACTACACAAATACATCACCCAAATTACAATGTTGAGTCAAAAAGACCACAAAACATGATTTGAATATAAAAAATGAGATTAGCCATGTAATAAAAAGAATTCCCCACAATTACTCAAATAAGAACATCATATGATCATTGAATTCAAATTCAAGCATTGGCAAGATTTCTAAAGGAAGGCAAAACTCACACTCTCTTGAGTAATGAATTCACTACCCTAGGATCCAACCCATAGATATCTCTATCTCACAAATTAAACCTAATGATGCAAAATAATCAAGGAAATCTAAAAAGCCCTAGAATCCCTATCTCTAGGTGATCCCAAAACTTCATCCACCACAAAGTTCTCAATCCCCCCAAATCTTTTCTCAAGTTCATCAAGAGATAAAGAAATCTATTAGACTAACACAAAAAGGAACCCATCTTGTGCATCCTTTCTCAACTTCAATATAAGAGAATTTCCTAATCAATTAAATCCAATCAATCAATCCTAAATGATAGATTACCCAAAATAAAAATCAATCAACCAAATAATTACCCAAAATAAGAGTAAAATAGGGTACAACCTATAACACCCCACTACCTAGGCCCATTAGGGCTAGGGATGTTGCCGCGTCCATAGGACAAATGGTCTTTATAACTAGGTCACATAAAATAAAATAAAAGGAATACTTTAAAATTAAACTTATAACAACCCAATAATACATGAACAAATTCAAAATAAATTATCTGCTACAATCTCTCAAAACATCACATAAGGAAAACATCAAAGAGTCTTCAAAATCACAAGCAATAATCTAGCTAATGACCTTCAGAGTAGGATCGACCTAAAAACATGGCATAAAAGGTGGTGAGATAAAAATCTCAGTAAGCTCGTGTGTGCTTCGAGTGTTTCAGGTAAAACAGTTCATGCATGCAAGTTGTAAAAGTTTTATAAGAGAAAGTGTTGCAAAGCATTAAATAAATGTTAAAATAAAGAATGGTGTTTTGCTTTCCAAACCATACATGTGCACAATAAATACAACCACCCAAAAGGGTAGCCATGGGTTACCACACATTGGGCCCTATGACATTATAATGGTTAGAATGACATTTGTTGAGCATGCTGACAAAAGGTAGGTGTACGGCCTACTGGGTGAGATACTGCTCTATCTCTACACCCAAACTTACTGGTTGTCCACTCCAGAAACACACAGTCTACTTGACTGAAACTTGCTAGCTCGGACCGGTATGACCTACTGTACTGGCATCCTATTTGGGAAGGACTTATCCCTCAGAGGTGGCTACCTACTGAGAGATTTACCCTAACCCTTCAAAGACTAGTCCTAATAGTCTACCCTTATTGAGTACTCAACGTTGATAGTCCCACTTAGAAGAAATTGATCACACAATGATTTACTTAGAAATAGAAATTAAGGATTTCTAAAATTCTTGTCAAAGTTGGGTTTTAGAAATAGTCTAGCATTTTGAGTAAAACTGCTCGTTTAATTTCCCAAATGATTTGCTTGACTGAAATAAAAAGGAAAACAGTCCTTAATTACCTTTGCAAACGAATGATCATACACAATGCATTTGACTTGCCGCAATAATTTTTTGTCTTCAAATGACTCCATGCAGGAGCTTACCTGATCATTTGCTTGCTTGAATTAAAAAATCCTCCAAGGTCGACCTAACCCTGCCTGGGGTAAACACAAGGCATAAGGTTACATTCGAACTATACTTGCCTTACATAAATAATTCCTAACTCAATTAGATACAACCATGACAAAAGATTTTATAAAACAAATCTAGCTTGGTAAGTTAAAATAACTAGGGGTTCTAAAATAATTACTAATGAGTTATAGGTTCAAATAATAAATTTTGAGTATTATTACTAATAAATGAACTAGTGATTAAATATTGAATAATACTAAGTCCTAAATAATATTAGTAAATGGTAATATTTAAATAGTATTATTATAATAAAATAATAAATTAATTTTTTATTAATAATTAATAGATAATGAATAATTAGTAACAAATATAAAATTAATAATAAATGAATCATATTTAATTTTTAATTAATAAATTTTAATATAGATAATATTTATGGATATAGCTAAAAGTTTAACTAGGGTCTACAAGGTCATTAATTACTTCTAATATTTTATTTATTATTATTATTTATGTAAAAGATTTAATTTATTATATATATATATATTAGTAAAAGATATTATTTATTTGATTAATAAAATATTAATATTTCATTTAATATTCCGTTTTCAAATCTTCCTATACATTTCGAAACTCTTATGGAAAATGTAATAATAATTCTAATTAAAATAATAAAATTTGTTAATAAAAATAACCTAGGATTAACAAGAAAATAATCTTCCATCATGATTTTCCTATTGCTAAACAAGATTCATGAACACATTCCCAACACCAACTAATAGGCTAAATCATTCATGAACATATACTTGAATTAACACATACTATCACAAGGCTAATTTCCTACTAGGCATATTCATCATTCATGGCTTCAATGGAAATAAGAGCATAAAAATCCTATTCACCATAGGTGTCATAATATCTAACATACTTTAAACATCCATAACTCTCCTAAGACAAGATGAACATACATTGATTCCAAAGAAAATTCATATCGCTTATTCACGTGCATACACTCAATCCCTCATTCATATCCATTTCTCCTATCAACATTTAAGAGACACGAATTTAGAATTAAAAAGGAGGATTAAGGGAAATATACTTGATTTCCGATTACTTTGATGAAGGCTAGAGAAGGTCCACGCGCGATTGAGAGTCTTGAGTTGTCCAAGGGAAAAAAAACAGTCATAGTTGATGATCAACCATTTCGGGCCGAGAGAGAGAGAGAGAGAGAGCATTAGTATGGTACATTGATGATTGAATGAAAGAGGGTGAACAAGAAGTTTGTTCTTGTTTTACCTCGATGATGTTCTTGAGGCCTTCAAGAAAAAACTAATTTTTGATCCGATAGTCAATTCTTGTTTGCGAGATTTTGCGTTATAAAGACCAGAAATGACCACTGGGGATTAAGTAGGAGTTATCTGGAGTATTTAAGAGTGATTGGAGGTGTTTAGAGTAGGTTTTGGCTTGAAGGAATGCAGTATGTATTCTTGGTGTTCTTGGTGAAAATTGAGAGAATTTGAGAGAAGAGCTGCACGAAATCTGGAATGATGTTGGCTGAATGGTCTACGGTGATTAGGAGTTTCGGTTTTCAAGTAGAAGGAAAGAGAATAATCTAATCTTGTTTGAATTTCAAATGGAGAAAGATGTGGAGTTGTTTGAGGTAGAAGATAAGCTAATGGTGTTTGATTGATGGAGGTTTCTTTGCTCTTCAATAGTGCCGGCTGGACTGATTAGTTTTATGGTAAAGGAATAAAGGTTGTTCAGGCTATAAGTCTGGCCAAAATTCATTGTTTAATGCGAGAGGAATTTCTGGTTTAGTATCTTAATACAAGAGTGTTGTCATTGAGAAAAATTTTGGAATTTTTTTGAAGTTCAAATGTGTTTTGGATAGAGTGATCTTAGGAGACTTTTGAGGTGTGATTATGGAGTCCAATTACTCAAGGTAAGTGTGGAGGTTAATGGTGA
This sequence comes from Voacanga thouarsii, assembly GCA_026120185.1. Lineage (NCBI taxonomy): Eukaryota > Viridiplantae > Streptophyta > Magnoliopsida > Gentianales > Apocynaceae > Voacanga > Voacanga thouarsii. The sequence continues at coordinate 472,280 of JANUWF010002029.1, read as the reverse complement.
TTAGTCCATGGCTGAACAAGGTCAATTTTGCAGAGGTTTGAAGGTGGTTTTTTAGCCTAGGCCTAAGGAGACAGAACTGGAATTTTCTGGTTTCAAGGTTGTTCAAAGCTTCAAATGGTTGATGATTTTTCTGTGCAGAATTTCTGCATTTCTTCAGCCCGATTTGCAGATGATTTTGAGGGGTGTTTAAAGGTCTTTTTAAGGTTGGTTTCCAGCCTTCTTTTTGGAGAAAAGCAAAGGGGTTTTGCTGGGTTGGTGACAAGAAAAACAGCTTCAATCTCAGCTTGGTGTGCAGCGAAATTGCACAAGAATTTTTCTAGTTTTGTGCAGTTTTATGCAGTCCGAATTTTGCACAGAAATTTTAGTCTTCAAGCTACATGAATTGGTCATTTTTCTGGCAGAAAATGAGCAAGAACACTGGCTGAATTTTTTGAAAGCTGGACTATTCAAAAATCTGAAAATTTTCCAGATTTTCTTTATCAAAAATATGAACAAGATGAAGGTGAGCTTGAAGGTCCTACCATGGTGATTTATTTCTCTTGGATTCTTCTCCCTATTTTTGTCCAATCCTCTAACTTCCAAGATTGATTTTCAAAATTCAAGACTAAGGAATTATCTCAGAATTTTTGGAATTAAAAAAAGAGATATAATGAATTTTGAATAATTTAAATTGTGAAGATGCTAGGACAAACCTAGAAGTAATAACAAGAACAAGAATTCCTCTAGAATTCCTTTTAGGACATGATTATATGATTAAGATATTTTGTTCATGTCTCCTCTAAGACAACATTTCTATCTTTAAGGAATGTAAGAAAAACAAAAAATTCAAACATAACTAAGATAATCATGCATAAAACTTAAGTGATGGGATTTGAACTCATGACCTTAGAGATTAATTCACAAAGCTCTAACCACTTAACCACAACAACTCTTGTTCTTATTTTCTCACCCAAATATTCTTTTTATTTAAACCTCAAAACATCTTCCTATTTTGACCTTAAGCAAAATTACCTTTTTACTCTTCCTACCTAATAAGCATAACTAAGCCTTTTAACCTATAAATCACAATTCTAAAGCACATAAAATCATTCAAAAACATATATTTTGATGCAGAATAATATGATATGCATCCCGACCCCCCTTACTCTAAGGTTGGCTTTGGGTAGGGTTTCACATCCTCCCCTTCTTAGGAGAATTTCGTCTCGAAATTCAGGCATACCTTTATCTCAGATTGGGATACCTCCGCTTTACCCACTCTTCTATTTCCCATGTGGCATCTCGCGTGCCATGATGCTCCGACTGCACCTTTACCATCGGAATCTGCTTGTTCCGGAAAGTCTTGATACTTTGATCCAATATTTTCACGGGTTTCTCCACATAACTCAGGTCGGGTTGCAACACTAACGGCTCATCATTCAAAATATGTTCGGGATCGGCATTGTACTTCTTCAACTGAAACACATGAAATACGTTGTGTATCCTCGTCAACCCATCTGGCAAATCTAATCGATACGCCACTGGCCCAATTCTCTCCTTTATTGGAAATGGTCCCAAATACCTCGGATTCAGCTTCCCACCTTTCAGGTGCTTCAGAATTCCTCTATTTGGTGTCAGTCTTAGGAACACACTGTCTCCCACCTGAAATTCTAACTCTCGTAGCCTATTGTCCGCATAGCTCTCTTGTCGGCTCTGGGCTGCTTTCAACCTTTACCTGATTAGCTTAACCTTGTCCAACATTTCCTAAACACAGACTTCTCCAGACTTACTTATATGGCCGTCCTCTGACCAACTCCAGTATAGCAGTACTTAACACTTACGTCCATACAATGCTTCATACGAAGTCATTCCAATCGACGACTTATAGCTGTTAATGCCAACTCAGCATACGGTACACATTCGATCCACTTATCCCCGAAATTCAATACATAGCCTCTCAGCATGTCCTCCAATATCTGAATAACCCTCTCTAATGGTCCATCAGTTTGCGGATGCGCCGTCGTACTGAACTTCAAATTAGAACCCATTGATTCTTGAAACTTGCCCCAAAATCGGGATGTAAATCTCAGGTCTCTATCGAACACAATACTTGGAGGTACTCCATGCAGTCTGACTATTTCTCGCACATAGGTCTGAGCTAACTTCTCCATTGAATCCCTTACATTTACCGGTATAAAATGCACTGATTTGGTCAATCGATCCACTACTACCCATACAACGTCCTTTTGGGTCCTTGCCATAGGGAGTTCGGTAACGAAGTCCATGGTCACCTCTTCCCATTTCCATTCAGGTACTGGTAATGGTTGCAACAATCCAGCTGACTTCTTGTGCTCTGCTTTGACTTTCTGACAGGTTCGATACATCGAGACATACTTAACCACGTTCTGCTTCATCCTGGGCCACCAATATGCCCTTTTCAAATCCTGATACATTTTGACCTCTCCTGGATGAATGTCGTACTTGCTCTAATGCGCCTCCTCTAAAATCCAGTCCTTTAATTGGTGCTCATCGGGTACACACAGACAATCCCGAAAATACATCACTCCTGCTTTGTCCTATTGGAATTCACTGCCTTGCCGTTTAAGCTCCTTGTCCTTAAAAAGCTGGAATTCTACATTACTTTGCTGAGCCTCAATGATTTCTCGCCTTAGATCTGGTATCAACTTCAGGTTGCTAACAATAATCCTCTCCTCTTGCACTTCTGCTCTTCTATCCAACACATCCTAAACCGCTTAAACCTCCTGCATTCTTAGCCTGGCCATTTTGACTTTCCTGCTCAGGGTATCAACAACGACATTAGCCTTCCCAAGGTGGTAATTGATAGGGCACCGATACTCTTCCAAAAATTACATCCACCTCCATTGTCGCAAATTCAAGTCCTTCTAGGTGAAGATGTATTTCATGCTTTTGTGATCAGTGAACACTTCATATTCTACTCCATACAAGTAGTGCTGCCATTTCTTCAAAGTGAATACAATGGCAGCCAGCTCTAAGTCATGCGTGGGATAATTGACTTCGTGTGGCCTCAACTTCCGAGAAGCATAGGCGATCACCTTCCTATCTTGCATCAAAACTACTCCCAAACCTTCCTTCGAAGTATCAGTATATAGTGCGTAAGGCTTATCTTCCTCTGGCAGACTCAACACAGGTGCTGTCATTAATCTCTGCTTCAGCTCTTAGAAATTCTTTTCACATTTTTCATTCAGAGCAAAGGGTACGTCCTTTCTTAGTAGCCAGGTCATGGGTGATGCTAGCGTTGAAAATCCTTTAATAAACCTCTTATATTAGCCGACCAATCCCAAGAAGCTTCGAATCTTCGTGATGTTCTCTGGTTGCTTCCTGTCCGAAACTGCTTCAACTTTTGCTGGGTCCACCTTGATTCCATCCTTGGTTACCACGTGGCCATGAAATGCCACACTATCCAGACAAAACTCACACTTCCTGAATTTGGCATAAAGCTTGTACTCCTTTAGCATTTCCAGTACCAGCCTCAAATGTTCTGCATGGTCCTCCGGGCTCTTGAAGTATATGAGTATATCATTGATAAAGACCACCACGAACTTGTCCAAGTAAGATTGAAACACTCGATGCATCAAATCCATAAATACCGCTGGTGCATTGGTTACCCCGAAAGGCATCACCACAAACTCATAGTGACCATATCTTGTGTTGAAGGCCGTCTTGGGAATATCCTTCTCTTTTATCCTCACCTAATAGTATCCTTGCCTCAAATCCAGTTTGGAGTAACAACTAGATCCTTGTAACTGGTTGAACATCTCGTCAATTAGCGGTAGAGGATATTTATTCTTGATGGTCAGGTTGTTCAAGCCCCAGTAGTTGATGCATAACCTCAGGGTCCCGTCCTTCTTCTTCACAAATAACACAGGTGCTCCCTAGGGTGACGTGCTAAGTCTGATGTAGCCTTACCTTAGCAACTCTTCAAGCTACTCCTTCAATTCTTTCAACTCCGCTAGTACCATCCGATATGGAGTTCGAGACACCGGTTCTGCTCCTGGAACTAGATCAATGGTGAACTCAACTTCTCGGTTGGGAGGTAGAGAAGTGAGTTCTGCAGGAAATACGTCAAGAAAATTTTTTACCACCTCAGTATCTTAGAAAGTACATTGGTCATTCGACTTATTTATCACATAGGCCAAGTATCCTTGACATCCTTGCTTCAAAAATTTTTGGGCTTTTTCCCAAGCTATCAAAAACTTCAATTCCTTTACACTCTTGCCGTTGAACTCCAACATATCACATCTTGGTCTAATGAACTGAACAGATTTATTCTTATAGTCTATTCTAGCCCCATGCTTAGCTAGCCAATCCATTCCCAATATCAAGTCATAATCATCAATAGCCAAGACTATCAAATCTCTCTCCAAGCTTTCTCTCCCTACTTCAATTCTACAATTCAGCATATACCGATCCACTTGCACCATTTTCCCTAAAGAAAAACTCAACAACAAAGTAAAAGGTAGTTCTACTCCATCCCAACCCAAATGATATGCACAATTCTTATTTAAATAGGAATGGGTAGATCCAGGGTCTATTAATGCATTAACAGAATGACCTTGGTTAGTAAACGTACCTTCCACCATTGCTGCATCAGCTACAATCTCCTCCTGGTTGAGAATGAAAATTTTGCTTTCACTTGCGGCTTCTGCGTTCCACTCCCGGAAGCTCCCGTGGCATTGGCTCGATTGACTCCCGGGATCTGAGCCGAGTTTCTTTGTCCAACTCAAAGAAGTTTAGGGCAAGCATTTCATAGATGGTTTGGGTCTCTGCAGTGGTAGAATTTCCCTCTCACCTCCTCTGGACCAATAATTTTTCTCCATGTGGCCCCTTTTTCCGTAATACCGGCATAATGGAAGATTCTGCACAGGACCAACCTGTGCTGTTTAGGCTTGCATTCTCCGGTTCTGCCACTGCTGATTGACAGGGCACTTGTTGGCCTACTGCCTCTAGAAAGGTCTCAGCTGTTGTCTTGGCGATGGGAAAGGTCTTGGTGCTATTCTATTGCGATCTTCATTCTCAGTCCGGGTGGCTGCGTCCACGGCCCCCGAATAGGTCATTGGTGGAGAAGGTTCCAACGCCCTTCTTAACTCCTGCCTTAATCCCTTGAGAAATTATCTCGTTCAGTTCTGCTCGGTGTCCACTAGCCTCTTGTAGTACTTTGACAGCTGAGTAAAACGTGCTGCGTACTATGCCACCGTCATACCTCCCTACTTTAGATTTTGGAAATCATCTTCCCATTTCTCTACTATCCACTGGGGGATATATTCAGCTCTGAATGCTTCCACGAAATTAGCCCATGTCCAGTCTTGATTAATTATCTCTCGGTTTTCTTGGACTCAATACTACTATGCCTAAGCTGGACCCCTCAATCGGAATATGGCAAACTTCACCATTCACTTCTCAGTAGAATGAAACGTAGTGAAAATGTCCTCCATCTGTTCTATCCTCTAATCAGCTTTCTGATCCTATCGGTTTCTCCCAAGAAGATGGGCGGTTGAAATTTCAAAAACCGCTCCAAGGCTTCGTCTTCCCCCTTTGGATTCCTCTGCTTAGTTAGAGTTTGCAGAATCTCGGTCATTTTGTTAAATGCTTGCCCTATCGTCACACTGACAGGTTCTTTCGACCCTATTTCCAGCTCTGATTCGTTCTCATCCCCCCGGTTGGGTGACGGTATTTGAGTTGTCTCAAACTCTGGTGTCACAGGCTCTACCTCTGGAACCCTTCTACTAAATGTGCCTGCACGACGCTTGGGTGCCATTCTAAACCATGCCCCAGATAATAAGTTTATGCATTAAATTTTAAAATATTTCAATTAAGCCTGCATTCACATTCAGGTTGAAGTAAAAGGAAATCAGATGCAAATTTTTGTATGAAGGATTGCATGTAAAATTTTCTCAAACTTTAGAGTACTCCAAGTACTCTTATTCGCATAAATTTGGAAATAAAGTAGTAAACATGAATAAAATCCTTAGCGTAGGAATTTATGGGAAGCAGTAAATAAAACACCTTAATCATAGTAGTTCTTAGTCTCTCTAATCCTCATTAGAGTCTTCAAAGTCGGCATCATACAACCATCTCCCAGAAATCCTAGAGAAGTCTATCCCAGTCCCATTCGCAAATCCATGATCCATTAGCTCCTTCCCGGGCCTCTTAGAACTCTCCCCGGTTTCAACCTGGTTGGGTGGGGGTATGAAGGAAGGTCTAGGTGGAGATTCATAATCTATCTCTCCCGGGTCATCACTATCAGCTGTCAAATCAATTATGGGACTAGGAGGGAGGGGGACATATTCCATGTCATTCTCCTCATCTTCACTGTCAGTAACTAAATCTATTACAGATATTGGGGGTGGCTTAATAATCTGGACCTCATCGTCACTGAAATCATCCAGGGGTATAATTGGCTGCGATGCAGGCTGAGGCACTGGTAGATCTTCCAGGTGGATAGGGATGGGAGGATGCCATTACTGCCCTTTCCTTGCAGTTCTAATCATCCTAACCATCCTACAACATAAACAAGATGGGTTAGTAAAAAGATTTAAACTTAATAAAACAAAACATATACTATCAATATTTGCCTAAACCTAATCTCTGATACCACTTGTAACACCCCTTGTCTTATGGACGGGGCGACATCCCGGCCCAGATGGGCTTAGGTAGTGGGGTGTTACATAACCCTTTAATTACAATTTAATTCTAATAAAATCAACATCCACAATATCAAATCACAATAGAAAAATGGAAGAAAATTTATAGACAAGGTTTTTTTCTCAACTTTACAATCTTCTTTGTGATGCTCATTCACTCTTCAAATCCCACATTGGTCTTCTCTTCTCTCCTCTCCTTTATGTTTCCAAAGGGCTGTCTAATGAAATTCATGGGAGGTTCTCCATTGGGCTCTTCCTCTAATAAGGTATTTATAGTTTTTCCAATGAAAAACCCTAAATGCGCTGAACAGAGCACAATTTGTGATAGTACGCAGCACCATAGATGTAGACAAGAATGGCGACATGTATGGATTGATTCTTTAATTTTCCTGTAAAACGACATTGCAGTACTTATTATTGCTATGTGCTGGATTGCTGCAAGGCGGCGTGAAGCGCGTTGGGCACAGTGTCGTGGAGCTACTGATCTTCCACAATATCTGAATTCTTATAATGCATGACAACATGTATCCTAACTAGCATGGCACCGTGTACGCTCAAAAGATCCATCTTTGAATTTTAGCTGATGCGCGATAATGTGTAGATCATTGCCAATGGTGTTGTGCATCCCCTGTGTAGCTCTTTTTAGTGTTTTTTCCTTGAATTCTTTTAATTTACATTGAATAAGGAGGAAATTGGGAGAGATAAGTAGTAGTCAATAATGAAAATTATAGGATTTAAGCTCAAATACTTTGTAAAAAATGCATGAAATAACCAAATATCAAGTATATTTAGAGTACATAGAATTGGATTGCATGATAATAATCTTTACAAAAGTACTATGATAAATAAAGACTAGTCTATTATTGCTACTATGTGGACGGATACTCTATGATTTGAGTATAAGTTGGCAGTCTAGTAAAGCTGGACGTATATGTTGTAATATACTATAGGTTAGATTTTCTCCATGAGATCAAAATCCTTGTATGTTAGGCATATATCTTTAGTTTGATCAAGACGAACTTGTGCAATAGAGCTTCTGTGTGTTTCTTCATGAAACAAGTGATTACTCCCCTTGTGACGGTCTAAGATAATTTGTAAATTCTAGGGCCTTAGAAAATGACTAAAAGTGTTGCTTTATGGGTCGCTTCCTTTAGAAAAGCAATTATACTCTTTTGAGTTCATAGATTATGAACTAGAAGTCAAATGATAGTAGATGTCATTGAGAGAAGTTGATAGTACCAACTAGCCTTATCTCAATGATGGGTGTTATATAAAGGGATATTATCGCCATTACACCTGTAAGTTGGAGACAATTTTTTTGGAATACTATCCTCAGGGCTAATATTTTCATATGGTGAGGAATGAAGATATTTAAGATGTGAAATACTACTATTTATTTAGTAAGGGGATTTTGGTCTTTTTAGAAGCCAAGGATAATATGTCTTTTTGTCCTCAATGTTGCTCTAGAAATTGGAATGACTATTTTAGTCATTACACACATTGTTTGGAATAATTGATTGATAAGAGAATTTATTTCATTCTAGAAAGTCCATTTGGCTAGAACAGTTAATTAAGACAAGGAGTAATTCATGGGTTAGATTAAATAATTAATTCTAGAAAGTCCAAAGTAATATAAGGGCTTGAATAAAATAAATAAGGATTTGCGTAATAATTATTTTAGGTTGTGTATATATTATTTTAGGCATTAGTTTAATAATTATTTTAGGTTGTGTATATATTATTTTAGGCATTAGTTTAATAAAAAAAAATCCAAAAAATAATAAATATTGTAGGCTAAGTTTTTATTATTTTAGGTTTTATTTAACGACCCAAAGTAAAAAATAAAAGGCCCAGTTGGTGGAATAGCCCTAGTCCATTTTGGATTATGGCTGCTTGCCTTGAGAACTTATATAATCCTTATGGAGGATAGCTTTGTTAAGAAAGGAATTAATACCTAGCAAGCTAGCCACCACTTGTCTCCTTGCTCACTTTCAGTTTTTCCTCATAAAAATAATCCAAGACTACTTTCACTGGTAGATTAATTTCTGAGGTTGAGAGAATACCTTGGAAGGTCACAAGCTCCAGCATTCGAAGTGTTTCACGCGTAGGAGCAGGCGTTAGGAAGGGCTTCCAGTTACCAATACAACCGAGGTTATGATTTAGATGAGTTTTGGACAGCCTAACAATCACCAGATTTAGGTTATTGCTATGGTTCTTCTAATTCCAGGAGAAAAAGTAAGCATGCGACTCTGATTTATTTTAAAATGTTGCTGCACTTGTGTGATTCTTGTTCCTAAATGTCTTGCACCTGACCCCTATTTCTACAATGTAAAACGTGTTGCTAGCTAAGGATAGCTCTACTACAAATACTAGCACCCCCACGAAGAAGGAGACAACCTTCTGGAGGTGGCCACCTGTTGAAAAGTGTTCTCAAACATGCATAAGCTAGTATAAGAGCATAGCCAATCTTGAGTACTTAAGGATCACATGGCACAAAACTAAGAGATCAAAACAATATCTTAACGTACCTCATTACTTTTTAAAACCAAACATTTTTCCAAAATAATTTCTTACCCAAAATACAAGCTCATACCTGAACACAAGAAAATTATTTTCATTGCCAAAATGTCATCATCCAAATGTTTATCATATTTCTTCTAATAATTTCGAAGGCTTATTGAGCATAGAAAGCAACAGGCCTTTCATAGCTTTGAAAGAAATTGGGGAAAATATCATAAGATTTTATATCATTTACCAAAAAGGCATCCATATTGTTAACATATTCTTTAGAAAGGAAAAGAAATCATAATTGCCCATAACTTGAAGTTTAAAGATGAGATACTTACAACTATATTGATTCAATAAAGATGGGCTCATAAAATGCGTAAGAGTCTAAAACAAATCAAATAAAATGTTCACTTCTAAGTGTTAAAGAAAGGCATCTTGCTAGAATAAAGGTTGGAAAGTTAAAGGACTCATATCATGTAAAAGTTCTAAAGCAAAAGATTTATGGCTCAATATAATAAGAAAAACATAAGCTAAAATAGAGTTTGGAAACCAAGGGACTCACAAAAGTTGCAAAAATCTTAAACCAACTAAGTAAATGTTCATGTCCAAATACAACAAAAAAGCACTTAGCTAAAATAATGTTCGGAAACTCAAGGGACTCACCTTGTCTAGCTAATGCTTCTATGTATCGTTGTAAGTTTAAGCGTTCCTTAAGTCAAACTTACCTACAATAAAAAGGTATCTCTAAATGAAGCACAACTTCATGTACTAAAGACTATAATTCTCAAAGAGGTTATGTAGTGTTGGTTATGAGGTCTACTATTTAGTCTAACCAAATTATCTCAAAACCTCCTCCTAATGCTTCCTATATTCTAATCACAAGTCACAAGTGATAATCTAAGTCATTAAAGCTTGAGGGAGATTTAATTTTCCATGGACTTTAGCCATTTATAATTTCCAACTACATGAATCTCTTTTGTTTAATTTTCTAATTTGATAATCACATAGCGACTCCAAGTATCCTTAGCACCATGATGTTCTTAGTGTCCAAGATTTTGCAAAAATCCATTCTAAGCTTTTCTTAACATTCCAAGACAAGCATAATTCCAACCACAACATGATAAAAAAACATCATAAGTTATGAAATTAAATCATTTTCTTGCATATTCTCTTATGAGTTAGCTTCTCTTTTTCCTCATAAACTCTTCACTATTTTTCTTAAACTAATTCTATTAGTTCAAAATACATCAATAACATTGAAACACACAACAAGAATTTCCCGTTTGAAAGCTGGTCACCCTTGCACAAACAACAACTCCAACCACAACTTCTTCTCAAGCTTTCATGGATTCAAACATCCTATTCTATACAAAAATAATCCTTATCACATATAGAACAACTTTGGTTCGAATGAGAATAGGTCTTACCTTCTTAATTGAACTAAGATCAAGCTTTAGAGTTGTAATCCTTTGCTTCCCTTTTCTCCTTCTCTCCTTTGTGCTCTTGGTTACTCTCTCTCTCTCTCTCTCTCTCTCTCTCTCTCTCTCTCTCTCTCTCTCTCTCTCTTGTTCCTTTTTCCTTCTTCCATCCGGTCTCTCATTCTTTTCTCCTTTTCCCTCTTGTTTCGGTCATCCTTTGTCTTCCTTTCTTCTTTTGGTTGTTTGTTCTAATGATTTATAATAACTTCATGATATTAGAAGAAGTGTAGAAGTCATTAGAAGATAATGGAGAGTAATGGAAGGCAATAGAAAATAAAGGAAGATAATACAAGGTGATAAAAGGAAGTGGAAGATAGGAGAAACCTCTTAATTATATTAAGTCTATTAAAGAGAAGTTGAGAAGTTGTAGAAAGGTAATCGGTACTAACTGAACGTAATGGAAAGTAATAGAAGGTAATAGAAACTCATAGAAACTAATAGAAGCTAATAGAAGCTAATAGAATATAATAGAAGGTATTAGAAGCTAACAAAAGCTAATGGAATAAAGTAGAGGTTAACAAAACATCTCGGAATAACGTCGAAGCTAGTAGAAGTTTATAGAATAAAGTAGAAGCTAATAGAAGGTTATGGAATAATGTAGAAGCTAATAGAAGAGCATGGAATAAGATAGAAGATAATAGAAGCTAATGGAGTAAAGTAGAAGGTGTGAGAATTTTCTAGAAGAGTCTAAAGTCCAAAGGGCCTCTGTCTTGAGCTTCAAATATTCTAAGGACTTCGTTTAATGAAGTGGCCCGCCATATGAGAGAAATAAAATGGCCTTTGCTTAAATGGGCTATATTTCCATGTATTGAAGTGGGCCACCACACAAATAATATCATGGGATCAATGGGCCACCCATCCAAGTATAATACTTTCTCTATCCTCCCTTTATTAGGCTACCACCTAGTGGGCCCTTCTCCTTCAATTTTTTTAATAATTTTCCATATATGTCCATATATAATTATTTCTCATCAAATAATTCTTGTATTCCACAATTACTCAAGATGGGATATTACATGAATACTCTCATTGTTCTCTATCTATCAAGACCACTAAAGGGCTGAGTTCTACCTTTGATGGAGTCTCTAAATCTAATGGATAATCCATTATATCTTTGTATTTGATGTTTTAATATCTTTACTACTATAGGGTTCTTCTTAAAAGATAGGTTGGCTACCTTTAATTCCTATCCTTAGGGTTCCAGTTTTCTTATTGAAATTAGGGTGTTAAGGTGCTTTGAAAAAGACTAATCTTACTAATTCAGGGATTTTAGGTGCTAAGTTTTCTTAGGGTTCTTAGGTTATAAGTGTGTTGGTCATTTAGCATACTCAAATCTTGGGCAACTAAATCCCTTTGTTCCTCTATTTTTATTCTTTGTTATATTTGATTTTTGTTTTTTTACTGGCATTTAGAAATGGTTTCCAAGTTAAGTAGCAAAAGCTTTCAATCAATCTAACAGAAAAAAATTTGAAAATTTGTAGGATATTGTCTAGAAAATATTCAGGTAAAAAATAATTTAATCCCCAACCATCTTTTTGATATAACATTGTTAATATATGTTGGGTTAATGTTTGTGGTATGATTGGGAAATAATTTGGTAACAAAAACACCAAAAATAGTGCAAAATCTTGGCTTAAATTCCAGATGTACATATTTACATGAGATTGCATATCAAGTGTTTGGCATAATAGTACATACCATGAAATGCCCATATATAACTTCCATTACTTTCATCTACAGCTTCCAATAGATTTTCTTACTTTGTTTCATGTTTGTATTAGGTTACAAAATCATTAATACTAGTTAGATTATATTTTCTTTTATGTTATTTGTAATTAGTTGGGGTTTTGTTTATCTTTGATTCTTATTCATTAGTTTCCTTATCTCTTTGTTTCCTTGTGTTTCTTTGCTTTGTTTGTTGTCTTACATAGCATCATTACATCCTTGAGTTTGTGTTAACATCTTTTACTTGAATTTTTTATTTGAGATATCTCCTCTTTTTCCGCCTACTAAGTGTTTGATAAATTGCCTCCAAGAACGCCTACTTTTCTATTTCTTACTTTTAGTTGACTGATACTAGCTTAATTAATTCATCTGAATTGGAGAAGTAGGGGAGGACTTGAAGAGGTTGACAACATTAAAAAAGGCAAGAAAATGAAATTATTAAGGCAAATAATAATTGATTATTATATACATATTTTACATATCATTTGTACTTTAAGGTTTTAAGAAATTTGCTATAGATTTTTACGTACCCCTCTGTTTTCTCCTTCATTGATACAGGTTACAATGATTGGAAATTAGAAATGGAATCGAGAAGTGAATGGATTGTAAAATAGCTTCACATAGGCTACACGGCATCCTCAAGATTAGCTTACACGGTACCGTGCCATCACCTGAACTTCAGAGTCAAACTTCTGGGACTTTACGGTGCCATGTAACATGCTGTGCACTTTCAATATTCAAAAGCATAAAACTGTTGGATTTCGATCATGCATTAAACATATATGCAGTGGATATTAAAATGAAGCTTGACGAGAGGATCACTCATATATATGTACATTATGGGCAAAGAGAAAGTAGAGTATCGCAAAAGATTACCTTTGTGAAGCTTTTGCTAATTTGAAAAACTTCTTCTTGTGAACTTTTCTGCGAGCAAAACGCAATACGCACCAACCGAGAACTATTCTCCGTCTTTTCATGTACATAACAACCACTATACTCTAAGAACAGGAATGCATCTATTAGAAGTCCGCACAAGAATATGGTACTCAAGAGAAAATGCTAGATATCTGTGCTAGCAAAATATTTTTGTGGCAGCTGTAGGGATAATTAATTTGTAGAAGATCAAGAAAAAGCTCTAGTGCACACATAAAAGAAAAAAAAAATTCCTTTTGTATATAATATCCACCACCTCTAGAAAAAAATGTAAAAGCCTTTTCTAATTAGTATGGGCTTTGGATTTTAAACTGGCAATTAGACCCATAAAGTCTTATCAATTGCAATCTAACCCCAACTATTATAAACACTTTATAATTCATCCGTATAATTATTTCTTCTCACAAATTAACCCCATGATATTATCATATAATTTTTTTTAGTACTTATTCCTCTATTATATGTGACGTATTAGTTTCTCTGGTCAATTGCCTGCAAAATATGAATTAATCCTAATTAACTATAAATTAGCAATCCTTTACAATTAGGATTGGTTTGTTATTTCTGTAATTAATAAATCCATATTTAACAAGTCAAAAGTGACATATAGTAATATTACACGACTACACAAAATGCCAGAAAGTCGAGCTATTTGATATGAGCCTTTCAATAGGAAAATGCTAGTGCGATAAACTCTTTTCATCATTCCATATCTTATTTATTTTAGAGTATGCAATTAGTGGCAACTCCTTCTAGAATATTTTTTTTAGCCTGGATGTATTAGTACTTGCTCATGGAATATAGTACTCGTTATGTGTATCATTTGAAATTATTTTCAACACATAGCTGTCTTAGCCAAAGATCTCTTGAGTAATAATTCCTTACAAGTGGCTGTGAGATGTACTCTCCTACTATTAGGTGTGACAAAATCCTTTGTTGGCCCTCTCAACTACTTTTGTATACTTCATTATGTACCTAATATCCTTCTTATATAGGCAGCCTGAAAGATATTCCAAGGATAGGAATCAAAGTACAAAACTCAACATATAATGTACCTTAGAGATCTCAAATCTAAGGATACTTGCACATATGCTATAATGAGATTTTACCTCTGTCACTAAATAGTTATCCAAGCGATTATCTAGTGGCTAGGTCATCTAATGAACTTGTTTACCTAAGAAGCATCAATATGTTAACTTTGAGTATCACAATACTCATAGATGTGAGAACCATCACTTGATCCATTCAAGAAGTGTAACACCTTCTAGTCTTTAAGTATTAATAATGTCTCATTTTATTAATACTATGACAAGGGACAATTTCAGCATAAGTACTTTATAGTGTAGTAGGAATCTCATATCATGATTCCTATCATGATTTTCTTAACACTGTACATTGCGCTTAGAACTTTATCTATCAGTTTTATACATATATTCAAATAACCAAAAAAAAAAACTAATAGATAAAGAATGTCTTTTATTTAATAAATATGCAACACTCATTATAACAAATTATTGTCTCCAAGGAATAATACCCACAATCTCCCATTTTTACAAGACCAAATCAGTCATGTTTCGAATATCAAATGACTGAGCTTGAATATCATGTTTCTTTTAGGAGAATACATTAGAAAGTGGATCAACTATGTTCTGATCAATAGGAACTCTCTCTATTTTTATGTCTTTCCTATCAATGATCTCTAAAATCAAGTGATAGCTCCTAAGTACATACTTGGAATGTTCATGAGATCGTGATTCCTTTGATTGTGCAATGACTCTATTATTATCATAATACAATGGTATTAGATCAACAATGTCTTGTTTGGAACTTTTCCAAATAACTGCCCTGCCATCCAAACTGAACACGTTTCCTAATTGAGAGTTGTAGACATCCTTTGGAAACTAGCATCATAATACCCTTTGACTTGTAAGTCATGTCATCCATATGCCAAGTGTAATACCCCACCCAAAACCACCTTTGACTATGGGAAAAAGTCATGCATTGCATAGCATCTTGCATTTTATGTGGTAGCTAGAATAATTTTATTTGCATGGATGCAAGTAAAATTTTCCGCTGCTCTTGCATTTGAATTAATTGATGTGAAATAGTTGTGTTGTTAAAGATTTGGATAAGGGAGGTTTGGTCGAAGATTTGGAAGGATAAGTATTAGGGTGGTGAGAATTGATTGTGGAAAAAATCAGTGTTGGAGTTGTTTTGGAATAGCGGAGAGGTTGGTGATTTCCTTTGGTGACCCGAGTTCGAATCCTATCTCTTGAAAATTTTAAACTTTCTTTTGAATTCCTTTTCTAGTAGTCTTCATGCCTTGGCCGAAAACCCCTAGTGAGATGCCACTTTGAAGAATTTCAAGTGGTATAAAACTATTCTTGATGAATATTAGAGTTAGGGAATATATTAAGGAAAAATCTTATTTTACCTCTTCAAGAATTTTAGCCATTATCCTTTTATTTTTTTTTATAATTATTTTAGAGAAATATTTTAACTAAAGTCTTAGATATCTTCTTTGGGTTTAAACGTCACTTCTGTAGGAATAAGACTCCATATTTAACTCCTAAGTTCAAGGATTTTAGATAAGGATAAATTTTGCTTTATTTTCAGCTTTTGTTCTCTTGGATTTTCGAAAACCTTAAGCTGGAAAATTCTGGAAATTTTTCCAGATTTTGCCTGCCACCTTGGAGCACTTTTAGCTCAATCCAAACTCTTCTAGAACTAGAGGAAATCTTATCCAAATCCTTCATAAAACCAGATTTTATTCAATCTAAATTCAACTAGGATTTTCCTCCCTATCCTAGCAGAATTTCGGCAGCTTTGTGTCACCACAAGCTGTCCGAGAATTCCAGCATCTTTAGCCACAATCCAACTCTGTAAATCCTAGCTCAAAACACCTAAAACACTCCTTAACAATTCAACTATCTTAGCTGCACAAAACCAGAATTTCTATCTCCTAAAAACTACTGATTTTCGGCAGCTTGGAAACCAGAAAATTCGGTCAGCTTGCACAGGAATTTTGGCCAGCCTTGTACTCCTAATCCAACCGAAATTCTGCACACAAAACACACCAAAAAAACCCCAGCTGATCAAGCCAATTTCAGCGCCCAAAACCGTCATCTTTTCTCTGGAAATTTCGACAGAATTACAGCCTAAACAGTCCAAAATTTCTTCTCTTTTTGTTCAGCAATTTCGCACAGCACTTGCACATGATTTTTCAGTCATCAACACCCACACAAACTCTTCCTTATTTTGGCCAAAAACCTGAACACACTCAACCCATCTCTTGAGCATTATTTCGGCCAACCTAGGGAGCAATTTCAGAACACTTTTCTCCTCTTAATCCATCTTGAATTCGGCCAGCATCAAAGGTACAGCAAGCTGAAATTTCGCTCTTGCTGTCCAAGAAACCTAAAGCCATTAAGAGTCTTTCTAAACATCACCATCTAACCTTAAACTAATCTTCTCCAACTCTAAATCATAGCAACCATCTACCCTCTCCATTCTACACAAAAATTCCAGCAAATTCTCTCTGCAAATTTTCAAAAACTCAAGAACTGCTCTAAGCAAAAATCAAACACACCTTAAGGTAAGCAAAAATCCTTTCAACCTCTTGATGCCGTTTTCTCTAATGAATCTTTTCTCTTTCTTCTTCCCTTAAATCACGCCCCATAGAGGCTGATTTCATCTTCTTCTTTAATTTTCGATTAAGAGAAGCAAAGGAGTTAGCTTTTCTCTTCTTCTCAAGCGAACTCGGGACGATCACCATAGGAGCATCGAGACCTCATTACCCGGTTGTTGCAAGGTAAGGGAATACCCACCCTTGATGCCGAAAGTAAAGTTTAATGGTGTTTATTAGCGAGATGAACAAGTGGTCGTAGTATATGATCTTTGGGGATTGAATAGTTTACTTGGAATTAAATAGGAGATTGCGAATTGTTGTGAAAATAAATGGGATTAGAGCATGTTTGAATTAATTGAGACCCTGATCATGATATTATGTGGTTTAGATCAGAAGGATAATTGAGGAAAGCAAGCTATGAATTTATCACGTTTATTTGAGGCATTTCAAGTAAGTCCTTGCATAAACTCTTTTATTAAATGTTGTGATGGTAAGTCCTTTTATAGACTGTTTTGTTAAATGTTGTGATGGCAAGTCTATGTTGTGAAGCTTTGTAAAGCTATTGTTGAACTATGATTACTTGGGTTGTAAACGTGGATATTTATTCTTTAAACGGTTTTGTCAAACTAATGATTTTATCAAGAAAACTATTCTTTTTCTTAAAGTTTTGGAAGTCTCTTTTTTTTAAAAAAAAACACCACATTTTACAAAGCCAAGGTTTGGAAATATTGTGAATCAGGAATTGACGGATATGTTCGTTGAGTACTCAATAAGGGTAGGCTAACAATACTAGTCTTGGAGGGCTAGCGTAAGTCTTCTGGCAGGAGGCCACCTCCAGAAGATGAACTCTGCTTGAAAAGGCGACAGTGTTGGTTGGTCAGGCCAGTCAGAGCTAGCATTTGTACCTGGTATGGTATTATTTATATTCCCGGCATGGACACCTGAATGGTTTTGTTGGGTGTAGAGATGGAGGAGTGTCTCACCCGGTGGGCTGTACACTCACCTTGATCAAAACGCCCAACATGTGGTAATCTAGTCCGGACAAGGTGCACAAAGTGTGGTGCCTTGGACATTTTGTTCTCATGGAGCCCAACGTGTGGTGACATGACTGTTTATTCGAGTGGAGGATTTATTTTGCACAAAGTGTGACAATGAGAAAAACCCACTCCTTGCGAAAAGGGATTGTTTATGACTTGCCAAATTATTTCTACAAATGTTTTGCACTTTGCATACACGTACTATTCAAAACACCATGTGCACACATAGGACTTACTGAGATTTATTCTCACACTGTTTTACATCATGTTTTCAGGAGATAGATTGTGTTGAGGCAGCGGGGCTTGATAATAGAAGCTTTGGCTATTTTTTTTCCTATGATGTTCTAGGGGACTTTTGTCGTTTATACTTCTGAACGATATTTATTTTATCTCGTTTTGCTCCAAGTTAAGCCTGATGTAATAAGAGTATTTCTTTATTTATCTAAGTTGATTCCTTTGGAGATTGCCTTTATATTTTATACCTCATTCTAAAGACCCTTTGTCCTACGGGACGGGGCGACATCCCCGCCCTTTTAGGGTACGTAATCGTGGGGTGTTACACCAAGAACATATTATTTGTGCTTTTTATGTGCTTAAAGATTGTTTTTGACAATTGCCCAGTGTTCTTCTCTACGATCAAATTAATATCTATTCAATAACTAAGAGCACATGATACTTCGGGCCTGATACATATAATAGCGAACATGATATATTCAATTGCCGAAGAATATGGTATTTTACTGATGTGATGCCTTTCATATTGTGTTTTAGGACACATAGATTTTGAAAGGCCTACTGATGTGTAAATTTTAGGTGTATAAAAATCATTAAATTTAAATACATCTATTAGTAAAGTTTTATTTAAAATATTTATCCCAAAATACACATACGACCAGCTTGTGGATATTTTTACAAAACCTCTGGCCGAAGAAAGGTTCAATAATCTGAGAAGAGGTTTAGAAATTACCAAGATCATGTAACTGACATTCCTTTTGCTAAAGATTTTTTTCTATATATATATATATATTTGCAAAACCATTGAAGACACAACTTTTGGACAATGGTTTTGGACGCAAATTTTCGAAAAGTAAATCCAAAACTCTCTCTTTAAGGAGTTCCCTTTTGGATGAGCATTTTGGATGAAGCTTGAATCCAAAATGAAATCAGCCTGATACTTCGTATGTCCTTCAAGAATAACTGCTTCTTGATCATTCTTTTTGGTAGTGCTTTTTTTTTTAAACAGCTTTTAGAATCTCTGATGAAAAGCCTTTTTCCAATGTACTTGAGTGTACTTATCGTCACAATCTCCTAGGAAATCACAAAGGTTTTCTCTCTCCTAATTTTTGAAAACAACCAAACTTCATCCTTCTTCTCTCAAAATTTTCTAAGCTTCTCTCTAAACAATTGAAAGCCCAAGCCTTCATCCTTTGATTACAATGGCAAAATCCCCAAAATTAACCAAACCCAGTCAAAAAAAGTCTGAAAAATCACTCCAACAATGAAAAAGAAATCGGTTGCAATGGAAAATGGAAAAGAAGTCGCTCCTGAATGCCTAGCTTCTCATACCAGTTCTTTAAAATCATCCCTGGAATAAGAAAGTTTCGAGACCCAGGTACCTCAATTTTTAAATTCTAAAAGTGAATCTATTTTTAATGACTGGATTTTAAAAAAATCGAACGGTGATTGTTGGTTATCGCACAATCCAGCATCTTTTCTGAATTTTTCAAATGTGTTAAATATATGTGAGTCTCTTGGATGGGGATCCCTTTTATCTGTTGAGGAGAAATTGTTTACTTCTCTCGTATGGGAATTTTATGCTAACCTGAGGAAAGGCCGATTAGAGAAAACTAGAGGATGGTTCATGGTCCGGTGGTACACCTTAAGAGTTGGGGGTAAGAATCTTAAGTTCAATCACTGCTTATTAAACAGAATATGTGAAGTCAGAGATGGCGGGATTCAGTATTTTAAACTGAACAAGTTCCTAGAAAGAACTGATCTGTTTGATCTGGGAAAGTTTGAAAATACTTTGACTGGTAGGAAGAGTTTTAAGAACTCGAGTGATAGGAGCATGAAGTAGTTGAATGGACTGGGTAGGATTCTACACCACATGATTTCAACCGTGTTGGTTCCAAGTTTCAGACACAAAACCTCTGTCAATAATATGCAAATGGTGATCATGTTAGCGCCCTTTGAAAATAGGCCAATCAGTTTTAGGTATCTTACTACCAAGTTGATGATGCAAACCAAGAATACCTCCAACAAAACCCTGCCTTATGGAAACTTATTGACTAAAATGTTTAGACAGTTTAGTGTTGATCTAAATTCTGTCACCCCTGCTCCCTCAAAGGTGAATGTGTACAGCTTTGAGTTATTTAAAAGAATGAGATATGTGAGAATGGACAATGAGTGGAAGTTGCTTTGAGATGTAGCTGATGATGAAAAAAAAAAGCTATTAAAGGTAAAGGCTAAAGGCAAGAATGTCTCGTCTGCCAGAGCAAAGAGAAAGGTTGAGTCAGAAATCAAGTCGAGTCTTTTAGCAAATGAAAATAGAAGGTTCAAGATACTGGCATCAGTCAAAGTATCCTGGATGCAATTAATTTGCTGGCTGTTAAAGTGGACAGCCTCAGTTCAGCAATTCAAATTCTTGAGACTAGATTAATTATTTTAGAAGAAAAGGATAAAAAGGATGAAACAATGCCAGCTCCATCAACACTATCCCCAAAAAAGGTAATTGAAGAACATCCTACTACTGAGAAAAAAGATGAAGCTGTGACAAAGCAACAGGATGAGGAAATGACAGCCACTGAATAAGGACAGCAGACATCCCTATCTCAGGAAGAATCAGCACCCCCTGCCCCTACAAAAATCCCTATCTCATCTGGAAAAAGACAGAAGTATGTGGTAGTTAAGAGGAAGTCTAGTAGGATTGCTAGGCAACATTCTAGAAAGGGTGCCGGATCCAAGCCAGAGACAGTCCATATCTCCTAAGTGATCACCTCTGCGAACTGCCTCCAAGACATCCTCAACTTGGAAAACTTTTACTGATGTTCTTTTGATAATTTTCTTTTTAATTTTTGCACCAGTCTTTGAACAATTTCAATTATGCATATCTCTTGCTTTATCGTATATCTATCTGTTAAATATCTATTAAATATAAATTCTACATATCTATCTCCTCTATCTGGCTTCTGCCCAATTTCTTTGCCATTTTTCCTCTCCTTATCCTCTCATTCTGATATTTGATTGATGACAAAAGGGGGAGAAAAATGGTAGTTGGGATTGTGATTGTGCACTGATTGTACTATGTTATTTTATGTTGTGATATGCTATTAGAATTATGCACTGATGTTGAATGAACTGCATTTGGATGTTGTGCGGAGTTGTGCTATGGATTGGAAATAGTTATTGTGTTTTGTATTATAACGTACTTATGTGTAGACTCTGAATATTCCTTAAGATCCTGTAAAACACTCTATGGAATTCATGTTGGGTTTTGGGCTTGATCAAACCAGTATGCTACACAAATTTTCTTTGTGTAAATTATGATTTATGATCATGTACCGGTTGCATATTAGTTTTTGATAAGTATGATTTGTGATTTTTGATTAATTATGTTTATAGTTTGTTGCAGTCTAAGAAGATTTAAGTGATTTAATAAAAACTAGTTTGAGATCCTATTATGGTCAAAGGAGTTTAAGATCTTATTCTGTTGAACAATTTATTTTTTGAAAGCTAATTATGATATGCTCTATGTTAAAAATCTCAGATGATAAGGATAGTTATTTATATATCTCTCATTGCTCAAAATTTTCCTTGAAGTCTGAATTTTCTTGAGAAAACTAGACTGGATCAAAATCTCAGAAAACTCGTTGTTACCTATACATACACAGGGGGAGTTTTGAACTCTTATCTCTTCAGTCCAAAAGTCTAGTCTAAAAATGGGTTCTAAAAAGGATAGCTTTTGTTTAATCTTACCCTATTTTGGACACATGTTTTGAACATCCAAAACCTCAAAGTCCAAAAGTTCCGAAGTCTGACGTCACATAGTTTTGGATGCACATTTTGGAAATCCAACATTTTAAATCCAGTTTTCTTTTCCTTTCTCACAAATTTCATTTCGTGGTCTCATATTCTATATTCATATATTTTATCTTATGTCTCATATTCTATGCCTCCTGGTGTACATACTTATACATATTCTTTGATTAAGTAAGGCTATTCTCTTAAGGAATAGTCGTGTGATGGAAGAAAGGAAAATATAGAGGTTGGTTGGGTCATAGGGCCATTAAGCCATGTTTGTGAGTATATGCTTAAATTTTCTATCTTAATCTCATAAGCACTCTTTGAGTCCTTTAATGAGAGAATGCTTTTTTGTTAAAAATATTCTAGTTTCTCTCGGTCTAACATGTCCATACTATACATTTCATTATTTTTATATCACAATCTCATCAAGTTTGTCATCACTCAAAAAGGGAGAGATTGTTAACCCTAAGGGCATTCTCTTGTGTTTTGACTTATAACAAACATTGATGAGGACTAACTTGTATGATTTACATGTGATAGGACATGTTTAACCTCAGTTCTTTCAAGGCATGCAAATAAGGTCGCTAAGCAGCTCTTAAGGAAATGGAATCCAAAGTGGTGATTGATCAAGAATAACCTCAACCTAAGACCTCACAAGATTGTGAAGTCCTTGAGAAAGAATTTTAGACTAGGAATCATTCTCTTAAAGTATTTTGTATAAATTCCTATATCTTCTTTACCTTGTAAGTCAATCTATTTTTTACTTGAAGCACACAAGCAAAAAGATTTCAAAATGTTAAGTCTTCAGAATTTTAGACTGAGTAGTTTGGATGATTCTTTATCAAAAAGCCTCATCTAAAACTTTGTGAATAGTATCAAATCGTCTCTGCCTAAAAAAGTGCCATTTTAGACTCATATTTTTTATGCACCATCGTCCGACTCTTGAGTCCAAAACTCTAGAAAGTCTGACAGCGTGAAACTAGCCATTGAAACTCTGCTTTTTGCTTCTATAAAAGCTTTTAAAACTCAATTTTAAAGTATATTTTTGTTCTTTCTTTCTAGGGAACAACTTTACTCCCTAAAATACAAAAATCTCCCTTGTCATAGTGCTTTAAAGTGAAATCAAATTACTTCACAAAGGTAAAGGTTGTTTGTGCTTATTTGTGTTAGGGATATGCCCTAGAGTCAATTTGTACTTATACTATTATCGTTATGTATTATGTAATAATACGAGGCATTTCTTTCTATGAATAGTGCATTTAGTTTTGTGGTCATCAAGTATGTGACTTGACAGTAAAACCCTACAATCAATACAATGACTATTTTTAAACTATCCCTGATCGATTATTATTAGTGGAACAATAATAAATTAAGATTAGTATGTTTGTGACTTGATGGCTATGTTTTACTGGTCATGGATATTTGTGATATCAAATCCAAACATAAATAAATGCTAGAGAACATTGTATTGGACATGACCCACTGTGAGAGTACTTCATGGAATATGTCATAAATACTTTCTAGCCATAATGATATTAAAAGTCCTTCGACCTAAATTCATCATAGTTTTCTACTTGATAAATTCTATATTTTGATGTTGTCTAAAGTTGTCTTTAACCAGATAGTAAATTAGACTACTGTTGGATATAGAATAAATTAAGGAGAGGAATATGATTGATAGTAAACGAATTTGTCCCTCTCAATTATGGGAGAGATATCCATGGGTCCCGTGATAAGTTAGACTATTAAAATGCATGGTCGTGCTCAAATATATCAATCTAAGAAATTGATATCATTTGTTTGAACAATCTACTATGAGATCAAGAAATAATTGATTAAACTTAATAAGGATAACATGCTCCATGCCTTATGCTTAATCTGGATATCGTATAACAAAAGGACTAAATATAAAATTATTGTTTGGTTCAAAGAGATCACTGATCTTCATTTAACTTGGATAGTTATAATGTTTTGTTAGAAACCGCTTATAACTTGTGGGCCATTTAAGTATGATTTGGGCACACTACTAGTGTTAAATGAACCTATAGGGTCACACAATAAGCAAACTTGTTAAGTTAATTTTCTGGTAACCAGGTTCGATGAATCTGGAAATATGTCTAAGTTAATCAAACCTAGAAAATTTACCAAATACAATGAATCTGGAAATATGTCCACATTCAATGTATCTGGATGATGTCCAGATTGTAAGAATCTGACTCGGTAAATTAATTAGTTAAATTATCGAGATAATGGTAGAATCTTTCATATCAGTTTTAATTTAATTTGAATTTAAAATAAAATATGATAAGATATTATCAGAGTTTGACTCTAAGAGGTTTGGATGGATTTTAAGAAAACCCTAGCCATCTTCTCAAGGGAGCCATTCTGTTAAAATATTCGTGCAACCATTCACCAGAAAAACAAGCCTCTCAAACCCTAGGCGCTAGCACTCTCGGGGTAACGAGTTAGTTCACCGTGTGTATCCGATGAAAGGCTTTCACACACTACAGCGTCTGGTGATCGTTCGGGTTGCACGTACGACAGCACAATCAAAATCGAAGGATCTTGATTACACCAAACAAAGGTAATTCTATAATCCTTAGATCTTCTTAATCGTTTACTTGGGTCCTCGGAAGGGATTTGTAGATGCTTTCCGCATTTAGGAGTCCACGAATCCTAACAATTTGTCTGTTTATTTTACTCAAAAAGTGAGCTATCTCTAGTTCATTTCTATAATCCTCTGTGTCTATCAAGGTTGTGGTGTAAAACGCATTTGAGGTGAACCTTGACTTATTGTTTAATTGATAGATTTTAGTAAAACTAAGTGTGGTGATCCTCTTATATAATTGGTGTAGATAGACACCATTGAAGTAGGTGAGTTTAATGAAATTTGGTTGAAAATCCTTAAGTGTGAGCTTAAGGTTGTGGATGTAGATCTTGGGAGATCAAACAACTATAAATCTTGAGTTCTCTCTCTCTCTCTCTCTCTCTCTCTCTCTCTCTCTCTCTCTCTCTCTCGCATTTAATTTTAGCCAGCTGCAAACTTTATTACATATATATTTTTTTTAATCTCTCAAAAGAAATCTCTATGGTTCTCACCAACCCATTTTTACTCTTATGTTAATTGCATCAAGTGTCTTATCTCATTCAGATTGTAGTTGATCTTCAAGACATCTCGAAAGCTTCTTGTTGTATCAGTTACAATCTCTCCGATCTGAAACACAAAGAAGTTTCTCAACACAAAAGTTTTGAAAAGCATTTTAAATTTGTCAAAAACCTTATTCACTCCCCCCCCCCAAGGTTTTTCACTAATAAAAAAAACTTAGCAGATTTTTTAACCAGAGTTGGCCAGTGCAAAAGCCAAAATTTTTAAACTATTAGAAGATATGGAAAAGCAAATCACGAGCATACATGATAATGTTTCAGACATTGTTGATTTTGCCCAGCTACCAGGTATGGGAGAAGAAGTTATAGATGTTTTGATTTCTGAAAGCTGGATGATAAAGACAAGGATAAATAATTTTGAAATGTCTAAAAAATTGATAAATATATATATATATATATATATATATATATTCTAAACAAGACATACATCAAAGAAATAATAGGATCTTGTTTCATAGAGGCCAAAAAAGACAAAAAAGAAGAAGAGATTTCTCTAAGGTCTCAAAAAGAAAAATCTGCAATATTCTCCTCAAAGATTTCTCCACCCATTCTTCTAGTAGTTGAGATAAAACAATAGATAAAGAGAGAATCATATAGTCTCTCTAGTACTGATACTCGATACCTGGACTATACTTGTAACATCTTATATTTCCATAACATTATGGGTTGTAACTTTATGGGATGTCACCCAATCCGGTTGCCCAGATAAGGGGTCTTTATAACAACTTCATCTAATATGCAGCGGAAATTTTTCCAAAATTACTTTCATTGAATATATTAAAGTACATAGAATCTTACTTTTGAAACATATACATGAGGGTATAACATATCAAAATATAGCATAAACCTCAGGGAGTCCAATGCATTTCTGTTGTGCTTCTGATCACTAAAATTTTTCAAAATAAATGACACGCGTGTGAGCGTAAAGCTCAGTGAGTCCTATGTGTGCTAGTATTTTCCACTGAAAAGATCTCATGAAGAGTAATCTCAACATAAGCAAGCTAGTTCAGAAATGCTCATGTGAAAACATTCTAAAAAAAGTACTTAAGGATTTTGAGTGAAAACATGTTGATTCAAGTATTTAGGAATACTTGCATAAGATATTTTGATTCAAATATTCAAGCATTTGAGTATTCAAGTATTCAAGTATAGTTAGTGCTTACGCTAAGTATTCAAGTCAGTGCATACGCCTAATAGTCAAGTTAGTGCATACACCAAGTACTCAAGTTAGTGCATATGCCAAGTGTTCAAGTTAGTGCTTATGCTAAGTATTCAAGTTCGTGCATACGCCAAGTATTCAAGTTAGTGCTTATGCCAAGTATTCAAATTAGTCACGTATTGGATTCAAGAATCAACAAGTCTAAGAAATCAAGAATTCAAGATTCATATTTGTTCATCAGGTTTCCAAAACTATATAGAAAGTTCGCACTTGAGCACATCAGGAAACCATTTTCCATATTAGGAAAACACTTCACCAAAACCAGGATTTGGAAATTGAAAAGATCATACGAAATATTTCATATTCAAGACATTCAAGAAATCAAGTGCTTGATAATGCTTTCAAACTCAAGTGTAACATTCATCCCATAACATATCAGGAAAGCATTAACTGTATCATAAAAGCACATGATCGCTTCAAGAAAACAATTAGCTAAAATAGGATTTAAAAAGGCAGTTGGACTCACCTCGTGTCCTACGCTATACTGTATTCATAGACCTTAAACTTTTGCGAGACCTTTAAGGTAGCACCCTACAACAATCATCATTTCACACTTCCTTTAGTATTCTAAAGTTCAAAACCAACACATATCACCAATTACATGTTGTTAAGAATGTTACCAAATTTCCTAGTTCTTCATCTCTTGCTCATCATGATATAAAAACTTGAGATGATCAAAGGTTTACTTATCCATTCCTTTATTTCATTCCTCAAATAAGTATACAAAGTTTTCATATGCTTCCTTGATCCTTCATGAATCCAATGTTACACATAGAATCAACATATGAATTTATTCTTTTATCAACAAAATTTCTGCATTTCCTCCTTCTTGGCACACTTGTTTTTTTCATATCATAACTTTTGATTCATAAGTCCAATTGATGTCAAACTAGACATTATTTTATGATTTCCAATTGATGAATCACTGGTTTCCCTTCTCATTTCATTCAGTTTTGCTTACAACATCTGAGCTTCTCAATCCCGTCACAGTTTTGGTAGCTTGTGGTATTTTCGTCATAACTTTTTATTCACAACTCCAAATCATGTAGAATGGGTCCCAAAATGATTCTAAGACATTTATCTATAAGGTTCAGGTCATAGGGTTCCAAATAAAAAGGCCAATTTCTACAGTTTATTTGTTCTTCAAAGCTGCTCGGGATTCCCTTCAAAGCAGAGATTTTGTTTTGTTTATCTCTTCACACCATCTATTCTACTTTAATCCTAACGGCTATATAACACTTAAATCATCTTAAATTCCATCATAAGAGCCCTTAATTCTCTGATTTTCAGAGATCAAGTACTCAAAAATGTTAGTGTTGTGCCCTAGAGACAATCATTTGTACATTGTATGTAACACATTTTATTTTAATAAAAGGCATTGTTTATCTTACAGTTTCTTTTATTTACTTTTAAGTAATATAACCATTCGATAAAGTCCCTATTACAACACTGTATTAAGAAAATCATGATAGAGATCATGATATGAGATTCCTACTACACTGTATAGTGTTAGTACTTAAATAATCCCTAGTCATAGTATTAATGAGACAGGATATCATTAATGTGTTAAGACTAGCATGTGTTAGACTGCCTGATTTGATCAGACGGTGGTTCTCATATCCGTGAGTATTGAGATACTCAAAGTTAACACATAGATACTTGTTAATAGAACAAGTTCTTTGGACGACCTAACTTTGAGATAATCACATGGATAACTATTTAGTGCTAGTGATATAATCTCAATATAGCAAACGTGCAAGTATCCTTAGACTTGAGATCTCCAAGGTACTTTGTTTGCTGAGCATTGTACTTTGATTCCAATCTCCAGAGCTTGATTGAGGACCGCCTATGGGATGGATATTGGGTACATTTTGAGGTAAACGAAAGTAGTTGAGAGGGTCAATAAAGGATTCACCACTCCTAATAGTAGGGGCGAATATTTCACGGCCACTTGTATGAATTACTACTCGGAAAGTCATTGGCCAAGGCGATTGTGTATTGGAAATATTTCCAATTGATACACATCTAAAGTAGTGGGTTCCTGGTACAAGTACTATTGTATTCTGGCCAGAATTAATTCTGGAGGGAGTTGGCACTAATTCCGTACTCCAAACAGAATGAGATATTGTATGGTAAAAAGAGTTAATTGCACTAAAGTCTGTTATTGAAGGGTTCATGTCAAGCCACTTGACTTCCTGGACTCTTGGGTGGTCATGATGTGTTGCTAGATACCGCTCATGATCTGGGAATATAGGTTTATTAATTAATAAATTAATAAACCAATCCTGATTAGAATTAATATGATTAATTATAATTAATTATGGATTATTAATCTCAAAGACATTTGGATTAATTCATGTTCTCTACTAATTGACTGGAAAACCTAATAAGTCACACACAATAGAGGATTATATACTTAAGATGTTATTAGATAACATAGTGGGGTTAATTGAGAGAAAAAGAAGTTGTTGTGGACAAATTATAATTAGTTATAATTTGTTATCCAAATTGTAATTGTGAGAACTTGATATTTTCAATTACAATTTGGGAATTCTAACTGTTTTAGAATTCTGGGATGGAGGATTTTTCAGCAAGTATTTCGTGTAACATATAGAAAGGACACGAAACCCTAGCTGACATACAACATACGAAATCTCCAACCCTAGACACACAACCAACGTTCTTTTCTCTCTTTCTCGTTTTGCTGAAAACGTGAAATAGCCCTAGCCACCATTTTTTTCTGCTAGCATAGGAAATTTTGGTGCTTGAGTATTCCTCTGTGTGGATTACTATTAGAGATAATCACACACTGTGATTATACTGGTTAGACATTCCACTCTCGCGAAGTTGGATCAAGAGGATTGTTGGATCGCGCCTCAACTTGAAGAAGAAATTTTTGTTCTTCGAACGATCAAACAAAGGTAAAAAGCTGCTACCTTTATTATCTTTATATCTTGTTTTCCATACATAGGCGGGTCCTAGGATGGTATCTTATTTTATTTTCTACTGAGCCATATAGGATACAAGCCTGAGATACCCAACAAAAAAATCAATCATTTCTCAACCTAAAATCAATCATTATAAACAACAACAACAATAATTCATTTTCTTTCAACTATTAAATCCATTTCATTTCAATTCTATCTTCTCCTTTTACAGCCATGAATAACCACCTAAACCACTATCAAAACACCTTCATATACCATATAAAACGTAGTATATAAACCCTCAAACAAACTGGTACACATATACACACACCAACCTTCACCAAACATAGAAATTATGTTAAACAAAATCACAACTTCCATATTTTTCCCAACAATATTCATACCACAATAATCCTTTCAATGAAATCTACAACTTTAATTCATGAAGAATAGTGTTTTACCTTGTTTGTGTGATTCTCCAAGCTTGATTTCCCCCAAGTTCTTCCTTTTTCCCTCAAGAAATGCATTCTCTCTCCCCTTTTCTTTTTTCTCCCTATTTTTTCTAGCTTTTCTTTCCTTTTTCTTTTCCTTCTTCCTTTTATTCTTGGTGCCCATTTTTCTTGCTGAAAACCAGCCTTCTCATCACTATTCTCTTGGTCCAAATTGTGACCAAAATTGATCACAAGGCCAACCATTGTGGGCTATCCAATTTTCAATCATTTTCCTATTGGTTGATTTAATTAATGCCTTAATTATTAATCTTATTCAATAAAATTTTGCAATAAAATAATCTCATAAATATTTCGCTCCTCTAATGGTATGTTGACACATATTTTCATCTTCCAATCATATTACGCCGCTTATCTCAATTTTGGCCACACTTTAGAATTTCTTCAGAAAATAACTATAATATCGGTCGTATCGGGAAAATATTTTATTCTACTAATGAAATCTATAAATTGTACTGAATTCAATAGTGGGGATCAAAATTCTCAGTTCTTTCTCAATTCTTCCCAATTTATGGTCAAAATCTCGACTGCGGTCGAAATTTCTAAAATGCCCATGATACCTCGATAGCTTAATTTATACCAGAATACGCATCTTATTGTACTAATCAATCTTTGTTCTGAGCATACCCCCAAACTCTCACTCTATTCAAACTAGTAGCAATCTGAAGATTTAGGGTACGGGTAGAATAAATTCAAAATTCCATTCAGGTCCCCATAATGTCAAAATTCCAATAATGCCTTTAAATATTGTTATCATACCAAAACGTCCATCTCATTATACTGATCATTTCTTGTTCTGGTCACTTATACAAATTCTTATTCTATACATAGTACTAGCTGATTAAACTACAAATGTGAGGGTTTTTACAATACTAGCATATATCCCAGGATAAATTATTTACAAGATTCCTCTCCAAGAGAAATTAGATATTGGTACAATTTCAGTGCCATAAATTTGATATATATATCTCCCTCATATTTTGAAGAAATATCACAATTACCTTTCTGGGTTCAAGAAGGTGTAATACCCCGCCCAAAAACCACCTTTGACTATGGGGAAAAGTCATGCATTGCATAGCATCTTGCATTTTATGTGGTAGCTAGAATAATTTTATTTGCATGGATGCATGTGAATTTTTCCGTTGCTCTTGCATTTGAAGTAATTGATGTGAAATAGTTGTGTTGTTAAAGATTTGGATAAGGGAGGTTTGGTCGAAGATTTGGAAGGATGAGTATTGGGGTGGTAAGAACTTTTTGTAGAAAAAAAATTAGCATTGGAGTTGGTTTGGAATAGCGGGGAGGTTGGTGATTTCCTTTGGTGACCCGAGTTCGAATCCTACCTTTTGTGAATTTAGTTTCTCTTCTTGAAATTCTTTTCTTTAGACCATTTCTTGTCTTGGCCGAAAAAGAACCTAGCTATCCTAGAGAAATTTTTTGTATTTTTACTCCAAGGAAATAAGTCTCTATATTTATTTCCTAAATTCAAGGACTTTGATGTGAATAAAGTTCACCTTTAATTTTCAACTTGTGTTCCTTAGGATTTTCGAAAAAAAAAAAAAAAAACCCCTAGCTAGGTGCCACTTTGAAGAATTTCAAGTGGTATAAAACTCTTCTTGATGAATATTAGAGTTAGGGAATATATTAGGGAAAAATCTTATCTTACCTCTTCAAGAATTCTAGCCATAATCCTTTTATTTATTTAATTATTTTAGAGAAATATTTTAACTAAAGTCTTAGATATTTTCTTTGGGTTTAAACGCCACTTCCATGGGAATAAGACTCTATATTTAACTCCTAAGTTCAATGATTTTAGATAAGGATAAAGTTTGTTTTATTTTCAGCTTTTATTCCCTTGAATTTTCGAAAACCTTAAGCTGGAAAAATTGTGGAAATTTTTCCAGATTTTGTCCGCCACCTTAGAGCACCTTTAGCTCAATCCAAACTCTTCTATGACTAGAGGAAATCCTATCCAAATCCTTGATAAAATCAGATTTTATTTCAATCCAAATTCAACTAGGATTTTCTTCCTTTTCCTAGCTGAATTTCGGCAGCTTTGTATCAACATAAGCTGTCCGAAAATTCCAGCTTCTTAGCTACAATCCAACTCTGTGAATCCTAGCTCAAAACACCTAAATATTCCTCATCAATTCAGGGTACCTTAGCTGCACAAAACCAGAATTTCATTCACACAAAAATACTGAAATTCGTCCAGCTTATGTACAGAAAATTCGGTCAGCTTTGTGCAGGATTTTCGGCCAGCTTTGAACTCCTACTCCAGCCGAAATTCTGCACACATAACCCACTGAAAAACCCCAGTTGATCAAGCTATTTTCAGCGCCCAAAACCCTCAATTTTCCTCTGGAAATTCCAGTAGAATTGCAGCAGCCAAAACAGTCCAAACCTTGCTACACTTGCACAGAATTTTCACAGCACTTGCACAGGATTTTCCAGTCATCAAAACTCACTCAAACTCTTCCTTGTTTGGTCAAAATTCTGAACACATCCAGCCCTCCCTTTTAGTAGTATTTTGGCCAGAATAAAGGAGCAAAATTTCAGAAAATTTTCCTCCATTAAACTCACCTAAAATCGGCAGCAAGGAGACGCGCAACAAGCTGAAATTTCGCCTTTGCTGTCCAAGAAACCTAAAGCCATTAGGAGTCTATCTAAACATCACCATCTAACCCTAAACTAATCTTCTCCAATTTTAAATCATAGCAACCATCTACCCTCTCCATTCTACATGAAAATTTCAGCAACATCTCTCTGCAAATTTTTGAAAACACAAGAGTTATTCCAAGCAAAAATCGAACACCCCTTAAGGTAAGCACAAATCCTTTCAACCTCTTGATGTCGTTTTCTCTAATGATTCTTTTCTCTTTCTTCTACCCTTAAATCACGCCCTATAGAGATTGATTTCCTCTTCTTCCTTAATTTTCAATCAAGTGAAGCAAATGAGGTAGCTTCTCTCTTCTTCTCAAGCGAACTCGGGACGATCACCATATGAGCATCGAGACCTCATTACCCGGTAGTTGCAAGGTAAGGGAATACCCTCCCTTGATGTCGAAAGTAAAGTTTAATGGTGTTTATTAGCGAGATGAACATGTGGTCGTAGTATATGATCTTTGGGGATTGAATAGTTTACTTGGAATTAAATAGGAGATTGCGAATTGTTGTGAAAATAAATGGGATTAGAGCATGTTTGAATTGATTGAGACCCTGATCATAATATTATATGGTTTAGATCAGGAGGATAATTGAGAAAAGCCAGCTATGAATTTATCGCATTTATCTGAGGCATATCAAGTAAGTCCTTGCATAAACTCTTTTATTAAATGTTGTGATGGTAAGTCCTTTTATAAACTATTTTGTTAAAGGTTGTGATGGCAAGTCCATGTTGTGAAGCTTTGTAAAGCTATTGTTAAACTGTGTTTGCTTGGGTTGTAAACGTGGATATTTATTCTTTAAACGGTTTTGTCAAACTAATGGTTTTTAGTAAGAAAACTATTCTTTTCCTTAAATTTTTAGAAATCTCTTTTAAAGAAAATCACGTTTTACAAAGCCAAGGTTTGGAAATATTTTGAATAAGGAATTGACGAATATGTTCGTTGAGTACTCAATAAGGGTAGGCTAATAATACTAGTCTTGGAGGGCTAGCGTAAGTCTTCTGGCAGGAGGCTACCTCCAGAAGATGAACTCTGCTTGAAAAGGCGACAGTGTTGGTTGGTCAGGCCAGTCCGAGCTAGCATTATACCTGAAAGGTATTATTTATATTCCTGGCATGGACACCCGGATGGTTTTGTTGGGTGTAGAGATGGAGGAGTATCTCACCCGGTGGACTGTACACTCACCTTGATCAGAACGCCCAACGTGTGGTAATTTGGTCCGGACAAGGTGCACAAAATGTGGTGCCTTGGCCAATTTGTTCTCATGGAGCCCAACGTGTGGTAACATGACTTTTATCCGAGTGGAGGATTTATTTTGTATAAAGTGTGACAATGAGAAAAACCTACTCCCTGCGAAAAGAGATTGTTTATGACTTGCCAAATTATTTCTACCAATGTTTTACACTTTGCATACATGAACTATTTAAAACACCATGTGCACACACAGGACTTACTGAGATTTATTCTCACACTGTTTTACATCATGTTTTCAGGAGATAGACTGTGCTGAGTCAGCGGGGCATGTAATAGTTGAAGCTTTTGTTATTTTCTCTATCCGTTCTAGGAGACATTTGTTGCTTATGCTTCTAAACAATATTTTGTTTTATTCCGTTTTACTCCAAGTTGAGCCTGATGTAATGAGAGTATTTCGTTATTTATCTAAGTTGATCCTTTTGGAGATTACTTTTATATTTTATACCTCATTCTAAAGACCCCTTGTCCTACGGGACGGGGCGACATCCCCGCCCTTTTAGGGTACGTAGTCGTGGGGTGTTACAGAAGGAGTTAAAGATTTTTATCTCAATAATCCCACAATTTCTCCAAATGATATTTTATATTGAAAATTTGTGTTTGCTAGTCTTGATTTCTTTGAAGAAGAAAGATATCCTGCTTTCCATTTCATGCAAGTAGGAAAAGCATATCCATATTCAATTCAGACCAATAATGCAAAAGAATACATAAGATTTGAAGAATCCGATATCCATTATAGAAGAGCTATTGGAATTAGAGTTGTTCTCTAGAACTTGGAAAATGCTTTTAAGAAAGGATTTCGGACATATGGCGGGACAAAGATGCATTCATCAGTAATGATATGTCATGCAAAATGAACTCCTGCCAGTGCAAAACAATATTTACAAAACAAAATTCAAGTTTCTTGAAAAAGGCATTATCCAATCAAGCCCCTAGGTTCAAGCATAACTTTGTCGGTTCAAAAAACACGAGAAAGGATTTTGTCCAACATGTTCTCCCCAAAAGCAAAATAATGAAAACGACACTAGCGGTGATTCAAGTGATAAAGACAACTATTCTGAGTCTAGCCACACAGATGTCCATCTTCTAAGAGGTTCGGATAATGATTGAGGACAATTAGCCCAAAAGATTTGAAAAAATAAAGGTAGTGGAAAGATGACTCACCCAGTAAAGATATATGATTACAAAAAGATAAGATTACTCAAATAGATAGCCGACATAAAACTCTGAAATGTAATAGTTAGAATTTCAAGTCCGTTCCCCTCTATAAATACGTACATAGGTAGAATAAGTGAGGGACAAGTTATAAAAAACACACCTCCTTGTAATATATCTTATTTCCATATAGAATAAAATCTTTCTTTTGTATCACATCTTGAGCCAAATCATTTACATTATATCATCATATGCATAAAGTCAATTGCTCTTCTTATCATGAATTTCATACGCCGAAGGTAGGAAACAATCCAGGCTATGCTATGTAGTACCGAAGGAGCTTAAGGAAGTTACCTATTTGTAAGGTAGGTAGGTTAGGGCTGAAATTCTAGGTAAAAGTCTCAAAATGTGACCCGGTACTGACAAGGTCAAAGAGAAATCTAGGTATGGAAGCATAGTGGACCCTTTTTTGCTTTTAGATGTTATAATGTTTTAATAATGTAACTTATGTATGTGATACATATCTTAACATTTGCATGATAACAATCTCTGTTATTCCTTATTTATACTATGATATAGTCATAATTTTACAAGATAACACCCCCCTCCCCCCAAAATATTGTGTTTTTTAATCGACAAATTCGGCCTCACAAAAATGGCTTACGAAATTCAGGATAAGAAGAGCAATAGACTTTCTTCTTATGATGATATAATGCAAATGATTTGGCTCAAGATATAATACAAAAGAAATATTTTTTTCCATATGGAAATAAGATATATTACAAGGAGGTGTGTTTTGTCTAACTTGTCCCTTAATTATTTTGCCTATGTACATATCCATAGAGGGGAACAGACTCGAAATACTATCTATTACATTTCAAAGTTTTATGTTGGCTATCTATTTGAGTCATCTTGTCTTTTTGTAATCATATATTTTTTGTGCGTGAGTCATCTTTCCACTGTCTATATTTTTTCAAATCTTTTGGGCTAACTATCCTCAATCATCATCCACACCACTTAGAAGATGGACACATGTGTGGCTAGACTCAGAATAGTTGTCTTTATCACTTGAATCAATGCTAGTGTCATTTTCATTGTTTGCTTTTGTGGAGAACATGCTCGGCAAACTCCTTTCTCATGTTTTCTGAACCAACAAAGGCGTGCTTGAGCCTAGGGGCTTGTTGAATAATGCCTTTTTCAAGAAACTTGACTTTTGTCTATAAATATCATTCTGCACTAGCAGGTGTTCTTTTTGCTGGACTTATCATTATTGATGAATGTATCTTTGCCCCACCATATGTCCGATATCCTTTCTTAAAAGCACTTTCCATATTCTGGAGAACAACCCTAACTCCAATATCTCTTCTGTAATGGATATCGGATTCTTCAAATCTTTTGTATTCTTTTGTATTATTGGTCTGAATTGAATACGGATATGTTTTTCCTACTTGCATAAAGTGGAAAGCAGGATATCTTTCTTCTTCAAAGAAATCAGGACCAGCAAACACAAATTTTAAATATAAAATATCATTTGGAGAAACTGTGGAATTATTGAGATAAAAATCTTTAACTCCTTGCTGAACCCAAAAAGGTAACTATGATATTTCTTCAAAATCTCGGGGAGATAAATATATCAAATTTATGGCACCGAACTAATATCTAATTTCTCTTAGAGAGGAATATTGTAAATAATTTATCCTGGGATATATGACAGTATAATCCAGGTATCAAGCATTAGTATTAGAGAGATTATATAATTCTCTCATTATCTGTTGTTGTATCTCCATTACTGGAAGAATGGGTGGACAAATCTTTGAGGAGAATATTGCAAATTTTTCGTTCTGAGGCCTTAAAGAAATCTTTTCTTCTTTTTTGTCTTCTTTGGGCTTTGTGGAACAAGATCCTATTGTTTCTTTAAAGTTTGTCTTGCTTAGAATATTTTTTATCAATTTGTTAGACATTTCAAAACTATTTATCCTTGTCTCTATCATCTGGCTTTCAGAAATCAAAACATATGTAACTTCTTCTCCCATACCTGGTAGCTGGGCAAGATCTACAATGTTTGAAAAATTATGTTATATGCTCATGACTTATTTTTCCATATCTTCTAATAGTTTAAAAATTCTGGCTTTTGCACTAGCCATCTCTAGTTAAAAAATCTACTAAGATATTTTTATTAGTTTTGATAATTTCAATGTCAAACTGATATTCAATGAATAAGGTTTGCCATTGAATCAATCTTTTATATTCTAGTTTAGAGGGTAAATTATTTCTTATGAATGCTTCATTTTTTTAGTTTCATTGAATCTTCCAGAGCAATATCTACACACAAGTTCTTTATCTTCATCTTTCTTTTTCAATACTCCACTCCAATAATTTTTCAAAGCATCTGTTTTTAAGATTAAATCATCTGTCTCAGAAGGTAATTGTAATTTAGGTAACACAAAGCATACTTGTTTTGTCTTTTTTACATGTTGTTCTAAAGTGGAATCAAAACTAAATATCTTATTTTGTTTCAACAGGTTTTGCAGAGGTTTTTTTTAAATTTGCAAGATTTTCTATAAAATCTAAAGCATAGTTTAATACTCCTAAAAATCTTTGAACTTATTTTTTATCTATTAATTTATTTGGAAAATTACTTAAGTTTCCTAAAATATGCGGTTGTAATTCTATTGCCTTTCTATCTATCATCATTGCTAAAAATTCTATTTTTTCTTGCATTATTTTGGCTTTCTTTTCAGATAATGCTAATCCATTTTTTATACATAACTCACAAAAGATATTAATAGTCTAATGTTTTTGAGACAATTAAAATATCATCCACATAGACAAATATAAAGTCATAAGGTTTAAATATATTATCCATTTTTCTTTGAAATATTTGAAGAGCATTTTTTAATCCAAAGGGCATTACTAACCATTCATATTGACCTTGTGGGATAGAAAATGATGTATATTTAATACTATGAGGTTCCATTTTAATATGCCAAAATCCACTTTTACAATCAAATTTAGAAAATATGGTTTTATTCTGGTCCAATTTATAAGACTTTCTTTATGAGGCAAAAAAAAAAAAAACATCAAAGACAGTATTATCATTTAACTTTTTATAATTAGTAACCATTCTAGCTTTTCCTCTAACTATTTCTACATGTTTTCTTATGATAAATCCTGGAGAACTATGACGGGAATTACTTTCTTATTTCAAGTTTGCATCTAATAATTCTTTTAATTGAATATTAAATTCTTT
This sequence comes from Voacanga thouarsii, assembly GCA_026120185.1. Taxonomy (NCBI): domain Eukaryota; kingdom Viridiplantae; phylum Streptophyta; class Magnoliopsida; order Gentianales; family Apocynaceae; genus Voacanga; species Voacanga thouarsii. The sequence goes on along the minus strand of JANUWF010002029.1, from coordinate 434,150 downwards.
GTTATCTTCTTCATTATATTTCATCGACTTGACCCTAATAACTTTATCTTTCTCTATCATTTCTATTTTTGCAGTAATCTTATTCTTCTCCTAAAATTGTAAATGATTATTAGTATAACATGGTCTTAATTTTACTTTTATGTCATCTATGTCTAACAATAGTTGTCTTAACTCTAGTTCATATTCTAATATGGGTGTTCCTTTTTAGACAAATGGGTTTTTTACTCTATCCAATATCACCACGCTTAGCTGTGCGAGGGATAAAATTATTAAGAAATGGTTTAGCATAAGATTTTCTAAGTCTTTTAACAATAATCAAATGATGACAATGAGTCTTAAAATGGATCTGGTAAGCATGGGTACCAAAAATAACTTTATGGAGTACAACAACAACAAACTAAGCCTAAGTCCCAAGAAACTTGGGTCGGCTATATGAACTAATACCAAGCTACATGTTGTTATCCACATAAATCATTTCTCTTCACTTCTTTCTATCGATCGTTATACTTTCGTCCAAATCTAACAAAGACATATCTCTCCTAATCACCCATATCCATATCGTTTTAAGTTTGCCTCTATCTCTGTCTAATCTATCCTACTTCTCTCCCTCAATCCTCCTAACAGGAGCATCCCTCAGTCTTCTCTATAAATGTCCAAACCAATGCAAATAGATTTATCTCATCTTCTCCTCAATGGATGCCACTCCTACCTTTTCTCTAATGGTCTCATTTCTGACCCTATCCTTTCTAGTATACCCACACAGCCATCGTAACATACGCATCTCAACTACTTTCATTTTGTGAAAATGACACATTTTAACTGCCAAACATTCTGTGCTATATAGCAAAGCAAGTTTTACGGTTGTTCTAAAAATCTAAATAATCCCATAGTTACCCCAAACGATATTTTATAGTTAAAATTTATTTCTGCGAGTCTAGATTTCTTTGAAGATGAACAGTACCCAACTTTCCACTTTATCCAAGTGGGAAAAGCTTATCCATATTCAATCAAGACCAATAATACAAAAGAATACAAAAGATTTGAATAATCAAATATCTATTATAGATGAGCAATTGGAGTAAGAATTGTTCTTCAACACATGGAAAGTGCTTTTAAGAAAGGATTTCACACATACATATAGTGGGAAAAAATGCATTCATCTGTAATGATCAGTCTAGCAAAAAGAACTCCCCAAGTGAAGAAAGATATTTACAGACAAATATCAAGTTTTTAGAAAAAGGTATTATTCAATCTAGTCCACAAGCTCAAGCACAGATCTATCAATTCAAAAGGCATGAAAGAGTCTGTTCAGCATGTTTTCCATAAAAAAAAGTGAAAAAGACATCAATAGTGGGTCCAATAACCAAGACAAGCACTCAAAGACCAGTCGCACAGGTATTCATCATCTAGGAAGTTCTGATGATGACTGAGGACAAATGACAAAGATGACTCACCATAAGATAAGGCTGCATGATTACAACAAACAAGAATGACTCAGCCATAAAGACAACTGACAAAACACTCTTAATTGTAATAGATAAGATTTGAAGTCCATCCTCCTCTATAAATATGTATGTAAGAATAAAGAGCAGAATAAGTCACCTACAACTCTTCTTCCTAGAATAAGCCCTCCTCTTGTAATCTATTTGTACGCACTCTCACTTCTCTCCTTGTAATATATTTCTTATGGAATAAAAGCTTTCTTTTGTATCACATTTGGAGCCAAACTATTTACCTTATAGTATCATAAGCATTAAGCCTTGTTCTTTCTATCTTGAATTTCGTACGCCAAAGGTAGGAAACGATCCCAGATTGTGCTTTGCAATACTAAAGAAACTTAGGGAAGTTACCTGTTTGACCTAGGTAGGTTGGGACTAAAATACCCGGTAAAAGTCTCAAAGTGTAACCCGGTATTGACAAGGTCAAAGAGAAATCCAGGTATGGAAGCATAGTGGACCCTTTTTGCTTTTGATATTATAAAGGTTCAATAGTGTAACTCTTGTATATGATACAAATCTTCAACTTTGCATGATAACTATCTCTATGATTCCTTTTTACCACTTTGATATTATTGTAATCTTACAAGATAATATCCCCAAAAATATTTTGTTCTTGAACCAACAATTTTCAGACCATGAAAATTCATATATTCATATATTAATATATACATATATTTTTATATATTCATATATACTTATATATACACATTCATATACACATATATATGTAATAATATATATCTATGTATGTATTATATGTATATCTATATGCATATATCTACATAAATGCTTTTGGTATGTGTTTGGTATGTGTGTGTGTGTGTGTGTATATATATATATATATATATATATATATTAATATATATTAACATGTTGTATTAATATATATATATATATATTCTATTTTTATGTATATTTGTATATATTATACATATTTTGTGTGTGTGTGTGTGTGTGTGTGTTGACATACTAATATATATATATATATATATATTATATACATATTGTGTGTGTGTGTATAATAAAAGTGTTATGACCAAATTTAAAGATAATCGAATATATTTTGCGACATAATCTAGCGTAATATCTATAAAAATGCCCCAAACCTAATGCATTTAAAAAGATATACTACAAAGAAAAATGGATTTCCGAAACCACTGAATTTCAGGGGAAAAAGGATCGATTTGGTCTTAAATAATCAATTGCAATGGCATTGCAATGGAAAAATGCTCATTGCTATTGTAGGGGGTTGCAATTGCCTTTGCAACTATAAGCACCATTGTAATGATCTATTTCCCATGGAAAATGCCTCTTTTTACAATAGATGTTTGCAATGGATATTTTTTTCGTTGTTATTGAGTGCTCATTTGCAACCAAAATTCATCCGACGTAAATAATTTGGTTGTGAAAACCCCTTTTTCTTATAGTAATATATGCATCAATTAACGATCTAACTGTTAGATTTGTTAAAATGACTAAAAAAAAAATATGACCAAAATTTAAGGTAATCAACTATGTTTTGACATGTAATCTAGTATAATCTCTATAAAGATACAGTAAACCTAACACATTTAGAAAGATAGACGCATCAAATTAATTAGGGGTAATAATGTTAAACACGACATGCTAACACGATCTGAAAATGACACGGTTATAGCGGGTTAGGGTTAGACTTTCGCGGGTTCGGGTCGAAACGGGTCGACTCGTTTAACATTAAACGTGTTCAGTCATAAATGGTTTCAATCTGCAAACCCATTTATTATTATTATTATTATTATTATTATTATTATTATTATTATTATTATTATTATTATTATTATTATTATTATTATTATTATTATTATTATTATTATTATTATTATTATTATTATTATTATTATTATTATGCACAAACTCCTCTAACCCATAAACCCCTCTAATTTTTTTGCACAACCTGTTTCTTCTAGAAACCCTATCCCTAGCCGCCAGAATGTTGTTTGAAGTTTGTTAGATTTTTAATGTATTAAGTAAATTGGATGTTTAGATTTTTAAGATTAAATCTTATGAATTTATTAACATTACTAGATATTTAATTGGGTGATTTAATTTTTATTGCTATTGAAGAATTTATGGACTTTTTTATTGATTATTTTAATTTTATATGATTTGATTTTTTTTTTAATTTTTTGTGTAATGGGTGGACAAATTGGCAGGTTTAGTAGGTATTCGAGTTAGCGGGTTTAATAATTATCTATTTAACTATTATGTCTAATCGTGTCTTATCATGTCAATCTGTTTATTTTCGTGTCATATTCGTGTTGCAAAATTAAATATGTTTATTAATCATGTCGTGTTCGGGTGGGTGTGTCATGTGTAATTATCCCAGGTTGACACGACCCGTCAACCCAGACACAACACGATTGCCACCCTAAAATTAATAATCCAATCGATAGATTTGATAAAATCACTAAAAAAAAAAAAGTATTATGATCAAATTTAAAAGTAATTGGATATGTTTTGCCACTTAATCTTGTAGAGCCTCTATAAAAAAGCTCGAAACCTAATCCATTTATAAAAGATAAGCATATCAAATTAATGGTCCAACCGTTAGATTTCATAAAATTGCTAAAAAAAAACATTTTATGACTGAATTTTAAGGTAATCAAATATGTTTTGGCATAGAATCTAGCATAATCTCTGTAAAAAAACAAAAAACCTAACACATTTACAAAGATAGGCATATCAAATTACCAATCCAATCATTAGATTTGATAAAAAAATCACTAAAAAAATATTAGGACAAATTTTAAATGTAATTAGATATGTTTCGCCACTTAATCTAGCATAATCTTTATAAAAATGCTCAAAACCTAACCCATTTACGAAATATAGGCATATAAAATTAGTAATCCAACTGCTAGATTTGTTAAAATTTCCCCCAAACAAAAGTTTTATGACCAAATTTTAAGATAATCGAATATGTTTTAGCACAAAATCTAGCATAATCTCTATAAAAATAGAAAAAAATCGAACACATTTATAAAGATAGGCATATCAAATTAACAATCCAAATATTAGTTTTGATAAAATCATTAAAATAAGTATTAGGACCAAATGTAAAGGTAATTGGATATGTTTTTCCATTTAATTTAGCATAATCTCTATAAAAAATGCTCGAAACATAACCCATTTACAAAGATAAGCATATAAAATTAATGATTTAATCGTTAGATTTGTTAAAATTATTAAAAAAACATATTATGAACATATTTGTAGGTAATCAGATATATTTTACCACTTAATCTTGCACAATTATTATAAAAATACCTAAAACCTAACGCATTTATAAGGATGGACATATCAAATTAATGATCCAACTATTAGATTTATTAAATTTGCTATATATATATATATATATATATATATATATATATATAATGACCAAATTTGAAGGTAATCAGACATGTTTTGTCACATAATCTAGCTTAATTTCTATAAATTAGTCTAAAACATATGCATTTTTAAATATTTAAAAATTTAGGGACTAATTTGTAAAATTTTTGGGATTATATTTAAAATATTCTAAAATTTAATTACCAATTTATAATTTTTTTTCTATCATATTATAATTTTACAAAATTTAAGGAGCAATTTGTAAAACTTAGGGTCATGTTTTATATATTTAAAAATTTAGGGACTAATTTATAAAATTTTTAGGGTCATATTATAAATATTTTAAAATTTATGGATGAATTTACAAAATTTTGAGGTTATTTTGTAATTATATAAAATTTGAAAACCAATTTACAAATTTTTTAGGGCCATGTTGTAAATATTTAAAAATTTAAAGATAGGTATTAGCTAGAAAATATGAATTTTGTCGCTAAAAGTATAATTAATAGTAATAAAAGTTAATATTTTTTTTAAGAAATGAATTTTCGTCACTAATGATCCATTATTAGAAAGAAAAATTTAGTTAGAAAATAAATTTGCATCACTGATATGAATCATTAGCAAGAAAACTTAATTTTTCCTCGCTAATACACTTATGTCCTAGCTAAAGCCATCGCTTTTAGCTAGGAAATAAAAATTTCCCGCCGAAGGTCTTAATCAGTAGCGACAAAAATTATTTGTTGCTAAAGAAAAATTTTACTCACTAAAGGATACTTTTAGCGACAAAACTTTAGCTAGGAAAAAAAATTTGTTGCCAATGTATCATTTTCTTGTAGTGAAAAGTCTCATTCATTAATGGTTGTTTGTTTACATATATTGTACATTAAGGTCTAAATATGTTAGTAAGTAATCTACGTGATTGGATCGTGCTTTCACAGTAAGATGTAGATTATGGGCTACTAACATATAAGCAAAAAAAATGTTTATGATCGATTGATAGAGCTGGGCACTTCATCAAATTTTAGATCATTACACTATGATTTTTAAATAGGGAATGGTTTACCTTTAATTAGTATGTAGTCCACCCATACCAATAGTGTAAGCGTATTTGGAATACATAGAATTGGACCACGCCATAATAATCTTTATAAAAGTACTAAAATAAATAAAGATTGGTTTATTATAGCTACTGCGTAGACGAGTACCCTAAAACTTGAGTATAAGTTGGTGGTCTGGTGTAACTGGATTTGTACACTTCAATATATGTTGGGTGAGGTCTTATTGCAAGGCCAATAACTTTGTACATTGGGTGTAGGACTCTAGTTAATTAAGACAGATTTATACAATAGAATTTCTATGCGCCATTACCTGAAGAAATCATCCCATTGTAATTGTTTGGGATAATCTAAATAATCTAGGGTCATGGGAAAAATAACTAAATATGCACACTTTTGGGGTAGCTCCTTGTGATAAGTGGATATATATTGAAAGTCATGGATGATTGGACTAGTTATCCAAGGTTGGTAGATATCATTAAAAAAGGTGTTAGTGCATTTTTCCTATCTCAATGGCAGGTATTAAGTAAAGGGGTATTTTCGTCATTACACATGTAGGTCGAAGACACTATATTTGCAATATCATTCTTAGGGTCAATATTTTCGTATGGTGATAAATAAAATATTTAAAATGATTAAAATACTACTATTTATTAGCAGAGATATTTTAGTTATTTTAGTAGCTACGAATAATATGTCTTTTAGTCCCCATAATAGTTTAAATAACCTTAGTAAATTTATTTACTATATGGGCTTATTAGGTGAATTTATTATTAGAAGAATTATTCTAGGAGTTCAATTAATTATTCTTGAACAGTTGTAGCTTCAGGTTCTGGGGGAACAGATTCTGAAGGAATGGTCTTTTCTGCACAGAGTTGCTGAAGAACTAATCTGTCTAACTCTTGAGAGGCTTTGATTTCTCTGATTTCTTCTTTCAGAATAGCAATTTCTGATTGAAGATCTTGAATGGTTACAGATTTTTGCGGTTTAAGAGGAAACCTATTGAGGATATCTGTAATATTGTAGGTGTTGACAAGCCTAGGATGATTGTCAAAAGGATTGGATCTTGAAGACGGTTGTTGAAAAGTTTGTTTAAACTTATCAAGGTATTCAGGTCTGGCATATATTCTGGTAAGGAAAGTATCCTTATACCATCTAAAGTCAGACAGGGTTTTGCATTTGAGATTGTTGAGAATCTCAGTGGATTTATCACAGAAAATACCTGGATTTCCTATGAAAGTTTTGACTAAAGTAAAAATCAGTGTTGACACTGCATCTGGGATTGGTTCACCATTCTGGAGAATAGGTTGGTTATTTGCATCTGTTTTGACAGCATGCAAAATCTCATGTTTGTCAAATTCAGTGAGATGTTCATCCCACCATCCTTTGAGTTGGCCTGTAAAACCGGCTATAAGGACATGGGCTGACAGCTGATCTGAACTTCCATGGGTTGTTCTATAGGCAGTAGCAACCATAGTCATTTGTTGGAATTTAGCCAGAATGTTGTATTCTGACTGCCCATCTATGTTCCTCAGAGCCCGATGAGGAAGTAAGGTTGATGATTCTTGTTATCAGTATTTTTTACCATAATTTATTTGCTTCTATGTGCTTCTGATCTTCTTAAATCTGTCCTTTATATGGTTTATCTCGAGTAGATCTGAGAACTTTATGTAATAACTAAACAAATGTGGAAGGAAATCTGGAAACAGATTTACTCACGAGGTAGACTGAACCTTTAAGGCCGCAGGTTAAGGCCACTGGTGGTTCTAGTACCTTATTGAGACGAGAATTCTATTCTCAATGGCCACATTTGATTAGATCTACACATAAACTTAACAGATCTAGTCTTTATACACCATATAATAAATAGACTTAGGAAATACCACAAGCCATAGATCCAAATTGATTATTGTTTAAAATGACTAATAACTTGAATGAATTCCATCTTATGGAATCTGGTGGTAATGATTACCAAGTTAAGGGAAGTATTTAAAACTGATTTAAATACTCGTGTTTTTTTTTACTTACTGTTGTTTTATTCACTGCTCTTTATTACTTGTTTTATTTTTGCATTTTCATTATGTCATTTTCCCGAATGTTTAGATCTTCCTCCTCCTCTTCTTCTTCATCTTCTTCTTACCCCATCTCTCCTTCCCTCTCTTCCAAGATCAAAGAAGAACTCCACTTCTCTGATCTCCAACAATCCATCGATAACTGGAAAATACCCAAGTTTTCCGACAAAGAAATTTACAAAAATCCTAGATGGTCACTTAGTAGTGACTATGTTATCAAGACTGTTGAAGAAACAGTCGAGATTAATTCTGAAAGTAAGGAGATCCAACTTCTTACTCCCAGAGTTCTAGAAAAATTCAGACAAAAATACAAATACCTCCACTTCGGTCTTGTCCAGATCGGAGCCAAACCCTTATCCAGAGAAGGTTTAGATACTTCTCTTCTTTTATGTCTTAGGGATACCCGATTCCTAAACTTCAATGACTCCTTGTTAGGTATGGTAGAAACCAGCCTTTGCAATGGGCCAGTCTATTTTGACTGCTTTCCAAATTTTACTGTCTCTCTTCAAGATAGGAACCTCTTAGATTCCTTAACTCTGAATGTCCAGACAGCAAATTACAAAATCAAAACTGGATCTCTCCCAGTAGCCATTCTATACAGAATTCAATATAAGGCTATGAATTCTGCATTCAATACCGGAGCAATGAGAGTCTCAAACAAAGGTGAGACGATCTTGTTCCAAACCGATCTCACTAGATCCCATCTTTCAATTCCAAAACCTATCTCTTGGCAAGAGGTCAATCTTCCCTCAAATTGGCTCCTAACTGGAGCTACTCCTTCTGAAAAACCTGAGAATACTACAGTCTCGTAAATTCATCAATCTCCTTCCGGAAATGTTGAAATAACATTCCAAAGGTCTCTCGACCAAAGGATTTCATATCCTCCATCAACTTCGCATCTCGAAAAGGTGCATCGTTTAGGTTTCAACCACCTAGGCATTCCACATCCTCTGTAGTTACACAGCTACAAGATGTCGATCAAGATCTAAGGATTCCCCAGGCTACATATGTTTCGCAGCCTGAGTCAGATGACAATCCTACATCTCCTACTCATTCTGCTATGATTGGAGACCTCAATGTTTTACAAAAAGAATTTGTCATTGACAAAGAACAATTAAGAAAAGAATTTTATTCCCCAACAAACATTTTAAAAAGGGAATGGTTTTTCGAAAATTATCAAGGATCTAATAGACAACAGATCCAAGATAAATATTATAAATTTTTAAAATTAATTGAAAAGCAAATTGATTTCTTTTTATGGTTTGAAGCTTATACTTCAATCAATAAAATTGACTATCCTTTTGCTCATTCTGTTAATGTTTCAAAAACATGGCAGACTTCCCAGGGAACCAGTATTTCATCTGAGCTCCCTCCAAATCAAAACTTCAAAATTCAAATTGGCACAGAAACTATTACTGCTGCCCCTTTCAAAAGAAGAGATACTGAGGAAGCAGTATCTGCGAAAGATATTCAAAATTTATTAGATCAAAACAATTATACAAACAAATATTTACAAACAATTGGTGAATATTTGATTTCCAAACCACCAAGTGTTTATACTTCAACAACTACACCGAGTGTCTCTACTCCAGCAACTTCCATTCCTAATATCTCTCCAACAATTCCTTTATTCAAACCATATGAAATTCCTACTCAATTTCATAAAGAAATTCAAAGCAAATCTACTCCCCCAATCTTTAATGAACTTCAAAAAAGGATCGCAGAAATTGAAAAATCATTCATGCCTGATTCTCCTGCATCCAGTTCCAAACAAAAGGCATCAACTCATCAATCGGTATCAGTTTTACAAGAAACTGATTCGGATTCTGTTTCTGAGCATATTCCAGATAACCAATCTGAACCCCAAGACATTATTCCTCTTCGATTAGGTAGACCTAATTGGAGAAATCCCCAGAAACTTTATTATTCTAGAGCCACCCATCCGGATGTAGCCCTAGAAGAAAGTCCTGTTATTATGCAGAACTCCTATAATGCCAACAACATCTATGAATGGAACATAGATGGACAGTCAGAATACAACATTCTGGCTAAATTCCAACAAATGACTATGGTTGCTACTGCCTATAGAACAACCCATGGAAGTTCAGATCAGCTGTCAGCCCATGTCCTTATAGCCGGTTTTACAGGCCAACTCAAAGGATGGTGGGATGAACATCTCACTGAATTTGACAAACATGAGATTTTGCATGCTGTCAAAACAGATGCAAATAACCAACCTATTCTCCAGAATGGTGAACCAATCCCAGATGCAGTGTCAACACTGATTTTTACTTTAGTCAAAACTTTCATAGGAAATCCAGGTATTTTCCGTGATAAATCCACTGAGATTCTCAACAATCTCAAATGCAAAACCCTGTCTGACTTTAGATGGTATAAGGATACTTTCCTTACGAATATATGCCGACTCGATGGAAATAGCCAGTACTGGAAAGAAAAATTCTTAGATGGCCTTCCCAAATCCCTTCGTGATTTAGTTCGTGAAGAACTCCAAACCCAGTATAACGGTGTTATACCTTATGGTCAGATTACCTTTGGCCAAATGACTAGCCAAATCCAACAGGTTGCCCTCAAAGTTTGTCGACAAGACAAAATGTTAAGACAATTAGCCAAAGACCGAGCCCAAAGACGGCATGATTTGGGTTCATTCTGTGAACAGTTCGGCCTGCCTTCTTGTCAGACCAAACCACATAGGAAGAAGTACAAGCCCAAGCCCACTTATTATAGAAGTAGGCCCACATTTAGAAAGAATAGGTATCCAGCCCATTCTCCTAAATATCCAACTCTTCCTCCTCCTAAGCCCAAGACCAAATCATCCAAATTTATCAAAACTCAATTTTCAAAAGACAAGTCCAAAACTATTACTTGTTTCAAATGTGGCAAAACGGGACATATGGCCCGATATTGCCGAGTTTCCCAAAAGATCCATGAACTTTCCTTGGATCCAGAAATACTTAATAAAATTCAGAATCTTTTTATTTCTGATTCTGAGTCCGATCAAGCTGATGATGAATATGATCAGCAGTTCAATCAAATTCAAGACGATGACAATCTGTCTTATTCGTCATCTGACGCTGAACAAAATCAGCCTTCCATCAATGTTCTTACAAAAGAACAAGATCTCCTTTTAGAATTAATAGGAAATCTTCCTGATAATTCTAGCAAAAAAGAATACCTTGATAAGTTTAAACAAACTTTTCAACAACCGTCTTCTTCGAGATCCAATCCTTTTGACAATCATCCTAGGCTTGTCAACACCTACAATATTACAGATATCCTCAATAGGTTTCCTCTTAAACCGCAAAAATCTGTAACCATTCAAGATCTTCAATCAGAAATTGCTATTCTGAAAGAAGAAATCAGAGAAATCAAAGCCTCTCAAGAGTTAGACAGATTAGTTCTTCAGCAACTCTGTGCAGAAAAGACCATTCCTTCAGAATCTGTTCCCCCAGAACCTGAAGCTACAACTGTTCAAGAAATAAGCCAATTTCTGAACCATCTTTCAAAAGTATCTATTCAAAAGTGGCATATCAAGATTACTCTTGTCATCAATGGTTCTTTTACTCTTGAAATTCCAGCTCTTTTAGATACAGGAGCTGATCTCAATTGTATCCAAGAAGGACTTATTCCTACTAAGTTCTTTGAAAAAACTAAAGAAAGCCTTAGATCTGCCAATGGCAAGAAACTAGGTATTAGTTTCAAATTATCAGATGTCGAGGTAAAACATGAATCCTTATCTGTTCATACCTCTTTCCTTCTGGTCAAAGATATCACTCATCCAGTGATATTAGGCACTCCTTTCATCCAACAGATCATTCCTTTTATGTTCCTCAAAAATGGTATTCAGGTAACTCACTTGAATCAACCAATTTTTATTCCTTTTGATAGGCTTCCTATTGAAAAACAACTTCAATTCTTAGAAAATAAACAATCACAAATAAATTTTCTAAAAGAAGATTTAAACTTCAAAAGACTCCAGCAGCAATTGCAGGAAGTACTTATCCAATCTAGAATCAAAGCTCTGGAATCTCATATCCAGAAAAATCTTTGTTCTGATCTTCCAAATGCCTTTTGGCATAGGAAACAACACATTGTCAGACTTCCATACGAGCCTGATTTCGATGAAAAGTCTATCCCTACCAAGGCTAGACCAATCCAGATGAATCATGAGTTAACCACTCTATGTCAAAAAGAAATAAATGATCTTCTCCAAAAGAAAATTATTACTTCCAGTGCATCTCCTTGGAGTTGTGCTGCATTTTATGTATATAAAAATGCTGAAATTGAAAGGGGAGTTCCTCGACTTGTAATTAATTACAAGCCTCTCAATACAGCACTTAGATGGATTAGGTATCCTATTCCTAACAAAAAAGATTTACTAAATCGCCTACATTCTGCAGTAGTCTTTTCAAAATTTGATTTAAAATCTGGATACTGGCAAATCCAGATCGATCCTAGAGATCGTTACAAAACTGCATTCACAGTTCCATTTGGCCAGTACGAATGGAATGTAATGCCTTTTGGATTGAAAAATGCCCCTTCTGAATTTCAAAAAATTATGAATGAAATTTTCAATCCATATTCAAAATTCATCATTGTTTACATTGATGATGTTCTTGTATTTTCAAAGGATTTGGACCAACATTTTAAACATCTTCATGTTTTATCCCAAATTATCAAACACCAAGGTTTAGTCCTTTCAAAGACTAAATTCAGCCTTTTCCAAACTAATGTTCGATTTTTAGGACATTATATTCAACAGGGAACTATTACACCTATTTCCCGATCAATCCAATTTGCTGACAAATTTCCTGACCAAATTCTGGACAGGACTCAACTCCAACGATTTTTGGGATGTTTAAATTACATTTCTGAATTTCTCCCAGGAATCAAAAATCTGATTAAGCCTTTACATGATCGGCTTAAACAACCTCCTCCTCCATGGACTAATATCCATACCTCCATTGTCAAAAAGGTCAAACTCCAAGTTAAACAACTTCCTTGTTTAGCTCTTCCTGACCCTAATGCATTCAAAATTGTTGAGACTGATGCCTCTGACATTGGTTATGGTGGCATTCTCAAACAAAAGAAAAATGGCAAAGAACATATAGTTGCATTTGCTTCAAAACATTGGAATAGTTCTCAACAGAACTATCCTACGATCAAAAAAGAAATTTTAGCAATTGTTTTATGCATTCAAAAGTTTCAATCTGATTTACTAAATCAGAAATTTTTATTACGAATTGATTGCAAAGCTGCAAAATATGTTTTGCAAAAAGATGTCAAAAACCTTGCCTCAAAACAAATATTCGCTAGATGGCAAGCTATTTTATCTATTTTTGATTTTGATATAGAATATATCAAAGGTTCTTCAAATTCAATTCCTGATTTTTTAACTCGGGAATTTTTACAGGGTCGTTAGCCCATGGCTCCCAAACCCAAAAATAAAGCTTTGAAGCTTAAAGAGCTTCCGGCCTTGCCTCCACCTGTTACCCAACAGTCTCCAAAGAAAGAGTCCACTGGACCATCCAATACCGGTAAAACCCAATTTACCAGCCCAAAAGACTATGCTATGACCATAGCCCAAACAGCTGTTTCACAGCCTATCAAATTAGAGCCCATTCCTTTCAGGACTCTAACCTCCAAAAGTTGGGCCGATTTAGTGGATAGTGATCCACAAGATGCCCAAACCCAGTCTGCATGGACCTTAGCAGACATTCAAAATTGGTGTCAGAAGATGGGCTTTTCAATGCCCACGTCCAGCCAACAGATGGGTTTCCCATCAGCCAGCCCAAGTCAGCTTACCCAAGCTGATTCCGAACCAGTAAGTCAGGTAAATATCTCTGACCCAAAACTTGTGGTGGTATCCAACCCCACAAACACTGGGCTTGCAAAGCCCAATACCACAAACACAAGCACGATGCAATCGGCATCCTCAAAGGCTCTTTCTTCCGAGCCACAACCCATTTCTTCCAGACTCTCCGGTACACCAGAGACTGCTTATGTTAAGACTCCAGGAGTCTACAAACTCCTTCAAATGGAACCAGAATTCTGGAATTCCAATCCCCAATTGGCAGCTAGGCAACTCTTTGGCCCAGATGTCAATTTTGTTCAAAAATCTCCAAAGTTCACCCAGAAATACTATGAGTTTATTCTGGTAGACACTGTGAGTGCTTCATTTAATCCTCACAAAGACAAAAGGACTGAATTGTTCATTACGAACACCTCAGTTCAAATCCATTCTATCCATACTCCTACGGCATGGAAAACATCCCCAACCACATTCAAAAAGTTTTCACAACCTTTTGATCCCATGGTATACAACTACTGGGATTATCAAGCTGCATGGGTAAATGCTTTTACCTATCAAAACAAATTTCAAAATCATTCATGGTTCTTTTATTTCAATAAAAAGACACCAGCCCAGATTGATTTCCCTCATTGGTTTATCAACCAATGGTGGCCCATCTATGGCCCAATTGAAGAAATTCTTCCGCAACCGGTCCAAGAAGGATTTGATTATTTTTGTTCCAGATATTCAAATCTCCATCCAGCAGTTCCCTTGCTGCTTCAGTTTTTCAGCATATTCAAGCTAGCTTGGATATTCTCCCAAAAATTTGCTTATCACAAAGAAGCAAATCAGCATGGCCTTCCATATCTTGTTCTTCAAGGCCATTGCAAATGGTGGAAAGATTGGGATGCTAGAAATTCTTACATCCCATCCATCGAAAAATGGTTCAATATGAACCCTAAACAGCTATCTTTGAAAGATAGCCAGCAAACTGAATTTCTCCAGCAGAAATCCATTGCAGCTGCCACCCTTGCAGCCTCCAAGTCCAAAGAAGATTTTGTAGCAACAATGCAGTTGATGCTACAACAGTTACAAGACAAGACTTCAACCGTGTCATCAGAAGCCAGTCCTGAAGATGACCCTGAAGAATTTGATTTATTGGACTGACGACAGCAATAATGTCAGCCCTACCATCAGCATGACGATAGTCGTGATGCAAGCAATGATGTCAGCATGATGCCAGCCATGATGACAGCAGTGATGTCAGCAGAATTACTGTTCACATTTACTATAGCAGTTACTGTACACTGTAGCGGCACGGATTGCGGCACTGTTGCAGCTACTGTAGCAAATAGTAACTTTCAATTTTTGTCTATAAATAGGCATTTCAAGTCATTTGTAAAGAGAGCTCTCTCTCTCTAGTCTAGAACTTCTCTCTCTATACCCCCTTTCCCAGAGTCTGTATCCTGTAGTTCCTCCCGGAGTTCCTGTATCCCAGTCCCCGTCCGGTGACTGTGTACCAGCTCCGCACGGTGCCTGACTCCGGTGACCCTTTTTCCGGTTGGTTACTATTTCCAACCCAAATAATCTGTATATTATAATGATGTATTGTTTTTAAATTATTTCCTTTTTAAGTCTTTACTTCTTTATCTTCTACTTTATCATGCATATGGTCGGCCAAGCCGCCTTTTAATTTCAGTTTCATGCATATGTATATGTTTTAAATCTTTTAGCATTCCGTATGCGACCTTACTTTCTGTAATTTTACTTCCCGTCTTTCCTTTCCCTTTCCGGGCAAAGCTTCCCGTCCCTTGGGTTAGAATAATTAATTGCGCCAATTTAATTAATTAATTTATTAATTAATTATCAAGGGTAATTTTATATTGGGTCTAAGTAGATTAATTAATTAATAAAAGAGGTAACTTAATTTATTTATTTATTAATTAATTATCTTGAGTAATTTTATATTAGGTCCAAGTGAATTAATTAATTAATAAAAGAGCTATTTAATTAGTTATTGGAATAATTAAGAAAGCATGGCCCATCAAAGTTTGATGGTAGCCACCATGTGCAAAAAGGAAATAAGAAAATAAAAAAGAAAGTAGGTAGTGGTGGCTGTTTGCTTTTATGGAGGAAAAGGAAGCTGTTGAATAATATAAGGCATCAAGTGTGTGCCTGAGGGTTGACCGAAAATATACACAGAAAAATGGCTTTCAGTTTTTCCTTAGGAGCGAAAACCAAATGGCCACAGTTTTTTTTTTTTTTTCTTGTCATTTTTCTTTCATTTTTCCTTTAACGTTTAGCTTTCTGTTTTTCTTTTAATCTTCTTCACCCTAATTCTACTTTCACCAGTAGAAGTCCATACGAGGTTCGAGAATACTCTGAAAGGTCAAGAACTAGCAAACTGGTAAGTGTTTAATGCGAAGGAGCAAATGATTAGCTGGTATACCCACGGAACAAGTAGACGTTCTAGTTCAACAAGCGTCATCGAACCCGAATCTAACTCCGGTTATTCAAGTAAAATGCCCTAGAAGTAAGTATTCCTAGATATTAGCTAAGAAAAAATTTTAATTAGCCATCTTCCACTGCGTACTTAATTTTTCCGCAGTCCTTCAGTACCCTCTTATTTCTGGGAGTTACCTAAAAGCGTACAATACTAAGTCATGTTTCCAAGGCCCTGGATTATATAGATAATCCTAGATAATCACAAGGGGATGATTTCTCATTTTAGGAGCATAGAAATTATCTTGTATGAGTTTGTCTTAACTAACTAGTCACATGTGCACAACATACAAGTATATTGGTCCTATAGTAGAACCTCACCTACAGTACATCAAAGCACATGCTTTCAACTTCACTAGACTACCAACTCATACTCAAGTCATAAGGTATAAGTCTACGTTCTAGCTCTGCATTCCTATTATATTAGTACTTTGAGAAACCATTACTACGGATCCAATTCTACGTATTCCTAATACGCTTGTACTATAAAGTGATTGAACTACTCACTAGTTAAAGGTAAGCCATTCTTTATTTGAAATTCATATTATAATAACTTTTGTCTTGATCAAATTCTCATTCTGATCAATCGATTAAGAACTAAGTTTATGTATTACGAAACCTATAATCCATACTTTACTGTAAAAGACCTCAATTCACATGGATTACTTACTTAATCACAATAGGTCTTTTCCAATAAAATTGTGCATAAATTAAAGTAGAAAAACACAAACAAATTTCTAAAATAAAACTTTTATTTATTTCATGGAATTTACATCAAATACATATGATTAGAGGGCATATATTCTAACAATCTCCCACTTACACTTTAAGACTATGTAAGCCTATAGGTGCCTACCTCTATGGCATCTAAGTGTCTTCTAAAGTCTCTATCTAGTAGAGGCTTGGTGAATGAATTCTCAAATTAGGTGGTACTTCATCTCGATATGATTTCTTTTCTTGTGGTTTCTAGGTTCTTTAGATTGTGATACTACACCTGAGTTGTCCTAATACAATGAAATTGGCTTGTCCATCTGTGGCATAACTTCAGGTTCTGAAAAGAACTTCTAGAGCCAGATTACTTCCTTGGATACCTCCGAAGTTACCACATACTCAGCTTCCGTGACTGAGTCAGTAATGCAAGATTGCTTAATACTTCTCCATGAAATAGCTCCTCTAGATAAAGTAAAGGCATATCCACTAATGGATTTTCTTTCATCCTGGACTTTTTGGGTAGATAGAGGCCGTTAAGGTCTAACCTTTGCTTCGAGTTCGTCTATTCGCCTAGAAATCTGAATCTGTGTATCCTGTTAGAACCAAATCATTAGCTTTGAAAACTAACATATAATCTCTCGTTCCCTTAAGGTACTTGAGTATATGTTTTATAACTTGCCAATGAATCTTCCCGAGTTTGACTGATATCTATTAACTAAGTTTACAATAAAGTAGATATCCGGTCTAGTGCACAGCATGGCATGCATAAGACTTCTCATAGCCGAAGTGTAGGAAATCTTACTCATCCTATCTTTCTCTTCTTATATCTTAGGACACTCTTTTGAAGAGAGAGATAATCTATATCTGCAAGGGATCTGAGCTCCCTTGCATGAGTCTATACTAAACTTGGTAAATATCTTGTCAATGTATATAACTTGAAATAATCCTAACATTTTCTATTTCCTATTTCTAAAAAATTTAATCCCGAGAATGTAGCTGGCCTCTTTCAAGTCCTTCATACAATACCAATTAGAGAGCTAAACCTTTATAAATGACAATGTCCTTACATTATTACTAACAAGTAGAACGTCATCCACATATAATAAAAGAAAGACAATATTAATGCCTTTCAATTTCCTATACACTCATAGTTTATCTTCATTTTGAATGAAACTATAAGACTTTACAGTCTCATCAAAATGAATGTTCCATACTTTCAATACTTGCTTAAGTCCATAAATAAACTTCTTAAGTTTACAAACAATATTTTCTTGGCATTTAGCAATAAAGCCCTCCAATTGGGACATATAGATATTTTGACTAAGATGACCATTTAGAAAAGCCATCTTGACGTCCATTTGCTATATCTCGTTGTCATAATGACATGCAATGACAAAGAGAATACAGATGGATTTAAGTATGGCTACCAGGAAAAAGGTTTTCTCATAATCGATTCTCCATTTCTGATTATAACATTTTGCTATAAACCTAACTTTGAAGGTTTTTACCTTTCCATCCACACATCTCTTCCTCTTGTAGAACCACATACACCTAATGGGTTTTATCCCTTCAGATGAAGCTACAAGATCCTAAACATGATTGAAGTATATTGACTTAATCTTGGCTTTCATTGCTTCATGCCACATATATGTTTCAGTATCAGCAATGGTCTCCTCGTACCTAATAGGGTCTTGTTCTTGAGAGTCAGAGATTAGGTCAAAGATCTCTCCTTTTCACTTTTTTGGAACCCTAAATACCATCCTACTACGACGAAACTCATTTTATACAGGATCCTGAGGTTGTGCCTCCTCATGTTCTACAATTGGGTTAGTAGAAGTTGACTCTGAGGATAATTTCTTCATAAGTTCCATTCTAGTAGAACTTTTTGCGGACATACTTTGATCATCCTCTAAGTATCTAGCTTAGTACTTGCAAGTACCTTTTGCTCCCTTAGATGACAAAAGTATCCACCATTCTTTCCTTTTGAATACCCAATAGAATACCACAATTCTAACCTTAGTTCTAATTTATTTCCCTTGATCAGTATATAAATTGGATATTTCTAGATCCTGAGATGATTCAGACTTGGCTTTCACCTAGTCCACTTCTCATAAGATGTCCTAAGCACTAATTTAGAAGATACTAAGTTCAGAATATATGACGTTGTTTCTAGGGTATATCCCAAAAAAAAATTGGAAGAGTCACGTGAGACATCATGCTACGGACTATTTCCATTAATGTCTTGTTCCTTTTCTTGGCTATTCCATTCTGCTAGAGTGTCCCAAGAGCACTAAGTTGAGAAACTATCCTATAATGTACCATATAGTCCTCTACCATGATCTGATAGAAGGGTTTTGATTAATTTACTAGTTCGACACTCCACCTCAGCCTTTAACTCTTTAAACTTGTCAAAAGAGTCAGACTTGTGCCTTATCAGGTAAACATAACCATACCTTCTACAATTATCTGTGAACGTGATAAAGTACTCAAAAACTCCCCTTGCTGGTGTGGATAAAGGACTACACACATCAATATGAACTAAACTCAGTATCTCCGTAGCTCTTTCTACTTTTTAGGTAAAAGACTCGTTAGTCATCTTCCCTATAAGTCATAATTCATACTTAGGCCAACTTTCTAATCTCAATAAACTCAAAGGCCCATCATAAATTAACTTCTGAATCCTAATTAAGTTAATATAACTCAATTTTAGATGCCATAAATATGAGTCATTAACATTGGTACTTGCTTGTTAATAAGATTTATGAAGAATAAATTACTATACATGTGCCTAGTGCCAACACTTCACCATTTCTACTAATAGTAATACCATAATAGAAAGAAATAGAATAACCATAATTTATTAGCTTTGTTACTGAAATCAAATTTTGTTTAAAACTAGATACATATAAAATATCTCTCAATAAAATTGTTTTATTACAATCAAACATAAGTTCCAGATCTCCCACTACGTCAACCCATACTTAAGCTATATTCCCCACACGAAGACTATGCTCGCCCTTTTAGAGTTTTATTATCTTCCTAAACCCCTGTAAGGAGTTATAGATATGATCAATGGCTCCTCAATCAACAATCCAAATGGAAGTTGATCCAAACATAGATATTGACTCAAGATAGTAAGCATTACCTATAGTTTTTTTTAGCTAAAAGATCCGGACACTCATTTTTCCAGTTTTCTTTTTTGCTGCATTTGAATCACTTACCTTTGGGCTTATTCTTGGGCTAGGACTTAGGTTGGGCTGTTGTGTTGTATTTCTTCTTCTTGAACTTATTAGGCCTGGGCCCAGTTCTAGAAAAAGACGATTTAGTATCCAAAGCCTTAGACCAAGGCCTCATGACTTTTTCTGCTACATGGAATTCCTTCATTAATTCTGTTAAACTCATATTTAATTTGTTTATGTTATAGTTTAATTTGAACTATGTGAAGTGTTAGGGATATGCCCTAGATTCAATTTGTACTTATACTATTGTCGTTATATTTTATATAATAATATGAGGTTTTCATTTCCATGAATAATGCATTTTGTTTTGCGGTCATCAAGTACGTGACTTGATAGTAAAACCCAACAATGAATACAATGACTATTCTAAAACTGCCCCTAATCGATTATTATTATTGGAACAATAATAAATTAAAATTAGTATGTTTGTGACTTGATGGCTATATTTTTCTGGTCATGGATATTTGTGATATCAAGTCAAAACATAAATAAATGTTAGAGAATATTGTATTGGACATGACCCACTGTGAGAGTACTTCATGGAACATGTCATAAATACTTTCTAGCCATAATGATATTAAAAGTCCTTCAATCTAAATTCATCATAGTTTCCTACTTGATAAATTCTATATTTTGACGTTGTCTAAAGTTTTCTTTAACCAGATAATAAATTAGACTATTGTTGGATATAGAATAAATCAAGGAGATGAATATGATTGATAGTGAACGAATTTGTCCTTCTCAATTATGGGAGAGATGTCTATGGGCCCCTTGGTAAGTTAGATTGCTAAAAATGCATAGCTGTGCTAAAATATATCAATCTAAGATATTGATATCATTTGTTTGAACAGTCTACAATGAAATCAAGAAATAATTGATTAAGCTTAATAAGGATGACATGCTCCGTGCCTTATGCTTAATCTGGATATCGTGTGACAAATAGACTAAATATAAAATTGTAGTTTGGTTCAAAGAGATCATTAATCTTCATTTAACCGGGATAGTTATTGTAACACCCCGCTACCTAGGCCCGCCAGGGCCAGGGATGTCGCCCCGTCCAAAGGACAAGGGGTCTTTATAACTAGGTCACACAATTAAAATAACGAAATGAAAATAATAATTTAACTTAAAATTTATTACAACCCAAGAATAAATCCACGAATAAAACCATGAATTCCCAAAAGAAATACAAATCCATAAATAAAATCATCCACTCTCAACTCCCCAAAGCAATACATAAAAATAAAAGACAACATTCTCTTCCAAGGCAGATAACACAAGCTACTCATCCCTACAGCAGGATCGGCCTGAAACCATGGTGAAAAAGTGATGAGACAAAAATCTCAGTAAGTCCGTGAGTGCTTTGGGTGTTCAGTGGAAATAGTTCGTGGATGCAGAGTATAAAAACTTTATAAGAGAAATATTGGCAAGCAATAAACATTAGTCAAAAGCAAGAGTGGCGTTTTAGCTTTTCTAGCCACACATAATTTATAAGATGAACCACTCAAACGAAAGGATTATGAGTTACCACACGTTGGGCCCCATAACCGGATGGTCAGTATGTCGACACTTTGTGCATACTGCCGGTCAGAATGCCGACACTTTGTGCAGACTGACTAAAGGTAGGTGATCGGTCTACCGGGCAAGATACTCCTCCTTCTCTATACCCAAACAACAACCGGGTGTCCATTCTGGCAAAACACAGTCACTTGACTGAAATAAAAACTGCTAGCTCGGACCGACATGACTAAGTAGTACTGACGTTTCTCTAAGTTGAGTTCATCTTCTGGAAGAGGCCTCCTGCCAGAAGACTTACTTTTGCACTTCAAAACTAGCACTACCAGTCTACCCCCATTGAGTACTCAACGTAACGTATCCCACTTGGGAAAAATGAACAAAACATAGTTCCACTTGAAAATGGCAATTAAGGTTTTCCAAAGTTTGGGGCAAAACTGGTTTTAGAAAGAGTTTTAGGTTTTGAGTAAAACCGCCCCTTGATTTGGAAATAATTTATTTGTTTGAAATGAGAATAGAAATAATCCTCAGTTGCCTTTACAGAAATGAGTGACCATGCACTCTACATTTGGCTTGCCATAAAAAAAAAATCATTTTTCATCAAACAGGTTTTATGCAGGAGCTTACCTAATCCTTGCCCACAAAAAAGGTCTCCAACAGCTGACCTAACCCCGCATAGGGTAAATACAAACTACAATCAAACTCAAGCCAAAGACTCACTTTCTCAAATAAAACTAACTCAACTTACTACAATCATATCCCTAGTGTCTCAAGCTTTAAGGCTCAATAATAAATAAAAAGGGTTTATAAAATAAATCTAGTTTGATATTAAAATAATTAGAGTTTGGGAAATAGGTACTAATAAGTTGAAGGTTTAAATCTTGCTAAAATAATTTAGAGTTAATTTGATGAAAAGTCCTAGGTGGAATTAGGTAAAATAATGATTTATTAATAATTTAGTTGTTAGAAAATAATTGATAACTAAAATTAGTTGAAAATAAATTTAAAGAGTCTTGCTTGAAAAATAATAAATAAATCTTAATAGGTTTGATTAAAAGATAATAATTAAATTTTAATAATAAATATTTTACCTATTATGATTATTTTCGCAAAAGGCTTTATTTGATATTATAATATCTATATATTTTATTTTTCTAGCAAAAACTATTATTTATTTGACTAAAATATCACTATTTTATATAAAAGACCAAATCCACATTTTCCCATGGTTTTCAAAATTTTACTAGAAAAATCATATTATTAAATATTTTATTAATGAAATAAAATTTAACTTAGGGACAACTAGATCATGATCATATTCCTATAGCTAACCACAATCATGAATATATACAACCCTTCAATTCATCAAATCATCCAAATCATGCATACAAGCATAGATCTCAATTTATCAAAACATGATCTAACCCCTACTAGCATAAATATGACCATGGCTTCAATAATCCAACATGAATATAAATCCTATTCACCAAAGGTGACATAATCTCTAGCATACTTCATCACAAATACTACCTTTGACATGGAGACATGCATTAAATCTCAAATCAACATGCAATCAACCAAGATAATCCTTCCATGCCTAAATCCCATCTCCTTCACAATCACACATATATTCATGCTTCAATCTCAACAATATATATATATATATATATATATATATATATATATACTTAAATCCTATCGCCATCCACCTACTATCATCATCATCTTAGAGACATAAATCTAGAGTTTAAAAAGGAAGATTGAAGGTACTTACTTGGTTGATGAATGCCTTGAAGGAGTTTAGAGTAGATCTCAACTCCTAGATGTCTAACTTTGTCCATGGGAGATGGCGAAAGCATGTTCATGGGAGAAAAAGTCATCCGGCCAAGAGAGGGGAATTTTCGGCCATGAGAGAGAGAGAGAGAGAGAGAGAGAGAGAGAAAGAGAGACCATTAGCATGTTTATTCACATAGGCTCTCACTAGAGATCAAGATTGGAGAAGATGAAGTTGTTAGAATAAATTTACCTTGAAGGTGTTCTTGACCTTAACAGAAATTTCTGGTTTTTTATCCCAAGTAGCAAGATGATTTGTGGAGTTTGATGTTAAAAATGGTACCGATGGACTCACAACAATGAATAGATGAAATCTGGAATTTTTAGAGGTAGTTTGAAGTGATTTGGAGAGGTATTAGGTGAAAGGAAGGAGTAGGTGTTCTTGGTGTACTATGTGTTCTTGAAGGTTGAAGAAAATCGAGAGATGGTAATGTGCAACTGCCGAATTTTTGTGAGAGATAGGGCTGGACGAATTTCTGTAGGGTTTAGGAGGTTGATTCCCTGATTTGGAAGGGAAAAGGAAAGGTTAGTTGTTACAATCTTTGAAGAATATTTTTAGGAAGCAAATTTGGAAACTAGATATCACAAGAATATCTTTGATTATTGGAGAGCTTTTGGAGATCTGCCATGGACGAATTTCTGGGCAGTGTTTTGGTTGAATGAAAGCTGGTTGAAGGAGGCTTAGGGTGGCCAAAATTATGGAGTATAATGGTGGAGAGAAGGTCTGGTTGTTTGAGGCATATTTTATAGAAAGTTGTTAAATCATGGTGGCTGGAATTTTGGTATCCAAATCAAGGTATGATTGCAGAAATTTTTGGAAATCTTTTAGGCATCCATGGCTGGATTTTCGTGCAGAAATTTGGGAGGACAATGGAGTTCTGTTAATGGAGGTTTAAGGGTGGTTTTTGCAGAAAAATGATGGAGTTTCGGCTAGAAGAGAAATAGGAACCAAAGCTGGAAAATTTTCCTGCACAGTTTTCGCTGAACAGCAATTTTCTAGGCAGATTTTCGGCTGCCATTTCCAGCCAACTTGTAGAGAGTTTGAAGGGGAATTTCTGGGGTATTCAAGGCTGGTTTCCAGCCTACTTCATGGAGGAAAAACATGGCTAGGGTGCTGTACAAAAACTGGAAGAAAACAGCTTGGTTTTGGACCTCCAAAGCTGCGATTTGTACAGGATTTTTTTCTGATTTTGCACCATCTTTGTGCAGTCCGAAAATAGCCATAAAAATCCAGATTCTAAGCTGATCAAAAGGGCCATTTTCTGGCAGCATTTTGGAGGGAATAATGGTTAAGAATTTTGACACCTTGAAGGCACAGAAAGCTGGAAAAATTTCAGTTCTATATACAAAGGGAAATGAACCTAGCTAGAGTGAATTTTTAGAAAGTTTACTAAGGAATTTAATTCACTTGAAATCTTTCCCCCTCATCCATTGTTTCGGTCCATATGATGTCTTTTACTAAGATATTTTGAACCTTCAAAGCCACAACACATTGCTGGAATTTTTCTAGAATAAAATTAGCTTGAACACAATGAACAAACTAATGAATTGAGAATTAGGAAAAACTAAGGATCAAGAGGAAATGAATTCCCCTTAGAAATTTTGTGTAGAGCAAAAGAGTAGAATTTGAAGACTCCTATCATGTCTCTCATAGAGCAACATCTCTACCCTACTCCAAACACCACTAAGGCCGACAATGATATTTCCCAAGCAAAAATAAAATTTAATCATGCTATAGCTCTAATAATGGAATTTGAACCCAAGACCTCAAGAATCAATTCTAAGGCTCTAACCACTACACCACAACAACTCTTGTTCTTATTTCCCCTCTAAAAATATTTTCCTATTTATTTCCCAAGCTATCTCCATATTTTCACCTTAGGCAAAAATTACCATTTTGCCATTCTCACTCAATAATCATAATCAAGCCCTCTAGACTATAAAACACAAATTCAATGCACATAAAATCATATAAAAATATATTTAAACATGCAATAAAATATGATATGCATCCCAACCCCCTTACTCTAAGGTTTGTTTTGGCTGGGGTTTCACAGTTATAATATTTTGCTAGAAACCGCTTATAACTTGTGGGCCATTTAAATATGATTTAGGCACACTGCCAGTGTTAAATGAACCTATAGGGTCACACAATAAGCGAACTTGTTATATTATTTTTCTGCTAACCAAATTCGATAAATTTTGAAATATGTCTAAGTTAATAGAACTTAGAAAATTTACCAAATACAATGAATCTGGAAATATGTCCATATTCGATGTATCTAAATGATGTCCAGATTATAAGAATTTGACTTGATAAATTAATTAGTTAAATTACCGAGATAATGGCAGAATCTTATCATATCAGTTTTAATTTAATTTGAATTTAAATTAAAATATGATAAGATATTATCAAAGTTGGACTCTAAGAGGTTCGGGGGTTTTTAAGAAAACCCTAGTCGTCTTCTCAAGACCCCCTTCTGTTGAGAATATTCGTACCTTCATTCACCAGGAAAAAAAAAACCCTCTCAAACCCTAGATGCTAGCACTCTCAAGGTAATGAGTCAGTTCACCATATGTATCCGATAGAGGACGTTCACACACTGCAGCGTCTGGTAATCGTTCAGGTTGCATTTACGACAGCACAATTAGAATCGAAGGATCTCGATTACGCCGAATAGAGGTAATTTTGTAAACCTTAGATCTTCTTAATCGTTTACTTAGGTCCTCGAAAGGGATTCGTTGATATTTTTCACGTTTAGGAGTCTACGAATCTTAACATGAAGGAACTTGGCAAAGTCTCAAAAACCATATCCACCTGGCTCTCGGGGTCAATAATAGCCCCTAGGACTTCTGTTTCGTCAAAAGCAGTAATCATTTTAAGTATATACTCCCTAACTAATACTCCCTTAGCCATCCTAGTATAGGGATTCGGCCGTGTGAGAGCATACACGCAATAAAAAATCAAATCGAAATCCCTCCCAAAGATCATATGTTTGTCAATTAAAATGGGTAAGAAAGCAAGTAACGTGATTTACCTGTTATAGCCTCACTACAAAAATTTTCTTCAGTTCCAAACTACTGCGATCATGATCACAAAATCCATATTGCACATAGCTCTCTGTTCTGTGATCAGTTGCTCACGATGGCCACTGAAGTTCAAGCGAGGACTACCTCTAATAGTATCCACATGAGGGACTCAAGGAAAACAAAGAAAACTCTCTGGTAGAAGAGTCTTTTGTGGCTAGGGTTTTTTCCTCTGTGTAGAAGAGAGAGAGAGGGAGAGAGAGAGAGAGCGAGCAAAGTTACCCATGTATTCTGTGTTTTTCACCTAATTACAAAGTAATCCCTAGAAAAACATAGAAAATACGTTTCTATGAATTCTATTCCAATTAGAATTCACTAATTGCAATTGAAAACTATAAGTCTTAACTATTGCAATTTGGCGCAAAATTATAACTAATTATAATTTGACCACAATAACTTCTTCTTCTCATAATTAACCCCACAATGTTATCAAATAACACCTTGAGTACTTAATCCTCTATTGTGTGTGACTTATTAGGTTTCCCGAACTATTAGTAGCGAATATGAATTAATCTGAACGTCTTTGAGATTAATAATCCTTAATAATTTAGAATTAACCTATTAATTCTAAACATGATTGGTTTATTAATTTATCAATTAATAAACCCATATTTAATAAATCATGAGCGGTATCTAGCAACATATCATGACCACCCAAGAGTCCAAGAAGTCAAGTGGCTTGACATGAACCCTTCAATAACAAAGAACAGTGCAATAAATTCCTTTCACCATACAATATCTCATTTGGTTTGGAGTAAGGAATTAGTGTCAACTCTCTCCAGAATATAAATTAATTCTGGCCCAAATATAATAGTACTTGTACTAAGAATCCACTACTCTACATGTGTATCAATTGGAATTGTTTCCAATACACAATCACCTTGGCCAAGGATTTCATGAGTAGTAATTCCAACAAGTGGCCATGAGATATTCTTCTCTACTATTAGGAGTGGTGAATCTTTTATTGGCCCTATTAACTACTTTCGTTTACCTCACATTGTACCCAATATTCCTCCCATAGGCGACTCTCGATCTGGCTTCAGAGATTGGAATCAAAGTATAATGCTCAGCAAATAAAGTACCTTGGAGATCTTAAATCTAAGAATATTTGCACATTTGCTATAGCGAGATTCTATCACTGGTACTACATAATTGTCCATGTAATTATCTCATAGTCAGGTGATCCAATGTACTTGATCTATTAACAAGCATCCGCGTGTTAACTTTGAGTATCACAATACTCACGGATGTGAAAACCATTACCTGATCAAATCAGGAAGTCTAACACGTGCTAGTCTTAACGCATTAATGATATCCTATCTCATTAATACTACGACTATAAATTATTTAAGTACTAACACTATACAGTGTAGTAAGAATCTCACATCATGATCTCTATCGTGATTTTCTTAACACTGTGTTGTACTAGGGACTTTATCTAATAGTTATTTTACATGAAAGTAAAGAAAATAAATTGAAAGATAAATAATGCCTTATTTTATGAAACAAATATGGCATATACAATTTATAAGTGATTACCTCTAAGGACAACACTAACAAACTCCCCCTTGCACCAGAGCTAATCATTCATGTATCTAATACCGAATGACTCAACATGCCTATCATGTTTCTTCTAGTATAATGCTTTTATAAGCGGGTCAGTTTTGTTCTCATCCGTGGGAACTCTCTCTATCTTTACATCTCCTCTTTCAACAATCTCTCTAATTAAATGAAAACATCTAAGTACATGCTTGGATTGCTGGTGAGACCATGGTTCCTTTGCTTGTGCAATGGCTCCATTGTTGCCACAATACAGAGATATTGGATCAACAATGCTAGGGATCACTCTAAGTTTTGTGACGAACTTCTTGATTCAAACTGCTTCTTTAGTTACTTTCAAAGCGGCTATGTACTCAGCTTCAGTCATAGAGTTGGCAATAAGTAGCTATGTACTCAGCTTCAGTCATAGAGTTGGCAATAGTATCTTATTTGGAACTCTTCCAATTTATTGTCCCTCCATACAGCGTAAACACATAGCTAGATTTTGATTTAAAATCATCCTTATCAGATTGAAAATTGGCATCTGTATACCCGTTTATTTTAAATTACCTTCTCCGTACACCAAGAATACATCCTTAGTCCTCCGTAAGTACTTAAGGATATTCTTTACAGCTACCCAATGATCTTTTTAAGGATCCAACTGGTACTTGCTCGTAAAACTTAAAGCACAAGACACATCATGCCTAGTACATATCATAGCATACAAGATAAAACCAATTGCAGATGCATATGGTATTCTACTCATGTGATCCCTTTCAACTTGTGTCTTAGGACATATCGATTTTCAAAGGCTTATCCCATGCTTCATGGGTAAGAATCCCTTCTTAGATTGATCTATGCTAAACCTCTTTAGCACTTTTTCTATGTATGTAGACTATGAAAGACCTAACAACCTTTTTGATCTATCTCTATAAATCCTTATTCCAAGAATGTAGGTTGCTTCTCCAAGATCTTTCATGGAGAATTTCTTGGACAACCAAACTTTCACTGAGTGAAGGACAGGTACATCATTTCCTATAAGCAATATATCATCTAAATAAAGTAATAAAAAACGATTACACTCCCACTAACCTTCTTATACACACATGGCATATCCATGTTTTAAATGAAACCAAACTCTTTGATTGTTTCATCAAAACTGATGTTCCAACTCCTAGAAGCTTGCTTAAGTCCATAAATGGACCTTTGCAGTTTGCACATTTTTGTGTTATCATTGAATATGAAACCCTCAAATTGTGTCATATACACTTTTTCAGTCAAATTTCAATTTTAAGAAAGCTGTATTTACATCCATTTGCCAGATCTCATAGTTATAATGAGCGGCAATAGCTACGAGTATTTTGATGGATTTTAGCATGGCTACTAACGAGAATGTTTCGTCATAGTCAATACCATGTTGTTGATGATAACCCATAGCCACTAGTCGTGCTTTATAGGTAACTACGTTACTATCCATGTCGATTTTCTTCTTGAAAATCCATTTGCACCCAATAAGTTTTATTCCTTTGGGTGGATCAACCAAAGTCCATACTTGATTGTCGTACATGGAATTCATCTCTAACTTCATGGCCTCGAGCCATTGGTCAAATTTTGAACTGTTCAGAACTTCCTTGTAGGTGGTAGGCTCATCTTCATCTATGAGTAATACGTCATTATGGTCACTTATGAGAAATCCATATCTCTCGGGTGCCACTCATATTCTACTCGACCTACGAGGATCTTATATAGTAGAAGGTTCATCTATTCTCTCAATAGATGTGGGATCAGACGATTGATCCCTGTTTGTTTGTTTTTCTTGAACTTCACTAAGTTTAATTTTACTCCCAATGTCCCCTTTGAGCATGTGTTCCTTCTCTAAGAAAACAGCATGCTTCGAAACAAACACTTTATTTTCGAAGGGAAGATAGAAGTAATATCCGAAAGATTCTTTCGGATAACCCACAAACAAATACTTGTCATACTTACTATTAAATTTATCTAGCTGTGGACTTTTAACAAATGCAGGGTAACCCCATACTCTCAAGTGAGATAACTTTGGTTTCTTGCTAAAGAATATCTCAAATGGGGTGGTATCAACCGTTTTTTACAGAACTCTATTTAAAATATAAATAAAAGTCTCTAGTGCATACCCCCAAAACGATTTTGATAAGTCTATAGAAGCCATCATGGTCTATACCATGTCTAGAAAGATTTGATTCCTTCTCTCAGATACACCGTTATGTTGAAAGTGAAGTCCATTGAGATAATATCCCATTATCTCTAAGATAACCTTGAAACTTTTGGCTTAAGTATTCACCTCCTAGATTCAATTTTAGAATCTTAATACTTTTGCCAAGTTGTTTCTCTACTTCATTCTTAAAGTCTTTGAACTTTTCAAAAGCTTCAGATTTATGTTTTATTAAATACGAATACCTATATCGTGAATAATCATTAATAAAGGTTAAAATAGTTATAAACATACTAGGAGTAGAAGTATAAGTACCCGTAAGCTTCTCCTTCTCCTTCCTCTCCTTTACGTCTCCAAGTACGCCTTGTAGTTGCACCTCCAATAGCCCATTTTGCCACGTGATGGCATGGGCCCTTGGTGGATGTGTCCTTTTTCTTCATACCCCCTTTAGGCTTAATGGGAGCATTCTTCTTCTTCTTAGGAAATTTCTTCTTAGAAGAAGAAGATTCTACCATCAAGAATGTATTAGATTCCTTTTTCATGGATGATGTGTACGGACTTGGGTGTAAAAATCATAAAAAAACTAAGCACATTCCCAATCAAGTTTAAATTAAAACATTCAACCCAAATCACACATATGAGCAAGCGTACTCATCATTAACGGAGCATAAGATTCAAATGAGTGTCGATCCTCAAGGAACAAGTAGACATTAATCACATTTCTTTCATTGTTTAACCGACTCGATAAAGTGAAAAACAAATAAAAATAAAATAAAATAAAATAAAAATATATACATGTCAAAGATGTAGATTTATGCAATTCAAACCATTGTTTAGACAATCATGCTCTTAAAGTACCCAACCTTTATCATAACTAATTATTCTCTTGGCATCATGGAGAATTAAAGTAGACTCACTTCTTTCCCAATCCATGAATCCCTATCTTCTAGATAACTTAGTATCACATACTCTATCTCAACCAGTCTTACCCAAAAGATGCATTAGACACAATTCTCTGATTAAGTCCCATTCTCAGACAAACTTAACCCATGAAATTAACCAATTGAATCCATACTCTGGCAGACATCAATTAACCTTTAATTACTCTGTTCTTAGCAACTAACCCCATTTTCAGGCAATTTAAAAGATAACAAATATGAAATCAATCAATTGAACTACCATCAACCCTATTTTCAAGCAAGTTAACGGAAAGCCACAATCAATTAATCTTGTAATAAGCACGAGTAATTAAATACTAAGAATAACAACCAATTAATCAAAAGATCAAAAAACTCTAAAAACCATGAATATCTAAACTAATGTCAAATTACAATAAAATAATTAAAACATTATTGTTCAAGAAAAAGAAAACAAAGTAAAAGAAAGCACTCATAGACAAGCCTTCTTCTTCTTCCTTTGAAGACCTTCTTGTACAACCCTCCTTGAATTAAAGAATTCCTCCTTTAATTGAGTCATTTTCTATGATGATTAATGAATTCTCCCATTTTCTCTTGTGTTTTCCATCTATTTATAGGCTTAGGAAGTGTTTAAACTCGTAGGTACAAAGTTCTTGGCCGAGTAGAAGTTGGAAGATACTAAAACTCCTCAGATTACCAAAAATTATGTAGAAAAATCACAGCACTGCCTTGGCTTCAGGGCACAACCGGCGCTGGTTCTAGCTTCATAGCTGACGCCGGTTGTGTTCTGCTTCTTCACTCGTTCGCCGATTTTTTTTCGAATTTCGCACAATGTGTTCCAGAATGCAGCCGGCGCCAGTTCCAGCTTCACAGCCGACGCCACC
Source organism: Voacanga thouarsii (assembly GCA_026120185.1). Lineage (NCBI taxonomy): Eukaryota > Viridiplantae > Streptophyta > Magnoliopsida > Gentianales > Apocynaceae > Voacanga > Voacanga thouarsii. Next base: position 401,928 of record JANUWF010002029.1, on the reverse strand, counting down.
TTGGTTCTGTTCTACTGTTTCAACAATTTTTTTGTCACTTTGAAGCTCATGTCAATAGTGCATGGTCGGCGCCGGTTCTAGGGTCCTAACCGGTACCGCCTCTCCTCTATTTTGCGACGTTTTTGTTTTGTTTTACCCTAAAAATCTGAAATAAAGAACAAAATACCTTTCCAAAGGTAAAATCTCAAATATGAAGGAATATGACTAGCTATTGAACAAAATGTATTACAAATGAACCTCAAATAACTAGAAAAAATATGACTAATTTAGCCCCTATCATATTCCCCCACACTTAGCTATTTGCTTGTCCTCAAGCAAAGTATCAAGAATAAGTAGGAAAACACAAGGTTAAATCACTCAATCAATTTCCAAACCATATCTTCAATGCTTTCTTCATTCAAGAACATAGAACACATGCTTACTATATCTTTCACAACCAATGCAAGACTTGTGTTAGTAATAAATGACTTAGTAGAACCATCTCAATACTTCACAATATTCTCAAACCATTGGAAATAATTTAGTTTTTAAAAAAAATATGCATTCCATATGCTTACTTTTCATACACTCTCTCCACTAATCCGAGACAGATCATGATTCTACTTAAATCAAGTAGGACTTTTAAGCTTGTAATGTAAGGCTAAAGGCTTGTAATGTAACTTATCAAATAAAGGATATAGGAGAATTAAATAGCAAAGAAACTGAGAGTTAGCAAGAAAAGGATAAATAAATGACTCAACAATTTCCAAGTCTTCTTACTCTCCTATTCCAAAAATCAATCAAACTATAACCTTATTCAGCAATTACAACTCCACTTAAGCAAATCCTGCATTTTTTTTTCTCTTTTTCTTTCAACTCTTCTTTTCATCAACTCTTTTTTTCATAAGATCACTCAAATTTTCCAACAATGGTGCTAAGATTTAAGATGAACTTAATTTGTACAGTTCAATCACCATCCTTTTTGTGATCTTTCTTTTCTTCTTCTTTCACTTGTGTTTTCCTTCACTACTGCTGTTGTTTTTTTTCACTTCTCTTCTTTCATTCTTTCTAGCAGCTTTTTGCTTTCTTTCCTCACTTACTGCTACTCTTCTTTTCTTTTCTTGTTTTCAATCTCTCTTTTCTCTTTCTTCTCGTTCTTTTTCTTTTCAGCTCAACTTGTTATTGATCCATGACTGAAAGTAACAAGTCATGATCTTTTTCCCCAACATTCCTCCTCAACATTTCATCCACCAAAAGCATAAAGATTTGAAAAATTATTCAAACTCTCATAAACAAGCAATGGACAAAATCTTGTGACGGTTTTAAAGAAAGAACTCAACCATTTAAGCTCAAAATAGGCACTAGGGATAATATGAAAATTGGTAGGCTTGAAAAGCTCAAACTATCCAAAGAAGGCCTATTACCGCCATCCCTAAGTTAAATCCTGATTGTCTTTCTTATTTCACCTTGAGAAGTATTCAAGTAAGTTCTAGAATGCTCTATGAATTTTAGAGAAAAAACAGGTTTAAGAATAATGCAAAACATTTGATCAAGAACTACTTTGTCCAAGTGAGTGCAAAAAGTCATGCATAAGCCATAAATGATCTAGAACATATGCTTTATAATCCATCATAAAGATATGCATTAAAAATATACCTTGAAATCTCCAGAAAATCAAAAAATTTTGAAAAATTTTTGCTCAAAATTTGCTCACAAGAAGGTTAAAGTATATGTATAGAAGACTTGTTAATCAAATCACTCCCTCACATTTAAACTGGACATTGTCCTCAATGGCCAAATAAATATAACAATATCAACAATACCATGAGACAAAAAATATAAAGGAGAAGAGATAAGAAAAACAAACTTCCATTCGATTGGCAATGTGTTGTATAAGAGTGGAATGCTTGAAGAATGAGGCATTGGAAAGTACCTAAAAAGAAAATACAAAAGAAAACACACCAAAGCATAAAAACTAGAAAAGGAAAATAAATAAAAAATAAAAGAATGAAAAGAGTACACGAAAAAAAACCTAAAACTAACTAAAAAAAACATTAAAAGAAAAAGGAAAAACAATAGTGCTCGAAAAATATCATCAGTCCTCCACGGCATCATCATCCTCAGCTGGTGTAGAGGTACTTGCACCACCATGTGGCCCAGAAGAATGCTGCCTCAATTCGACTAACTGCTGCTCCATAATAGCTTGCCATCTTGTCATGTCCTCCATAGTACCTTACAAGCGTAGGAGTACTGCCATTTGCTGATCAAGTCGCCGCAGCACAGTAGTCTCAAAATCAGTCCGGGAGTGGGACTGAGAACTACTAGCCCGTGCACGTGCTGGTGGTGGTGGGTGCTCCTCCTCCACTGTGGGTGGCCTTACCTGCCCGAAAGGAGTTAGCCATTTTTTCAACTCTTGGTTGTACTTGTACCCGCAACTCATAAGAGTGTGCTCAGTGACCATATCGTGCTCAGTGGTAGCCTCTATGAGTTCTCTCTCACGACTCACACCAAAGTCTTTTAGAATTTTTATTATAACCAAGGGAAAAACAAAGGCTTTTGTGGAGAAACAGTGATGAACAACCTCCCTAATAGATTGGATTATCAAGGGTGCAAGAAGGATAGGTAATGTATTCATCATCCGATGCAAAATATAAGTATCAATTAGTCTAGTCTTATTGAAACCACTAGCACGGGGTACAACATTAAACCCAAACATGTAGACTAGAGCTCGAAAGTTGGCTGCCAAATCATTGTTAGAATGGAAGCTATTAGCTTAGAAGGCATTATGCTTATGTAAGCCTAGGGTAGCTCTAGTCCCTCTAACATCCCAATTCGGGTCAGAAAGACTCTTTTAATTATTCATATCAATCCCTTGTCAAGTATCATTGTCAAAAACCTGGAGGAGGTTAGTTGATTGGTTTTGAGTGATGACAATAGGAACTCCTTTCACTCTCGTTTCAATATGTGGAAGATGTTTATTGCCCTTATCCGTTATATTAGCATAGAATTTCTTAATAAGCACGGGATAATACTTCCCTTTCAATTGTACTATCGACCCCCATCCTAGCTGTCTAAACACCATTCCCAATTTGAGTGCACGGTCTAAGGTGGGTGAGAAAGTATGCTCGACAATAATCTTATTAGAGGCTCTCTTACTGTACCATTCTTCACAAGATGCATCTATAAACTCAGTAGGTCTTAGGGACAAAAGATCAACAGATAAAGGGGCTGAGGAAGAGGAAGTCCTGGCCCTTTTAGAAGACTGGCCCCTCGCTCTAGACATGATATCAAGTAAGGAATAGGGGAATAGGAAGAGAGAACAAGTAAGCTCAAAGACGGAAAACAGGATTGCTACCCCTGCACAGATATTCCTCAAATTTCACACAACCCTCAACCAATCTCACAATCTACAAAATCCAAACTTCTTCAATATATATCCACTCCAACAACCAATTCAATCAATCACCTTCAATCAATACAACACAACCTGCATAATACATGTAAAGTTCACTGTAAAGCATAAATGTGTTGATATCCTCCAAGCATGCTAGTAAACATGATCATGTGAATGAAGTCAGTATCATGGTATTATGTGATCAATAATGCATGTTCCATATATTCAAGTATCACCAATAGCCACAATTCTAGCCTTAGCTATATGAAGTCTCAAATGATCATGTATATGAGTTAAGTATCAAAAAACCATTTACTCCTAATCTAATCCAACTTATAAAGCTCAAGGAGTAATGCACAATTCAATCATAGCATACACAATCCCAAATTTTAGCCAAAAGTGTCCCTAAAATTAGAAAAAATCATCTCCATCATTTAACCATAGGAATGAAATACAAATCATACTTTTATACTCTTATATGCATGGGAAAGCAAAAGATGCAAGCTTTTTGTAAAAATCTAAGCTTCTTACTTGTGGATTAAATGTGATGGTGTTATGAAAAATCAAAGATTTTGAGAGTTTTGATCCGTAGGATCATCAAAAGAGAAGTCAATAGACGTTATAGACGTGTTTAGGAGTTGCAAAATCAAATTTTTGGAAAGTGAGCCGGCGCGGGCTTGAGAGAATTTGAGAGGGAGAATGGAGATTTTAAAGGAAAAATGGCCAAAATGGCCCTTAAATTATGCTTCACCCGTTAAGAACCGGCGCCGGTCCGAGCTCTTAGAGCAGACGCCGACTCAATTCTGTCCGGTTCTCCATTTTTTTTTTTTTTAAGTAAAAATGCAAAACATACAATAATGCTGAATAATGCACTCTAATTAATCAATCAAAATGACAAAAATAACAAAATTGTCTCAATCACAAAAATTGAAAGTAAAGGAAAGTAAGACTGCTTCAATGTTTCCCACGGCTGTAATCCCGTGGATTTTCCTCAATATTCCCTGGTAATGTCCCCGCTTGACAATCTCCCAAGAGTTTGGTTAGTTGACCAATTTGGTTCTCCAAATTACACATAGAAGCCTCTAAGTTCCTTATTGTTGCATCGACTCCTTGGAACTTAGTTTCCGTGGTACTTACCAATTGGCCAATCAATTCTTCCAATGGTGGTTTTGGAGGTGCTGCAGTGTTGGTCATGGGGTTTTAGTTCCTTTGATTTCCGCTAAAATTGAAAGAACCCTGCCTAGGTTGATTCCCATTGCTCCAAGAGAAATTAGGGTGATTTCGCCAACCAGAATTATAGGTAAAGCTATAAGGATTGTTACCTAACCGGACATTACCTGTAAAGGCCACTTGTTCCGACGGTTCTTGGAGTGACCCTATATTTTGGCATTTATGATTAGGGTGTCCTTCTGCACAGAAATCACAATTGACGTTTAAAACTTGGCCTTGAGGCATCACCATCTGTTCCATCTTTTGAGTTAAGGCGTCCACCTTAGCCTTTAATGCTGCCATAGCATCCACTTTGTGCACTCCTTGCACACGAGCTTTTGACCTTACACTTCCCCAAGAATAGTTATTGGAAGCCAAATTTTCAATAAGCTCAAATACCTGTTCTGGGGTCTTATGATTGATGGAACCCTCTGCAGAAGAGTCCACCACTTGCTGTGTTGCGAACGTGAGGCCATTCAAGAAGATAAACATTTGCATTCCCAGCTCAAATTCGTGGTGGGGCATTTTCTTAACATCTCCTTAAATCTCTCCCAACTTTCATATAAGGGCTCAGAATCTAATTGTTGAAAGGCGAAGATTTCATTCCTAAGTTTGGCTGTCCTAGTTGGGGGAAAATATTTGGCCAAAAATTTTTCAGCTAGGGTATTCCAAGTTGTGGTGGAACCTGTAGGTAGGGACTTTAACCAATATTTAACTCTCTATCTCTCAAGGAAAAAGGAAAAAGTCTTAACTTAATGGCATCTTCAGAGACACCATTCATCTTGAAAGTATCACAAATGTCAAGAAAACTAGCTAAGTGAGCATTGGGATCCTCTTTAGATAACCCATCAAATTAAACCATAGTTTGCACCATTTAGATAATGTTAAGCTTTATTTCAAAATTGTTTGCATCTATCCTAGGTATAGTGATACTCGAGCCTATGCCCGAGATTGTGGGTTTCACAAAGTCATCCATAACCCTTCTGTTTTTCCCAGCATTGTTCTGTTGAGCACCATCCATCTCGACGATCAGGTTTCTTTGAATTGTCCGGCCAATTTTTGATAACGTCCTCTCGATTTCAGGGTCAAAATCGACTATCTCAACTTCGGATTTTTGGGTCATGTACTAAGGGTAACACCTAAGAAAACAAGAAGCAAGTTAGATACATAATTAATGATTAAAGACAAAACTACAAGGTTACAAAGTTAGTAAAAAGAACATAGTCAAAGTTAGTAGGTCAGGTTAGGTTACAAGGGTGTACAAAAATACATGAAATACAAAAGATAACACCTTTTTTTGCGGAAAGAACAATTATACATATATTACATATCTACATATTTACATATTTACATGGTTAAATCAACAAAATCCAAGCTTTCATACTATTGTTCCCCGGCAATGGCGCCAAAAACTTGATGTGTACGGACTTGGGTGTAAAAATCATACAAAAACTAAGCACACTCCCAATCAAGTTTAAATTAAAACGTTCAACCCAAATCACATATATGAGCAAGCATACTCATCATTAACTTTGCATAGGGTTCAAACGAGTGTCGATCCTCAAGGAACAAGTAGACATTAATCACATTTCTTTCATTGTTTAACCGACTCGATAAAGTGAAAAATAAATAAAAATAAAAATAAAAATAAATAAAAATATATACATGTCAAGGATGTAGATTTATGCAATTCAAACCATTGTTTAAACAATCATGCTCTTAAAGTACCTAACCTTTATCATAACTAATTATTCTCCTGGCATCGTGGAGAATTAAAGTAGACTCACTTCTTTTCCAATCCATGAATCCCTATCTTCTAGATAACTTAGTATCACATACTCTGTCTCAACCAGTCTTACCCAAAAGATGCATTAGACACAATTCTCTGATTAAGTCCCATTCTCAGGCAAACTTAACCCATGAAATTAACCAATTGAATCCATACTCTGGCAGACATCAATTAACCTTTAATTACTCTGTTCTTAGCAATTAACCCAATTTTTAGACAAGTTAAAAGATAACAGATATAAAATCAATTAATTGAACTACCATCAACCCTATGTTCAAGCAAGTTAACGGAAAGCCACAATCAATTAATCTTGTAATAAGCACGAGTAATTAAATACCAAGAATAACAACCAATTAATCAAAAGATCAAATAACTCTAAAAACCATGAATATCTAAACCAATGTCAAATTACAATAAAACAATTAAAACATCATTGTTCAAGAAAAAGAAAACAAAGTAAAAGAAAACACTCATAGACAAGCCTCATTCTTCTTCCTTTGAAGACTTTCTTATACAACCCTCCTTGAATTGAAGAATTCATCCTTTAATTGAGTCATTTTCTATGATGATCAATGAATTCTCCCCTTTTCCTTTGTGTTTTCCATCTATTTATAGGCTTAGGTACAAAGTTCTTGGTCGAGTAGAAGTTGGAAGATACTAAAACTCCTCAGATTACCAAAAATCGCGTAGAAAAATCACAGCACTGCCTTGGCTTCAAGGCACAGCCGGCGCCGGTTCCAACTTCACAGCCGGTGCTGGTTGTGTTCTGTTTCTCCACTCGTTCGCCGATTTTTTTTCGAATTTCGCACAATATGTTCCAGAATGCAGTCGGCGCCAGTTCTAGTTTCACAGCCGGTGCCACCTTTGTTCTGTTCTACTCTATTTCAATAATTTTTCATCACTTCAAAGTTCATGTTAACAGTGCATGGCCGGCATCGGTTCTAGGGTCCTAGCCGGCACCGCCTCTCCTCTATTTTGCGACATTTTTGTTTCGTTTTACCCTAAAAATCTGAAATAAAGAACAAAATACCTTTCCAATGGTAAAATCTCAAATATGAAGGAATATGACTAGTTACTGAACAAAATGTATTACAAATGAACCTCAAATAACTAGAAAAAATATAACTAATTTAGCCCCTATCAGTGGAGGACTCCGCAGTTTTGAGAAGATTGATCAACTCGAGAATTATGGACTCAATCTTGTTCATCTGATAGTTTATCACAAATTGAGAAAAAATTTTAGGCAAAGATTGCATAATTAAGTCAATACTTAATTCATTGTCCATTATAAACCCAAGATATGCAAGCTTCTCTATCAAGCCTAGCACCTTCAGCTCATGAGTGGCTACAAAAGCACCTTCAGCCATCTTAGATCGTAAAAGCTCTTTAGAGATCTTATATCTCTCTGTTCTTCCTTATTGATTGAACAGCTCTCTAAGATGGAGAATAATCGTTTGAGCATTCATATGCTCATGTTGTTTTTGTGGCTCAAGAGATATTAATGCCAGTATAATACAGGTTGTTGTGCCACTGTCTTCTTGGTGCTTTTTGTGTCACTGTCTTCTTGGTGCTTCTTAGGCTAGAGGTGGCAGAATACGAGTATCTAGCACATAGAGCAACTTTTTTCGATTTAAGAACAATTTTCAAATTTCGATACTAATTGAGATAGTTCGATTCGGTGAGTTTGTTGGTTTCCAAGATGCTAAGAAGGTTATGTTGGTTGACATGATGCAGATGACCTTGATGTAAAGATAGAGAAGATTAGCTAAGTGTATATTGACATGTAATGCAAATAATTAGATTATTAATTAAACACATTATTATTCCACTATTTTACTCAAACTAATAGCCCCCACTATTGATTTGGGAAAGCCTGTTAAAAGCTTTCCTAGTGGACCAATATCCAAATTCCTCAAGAATAATATTGGGATTGCCCAACAAGCCATCCTTGAGTTCAATAGTAGGTATCTACTGCCAATTAAATCCAATGTAATTACCGAATTATTGGTGATTAACATCTTTTAATCTAAAAGCTTTTAAGCTAACCTAATATTTCCTCTAATTTTCTTTATGCTTGAGTTAGCCCAACCGGGATAAAGAAATTTAGTTAAACCCGACCCATTAATCAAGAATTCAATTTCATAAGAATTTAATTCCATAACTTGAACATGTTGGATGTTAAGTAGGCTTGGGTTAGCCCAACAACCTGATCTCGAAAAAGGACTCTCGTTCTTACTATATTAATAGAAGTCATTAGGTTTAATATTATTTGAGAGATTTGTTCCTTTTAGTTGTCTCACCATTTGGCATGCATAAAATTTATCAATAAGCAGTATAAATTGATAAATATGGTAATAGACAATTACATGGTATGGTTATAGACTTTTCTAAATTAACTTTCTCAAACTATGAAGGAAATTAATATGGTCAACCCTATGTATTCATGCATGATTTAAGTAGAAGGTATTACCCTCTCGCATTAGTTTGGTCGCTATCTCCAAAATAAAATAATTCTATCTTTATCTAACATATGTAATCTAATTACATAAAATTCCTAAACAGAGGAACCTTGAGTTACATTCGAGGGGAGTTAGATAAGAAAAGAATTACATAAGAATTTTAGAGAAGGCATGACACGCAAGCCCTATTTAATTAAAACCAAAGCATTAAATAATGCACGTATAGATATATTTGGTCTAAGTCCATAACCATCCACTATGCCAATGAAACGTACTTAAAATAGTAAGCATTAAACATCCAATGCACAAATATCCAAAATCAGCATTTTGGAAAGATCTAGATCCAAAATCGAATTTTGGAAAAATTTTAGGCCAAAATCAAAGTTTTAAAACTTGTGGGTCCATAATCTAATTTTGAAAAATACTTTTATCCCAAATCATGGGTTCCAAACAAATTCTAATCATTATTAGAACCTATTCTCAAAATTAGAAAAGATAAAAAAAAATTACATATCTAAAATCACTATTTTAGATAATATATATTAATTTCCAAAACCAATTTTAGAAATTAATATTGGTTAGTCCCAAAACATAAATCTTGGAAAGATTTGGGGCGTTCAGTGAAAAGAAAAAAAAACACTTCGTGGGCCTACAGGGAAAAAAACAACCGAAATGCAATTAAAAGGAAATTAAATTTATATATATGAAGCCCATATAGGACAAAATCTCATCCTGGGAATGATGTATAACATCCTTCCCAGGATGAACCCACGGACAGCTTGCAAGCCGCGGCTTGGGGGCCAATTATGCCTCAAGCCGCGACTTGGCTCCCTGCGAGCCGCAACTTGGGCCATTTTTTTTTTTTTTTTTTGCTTTTCTTCTTCGTCTTCTAGAAATAATTTCTGGATCATTTTGTTTCGATTTTCAGACAATTCAAAACCATTTTTTGGTTTAATTCTTTGTTAATCTATATTAACAACAATCTGTGATCACCGTCACCATTAAATCAACAATACAAATAGTTCAAGGAAAATATTTAATTTCATGCAAATCAGAAACCAATTACAGAACAACCCACGACACGCAGAAACAATTTCTGTGAACCTAGAAAATATATACAAATAATTTCTATAAGCATTGTGAAAACGTTTTTCATAGACCCAGACTATACGTACAAAGCAGTAGCACTTAACAACACCCAGAAGCATGCTTGAAACAATTTCATAGTAAAACATAACCCATTAAAACACAAACATGGTGGCTCTGATACCACTATAGGGATTCGGCCGTGTAAGAGCATACACGCAGCAGAAAATAAAACCAAAATCCCTCCCAAAGATCATATGTTTGTTGATTAAAATGGGTAAGAAAGCAAGTAACGCGATTTACCTGTTGTAGCCTTATTGCAAAAATTTTCTTCGGTTCCGAACTACTTCGATCACGATCGCAAAATCCACATAGCACACAGCTCTCTGTTCTATGATCAGTTGCTCAAGGCTGCCACTGAAGTCCAAGCGAGGACTGGTTCTAATAGTATCCACACGAGGGACTCAAGGAAAACAAAGAAAACTCTCTGCTAGAAGAGTCTTTTGCGTCTAGGGTTTTTTCCTCTGCATAGAAGAGAGAGAGAGAGAGAGAGAGAGAGAGAGAGCAAAGTTACCCCTGTGTTCTATGTTTTTCACCTAATTAAAATCCAAAAGAACATTACAAAGTAATCCCTAGAAAAACACATTTCTATGAATTCTAATCCAATTAGAATTCACTAATTACAATTGAAAACTATAAGTCTTAACTATTATAATTTGGCCCAAATTATAACTAATTATAATTTGACCACAATAACTTCTAATTCTCACAATTAACCTTACAATGTTATCAAATAACACCTTGAGTACTTAACTCTCTATTATGTGTGATCTATTAGGTTTCTTGGTCTATTGGTAGTGAATATAAATTAATCTGAACGTCTTCGAGATTAATAATTCTTAATAATTTAGAATTAACATATTAATTCTAAACACGATTAGTTTATTAATTCATCAATTAATAAACCCATATTCAATAGATCATAAGCGGTATCTAGCAATACATCATGACCACCCGAGAGTTTAGGAAGTCAAGTAGCTTGACATGAACCCTTCAATAACAAACTACAATGCAATAAATTCTTTTCACCATACAATATCTTATTCAGTTTGAAGTACGGAATTAGTGTCAATTCCCTCCAGAATATAAATTAATTCTGGCTTGAATATAATAGTACTTGTACCAAGAATCCACTACTCTACATGTGTATCAATTGGAACTGTTTCCAATACACAATCACCTTGGCCAAGGATTTCACGAGTAGTAATTCCAACAAGTGGCCATGAGATATTCGCCCCAACTATTAGGAGTGTTGAATCCTTTATTGACCCTCTTAACTAATTTCCTTTACCTTACATTGTACTCAATATCCATCCCATAAGCAGCTCTCAATCTAACTCCATAGATTGGAATCAAAGTATAATACTTAGCAAATAAAGTATCTTGGAGATCTCAAGTCTAAGGATACTTGTGTATTTGCTATAGCGAGATTCTATCACTGGCACTACATAGTTATCCATGTATTTATCTCATAATCAGATCATTCAATGTACTTAATCTATTAATAAGCACCCATGTGTTGACTTTGAGTATCACAATACTCACGGATGTGAGAACCATTGCCTAATCAAATTAGGAAGTTTAATACGTGCTAGTCTTAACGTATTAATGATGTCATATCTCATTAATACTACAATTAGGGATTATTTAAGTACTAACACTATACAGTGTAGTTGGAATCTCACATTATAATCTCTATCATGATTTCCTGAACACAGTGTTAGACTAGAGACTTTATCTAACAGTTATTTTACATGAGAGTAAAGAAAACAAACTAAAAGATAAATAATACATTGTTTTATAAAACAAATGTGTCATATACAATTTACAAGTGATTGCCTCTAGGGCACAACACTAACATCTAGTGTTCATGATTGCCCTAAGAGCCTCCTACCTTACTAGCCGGCTCTTGTCGGCGAACATAGTGCTAATGACGTGCTGATGTCGTAGGCAGTAGCTATGTGCTCATGTTTGGATTGGAACACATTTGACATAGAGGCTAACATGTAGCAGCAAGCCATCTCGTCTGCCTTCTTCCATGCCTTTTCCACCTCTCGCTCTTCCTCAATAGAACTCTCTCCAATTTTAGGATAAAAATAGTACGGGACATGCTTATACTCTCGACTATGAGTATTATGTCCAAGTTCCTTTTCCAATCTACATAATTTGGTCCCGTTAACTTATTCTCTCAAAGAATAATGGCCAAAAGAATAAAAAAAATCCCCACCAACCATTTCTGAAAATTGAAAAATAAAAGAATCTTAATTTGTGTAAAAATAAAAAATTTGTTCACTTTTTCCACATATTAAAACTGAAAATAGTTAACTATATCACTATTATCTTCAATATAATTAGTTTGACTCTTTGAAAAACTGGCATAGCTTCTTGGAAAGGTTAACAGTATTTCTAAGCTAAGTGTATTAACCACCACAAATTGACTACCCTTCTAGGTAATGATCTCGAAGATAACTCCATCGATAAGATGGTTGTTCCTTCTTATTTCCTATAGATAATCCTTACACTATGACCTCCAACGTGGGTAGGCTAACTACAATACATATTCTGGGTATCAATTCTATCCATCCGTTGAATTAAATACTTGTGGAATTCCTATCCTATACGGGTTCACTCCCAGGGTGACGTAAGGGGAACCACGATCTTTAATATGGACCATGATGGAAACCATGAGCTGTTGAATCCCCTTTCCCGCTTAATCTTTTAAAATAATGGTTTTCTAGAAAAATATCCTTTTGAAAAATTTCATTAAGTTTCTCTTAACTTGTATAAAATATCTAAACCCATAAAATCTCTATATCAAGTTGACATCCTTTAAGAGATTTACCATGGATTAAATTTATTTAAGTTAAAAAAAACTTAATAATTTCAATTGTTTTCCAATTCAAAAATTCCTAGGGACTTTGGTCTCTAGTTTTATGACAAAAACATTTTCGATATAAAATTAATTAAATTGGTTTTTCCATCAACTTACACAAAATATCTAAATCCAATAATTCTCCATGCCTAAGATAAAAACCTTTGGGAGAATAAAAGATTAATTTTGTTCATAAGTTAATAAACCTATTAATTAAAAAATATTTTTCCTTGTTAAAATATTTTTCCAAGACTTTGGTCTTGAAAAACGTACACTTAGAAACATTCAAAAAGGAAAAAGCATGCTAGAAAAACTGCAGACATTTTTCATGTCTTTTTCTATCCTTTAAAGTCTTAGGTGATCAAATAAAGAATTAAGCACATTAGTTCAATTAATTAATAGTTTTGTTTAATCCTAAATCCTTTACTACTATTTACATGCAAAAATAGTCCAAGAATATTAAATTGTAAAATAGTAACTTCGCCTAGTATAAGACCAAAAAGAAAAGAAAGAAAAACGAAAAATTATATAGAAAAACATGTCTTGAACTGGTTTTCAAAGGATTGACATGACCTACAAGGAAAAAGACCAAACTGCCACCATGCCAAGAGACCAAGTCATAGCCAGCTTGACCCTAGTCCGCGGTAGGTTTGCCAAGCCAAATTGCAGCTGGTTTGTACCAAGCCGCGACTGGCTTGGTGTCCTAGGATACAGCCAATTTGAACCAAGCTTGGTGCTAGCCATGGCCGGTTTGGTGCAAACCATAGCCTGCTTCCCTTTGAAAACCTTTATTTTTTCTGTTTTTCTTTAGTTTTCCATCATTCTTTTTCTATCCAGATGACTTCTTCAGGCATGCACAATTTACAGAAACTTAAGAAAAACTCAATCTCTCTGTAAAACAATAATCGTTTATGCCTATAAATTCCAAGCTTACACAAGATTTCTACAAAAGCCATTAAAATACAATGCTCTCATACCAAAAACATGAAGGATCGCAGATCAAACCAAATATGTTACTGGTTTTAATTAAGCCTAAGCATGCTTCTATGTTTTCCATGAAGAACACTACTCTGATACCAATGGAAAGTAGGATCACAGCAAATAAAATAGAAGCAAATCATATTGAGACAACAAAAATTTATAGCGGAAGCTTTTAGAATTGTTTCCTTTACATTCAGATGCTAACTTAAGCTGCTTGGACTGCGTGGATGTGCTAGGTTCAATCACTGGAACCACTAGAGTCAAGTGTGATGCTTCTAGAGAGAATCCTGCGAGCCTTCTGCTTCACCGCATGAACACAAAAAACCTTTTGATTCTCAGAATATGACCACGCCTAATCTAGCTAGTGAAAGCAGTGAGGGTATGAAATAATCTTCTTTGATTGTCTGCTAACAAGCATTATCAAAGTAGAACTCTCTGTTCCTTTCTTATTTTTCACAGAGAAAGTAGTCAAAAGAGAAAAGAGCACCACCTTAACCCAAGAGAATTGTGTGTGTATATTTTTTGAAGCTTAACCGAGAGAGTAAATTAGTCCACATTCCTTTTAGAGCCAGAACAAAAAAAAAAAAAAATCTAATGAGATCAATCCCCAATAAAGCAGGAGCTATCTCATTTTTTATCTATATCTTTTTCATTCAAAAAGAACCCCCTAGAAACACCCAATGTTCAGCTAGGGTAAAACAATTACCTTAGCCAAAACAAACTTGGGTCTAGTCCGTAGACCCTAGGTCTCAACAATTGGGTCAGACCCAAAATTATTTATTTATTTTTAGTCTAAAAAAATCTATAAATAAATAATTAAATGATCTAATAAGAATAAAAAATAATCTCTCAAGCCTTTTCTTCTAATTTATACCCAAGCTAATTTTAATTATTCAATCTGGGCTCAGACCCTAAATAATAAATTAATTAACTTGCTAAACCAAATAATTAATTTTTTTTATCTCTTTGGGCCTTTTATTTTATTCTTACTTAATAATAAATTAGACTATCTAAATGAAATAAAATCCTCTTTATTTGAGACCATTTTATTAGCCCAAAAATAATTAGAATTTACGGGCTATTTTGAGGATCAAAAGACGCATCGTCCTTGGCTATTAAAATAACCAAAATACCCTTACTATAAAAATAGTTGTATTTGCATTTTAAATATTTTCTATTATCACCATAAAAAAATATTGACCCTAAGGACAATGTTACATAGAGCTATGTCTCTGACCTACAGGTGTTATGACTAAAATACCCCTCTATGTAACACCTATCATTGAGACAGGAGAAATGTACTAACACCTCTCTTAATGACTTTTACCATCATTAGACATCTAATTTGATAATCCATGGCTTTCAGTATGTACCTGCTTATTTCTTTGAGCCACCCAAAAGCGTACAATATAAAGTCACATTCCAAGGGCCCTAGATTATATAGATTATCCTGGATAATATAAGAGTATAAAAACTGCCCTATATGAGTTTATCTTAACTAACTAATCACATATACCCAACACACAAGTATATTAGTCATATAATAGAACCTCACATATAGTACATCAAGTACATGCTTGCAGTTTCGCTAGACCACCAACCCATACTCAAATCATAAGGTATAAGTCTACGTTGCAACTGGAGTAGTCTGGGTTATTATTTTAGTATTTTGAGAAAATCACTACTACAAGTCTAGTTCTTCATATTCTAAATACGCTTATACCATGAAGTGAGTGGACTACTCACTAGTTAAAGGCAAGCCAATCCCCTTTTGAAATTCATAGTATAATAACCTTTATCTTGATTAGATTCTCATTCTGATTAATCGGTTAAGAACTAAGTTTATGTATCAAGTAACCTATAATCTATACTTTACTGTGAAAAACCTTCATTCACATGGATCACTTACTTAATCATAATGGATCTTTTTCAACGAAATTGTGCATAAATTAAAGTAAAGAAACACAAATAATTTTTTAGAATAAAATTTTTATTTATTTCATTGAATTTACATTAGATATATAGGATTAGAGGGCATACATTCCAACAATCTCTCACTTACACCCTAAAACTATATAGGCCCATAGGCGCCTACCTCTATAGCATCTATATGTCTTCTAAAGACTCTATCTATCAAAAGCTTGGTGAATGGATCTGCAAGATTATTTTTTTAGACTATTTGTTCCACCATGACTTTCCCTCTTTGAATGAATTCCCAGATTAGGTAGTTCTTTCTCTCGATATGCTTTTCCTTTTTGTGCTTTTTAGGATTTTTAGATTACAAGACTGAGCCTGAGTTGTCATAATACAACACAATTAGCTTGGCTATATATGGTACAACTCCAAGTTCTGAACGAAACTTTTAGAGCTAGACTAATTCCTCAAATGTCTCTGAAGTTGCCATATACTCAGCTTCCATAGTTAAGTCAGCAATGCAAGATTGCTTAATATTTCTCTATAAAATAGCTCTTCTAGAGAAAGTAAAGACATATCCATTAGTAGATTTTCTTTCATTCTTATTCGCCTAGAAGTCTGAGTCTATTTATCCCGTTGGAACTAAACCATCAGCTTTGTATACTAATATATAATCTCTCGTTCTCTTGAAGTACTTGAGTATATATTTTACAGCTTGCTAATGAACCTTCCTGTGGTTTGACTGATATCTGTTGACTAACTCTACAATAAAGTAGGTATTTGGTCTAGTGCACAACATGATGTACATGAGACTTCTCATAACCGAAGAGTAGAGAATCCTACTCATTCTATTATTCTCTTCTTGTTTCTTAGGACACTCTTTTGAAGAGAGAGATAGCCCATACCTGCAAGGGATTTAAGCCCTCTTACATAAGTCCATACTGAACTTAGCCATCAATATATATAGCTTAGGATATCCCTAACATTCACTAGACTACCAACCCATACACAAGTCATAGGATATAAGTCCATAGCTGTAGTAGTCTGGATTTCTATTATTTTAGTACTTTGAGAAATCACTACTATAGGTCCAGTTTTATGTGCTCCAAATATGTTTATATCATGAAGTGGGTGGAATACTCATTGGCTAAAGGTAAGCCATTTCCTATTTGAAATTCATAATATAATAACTTTTGTCCTGATCAAATTCCCATTCTGATCAACTAGCTAAGACCTAAATTTATATATTAAGTAACCTATAATCCATACCATACTGTGAAAGACCTCTATTCACTTACTTAATTACATTGGGTCTTTTCCAATAAAATTATACATAAATTAAAGTAAAGAAACAAAAATATTTTTTTAGAATAAAACTTTTATTTATTTCATCGCATTTACATCTGATACATAGGATTTGAGGACAGACATTCCAACAAAAGGTATTGCCTATTCTCAATGCCATATCATAAAACTGCTTGATCTCAACACTTGGCCAGTATAAGGTATTTATACCCCCATTCAGTTTAAAAGCCCCTTTAAACCACCTACTTACAATTTCATGGACTACTTTGACACCTGGTATAATTTCTTATTCCCCTAAGACCTTTCACATACTTAATTCTTTAAGTATGGAAAAAGGAATTATCAATCTCATACCTAGATGGTTCTATCAATGGTAGAAAACCTTTGGTGGTAGCCAAGATATACTCTCAACACAGCGTAAAATCTAGTTTGCTACATATGTTAAAGAAAATCAACTTTCTCAGTTCCTATCATATATTCAGTTCTATAAGTTCTTTCTAGAAAAGAAAATTTGTTATATCATTGGATGGAATTATAAATTAGATAGCATTGAATCAATTTGACATTTGTGTCATGAACTAAAATCAAAGGATAGTCATCGAAGCCGTCGGCACCATTAAATCCAACAACACCGATAAAAAAAAGAAGCATATGCCAATTCTTCTTCTTTTAGTGAAGGAAAATCAAAGATTTCAAAAGTAGATCTTCAACTCCAACTTCAAATCTTGCAGTATCAGATTCAATTAGCAGCAGAAGACAATGAGGATAAAACTCAACCAGACTTTAGCTTTTTTTTATAAGATATGGATAATCCCTCTAGTATTGCAGCAGCATACTTCTACCAAAATCCATAATGACAAGACTCCATTCGAAGAGAAAAAGAGAACTCAGATAAATCCAGCTATACAACATGTCAAGACAACTTTGTATGATCACAGAACTATTATGCAAAATAATTCACTACACCAACAAAAGCAGTGGACCCCTCTAATTAAGAAGAATCTTTGAACAATTCTTACATGTGGCCGACAACTTGATTCCTACTTCATATAGTCCGGACCACACAACAATAATACATAATGTAATAATAATAAATAAATAAATAAACTATTCTACATCTACCTATTTAAGGATTAAATTCCTCGAAGAAATGCAAAGCGAGTTTACCAGTTCTTCAAGAAAGAATTCTTTGTATGCTAAAATTGATTACTTTTTATTCTAGTTTCAAAACTTTGTATTTTAAACACATCCCTTATATCAGTTTCAAATCCAAAAATCAATAAATCAGTAAATGTTTTGAAGAACTCGGGTGTAGACACATTTGTTTCTAAAGGAAATTTGGTCAACTAATATCTCTTATTTCTGGATGAATTCTCAGATTAGGTGATATTTCATTTCCATGTGTTTGCCCTTCTTATGACTTATTGGCTTTTTATATTGTAACACATCTCTAGAATTGTCACAATATATGATTATGGGCTTGTCCATCTACAATAGCACTCCAAGTTCTGTAAGAAAATTTTGGAGCCAAACTACTTCCTTAGAAGCCTCTGAAACTACCATATTCTTAGCTTCTATAGTTGAATCAATAATACAAGATTGCTTGACACTCTTTCATGAAATAGCTCCTCCAGATAAAGTGAATACATATTTGCTAGTAGATTTTTTTTTCATTTTTATATGCCTAAAAGTCTGAGTTAGTGTAACCGGTAGGAATTAAATTATTAGCTCTGTAGACTAACATACATTATCATGTTCCCTTTAAGTATTTGAGTATATGCTCTATAGCTTTCCAATGGGCTTCACTTAGGTTTGACTAATATCTACTAATCATACCAATAACAAAGTAGATATTTGGGCTAGTACAAAGCATGATGTATATAAGACTTTCTATAGCTGAATTATAGGGAAACTTACTTATTCTATCTTTTTCTTTCTATGTTTGAGGACATTGCTTGGAAGATAAAGTCGATCCATACTTAAATGATGTGATTGCACCTTTACACTGATTCATGTTAAATTTAGCTAAATATAAGCAAATTGAGACAAGCCTAACAATCTTTTCTTCTTATCTCTAAGAAGTTTTATGCCAAGAATGTTGCTAGTTTTTTCCATATCTTTTATGCTAAATTGACTCGATAGTCAAATTTTTATGGATGACAATATCCCTACATCATTTAAGCCCTACTCCTAAAGATTTAACATAGCATAGTAGCAAGTAAGGCATCGATCCTACAAGAAATAAGAGAAGTATACTGTATAAAAAAACAATTAACTTTATTCTTATGAAATATTCTTGTGAACACTTTACCTAATTTATTCTATTGATGGATTATATACAAATATGTACAAATAAATGACGGGAAATCAAGTTAAGAAACTACTTAAAAACTATCCCTAAACAAATTAAGAAACAAGAAACGAATAGGAAACAAGTAAGAAAAAGGAAATTTCAAGACCAATTAAGAAATTATCAAGTTTTAGATATATGTTATGAAATCAATTTAGACACTTATCATTGATTTGATTACTTTGAATAATTGGTTTTAGAATTCCGTTAAGTGTCCAAATCCCGATCCTTACAAAATTAGATTAATTCTGTTGAGCGCCACAAATTAATCACTAACCAATTTCTAACCTCATCCAACTTGATTAACTAACAATTGAGTGTTAATTAGATTAATCGTGTATTAGATAAAATACAAGATTAATAATCAGTAAGTTAGATTTTTTGAAAAACAAAATCTAACTCACCCTTTAATCTTATCACTCTCGTATAAAAATATTTATAATGTAACATAATAACAACTCCTACCAATCAAGTTATAAAATTTACACACTTCATATGTTCAAGAAGATCTAAATAATCACATAGCACAAAAACACAATTTCATAGTTTCGTGCATTATTCATATATCTTAGTCTTATACACGTGTTCATGCTAGTGTATGTTATTTTCTTGTAAACCTGGCGTGACTACATTGGGGTATTATAATATTGATTTTATCTTGTTGAAATGCCCAATTTCATCAAACGATCAAGAACAATATTTTTCTTGTATATCAAATGTCAATGACATATATCTTACTATGAAGAATGAACCAACACATAGGTCATTAATTTGTTATACTTAGACCTTGATGTGCAAATATATATAAGCAAACAATTATTTAATAAATGAAATATTTTATTGAAATTTATAATACAGAAATACATAATCTATTTGGGCATATATTCTAACAAGTGTTGCATTTTGATATCTTATGAGCCTAGTAATACATGAGCTATTAATATATATCTAATGGATGTCATTACTATTATTTATGTGGAATACTTGATACTGATATATATATGAAAATTACTAAAGAATTTAATATGCTTGAAGTATGGAAGTTTAGTTATTAAGAAAATTATTCATTAGATTACAAAAATTTTTGTATGAACTATAGCAATCTTGATATATCATAGTGGATGCCTGTTGAAAGTAGGCTAAAAGAATGATATGATATGTCTGTATGTATTTATAAAGAAGCATGAATTTGGCATTGTATTACATGTTCTATATGTTGATAACATTAATTTTATTAGAACTTTTGAAGAGACATCCAAAGCAATAAATTATTTGAAATAAAAAAACAAAATTAAAGATTTGGGGAAAATAAAGTTTTACTTTGGTTTACAAATTGAACGTTTGAAATATGGTTTTTTTTTTTTTTTGTCATCAATCAATAAATACAGAGAATATTCTAAAATAATTATACATGGATAAAGCACATCTATTAAGTACTCCAGTGATTGTCATGTTATACGATGTGAGTAAAGATCATTTCCAACCACGAGATGATAATGAAGAATTGTTTGATCATGTAGTACCTTATTTAAGTATCGTTAATGCACTCTTATATCTTATTAATAGTACAAGACCAAATATATCATTTTTTGTAAATTGCTACTAAGATTTAGTTCTTATCCAACATAATGACACTGGAATCATATTAAACATATTTTTTGATATGTCTAAAGGATAATAGATCTTGAATTATTTTGTTCAAATCAATCCAATTCAAAATTAATTGGATATGCAGATGTTGGTTATTTATTTTATCCATACAAAGTACATTCTCAAAGAGGTCATATACTTATAAGTGATGATACTGCAATATCATGGTATTGTATAAAAAAAATCTATAGCAGCTATTTTTGTTATATCACATTGAAATAATAGTTATTCATGAAACAAGCTGAGAATGTGTTGTTAAGGTTATTGATTCAATACATTTGAGAAAGTTGTGGCTTATTTCCAAAAAAAGAAATACCTATAACATTGTATGAAGACAATACAACTTGTATAATTCAACTAAAGGAGTGACATATTAAAAGAGATAGACAAAACACATACTAACAAAGGTATTCTTTACTTAAGAGCTTTAAAAAAAGGAAAGAAAAGAAAAAGGTGATATTAATATTCAACAAATTCGATAATGTTATAATCTAATAAATTTAGTCATCATCGTTCATAACTTTTTGGAATTCACTAGGGGCATTCTTAAGACCAAAGGGCATGACATTCCATTCATATTGACCAAAAAGAACATTAAAGGCAGCTTTATATCGATCTTCTTCATTAATCTGAATTTGTCAAAAGCCTGATTTCATGTCAAATTTACTGTAAATGATGGCTTTAAAGGTTTGTTTAAGTAAATCGCGTTTATTAAGAATTAGGTATCTAATCCATTTTAAAGCTTTATTAAGAAGTTTATAATTAATGACTAATCGAGGGGCACCTCTTTCTTTTTCAGCATTATTATTCACATAAAAGGCAGCACAATACCAGGGAGAACGGGATTCACAGATAATTCCTTTTGTGAGTAAGCTAAAAATATCTTATTTGCAATATTCAAGAAGTTTATGATTCATTTGGATAGGTCTTGCTTTACTAGCAATCATACTTTCATTAAAGTTATCTATGTAGGGTAAACTAACAGCATGCTTTTTCCGATTCCAAAATGCTGTTGGTATTTCAGAATAGATATGATTCTCTATATCTTTTCGTACATCTTCAATCTTATCCTGAACTTCACGGGCTTTTAATTGCTCTTGGATTCTCTTATATTTCACATCTTCCAGAGAAAACTCTTTGTATTTTGAGATCGATTACTTTCTTTTTAAATTTGAAAACACTTCGTTTTAATTTGCTTTAAAATTCCTTTGTAAAACAGTTTTGTAAACAAGCACTTTAATAGTTTAATTGAAGAATTCTTAGGTGTAATAAAACTGCCTTTAATGTTCTTTTTGGTCAATATGAATGGAATGTCATGCTCTTTGGTCTTAAGAGTGCCCCTAGTGAATTTCAAAAAGTTATGAACAATATTTTTACTCCTTATACAACCTTTACCATTGTTTATACTAATGATGTTTTAGTCTTTAGTGAACCCCTTAATCAACACTTTAAACACCTTTCTCTTTTTCGTGAAATTTTCACGAAAAATAGGCTAGTAGTGAGTGCTACAAAACTCAAATTTATCAAAATTTGAATATTTAAATATTAAATTCTAAAACTTAAGTGTGAAAAATGAATTTTGAAATTTAAAATTTCAATCCAAACAATGAATAGTATATTATATTTTATTAATAGTAAAGAATAATAATAATTAGACAAATATATGTTATATTTAGATTTCAAATTTAGATAATTTCTATTTCACTTAAATTTGTAATAAGATTTCAATATGTTTTAATCTATTAAATTATATAAAAAAAATTTATCAAAAGAACTAAAGTAACTAAACAATTAATGTTTTTCGTTATCACTTAAATAAGTAATTAATTAATTAATTAAGGTTATTTAATTAAATGTCAAATAGGCTTAAAATAGGTTCGACTGCCACATTTAAGAAATTGGTACATAAAATTGGTGTACCTCAAATGAAAGGTGTAAAGGGTTTTTGAATGATATTGTCAAGAGGTGAGTGTATACCTACTGTTCTCCTTTTTCCTAGTTAAGATTTTTTTCATTGGGTTTTTCTAAAAAGGTTTTCATGAGATGGTGTTTCTTCTAAAAAGGAAAGTGTACTCTTTTCTTTTACTATGGATTATTTAGTAACTCAATTAAGTATTAAAATTAATTAAATACTTATTTATTGTATTTGATAACAAATATTATTAAGTATGTAATTACTTAAGCGAGTTTAATAACATAATCATATTCAAATCCTATTATAAATTGTAAATGAAATGAAAGTTGCTTAATAATATATTAGTTACTTATTTGATTATCTTTTTGTACAATAAAATATAGTATAAGAATAGATTATAATTAATTTACTATTTAAATTTTAAAATTCAGTATTTAAAATTTAATTTTATCAAATGGATCCACAGTTTTTTCCCCATAGGTTTTTCCTAAAAAAGATTTTTAATAAGACATTTTCCGTAATGGAAATCAAAGAGGAAGTGTTACAAAATCAAGAAAATTGATATGCTTAATGTGGTAGTCTATTGTTTTATAAGACTATCCATTTCTCCAGGCGGATAAAAGGACATATCTCTAAACTCATAGCTATTATTAAGTTCATTGTTTAACTTTGAAAATAATGCACCTTATATTCTATAAATAGAAGTATTATGTAAATCAAAATGAATATGAATGAATAAAAAAAAAATCAAAGATTTTTTATGCCTTTACTCCCTCCACTCTTACTATTTTCCTTACTTTCTACCTTTAAACTTTTCTTTATAGTTAGTTCGGAGTAATGAAATAGAGGGAAAGGAGAGAAAACAAAGGTTTGAATTTTAAGTGTTTGGATTAATTTTTTTTTAAAAGAAAGAAATGTGAGGAGAATTGAAAGATTAGATGTAGTATAAAAGTTTCAATATTTTTTTTTTATACAAAAATGGTGGAAAAAAATGGAAGGATAATAAAAGGATTAAATGTAGTACACAAATTTTAACATTCTTTCTAGAAAAAAAGTAGACAAAAACGAAGGTGAAGGAACCCATTTAATAAAATTTTATTAGATGGTTTAAAATATTTCTAATAAATAAAAGATTTAATATTGTAAAATTAAATTGGCGAATAAAAATTTAAACTTAAATTGTATTATTTCCTTTATTTTCTTTCACTTTCCCTCCCTTCCTTATCAAAATGTTATATTTAGCATTTTTTTTTTCCTTTTCTCTTCATCTTTAACCACACACCATAAATAACTAATATCCTCATTTCGTTCCCTTTTTCTCAAGCCAAATAAGCCCTTTAGTATCAAATTTTCTATAATATCAAACTTTATATTAGGATTCAAATTGAATTAAATTTATGACACTTAATTTTTTTTCCCATTTATTAAAAGTTAATTTTCATCTATCAAATGCTTCAAATATCACTTTACTCAATTTAATCTTTATATATACGAAAAGTGCATTAAAGTAGTAATTTCATTCAAAATTTAACAATCAAAACTTAAAATGTTAAATAAAGTTAGATAACATAAAGAGTAATTTTTAAATTCATTTTTAAAAATATATAATTATCTTAATTAACTAATTTAAATATTATTTTATTCAATTTAATTTTTATAAATATAAAAATATATAAAAATATTGCATAAAAAATTATATTAAATTTATATTAAGTTAAAATCTGCTTTACATAAAAAGAAAAAAATTATAAGAACGCTATTAAATAATATTAAAAAATTATATGTATAGAGATTCGTGCCTTTTTACCCATTTATATCTCCTTCGCATCGTTAACAAAAATTTTAATACGAACATAATTTATATATGCATTATATATTAAAAAATTATATTTTATACAATAAAAATCGTGTATTACACAGTCCATAGCACCCTTTGTCCAAACATAGGCAGTTGGAGAGATACAAATCATTAACGAATATATTGCGGAAATTCCGAAAATGGTGCTGTTTTTGCACCAAATTCCGGCAGAGGGGCAGCGAGAATTGGAATTCTATTTTTAGTAAGGTCGCATTCAATGCGACCAAAAAAGTTGAGGTCGCATTCATGAATGCAACCTCTATGCGATTTTTTTTTTTTTTTTAATAATGGCTTTCCTCGAGGTCTCATTTCTATAATGCGACCTCGTTGATCAAGGTCGCATTCCTTGAATGCGACCTCTACCTGTAATTTTCCCAACCTACACCTCCAACCTTATTCAAACAACCTTATTCAAACAACCTCAACCTACTACAATCTCCACCTGCAACCAACCTGCTACAATTACTTAATGTAGTTTGAGTAAAGACTAATAATAGACCACGCATTTATCACATGAATAAAATTTAATATAATATCGCAAGTACATAGAGAGGCATCCAAAATAACAAGAACAATATTGCAAGTACATAGAGAAGCTGTATTGAAAATACAATTGAACAAAAAAAGAACTAACAGTCCAGTGTTAATGGCTAGTCTTATTATTAACAGTTGTTGCATCTTGGAGGAGAGTTGGGTGTCCGATAATCCATATCACAAGGTATCCTCGATGTGCATGGATGGCCAGGAACTTCATTTCGCTTCATTTCCTCCACCGGTGCAAGCGTAAAATTAGAAGGCCTCAATACTGTTTATCCGCCACAGGGAAGAACTAATCCTCATATGTCGACTCATAATTCCTTCTAGTGTAGAACTCCAAAACAAAGTCAATTAGGTTCCAACCTCTGTGACGACATGCTGCAAACCCATGTGAACAAGGAATACCATATATACTCCATTTTTGGCATGTGCATGATCTCTCTGTTAAATTGACACTGTAAACATTTGGACTTCTACCCACTTGTTGAACAGATAATTTAATCCCATATATACCGGCACTGTGCATTATATTCGATTACAACATGCCCTACGGATTTGTCCTCATAATAAGAATACAGCTTCCACATTTCAGATGGTGAAGGGTGTCTCAAATTAGATGCTTCATCTCTGTGTTCATTAAAATATTTAACTAACTTCTGAAATGAAGTTTCAACCAAAACCTTCAGCGGAAGAGATCTTGCTTTCTTTAGCACACTATTCATACATTCAGACAAACTAGTAGTCATTGAACCATATCTGTGCCCTTCATCATATGACAAAGTCCATTTCTCCAAACCAATATCCATTAGATACTTAAATTCATCCTCTTTTCGAATCCTGATTTCATCCAAATATGACTGACACTTGGTCCTTTTGCGCTCTAAACCGGCAGCGTACATCAAACTTGTCAAATTAGTGTCCTTAAACTTGGCATGAAAATTTCCCTTTATGTGTCCGAGGCAATATCGATGAAAAGCCAAAGGTTCTTGCCACTCATTCATATGTCGTACAGCATTTACAATACCTTTATGTCTATCAGAAATAAGACATATATATCTGTCCAAAATGACATGTTGACGTAGTAGTTTTAAGAACCAGCTCCAACTCTCCAGTGATTCCTCATCCACGATGGCAAAAGCAAGAGGGAATAGGTGACTATTCGCATCCCAAGTGGATGCTACCAACAGTTTGCCCGATAAAGTCCCCTTAAATGGGTTCCATCAATTGATACCACTGGACGACAATATTTGAAACCATCAATTGAAGGTTTGAATGACCAGAAAAGGAAACCAAAAGCTTTCAAATCACCCACACTAGTCCAATGGTGTCTCCACCTCACAATAGTCCCAATATTAGAATCTTGTAAGGCAAGCATGTATTTTGGCAGGGGCAATCCATGTTGAGGGCCAATCACCATATACAAGTTCCATAGCAACTTTTTGGGCTTCCCAAGCTTTCTTATAAGAACAACCCATTCTCCACAGTTTCTGAACTTCAGCAATAACATCACTGACATGGCATTCAGGGTCATTTAATACTAAATGTGTCACATTACGGGCTATGAACCGATGATCCATATGTTGGGGATATGCCCTAGAGTCAATTTGTACTTATACAATTGTCATTATATTTTATATAATAATATGAGGCTTTCCTTTCCATGAATAGTGAGTTTTGTTTTGTTGGTCATCAAGTACGTGACTTGATAGTAAAACCCTACAATGAATACAATGACTATTCTAAAGCTGTCCCTGATCGATTATTATTATTGGAATAATAATAAATTAAGATTAGTATGTTTGTGACTTGATGGCTATGTTTTACTGGCCATGGATATTTGTGATATCGAGTCAAGACATAAATAAATGTTAGAGAACATTGTATTGGACATGACCCACTTGTGAGAGTACTTCATGGAATATGTCATAAGTACTTTCTAGCCATAATAATATTGAAAGTCCTTCGACCTAAATTCATCATAGTTTCTTACTTGATAAATTCTATATTTTGACATTGTCTAAAGTTGTCTTTAACCAGATAATAAATTAGACTACTTGTTGGATATAAAATAAATCAAGGAGAGGAATATGATTGGTTGTGAAGGAATTTGTCCCTCTCAATTATGGGAGAGATATCCATGGGCCCCTTGATAAGTTAGACTGTTAAAAAAAAATGCATGGCCGTGCTCAAATATATCAATCTAAGATATTGATATCATTTGTTTGAACAGTCTACTATGAAATCAAGAAATAATTGATTAAGCTTAATAAGGATGACATGCTCCGTGCCTTATGCTTAATCTGGATATCGTGTGACAAAGGGACTAAATATAAAATTATGGTTTGGTTCAAAGAGATCACCGATCTTCATTTAACCTGGATAGTTATAATGTTTTGCTAGAAACCGCTTATAACTTGTGGGCCATTTAAATACGATTTAGGCACGCTGCTAGTGTTAAATGAACCTATAGGGTCACACAATAAGCGAACTTGTTAGGTTATTTTTCTGGTGACCAGATTCGATGAATCTGGATGATATCCAGATTATAAGAATCTGACTCGGTAAAATAATTAGTTAAATTACCGAGATAATGGCAGAATCTTATCATATCAGTTTTAATTTAATTTGAATTTAAATTAGAATATGATAAGATATGATTAGGGTTGGACTCTAAGAGGTTCGAGGGTTTTTTAAGAAAACCCTAGCCGTCTTTCGATAGTCCAATTTTTCGGTTGAGAACATTCGTGCCATTCTCTACCAGAGGAAAAAAAAAAACCTCTCAAACCCTAGGCGCTAGCACTCCCCGGGTATCGAGTGAGTTCGCGGTGTGTATTCGTAGAGGACGTTCGCATACTGCAGCGTCTGGTGATTGTTCGGGTCGAACGTACAACAGCGCAACCAGAATCGAAGGATTTCGATTACAGCAACCAGAGGTAACTCTTAAAGCTTAGATCTTCTTAATCGTTTACTTGGGTCCTCGGGAGGGATTTGTGGATGTTTTCCCCGTTTAGGAGTCCACGAATTCCAACACCATATTCCTATGCACGTTGTTCACAACTGTAATGACGCATGTGTGTTCTTTGTTCAAGACTGTTATTTGCCACTGTCCATGAGTCTTCTTATGTATAATGCGAATATGCCAAGAACAATGATTGTCAGCACTTGAATGGTTACACTTAGCATACCAGCAATCTTTCTTACTCTCCAAGACTCTGAATTCCCGGCCTGCTTGAATAGACCACTTTCTGACTGCATATATAGCCTCCTTCTTGTTCTGAAATCTCATGTTTAGATGCAAATCAGTGTCAGTGTCAGACCAACTTCTTGTAACAGCGACTGAGTGCCTGTTGAGTGATTCGTTAGCACATGCACCCGAGTCGACATCATCAAATATTGGAAATCTTGCTGATTGAGACAAGGTATTAGAAGGCCCCGCTACATCACCCGCTTGTGGAAGTCTTCTGTTTGAGAAATGCTGTTAGAAGGCTCCGCTATGTCATTCATGTCATCTTGCACTTCATATGCGGGAATGTTTGCTGCAATGTCACTTTCTTCACTCTCATCCGTGTCATGCCAATTCATTGGTCCTTCCAAGCCAGTGAAACAGTCATCGTCAGATGTATGCAATATTGAATCAAGATTTACTACACATGTGGCCACATGCGACTGAGATGCTATATCTATTGGGATTGTGCTAGCAGGCAGTCGGTTGTCGTCTGCTGGATACGTATCCACCTCTCGTCGACTTTGTGTTTGAACTAGTAGTTGCTCGGGGATGATCAAGTTATTCCTTCTTGCCAAACCTTTAGATGTGTGACCAACATCGACTGTCTCAGCATTACTACCTGTTGAACTAATGTATCCAGTCCCGGCAATGTTGAATGTTGCACTTGTATTTTCCACCGGTTGGTAAAATGATTGGGGGCGTATGTTGTTCAAGTCTTCCATCGTTATGCCCGTGGGGAGTTGGGATAATGAATTCATCGTGTGCCCCAAACCCATGACTTGGTTAAGCATTGCCAAGAATGAACCCGTTGGTGGAGACAATCCGGCCAAGTGACCTGTGTGTTGAGATGTCAAGTCTGAATAGCTAACATGAAGTTGGATGCTCTGTGACTTAAACTCATTCGGAAGCATCCATAAAACCTCCATATCATCATCATCACTCAACTCATTCGCAGCATATTGTTGATCAGATCCATACAAGAATGGATGTCGAAGTGTAATCTTGAATATCACGTTTCTCCCTCCCAATCCAAGATAGTTGCGGACCTTTTCAAGTAGTTCAGAATACGATATCCGATGTCGGAGTATCCAGATTTTTTTAATGGCCCTATCAAACCATATGCTGCCTCGATAATCTCGCTGTATTTGACAACCCCAAAAAAAACAGAGCACAATAGGGGGATCCAATGTATTCATCATTATAATGTGGGCACAATCTAATAAATGTGAGGAAATAATGAAAATGAACAAGTAATGTGAAAGAATGACTTGTAAAATTATAAATAAAATCAATCGGAATGCATTGATTTTACCTTTTTAAGTAGATTGAAGTCCAAAATCAATAAGCCCAATCTGAGCTACCCATCAAACACCCATAACCGCAGCAGCATTACAATGTCGCTGATTCTCCCCTGAAAATGAAAATCTCCAGATCTGGTCGTCGATACTGGACTGGAGTGTAAAATGCTCATTGAGGTCGCATTCTACTTTTTTTTTTCCCACTTCCTGCCCAAAATTAAAAAATACTGCCTGTACACAATAAGCAAAGTTAAAACGCAGAGTGCTAAACGAAATAAAATGCATAACCCGAACAACCGTACTCAAAGTCCAAAAGCATAGTGCCAAACGAAATAAAATGCATAACCCGAACAACCGTACTCATAGTCCATGATCTGTACACTATAAGCAATGACAACGAAAGTAGAGTATTAAAAAACAAAATCATCCCCTAACAAATGGTAAATGAAGTATATAGTGTCTCCTAAGATCAACTACAGCTAATGTGGTGAGAGCACACACGAACAGCGAGGTTTAATCTTTCGCCTTGGTCTCCCACCACCTGCTGGCTCGTCGCCGTCCGGAAGCTGTTGTGGAGCTGGCCCGGGATCATCGAGATGCGGTGAAACTGCCAAGGGATCTGGTAGCTGGTCTATTACCGGCACAGGAGTTGGCTCGGGATCATCGAGATGCTGTCCTGCTACTGGTGCGCCGGGTTTGCGCCGCCGGTGACATACTATTCCGCGAAAGGGACGCACGGGAAGCTCCTCAATGCGCGAAGTGTCTGTCCCCTGGGCTTGGAAAGATGGGCCCGCATCTCCGCGATCGAACGCGCCGGTTGCGGTACGGGGAGAGTGAACGGGAATGACAACGAAGTCATGGCCAAGCAGATCATCTGATGCAATATCAGTCCCAATCTCAAATTGCGTGCCATCTCCAGTCTGCTCCTGAACCTCCGGCTGCTAAGGCACCCCCTCTGGGGCGGGATCGTGATGTGGTGAATGCGCTCGAACTCGGGCCCTCCTGCCCCCACGCCTCAGCCCTGGGTGCATGCGTACATCAACAGGATCCCGGGGCCTCAACGTAGGCTGCATCACTGGGATGACTGGCGTGTCTGAATCGACCGGTATTGTCCAGCATACCGCTCGTGATCCTGATGATTAGCTACGAGTCCTCGGGCGCACATGTCTCGAATATCAATGAATGCTAGCCGGGACACCGAATCGGCACTATGAATGTGGCGTTCAGCCACTGTCATACAGCGTCGCATAACATCAGCCTGAAATCATCATTCGAAAAATTTTGTGAATAATTAAAGGAATTATCAAATTATTAACTCCTACCATTACCAAATGAAATACATACCATGACAACTGTACTGGATCCGGTAGGATGATACCCCGAGATCAACGACGCACGAGTGGTGGGGTTCCCGATGCGCAGACGGGTACGGTCCCTATACCACTGCATGTAATCCACTGTGACCGAAATGCCCATCATAGTAGTCTGGACAAAGTCTGCTCGAGTATCCCACATCTGAAGATACGGCGCATGATATATCCTGTAATCTCTGGAGGGATTGTTTCACTTATCAACCAAGTGCAGGACAATCATCGTATCACAGTCTATCGGGATAGGCTGAAGCATCCCAAACTGCCGCATCACTCGATCTGGAAAATATAACTCGACGACCTCCCAACTAATCAACGCTGTGCGTGACTTCCAGATATCAGGTGCTTCCAAACATACAGGGGGAGAAGACTGACCAAATCAGTCTGATAAGGCCGCCAGATAAACTGTCACAACATTGTTCGGGATTGTTAGTGTCAAATACATAAAGAATTTTAAATAAGGTATTCATATATACTCACATCATCGTCTGATAGGGCATCTAGTTGGGAGCGATATGTCACGAGAACATGTGTGGACGTCCGATAAAACTGTATTGGAACGTCCCATCGAGCACCGTAGGGTGCAAGGGGTGGGAGATCATCGAGAGGCATACTCCTCTCTGGCCACACAACCCTAACATGCTCGCATGCCCATAGCTACAACATAGTCACAAATGTGTTAGACTCGTACCTCACATGTTTATTAAATGAACATAAAATATAAAAAACATTTGAATTCATACCTGGAGTAAGACCATCGGTCCACAAATCTCCTGCGCAGACCCGAGAGAGGCTTGACACAGGCATCTATACAGGAAAGCTAGAACAGCACTACCCCAGCTGAGCTCCCCACATGCCTCCAAATCCTCCAAGAGAGGTAGGTATCTCAAATGGATCAGGTTCTCTGACTTATCAGAGAACAGTAGGCCCCCAATCAATAGGAAGGTAAGGCAACGAGCACGCTGCAGTACGACGTCATCAGTAGCATCATCAGCCAAAGAAAAATCCAAGGCCTCCTCAATAGGACCCTTCTTAATCCTATTTCCCCGTATGTCCTCGGCCCGTGGCCTAATGCCAAGAAGTCTATCGCAAAGATTAATCCAATCACCTTTGCTGTAGTGATAAGGAGGCCCTATCACCGCATTCCCATCCACTCTAAGGCCGCATAATATCGCAACATCCTCCAATGTCACTGTAGCCTCTCCTATGGGGAAATGAAATGTATGGGTCTCCTGACGCCATCGCTCTACTAATGCGGTGACGAGAGCATGATCAACCTGGATGTGTGCCAGCTCGTCTGACTCCACCAAAACTAACCCTATCTACTAACTCCGCAACTCTACCGAAAAGGGGCGTATGCTCCCAAAATGCAGAATCGTATCGTCTGTACACCAATGAAATCTCACAAGTATGCTGATCACCGGACCATACCAAAGACGAACGATGGCTCGACTGAAGAGATAGTAAACCATCGACGAGAGGACTCGGATGAATATCTATGTGCATGTGATCCATTGTACCTATTTAAATTAGGATCACATAATTAAACTACGATTGTATATAATAGCCTAAGTAATGGATTCTGCAGGCATTGACAGACATATATATAGTTAAAATGTATTTCATCACAAAATTTTCATCATTTCACAAAGAATTACGTTTTACAATATTTTCAAAAGCATAAACATGATTAACTCACTTATCTAGACTAACTCTATGTCATGCCTAATATATAACTGTACATAATAATAACTCTCCTAGAAAAGTCTTAAGTAGAATTTCTAAGAAAAAAATAAATAATATCTCCACCAAACTCATACATATCAATACATACACCAACAAGTCTTGAAAATTAACCTAACAATATGAAAAAAATCAAAAAACTTTGGCCCAAATGCAAAAACAATAAATTTTAGACCTAAAATAAGAAATTTGCCAAAATAAATAATACAAAAATTGTAAAGAAAATAGTATTCAGCCTCTCCCCCACACTTAAATAGAACAATTTCTTCATTGTCCAAAAATCAAACAATATAAGCATTTTTAATAGGAATAAAAGAAAAAGGGAGAAGAAATACTCCCCTAAGCATCTTAAAGTTCAATGTGTCATAGGAGGGAGAGGAAAATGAATGTTGTTCAAAAGAAGAAAATCAGCAATCCTACAAGCATAAAGAAAAATGCAGCCGCACGCCAAGATTAAAGAGATTATAATAAAAAGAATACAAAATGATAGATAAAGAATATAATTCAAAAGGTGAATATAAGTAGAATGGATATAATGTGTTTTTACAAAAACTCATTAGTATCAATACTAATAACAATAAAACATCATATATCAAGATATATATACAAATATTATGAACAAGCAACAAAATCAAGTAATATAAAAAATACATTAACACCATGAACTAAACTAATACCGATACAACAAAGCCACTAAATAAATGAATAGCCTAATCACGAATAAGTATATGTGTTTCAATCTGCGAAGCTTCTCAATCAAACCGAAATAAATAGTAAACAAATCAAATAAAACAAAATAATGGGGCCAAAACTAAAATAAGATAATCGTAAGACTCGATTCGATCAGCTAGGCAAACAAGAGAATTCCAACCTTAAGACAATGATAGATCGGTGGACTGTCGGCGGCGACGATTAAGATGATGGCGGCGCAAGCTTTCCAACGAAGAGGCAGAAGAAGGAGACGTCGGGAGGGAGATGGGTTTGCAAAAGAAGACGTCGGGAGGGAGATGGGAGGTGGATATAATGCGACCTCGACCTTATCTTATATTGCTGAAAAAAAAAAGAAGTTTCACTGGAAGGTCGCATTCCGTGAACGCGACCTAATTTTAACTGGTCGCATTCATGCGACCTCACTACAAAAGTAAAAACGATTGGCGCTGTCCTTCTACCGGAATTTGGTGCAAAAACAGCACCATTTTCCGGAATTTCCGAATATATTGAGACCGTTCTGCCTGGGAAAGCAGTAAAATGGAAGAAGACACGAATCTCTACTTGCAATTGAACAAATTATCAGGAATAAAGTCTGAGGAAGAGCTCGAAGATGTCCTTACTCTTCTATGGAAAACCCGAAAATCTGGTCTCCAGGATCGCGAGAAGTCTTCCCTTCAATCCCTTCTCAATCTCCCTTACGCGGCTGACCTCGATCTTGTAAGTCAAATTCATACCAATTGAATATTTTGCTTGACTACTTCTGTTAGAACCCAGTGTATCTTTTGTTCCCCTCGTGTCTAAGGTTTTTTTTTTACCACCTTCCCCCGCCCCCCCCCCCCCCCCCCGCCCCCTTTTTTGGGGACATAATAGCAGATTTTATCACTCCATATATGTGTCTTTAAGACATTATTCTTGTGATATACAAAACTCTGTTATTTGCTTGAAATTTTTTTATGAGGTTGTAAATTTGATTTGGGGCATCGTGTCGTTGTCCTTGGATGAGAAGTTAAATAGAATATTCGTAGCAATTTAATTTCGTTTATTAGGATACTTTTTGGGGTTTTTGAGATAAAAATTCTGGGTTTTTGAAAAGGTTGGAAAAGTGTGGAAAATGTTAACTCTTGTATGGATTGTCCATTAAGAAAGAGTTACGATATGTTTAAAAGGAACAACGTGCAAATAACTTTTTTCAATTTTTTTTTCCTTGTTGTGAATTAACTTAAAAAAAATACAATTTGAAAATAAGGTAGGAGATTCATTTTGAAATGCAGAAGACATTGAATGAAGAGAAGTCACGAGGCCATTGGGTTTTGGGTAGAGGTAAAAAGATTTATATGATGTTTGTGCTATACAAAAGTTGTTGCTGGTGGCATATGAAGATCATTGGAATCATCTTGCTGTTGTTTAATTGGTTTTTGGTTTATGAGATAATAAAAAATGATTATAATCTACTTGCGTTGCCCAATGAAAACAATAAACTCTATCTTAAGCTGAGTCTTGATGTGGACCGTTACATGAATGGCTTTATGTTTCCCCAACCAGTCTGCCCACTCTTTTATGAGAAAGTTGAAGCTCTGATAGAAAAGGTCTCTCTCTCTCTCTCTCTCAATAATATATTGAGGACAAGAAGCAAAACAACTTGGTGGTTTTATGGCCTGTTAAAATAATCATTTGAATAATTATTTAATTCATTTGTCTTTAAATTTTTCGTCTATAAAAACCTCTGAAGTCATGTTGATTCTGCTATTTTATATGATTGGTTCTATTTGAATATTAGAATGAAAATTATATGAGTTATATTTTTTGGTTCCTGATTCTGTAAAACTTAGATGCTCTGAATAGCATGGGCGACTTATCTTCAAATGTGTAACAATTTCCTATCAAATATCGGAATAGAATATGGTTGATTGACTGCAGTGTATTGTGTCCATGAAGGATATTGGTTACAAAATGCAACTCCTATAATTTCAGGACTGGTAGAGTTGCATCTGTGTCTCGTTCATGATGTCTCTTTGGTTGTCTGTTTTTGGATTTTGCAACATTTTATTGGGATTTTGGACTTACGCAATTTGATTTGGATTTTTATCTTAGGTTTTGGTATGCCTTCGTTCCATTATTCGGAAGAATACACATGAGAGTTTTGCTGGGCCTGATATTTTGAAGCTGTCTCCACCAGATTTACCTGTGGATCTACAAAACATGCTTGCTAAGCTATTACAGAAATATCAAAATCAATGGAAGGATGAGCTATCTAAGGAACAGGTTATTTCAAAGAACCCTAGGGATTGGATTATTTTACTGCATATGTGATGTACTGATGGGTAACAGATTGTCTAAAGTTGCTGTCTTAGAATGTTACATAGTTTCATAATGGCAGAATCTTGTCTACTGCATGTTAAAGATTGAGTTCTGTTTTAGTTGTGTATTAGAAATTTTAGCCGTCTGCAAATACTGTTTGTAGTAACTATGTTCTGATCCTGAACATAAACTTCTAGCACAAAAATAATACCTCAAATCTGAATCCATAGATTGTATAACCATAATTTTATGGAATACTTAGACGGATGTAAAAAAAAATACTCACCGTTAGAGAAAGAATTACCCACAACTTAGAAATCAACCTATATTTCTCCCATGATAAAAAAAAAAAAAAAACAATTTTATTTCATACACAGCAAAGGAAGAATTTTACCTGATGGATCAATCCAAAACTAATTCAGATAGTTCTGTGCAGTTATGTTGTGGTGTTTTTGGGGGGGGGGGGGGGGTGGGCTTGGGAAGCTTTAATCAATTAACAGAATAATCACAAGGTGTGACAAGGAAGAATACAGTAGAGATTAATAGGTTGCAATTCAAAGAAAATGCTAAAAATTTGAAACCCCGAATGAATTCAATGGAAATGTTGCCAGAATTCACTTGTAGTCCTTTCTTCCTGATTCTGCAGAAGAGAAATCAACTTTCCTACATAATGTTACTTTACGGGCTTTTCCCCCCTCTTCTCATGGAGAAAATGAACAACCTGCATATGGGGGAGGACTTATCACATCATTTTGAAGCAAACACCTCAGCTATCTTCTCTATCTGCAATCTTGTGACAAGCCTATTTGTTTGATGCTGACTGACATCTCAAAATAAGTGTTGGGATAATGTTCCTGATTATGGATAACATAAGGCTATCCATGGGGCTAGTGCTTAAATTACTTTTAAGGGTATATAACTTGGTTCTTTTAGCTATCAGAAACATGTGAAACTTCTTTGGAACAGGTATTGCTCATCATCTTATCCAGCTTATTACTCCGTTCCAGAACTCTGAAACTTGTTTACAGTATCCAAAATATTTGCAGCTTAGTTTTGCCGGAACTCTAGAGCTGTAATGAAAATTTGGGCATCTTATATTCAAAACATGGTTAGGTCTTGTCTAGAAATTGTTTCAATGGGATCAAAATGTTGCTTGATATTGTAATGAATCATCCTGTTTCTCTTCTCTCTTGTTTGTCCCTTTTACTCATTTGCCTTTCTTTTTAAGATTAGTTTTTTTATTTTTAATTTGTTTTCTTTGCACAACTTCTCTAGCATATGCCAGGAAGGACCAGATTTTTGGATCAGGTCAATGCAGGATTTCAACCATCGGTGGCCTTCTACTCTCCAGAAATTTCTCCACTATTGTGGCCTCGCCATGATGATCCTGCTTCACATTTTGATAGCAATCTCCAAGGAGCTTCTATGCAAATCATTGCTGAAAGTAATTTCTCTCTGTTACAGCAGCCTTTTCTTGCCAATTCCAATGCTTCTGACAATCAGGTATGCAGAAGAATGAAATGGCTCGGTTCATGCTTGTCTAACACCACCCCAATACAATTCCATCCCTGAACACAAACATGTATACTGAGTACTTAACTTCACGCTGTCAACTGCATATCTGGAAATCCCTTTAATGAATAAATTGGTGTTTAGCAGTGCAATCTATCTATGTTGATTGAATATTTTACTTTTCACTGCTTTGCAAAGTTTGCGAATTTGAAATGAAAATTTGATATCCTATGGATTTTGCAAAGTGTAAAATTGATTCCATTTCTTTAGAAACTGTCAGCTGTTTGTGCTAGCTTTGGAAGCCAGATAAATATGTTTTGAAGATATTATATTGTCAATGTTTATATGTCCATACACGTGTATATACAAATTATTGCATCTTTTTCATTGTTTCACAAATCACTGTGCATGAAAAGATGTGGAAATTTTCCAAAATTTATTTGCAAATTAGGAAAGATGATTGTGTACGGTATATCTCCTGCAATTAATGCTATCCATAATTACACACACTTGAGAAGTAATCACAGCTTTCCCATAAATGATACAATATATAATAATATTCTTTGTGCATCATTTGCAGAAATGGTTTTGTATAAGAACTGCTGAAATATGTGATGCTGTGATTGTGGAAGACCTACGTAGTAAACTTGAATTTTGGAATGAATTTTTTATATTGAATCAATGGAATACAACCACTTTTTTTATACAATTGCAGACATCTAAAAAAAGGAAAAAAAACCTAATCAATCTTCTACAAATCAGCTACTTAATCAATCTCCTACAAATCAACTAGAGATTACATATCAATTGGGATCTCTACACAATAGGAAACTTCCTAACTAATTTACACAAAATTAAATCAAATAAAATCTTTCCATAGATCGACACTCCCCCTTAAGCTGGCGAATGAATATCCTTCATTCCAAGCTTGCTAACATTATCTTGAAACACAGTACTTGGTAGTCCCTTCGTGAGAATGTCTGCTAGTTGATCCTTAGTAGACACAAATGGAGCTCAAATTTGTCTGCTATCAAGCTTTTCCTTGATAAAATGTCTGTCCACTTCAATATGCTTCGTTCGATCATGCTGTAAAGGGTTATGAGCAATGCTAATGGCTGACTTGTTGCCACAGTATAACCTTATCGGACCTTCTCATTTTTTCTTCAAATCGTCAAGGATTATCTTCAACCATAATAGCTCGCAGATTCCTATTGCCATTGATCTACACTCGGATTCAGCACTTGACCTTGCCACTACCTTCTGCTTCTTACTCTTCCATTTAACCAGATTTCCTCCTAGAAATGTACAGTAACCTGAAGTAGACCTCCTGTTGTCTAGTGATCCTGCATAATCAGCATCAGTGTAGACTCCCAATGCCATTTCCTCTCTTTTTTTGAACAAGATTCCTTTGCCGGGGTTACCCTTTAGATATTGCAAGATCCTGTGAACAGCCTTGAGATGTGCTTTCTTGGGATTGTGCATAAACCCGCTAACAATACTAATTGCCAAAGCGATATCTGGTCTTGTATGCGTCAAATAGATTAACCTTCCAACAAGCCGCTGGTATGACCTTCTGTGATCTTCTGATGCATCACACAACTTGTGATTGAACTTAATAGGAGTATCAACTGGGTTGCACCCTAACTTTCCTGTCTCTTTTAACAAATCAAGCACATACTTCAGTTGTGAAATGAAGATCCCTTGTTTTGAATGAGCTACTTTAATGCCCTAGAAAGTAATTCAATCTTCCATGCTCCTTGATGTCAAATTCTTCTAGGAGATGTCTTTTTAGATTGAGAATTCCCTCTGTATCATTCTCTATCACTATAATAGCATCCACGTAAATTAGCAATGCTGTCACTCCCCCTGAATTTGAGTGTCTCATGAAAAGAGAATGGTCACCTTGACTCTATTTATATCCCAAGGATTTCATAACTTTGGTAAATCTTCCAAACCAAGCTCTTGGCAATTGTTTTAGGTTGTAAAGAGCCTTTTTTAGCCTGCAAACCATTCCTTCTTTAGATTCAAAACCTGGAGGGACTTCCATGTAAATTTCTTCTTTCATGTCACCGTGGAGAAAAGCATTCTTAACGTCGAACCACTGCAGA
This sequence comes from Voacanga thouarsii, assembly GCA_026120185.1. Classification (NCBI taxonomy): domain Eukaryota; kingdom Viridiplantae; phylum Streptophyta; class Magnoliopsida; order Gentianales; family Apocynaceae; genus Voacanga; species Voacanga thouarsii. Next base: position 362,304 of record JANUWF010002029.1, on the reverse strand, counting down.
TTCCATCCAAAATTGGCAGCTAGAGACAATAGTACACGAATAAGGTTCATCTTTGCAAGAGGTGTGGACGTCTCTAAGTAATTTATGCCATAGGTCTGTGTATACCCTTTGGCTAGTCTTGCCTTATATCTCTCAACCAATCCATCAGACTTATACTTCACTGTAAAAACCCATCTGCATCCTACCAATTTCTTTCCTCTTGATAACTTCACCATCTCCCATGTCTTGTTCTTTTCAAGAGCTTCCATTTCCACCTTCATAGGATCCTCCCATTTCTTGTTCCCTAATGCCTCAGATAGATTTCTCGGAATGGGAATTGTGTGAAGGTTGCTTAAGAAGGCTCTATAGGTTTGGGAAAGATTTTGATAGGTCATGAACAGTTGTAAAGGGTGTTTGGTACAAGTTCTAGTTCCTTTCCTAAGAGCAATTGGAAGATCGATATCACTTGCCTCTTCAAAGGTAGTAGGCTTAGTTGGGAGATGGGTTACTTTTAGGAGTTTGAACAATAGCACGAATAGGAGATTGTACTTGCATTGATCGAGAGATTGAAACTCTCTTCCTGGAATAAGTCAAAAGTGGTTGACCATCATCTTGTTTCCCCTTGTCTATCATCACATTAGGCTGAAGAGATTAATTGGAAGAATATGGATCTGACTCAAATGTGGGTTCAAATGGACTTGACTCAGATTGACCCAACTCCGAGGTGTGTTCGGGTGGACTTAACTCTGGACTAGGAAATTCAAGAAGAAACATGTCCTTTGCTCTATCTTCAATTAAGTTCTCCTCTAGAAGATAGGAAGGTTGAAAGAAAGACTCATTTTCATCAAATACAACGTCTGCAGAGACAGAGAATTTTTTATTAGAAGGATGATAGCACTTGAACGCCTTTTGTGTGGAGGAGTACCTAATGAAAACGCACCTAAGTGCTCTTGGATCAAGTTTTCCCTTGTTTTGAGAATGCACATGAACAATAGCAACACTTCCAAAAATTCTAGGAATGAGATTGTTAGAAGCGCTGAAATTTGGAAAAAATGATGTGAGATACCCAATTAGATTTTTGAAATCAAGAACCTGAGTGGGAAGTTTATTGATAAGATGGGCAGTTGTTGAAACAGCTTCTCCCCAATACTGTTTAGGGATGTGTTTGTGAAAAAGTAGGGCTCTTGTGATATTTAGGAGATCGCCATTCTTATGCTCAGCCATACCATTTTGTTGAGTATTGACACAATAGGATTCATGGGTGATCCCTTCTTTTTGGAAGAATGCTGAGAGAACTTGATTGAAATAATCCCTAGCATTATCGGAGCGAAACCACTTAATTCTCACATCAAATTGTGTTTTGATCATGTCATAAAAATTCTGGAAAATATGTTGGAATTTGATTTATTATTCATGAGATAGATCCAAGTGACGTGAGTACAATTGTCAATGAATGAAACAAACCACTTGGCACCAGAATTATTTGGGACCGTGGATGGTCCCCAAATATCACTGTGATGGGGGGAAAAAGGATTGACGGTTCTTGTATCACTTACTGGAAAAGAGGTACTCTTGTGCTTGGCAGGTTCACACTCATGACGATGAAAAGACTCAATAGACAAATCCTTGAATAATAAAGGAAACATTTTCTTAAGGACATCAAAAGACGGGTGACCTAAACGACTATGATAAAGCTAAACTTTTTGTTTATGTGACATAATAGACTCCGAAAAAAGTGATGTGGATAGAGAATCCTCAACTTTTGTTTTCCCACATTGATCTTCTAGGCAATAAAGACCATCCCTCTCACTAGCATGTCCAATCGTCTTACTTGTGCCCTGTTCCTGAAAAACACAGTGTGAAGGAAAAAAATGTTATGCTGCACTTGGAGTCATCTGTGAGTTTCTTGATGGAAACAAGGTTGGCAAATAGTTTTGGGACATGAGGGACATTTTTAAGTGTGAGGTGCTCATTAATCTCAATATCCCCTTGCTCTGCTATTGTCGTGATTGATCCATTTGGTGTTGTAATTTTTTGATTGCTTGAACAAGGAGTATAAGTAGAAAAAAGTTTGGAAGAACAAGTCATATGATCGGTGGCTTCTGAGTCTATTACCCACAAATTTTGAGAAATCTTATCCAAGACATTAGTAGCACAAGAAGAAGAAGAAATACTTGAGAACGCCAGTGAACAAGTAGCTGTTGTAGGACACTTTTCCAGGGTTTCAAGGAAGAGTTTAAACCTCTCAATTTCCTCCTTGTTAAATTTAGGTAGGCTGCCTTTGTCTTTACCAGATTTAGTGCTTGCTACATGTGCTTGTCTTCTCACATTTGCACTTCGGTTTGGTTTGCCATGGAGTTTCCAACATTGATCCTTGGTGTGTCGCTGCTTCTTACAGTGTGTGCAAAAAAGAGAATCACAGCTAGATGTCTTAGACGGGCTGTTTTGGATATTAGATTTGTTGGAATCTTTTGAAACTGTTGTGCAGGACTCTTTTACAATCACTGCCTTAGTTAAAAGTGCAGAGTTGCTTCCTTCGTGCGAGTCTGCATGACACTCCGTCGTCCTTCTTCTGCCAGGAGGATTGAGATTCTCATTCAAAGAGGGCAGCTCTTCTTTTCTCAAAATCTGCACTATAATAGCATCGCAATCAATGTTGAGAATTGCAAGAAATTCAAAAATACGTTCTTTTTTTAATAAATCTCTTCAAAATCACAGAATCTTCATTGCTGCGCATCTCAATGCATTGATAGTGGTCCAATTCCTGCCACAAACTCTGCAGTAAACTTGAGTATTCAGTAACGGTTTGAGTCCCTTGTTTGGTTGTTGAAATCCTTATCTTAATTTCATAAATCTAGGCGGCATCGTGGACCTTTGAATATGTTCATCAGATAGCGTCCCAAATCTCCTTGGCGGTGCCAAGAAACATTATCGCTAATCTCTGGTTGCATCAAATTCCATCGCCATGACATCACCATTGAATCCTGTTCATCACACGCTATAAATTTGGGATCTTCTTTTAAAGACTTGTGCCAATCAAATGACTTATTTTCCCTTTGCCCTTCAAGTATGTGCGAACTAGGTGTGACCACTTTAAATAATTCTTCCCATTCAAATGGTATGCTGACTCTATGTGCTGCAAATCTCCATGTGAATTGGCAGCAATGTTCTCCATTGCAACTGCATCAACCGCGGTGCTGGTAGGGCTGGTTCCAGTGATTTGGGACATTCTTGATAGAAGGGAGAGATAAAGGAGAAAGGCAGGAAAAATCAAAGGACTATTGGAGATGGGAAAAAGGAATTCAGCCAGAAAAAATTCTGAGTTTTAGGGTAAAGCTGAATTCTTTGATACCAACTTGAATTTTGGAATGAATTTCTTATATTGAATCAATGGAATGCAACCACTATTTATATACAATTGGATAAATCTAAAAGAAAGGAAAAAACCTAATCAATCTTCTACAAATCAGCTACTTAATCAATCTCCTACAAATTAGCTACAGATTACATATCAATTAGGATCTTTACACAACAGAAAACTTCCTGACTAATTTACACAAAATCAAATTAAATAAAATCTTTACATAAATCGACAAGTAACAAAATAATAGGGGCATAAAATAGGTGATGGTATACAAAGTTTGTTAGTTGTTCATTATACTTTCTAATCAGTACAATTCTGCTGTGTAGGGATAGCAATTTCCCTGCTTAAGCCCGCCCCTAGCCTTGCCTAGTTGGGCCGGTGATACCCCAATTTAAGCGGGGATGGGGCTAGGGGTGGGCTTAATTCCTTTTTCCACCAACCGGGGGTGGACTTGGGATGGGGATTGCATGATCCCAGCCTGCCCCGGCCTGCCCCACATATATTATATATATAGATTATATATGTATATACAGGTAGATTATATATATACACGCACACAAGCACACATACATACATACATATATATATATATATATATATATATATATATATATATACACACACACACACACACATATATGTAGGTCGATTATATATGTATTATATATGTATACATACCATATGTATACATGCCATATGTATATATATCCATACTATATAAATTATAGATAGATTATCTATATTATATATGATTATATACAAATAAAATAAAATCGAAGAAAAGAGGAAAAAGAAAAAAGAAAAAGAAAAATTATACTCCCTCCGTCTATAAATAACTGGCCTAATTGTAAAAACTCCGCATATTAAGGAATTGTGGAATTCTATAGTAAAAATGATTAAAATGTCCATTATATCCGTTGGAGTATTTTTATTAGCTTTCTCACCTTATTAATTTGAATCCCACAACTTTTTTAATTACATCATTTTAATAATTACATGTTTCTCTCTTCTCACCTATGTCCTTTGTCTCTCTCTTCCCACTCTTTGTTTTAGAGTCTTCTTTTTACCCATATCACTTCATTAAATTACACTGTTGACTATTTTTATAGGATAACGTGATTTTATTGTTGGTTAAGATAACTTCAATATGGGTAATTGTAATACTAATTAATTGATAGAAAATTGTGCTAAGGGTAAAATTGGAAACAAAAATAATTAAATACAACCTACATTTAGAAAATGGACAGTTATTTTTGGACAAGCCAAAAAAGAAATTAGGCTAGTTATTTGTGGACGGAGAGAGTAAATTCTCAATTTTACTCTTACTAATTTAGTGATATGATTAATACGTGAACCATTAGAAAAGTTTTTGAAATGGTTAAAAAGTTTTGAATAAAAACATATTAGAGGCCAAAAAGTTTTTTTAAAAAAAATCTTTAGAAATTTTTCCAGGCCCCTGCTTCCTTGCTGAATTGGGACTGGGGATTGTTTTGTCCCCAGTAGGCCGGGGGCGGGGATCCTCGTCTTTTCTCGTGGTGGGGACGGGGAAACGGGAGGTATGCGGGGGCGGGGCTGGGATTTCTAGTCCCTGTTCCGGCCTCGTTGCCATCCCTATTGCTGTGGATCTGGTTGACACCTCATGATTTGGCCCCCACACACCACCCCACTGACAAGAAAAAATGAAAGAGAATTTCTGAAATGTTTTCTTTCTCATTTCACTGAGAGAATTACAATATATAGACATCAAGAATGATCAAATTCCTTAATCCTAGGGTCTAATATGGTAAGTGTAATAAGATCCCTTAAATCTATGCCTATTATAGGAAGAAATACAGCAATAATTACAGCAAGAATATATACAATAATACTGAAAATCTTAGAGAGTTAATTAAGGAATATACAGCTATTAAGAAGGACTAAATAAGGAAAGATGAATATATTGACATACCCCCTCAAATTGATGTGGGTAAGTCTACCAACATCAATTTGCTACTGAGAAACTTGTGTCGTTGGCGTGTCAAAGCTTTCGTAAAGACATTAGCTATTTGAATATTAGTAGTAAGATGAGGAAGAGTGATAACACATCGAGTAAAGGCCTCCCTAATGTAATGACAATCCACCTCTCTGTGCTTTGTGCGTTCATGATAGACTGGATTTGCAGCTATTTGAATGGCACTAGTATGATCACCATGAAGTGGAGTAGGAGTAATGGAAGGAAATCCAAGTTCAGAAAGAAGACCACGTAACCACACAATTTTAGAACAAGCTGCAGACATGGCTCTATACTCAGCCTCCATGGAAGATTTAGAGACACAATCCTGCTTCTTACACTTTCAAGAAATCAAGGCATCTCCAAGAAAAATGCACCAGCCTGTTGTAGACTTCCTAGTATCCGGGCAGCTAACCCAATCTGCATCACTATATGTAGTCAAATGAAGAGCAGATTTTGCAGGAAAAAACAACCCACGAGAAGGTGACCCAATTAAGTATTGAAAAATGCGACGAACTGCAGCAAGATGAAGATGTCGAGGTGAGCGCATAAATTTGCTAACTATATGGACAACATATGAGATATCAGGCCTTGTAATTGTTAGGAAGATAAGACTACCAACAAGTTGCCTATATAAAAAAGGATCAGGCAAAAGCTCGCCTTCATGTTTTCGGTATTTCACATTCACCTCCATTGGTGTATCAACAGCAGTAGCTTCCTTTAAACCAACCAGCGCAATGGGATCTTGGATATATTTATGTTGATTTAAGAACAAACCATGATCTCGAGAGTGAACTTCCAACCCTAAGAAATATGTGAGATGCCCAAGATCTTTCATTTGAAATGTACTATGCAACATATTATGAAGCTTAGTGATCAGCCCATGGTCATTACCAGTGATGATAATATCATCAACATAGACTAAGAGAAAGACCATACCAGTGCTTGTCTTTTGAAAGAAGAGTGATGAATCATATTGACTTTGTGTGAAAGAAAAGGGGAGAAGAGTGCTGTGAAACTTCTCAAACCAAGCTCTAGGGGCCTGCTTCAACCCATACAAAGAGCGTCTTAGCTTACAAACTTCATGAGAAGCCAACAGTGACATTCCGGGTGGAAGTTTCATGTAAATCTCTTCCTTAAGGTCCCCATGCAAGAAGGCATTTTTTACATCCATTTGATGTAAAGGCTAAGATTTAGAGGAGGCAATAGCAAGAATGGTCCTCACTGTGGTCATCTTAGCAACAAGTGCGAATGTTTTTTCATAGTCGAGGCCATATTCTTGTTTATTCCCCAGAGCAACCAATTGATCTTTGTATCGATCTAAAGAGCCATCAGACTTGAGTTTCACAGTATAGACCCACTTACTGCCAATTGGCGTAACATTTGGAGGACAAGAAATAATGTCCCAAGTATGGTTTTCCTCAAGTGCTTGAAGTTCTACTTGCATGGCCTGTTGCCAACACTCATGTTCCACAGCCTGTTTATAACAAGTGGGAATGGAAATAGAAGACAAAGTAGTAGACATAGCCATAGGAGTTGAAAAACCATACCTTTCAGGAGGTTTGTGAGGTCTAGAGCTTCTATGAAGAGGAGTGGGGCCATTGGAAATGGGTAGAATAGGATCAGATGCCGCAAGAAGATGTGGAGGAACCTCAATGAGACCTGTAGGAGGATCAGATGCAGAAGAAGGGTGTCTATGATAAACATAACTAGGTTTAAACCTTTGTACTGGTGTTGGCGACTCAAGAAAATGTAGTAAAGTGGATAGAGAAAGGAATTCTGAAGTTTGTGGTGTTCGAAAAAAGGGCTGATTTTCGAAAAAAATGACATTCCTAGAGACACGAGTTCAACGGGCATGAGGATCATAGCAAAGAAATCATTTTTGGGTTCCAACATATTCGAAGAAAGCACACTTGACAGATTGGGCAGTAAGTTTATTTCTCTCATGTGCGGGAAGGTGAACAAACACACACATCCAAAAATATGAAGATTGGAATAATTTGGTGCATGCCTAAACAAACGAAAATAGGGAGAATTATTGTTCAAGTTGGGAGATGGTAATCTATTAATCAGATAAACAGCAGTAGACAAAGCTTCACACCAAAAATGAGAAGGAACACAAGACTCAATTGGAAGAGTGCGAACAACATCAAGAAGATGACGATTCTTTCTTTCAGACACACTGTTTTGCTGTGGAGTGAATGGGCAAGAACATTGCGATATGATCCCATGACTTTGAAGAAAAAATTGAAATTCATTTGACATATATTCACCACTTGAATTAGATTGCAAGATTTTGATTTTGGCAGAAAATTGGGTTTCAACTAAAGCAAGAAAGGCTTTAAACACAGAGAAAACCTCACTTTTTGACCGAAGAAAATATACCCAAGTAAAGCGAGTGAAATCATCGATAAATGTAACAAAGTATTTGTAATGTTCATGAGAAATTACAGGTGCAATACCCCATACCTCAGTATGTACGAGTTCAAAAGGTTTGGTGGTGCGGGTTTTATGCAATGGAAAAGGAAGTGTTTTGCTTTTACCAAGTTTGCAAGATGCACAATCAACAATATCATTATTAGAAGATGTCGAATTTTTATTTCCAAGTAAACCAGAGTTAAGCAAGATGCGAAGTACATGAGAATTAGGGTGTCCTAAAAGTCTATGCCACACCTGATTATCACAATGAACAACAGTACAAGCAACATAATTCAACACCGGAAAGGGGGATAGAAACAAAGGAAAGAGACGTCCCACTTTAGGTCCCTTTGCTATCATCTTCTCGGACACTTGATCCTGCACAAGACAACCAGAATTTGAAAATTTAACAGTACAATTGTTGCCAACTAATTAGCCAACAGATATCAGATTTGTGGATAGCTTAGGAGACACAAAAACAGTATTTAAAGAGGCTGAAATATCACCAATAGCTGCAGAAAGGGCAGAAACTATCATTTGTTGGACCATTTCAGGAGTAATAGAAGGCTGACCAGGACTAAGGGGCATTCGAGGGACCAACTGAGACATTGTAGGCAGTTTCAGATTTCTTTGGAGGCCTAGTGGAACAATCTTTGAGGATATGCCCAGTTTTCTTACAATAATTGCAGAACTTTTGAGTACATTTAGTGGCAATGTGCCCAAATCCTTTGCAGTTATAGCACTGGACATTAGTCTTATCTTTGCCGCCTTTAGGCCTCCTTTGAGCAGCGTTGGCAACAGGAATTGGAGCAGAATTTTGAGTTTTCTCCTCCAAGACAGCTTGTGTAATAAGCCGTTGCTCTTCCCTGAGAAGCTCTCCTACACAAATATCTAACAAAGGAACTGGTTCTCTGTTCATCAAGTTGGACTTGATTGCTTCAAACTCCCCCCTTAACTTCATTAAAAACTGGTCACGCTTGCGAGTCTCATGCACACTTTGGATAGCTATGAGTCCTTTAGGAGGTACAATTGCATAGACAATATCGGTGTACTCAGTCCAAAGATTTCCAAAGGAAGAATAAAACTCTTGGATTGACATACTCCCTTGACTAAGTTGACCCAACTCGAGTTCCAATTGAAACTTTCGTGCTGTATTGCTTTGGTTGTAAATTTTCTTCAAATAATCCCGCATTTCTCTAGAGGTCTTATAATGCTTGAGATTGAGAAGTATGGAGAGTTCCACACTTCCAAGGATCCAAGACATAATTTGAGCATCCTTCACCTCCCATTTCACACATTTCTCCTTCTCCTTCTCCTTCTCCTTCTCGTTGTTAGGTGCAGGATCTTTCCCATCAATATGACCCCATAATTCCTTTCCCTTGACAAAGATTTGAACTTTGAATGCCCAGGCAGAATAGTTCTTGCCGTTAAATCGAATAAGAAAATGTTCAGATCGTTCCAAAGACATGACTCAACTAGAAACAAGAACTAAGAGATTAGGTCTAAGAAAAAAGAATACAAGAACTCAAGATTAGGTCCAAGAAAACAGAATAGAAGAACACGAAAAAATAAAACACTAAGATTTTGGTGCTAGATAAGGAACCGGGCACAAAATGAAATGATCTCAGAGTTTTGGCTCTGATACCATGACAAGAAAAAATGAAAGAGAATTTTTTAAATGTTTCCTTTCTCACTTCACTAAGAGAATTACAATATATAGACATCAAGAATGATCAAATCCCTTAATCCTAAGGTCTAATATGGTAAGCGTAATCAGATCCCTTAAATCTAGGCCTATTATAGGAAGAAATACAACAATAATTACAGCAAGAATATATACAACAATACTGAAAATCTTATAGAGAGGTAATCAAGGAATATACAACTATAAAGAAGGACTAATTAAGGAAAGATGAATATATTGACACCCAGCACCCTCCCCTCCACCCCAACCCCCCCTCCCCCCCGGCCGGCTACTGTAGGACTAATAAGTCTTAGATGGATAGAGCTTTCATGCAGTCTAGGGAGGCTATTTCCCTATCTGAACCTATGGTGCCTGTACAACATGAATCAACTTTTACTTTTCTTGTTTCAGAGCATGATGAACTTTTTCTTGTGTTTAATGTGAATATTTTGGAAATATAGGGAGTTGTGCCATGCTTGAAGTCAATGACGTGGACCTTGGAAAACCAGAACAGTACACGAATGGATAAGGCAGCTATAGTTAGCCTAAAGGTATTCCGACTAGGAGAATTGTCTGAAATTACTTTTGGTCCATGTAATGTTGCTTGATAACAAATTGTAAGCAGCTGTGATTCTAATTCTTTAACCAACATTACCTTCCTTTTTCTTTGGCATCTTTGCAGTTGCAAGACTACATTAAGTCTCCATCAGGTGAGATTGAGGTGAAATTTCGTCTAACACAAGACATACTGGAGGCTGTGATACGATCATTGGCCTACATCGCTGAACAGCTATCAAAACATGTAAGAATCTCTGTTTAGAAGATATAAAATATGTTGATTAGTGATGGATTTCTGTAGCCACCCTGCACTTAGCATATTTATGCTTCCAAAAAGGATTAAAGGAACAATATTTGCAATATGAAACTTTAAACTCTCCATCTTTATTGGCTTAGTAATTTTCACTGAAAATAGCACTGATCAAATTTGGTTATTTTCTATTTAATTTTAATTTGAAATAAACTACTGAATTTTATGTGTTGTTAAGCATCTGTAGTTTCAGAAGTACATTTTTGGTGCTCGGTCAATATTATAAACCATGCCTTAAAAGATCAATTATTGGAACAACTGATAATTGTTAATGACCTTGCTAAATTTACTATACATGCCTTGTTTGAACTGTTTAGCAATGCAACTTGTGGCATGTAAGAAGAAAAGTTTGTAATTTCTATCGGTTTTATTGATGAAAAAGGATTGAGTATATATATAGGTTCTAAATTAGGAGAGGTTACACAAACTATTCCTAAGATACAGCTATTTACAGATTCATAACATTCCTAAGATTAAGCCTAAGATTAGGCTATTTACAGCTTCATAACACTCCCCCTCCAGTTGGAGCATCCCTATTAAGAGCCTTGGTGAGTTTATCTCCAAGTTGTTCTCCAGTCTTTACATGTTTCGCAGAATCCAAATTCTGCTGAATCTTTTCACGAACAAAATGACAATCAATCTCAATATGTTTAGTTCGCCCATGAAATACACGATTAGAGGCACTATGGAGAGCAACTTGATTATCACACCATCGTCTAGATGGAATTGATGCTTTAAGGCCAACCTCATGTAATAGTTGATATATCCACATTACTTCACAAACAGACTGTGCCATAGCTCTATATTCTGATTCTGCATTAGAGCGAGACACCACATTTTGTTTTTTGCTCTTCCAGGATACTGAATTTCCCCCAACAAACACACAATAACCTGTAGTGGATCATCTGTCTATCTTTGAACCAGCCCAATCTGCATCAGAAAAACAGTCAATGTCACTATGCCCATGATTGCTATACAGTATTCCTTAAGCCTTTTTTAAGTAACACAAAATCTGTTCTAATGCTGCCAGTGATGAATTGTTGGGGAGGACATAAATTGGGTCACCACCCTAATAGAGTAGGCAATATCTGGATAAGTTGCTGTAAGATAATTTAATTTTCCAACCAATCTTTTATACTTCTCGGGATCGTCAAACAAATCACCATCCTTTGTCAGCTGTGAATTAGGAAGCATTGGAGTACTGTATGGTTTGGCACCTAACTTTCCTGTATCAGCTAATAAATCAAGCACATATTTCCTCTGAGACAAGGAAATACCTTTCTTGCTTCGGATTACTCAACCCCCAAGAAATACGTCATTGCTTCTAAATCCTTGGTGTGAAACTAAATGTGTAGAAAGGACTTTAAAGCTAAAATGCCCATAGTATCACTCCCAATAATAACTATATCATTAACATAGATTACAAGAAGAATGAGACCAGAATCATATTTAGAATAAGACACTGAGTGATCTGACTTACTCTTTATTATTCCAAACCTCTCAATGGCTTGGCTAAATTACCCAAACTAAGCACGTGGACTCTATTTTAATCTATGCAAGGACTTGCGAAGACGACATACTCTTCCATACTCCCCCTGAGCAACAAAACCACGAGGTTGCTCCATGTACACTTCCTCTTGTATATCACCATGTAAAAGGGCATTTGTTTTATGTCTATCAAATGTAAATGCTAGTCATAAGTTGTTGTCAGAGAAATAAACAAACGAACAGAGGTTAATTTGGCAATAGGAGAAAAAATGTCAGAATAATCCACACCATAAGTCTAAGCATAGCCTTTAGCCACAAGGCGGGCTTTGAGGCGAGCGACGGAGCCATCGGGGTTGACTTTTGACTGTAAACACCCATTTACATGCAATAGCCTTCTTTCCTGCAGGTAAATCCACTAAATCCCAAGTACCATTAGCGTCTAAAGCATTCATCTCCTCTATCATAGCATCACACTAGCCAGAATATGACAAAGCCTTAGAGACAGTTTTAAGAATGGTGATAGAATCAAGAGATGCCACAAAAGAACAAGAGGAAGAAGACAGGTGAGCATAAGAAACAAAAGATGAAATAGGATAAGTGCATTATCTTTTACCTTTACGAATTGTAATAGGAATATCATGATAATTGGTAACGGGATCTGATGGCGTTGAAGTTACCAGCTCAAGACATGAAGGAAGAAGCCTTTTTTGCCTAGAATAAACTTGCCGAATCGGTGGCTTTGGTGGAGGTGGGGGAGGGTCACTGAACAAAATAGGAGTAGTTGGAAGAGCAAATGCTGGAGAGATGATAGTGTAAAGTAACAAATCATTATTCTCGACTGGATCGGAATAAGTGGAAGGAGAGGAAAAGAAAGGAATATGTTCTTGAAAAGTAACATAAGTTGACACAAGATACCTGTTAAGGGTAGGAGAATAGCAACAGTAACCTTTTTGTAATCGAGAATATCCAAGAAAAACACATTTAAATGATTTTGGATCTAACTTGGTGCGATGGGGTCGAACATCACGGATGAAACAGGTACTACCAAGGACCCGCAGTTCAATAAGAAACAAAGATTTAGTAGGAAATAAGATATGATAAGGACTGTCACCGTTAGGAACAGATGAAGGCATTTGATTAGTCAAGAAACAGGCTATGGAAACGGCATCTGCCCAAACTATTTAGGAACTTGCATTTGAAAGAGAAGTGCTTTGGCAGTTCCAAGGAGATGTCTAGTTTTTCGTTCAGCTACTCCCTTTTGAGATGGGGTATTAAACAAGATGATTGATGAAGAATGCCATTTTGGATCATATAACTCTGAAAAGATTTTGAAAAATAATCTTTGGCATTATCACTTCTCAAAGTTTGGACAGCAACATTAAATTGAGTTTTTATTTCCGCACAAAAAGCACTAAAATGAGTAAACAACTCGGAACGGCTCTTCATTAAATAAAGATAAGTAATTCTAGAAAAGTCATAAAAAAAAAAATTAACAAAATATTTAAAGCGGGGTTTAGACAACATAGGGCACGAACCCTAAACATTTGAGTGAACCAACTCAAATGGAGAATTAGCTCTTTTATTGACTTGAGGAAAAGAACTCACGAGGAAAAAAACTCAAAAGATGATGTTTAGCAAATTGTCAGGACTCACCGTCTAAAAAAGACAAATTATGAAACTGAGGACATAATTTCTTCTATACAGGTAAGGATGGGTGACCAAAGTGACAATGAGCTTCAAATGGAGTGAGAACACTAGAACATGCAATAGATCTTGGTAGTTTTGTATCTGGAATGTAGAGGCCTCCAGATTCATGTCACTTACTAATAATCTTCTTCGTCAAAAGATCCTGAAAAATATAGTAATTAGGAAATAGTGAGACAAAACAATTTGAGGCACAAGTGATTTTGCTAACATAGATGAGATTGAATGAAAAATCAGGCAGACTAAGGATAGAGGATAATGATAATGACGGAGTTAAATCAATGGTGCCAGTACCAAGAACACAAGAATTAGATACATCTGCTAAGGTGTCACTAGATGGAGACGTGTGGGATTCAACTTTGGATAGGAGATTAGGATTACATGTCATGTGATCTGTGGCACCAGTATCAATGACCCAATTGAACGAAGAAGAAAAGAGGACACGTACTTGGGTTACATGACTTGGCAATGGCAGAGATAGATTGAGATGAAGACTTCAATTTTCTTGGTATTGACGGAATTTTGCGTATTCATCTGCAGAAACTGTAAGTGTTGTTCGAGGAGGAACTAACCGCTGTATTATTGGCTGCAACATGAGCGAGGGAAACTTTTGATTCTAAGACTTATGCTGCAGTTTTCTACAATTTTGCATTGTATGGCCTGGTTTGTGGCAGTAGTAACAAACAACTCCCCCTAAATCCCGAGTCCGATTATTATCCTGAATGCTTGGTCCTCCACTTCTCTTATAATGCTTGGCATAAGATTGTTTTGGTCCATGACTGACAAGAGCATTATGAGTTTGAGTAACTGGAGTGGTAGATGGGTTGTTTTCAGTACGTAGATGGGTTGTTATCAGTACGTAGTACTCGGGCAAAAACATCATGCAGGGAGGAAATTTCAGCACTAGAGAGAATTTGAGACTTAGTAGACTCAAATTTAGAGTTAAGTCTAGCTAGAAAATTCATTATGGCCATCTGCTCCCGCTGAGTCTACTGAACTCGCACATCAGAGTTAAAAGGCATGAAAACATTAAGTACTTCATAGGTTTTCTTGAAGTGCATGAAATAAGCCGTCAAGGATGTTTCTTGTTGTTTAGCTCGATAAAACTCCTTACAAACATCATAAATATGTGAAATGTTCCTTTTGTTAAAAAATAAAAAAATAAAAAAATAAAATAAAATCTAAGCTTTAGTCCCAAGTAATTTGGGGTTGGCTACATGAACCAATACACGACCATGTGGTTACCAATATGAATCCTCTCCTTCCAATTTTTTCAATCCACTGTCATACTCTCATCCAAATTCAACAGAGACATATCTTTTTTAATCACCTCCATCCACATCTTCTCAGGTCTGCCTCTACTTCTATCCAATCTATTTTGCTTCCATCCCTCAATTTTCCTAACAAGGGCATCCCTCGGTCTTTTTTGTATATTTTCAAACTATCGCAAGCGGTTTTCTCTCGTCTTGTCTTCAATAGATGCCACTTCCACTTTTTCTCGAATAATTTCATTCATTACTTTATCCTTTCTAGTATGTCCTCACATCCACATTAATGTACATATCTCTGCTACCTTCAGTTTCTGAATATGATACATTTTAGCTGCCCAACATTCCATACCATATAACAAAGTTGGTCTGACGGCTGTTCTATACAACTTTTCCTTTAGGCTGAAAGACATATTACGATCACATAGAATAATAGTTACACTCCATTTCAACCAACCAGTCTTAATTCGGTAAGCAACGTCACTATCAAGCTCTCCATCTTTCTAGATAATGGTTTCCAGATATCGAAAGCAGTCATTCACTGGGATATCTCTGCCATCCAAAGTTAAACTTTGATCCGAATATAAAAATTCTAAGTACTCCATTAAAGTGTTAACAGAGGTAGTGACTGACAAGTAAAAATACCTCACTTTCAATGGAGTTTCTGATTTGCAAAATTAGTCGAGCTCGTCTTGCAACCAAGCTGTCCTCTGGGTATCGTCAATCGGTATATCTTTCATCAGATGGTCATCCTTGGAGATATTCCGTAAACAAATTCTGATAGTCTTGTACCATTCCAGGTAATAGGACCGATTTAGCTTCTGATTTGTTATTTGGGATGTCACAGGGATAACATCTGCCACCACCACATTCTTCATTTCATCACCCATATCTAGACATGATAGGTGCAGGAGACTCGACCTTGGTTGGAGAAGACTGGAGGAGAACGGTCACCGGAAGATGTCACACGCGCCGCTACTACTAATGGCGGTGACAATACCTCTGCTCACTAGGGCAGAAAACTCAACAACGAGCACCTCTGCTTAGTGGGGCAGAGTAACAAACAGAAAAAACAGTTATATGTCTCTAATACCATGTAAGAAGAAAAGTCTGTAATTTCTATTAGTTTTATTGATGAAAAAGGATTGAATATATATACAAGTATGGAGGTTCTAAACTAGGAAAAGTTACACAAATTATTCCTCTAAGATTAAGCCTAAGATACAGCTATTTACAGATCCATAACATCCCTAAGATTAAGCTTAAGATTAGGCTATTTACGGCTATTTACAGCTTCATAACATGGCATATAAAGACCCCTCATTTTTTGTGCTTGCGTGATATTTATGGAGCCAAGAGGACAAATATATGAAGGCGTCTAATTATTTCTGCTGGAAGGTACTGATGTTCGGGCCCAGTCACGGCATAAACCATATGTTTATGTAACTCAAAACAAATGATGGTAAAAGGATATTTTGCAAGTGCAATTTATAGTCAAGTATAGAATATTCTGCTTATATCTGAGGGCTACAACTTGGTGAGTTCTGGTAGTTTCAGGGTCATGTAGCAAGAGTGCTGCCTTGTTACGCTGGGCTATATGTTCCATTGATACAAGGTTTTGGATTGGAGGTTTCTTGGACTTCAAGATCGAATGTTTGTTGCCCATTCTAGAACAGGTCACAAGAAAAGATTTTGGGTCTGGAAATAAAAGCATTGTTCCTTAAGTATACTGGGAAATACGTTGTTTTTTATTCTTTGCCTGTTGATCATGGCTTGTGACTGACAGGAACAAAACTTGAATGTTCATTGGCTGTATTACAAAGAATTCAGTGATGTTGGGTAATTTCAGTGTGAATTATTTTCACATTTATATTAGGCTTGTCTATCTATCTTCAAAATCTATTATAGAATTGATACTATGTTGTCTGGTTTCCTTGTTAGTCGGATTTATTCTTGTCTAGAACTGGAATCAGATCGTGATCCTTTAGAATTAACATAAAGCCTAGCAGGTTTCTTTGGTTTATAATAAAAACCAATTCCTTTGTTCTTGCCTGCATCAGTTGTTTCAGAACTAGGTTTCTCCAATTTGTTTCTATCTAGTTTTTAATTTCCTTGTGCTGGTAGAAATCATCTTCTGTGTTCCTTTGCCTGAGTCGCCCAGTTAATAGGATTGATTATATAGGTCCATAAACACATTAAAAAAATCTTCACCAAAGCTGACTAAAAATTTCTAGGCTACTTTAGTCTAACATGCACTAAAAAAAGTTCCAAAAGGAACTAGGAACAAACCGATACTATAATTTTGTCAAACAAGAATGATATTACTGAACTTATATCTTAAATGTTCTGGAAATATTATGACAACATTCATTCTCACTGGCATTGTGAATCTGACTAGTGAATTGAAAAGTTCACCTTTCAATCAACATCTGTTTCTGGTCTGTGAATTCTCCTTATAAAAGGTTAAATTACCTTTTATTACCCTCTACAATGGCTAACATGCCTTGGTGACCCTAAGCCTAAAAACGTACCTTTTGATCGCCTCTACTTATGACTAGATGGTTAATTGACAGAAAATGTTAATTTAACAGAGGAAGAGTTCAGCCAGCTTCTTTAACTGGTGAATATGGCAATGGCTATCTGGCCTTCTACTTTCCACACTCCATAGCCCCAAGTGATAACAACCCCAGCACCACAATCAGCACATACCTCTTCCCCATTCCTCAGCTATTCCCTCTTCTTTTCTAATCTTAGGGAGTTTTTTAAACAACTTGAGGAGAATTAATTACGTCATTTCCTGTTTATTCATGGACCTCGTGATTACAACCTGAATCATTTTGTAGTTAGGGACTTGACAATGAAGGCTCACTTTAATTAGACTCAATATCCACAAATTTGAGTTTTTTTTTTCTTTTCAGATTTTTGACAAGGATGGAAAGTTAGATGTGGAATGGCCTCAATGGAAGTATTACAAGGTAAAAAGGGGGAATGAAAGATGGTTTAAGCAGTGGATTTGGAAATGTAAATTGGAGAGAGTCTCTGGGGATTCAGTTTCCTTCAAGTGGTATTATTAATTTGTACTCTGGGCTGGCTCCAATCATTTTCTTGGGGGTTTTGTTTGTGGGATGGGTAATGAAGTGGAAGTGGGACAGCAACAACTGCTCTGATTTTAGCTCTTGATTCGATGGAGGATAGAAGAGTGTATCTTGGTGCCGGTGGTGGTTGATCCCTTGGAATTCTTGTTGAAATGTGAGAGCCATGAGAGCCATTAGAGTTAGAATTGTGATCCACGGAGAATAGAATAGCTCGAGAAAACATGAAATACAAAATCTGATAAAATTTGCATTTACTGTTACTTTTCCTTTTAATCCAAAGTAGAGGATAGTATATGGTAGGTTTCTAAACCTTATTGTAGTAAAGGGTAATTTAGCTGTAATTGAAGGTAGTAAATGGTAATTTACCCGTTGCAAAATCACATGTAGGCTATATATTAGGCTACTTCTGCTGCTTCATATACCAAGTTAGTCTTCTCATATTAAGATATTCTTGTCAATACGACATTGTGAATGCAATTTTTAACATAACAATCTTGCTGATGGCATCATAACAGGGGCATTAATTAGCAAATAGTCAATATGTCCTTTATGGGGTGGGAAACTAATTTCTTTGTGTCGTTTTTTTATTGCTTGGACCTGTAAAACATGCTGCACATTTTTTTTTTTTTTTCTCTTAATGCTTCTCTGGGGAATCCTGTGACAGCATATTGTAGTATTGGAGCTGGTATAGGTAGGAATCTAACCTATTCCAAAACCACTTCTGAACACCCCAAATTCACGAGATACAACAACACAAACTAAGCTTTAATACCAAGAAACTTGAAGTTGGCTACATGAATCAATATAGGACTATGTGTGGTCGTTCACATGAATCCTATTCCTCCACTTCTTTCTATTCACCGTCAGACTTCTATCTAAATTCAACAGAGACATATCTCGTCTAATCACTTCCTTCCATATTGTCTTAGGCCTGGCTTTTCCTCTGGCTAACTTTTCTTGTCTCTATCCTTCAATTCTCCCAAATTCACTAGATATATAAATATATTTTTTCCTCTAATAATGACCTATGGAATCTATTAGTCAGTCTATTAAACTACATCAGAAATGAAATCACTAACATTTTGGCATAGTGACGGAATTTAACTTAAAAAAAAAAACAAAAAAATCCTGTTTTAAGTCTCTTTAAACTTCAAATTAAAAAAAATAATAATAATAATAAAAAAAAACTATAGGAAATAGCAGTGCAGGTTTGCAAGCTTAGCTTTATGCTGAAGCCTTGTCTATTCATTGCATTATGCATTGTATTCGTATACATTTTCAGTGATTGTTATTGCAATCTTCTTGGGTTAGGTTCAGGTTAGTTTCCTTGATTGTCATTTCAAATTTCATTAGTGAAGAAACATTTTGGGCACAGGTATATGATCCAGTTCTAGAATAGGGATGCTATGTGGATAATTTGGAGTAACAGTTTGAAAGTAGCTGTACACTTTTCACTTTGAGTTTGCAGTCTCTAGGAAAATTCCCAGCAAAGTGAAGAGTGTGTGCTTTGACGCTAAGTTGTTAATGCAGTTAAAGGACCTGCTAGATTCTGTGTACATTGCTACTTGAAAAAAAAAAGTACATCTTAAGGTTCTCAAGAAGTAGATCTTTGAGGAGCATGTTCTTCTGCAAATTCTGTTTGATGGTTGGTCAAAGCTGTATAGAAGATCATGGAAGTACACCTTTTCGTGACTACTCTCCTGCCATTATTTCCTCTTATCTTTCATCATTTGGCTGTTGCTCCTTAGTTCTTTTTGATTTTTTCTGATTTGGGTAGTGGTTGTGGGGGAAGGGAGGTGTATATATTCTAGCATTCCTACTTCTCTGTGGAAGAAACGAAAGAAAAGAAACGCTATGGGTTAGTAGTAAGACCTCTTTTAGATTAGAAAAAGAAAGTTTTTCAAGCTATTTTTCCCCAAATAAACATACCCCCTCCAGCAAAAATAATTGAAAACCAAAATTGTCTTCCTGTTGATTTTCTCCTTATTGCTTAAAGCTGTGAATGTCCCTTCCAAACATAAACCACCCAATTGAATTTTGGTATATCTATTTATGAATATATTATGAGTCTGTTTTCTTTTGCAGGATAAGCCTTCTTCGGAGCCATTGCAGAAGAAACAACGGCAATGACTAGTTTCCTCGCTAATGTGATGTTTAGGGTAGTACTTGGGATCGCTTGTTTTTTCTGTGGATCACTAGTCAACTTCAGAGTTGTAAAATTTGTTAGCCATTCTTAGAGGTTCTAAACTGGAAGTTTGAGGTGTATCTATATTTTTGGTCCATTGAGATTAGGTTCAGCCTTGCTACTCTTGCTGTCCAAACAATTGAACGCTTGAGTTTGCATGCTTGGGTGGTGAAGATTGTCTCTGAATTTGTTGTGATTGTGAGATTCTGGATTTTAATTTCTCTGTAATCGTGTTTATGATGCCTTTGGCAAAAGCTTCTTTTGCACTGAAAAGGACAAAGTTTTAAATAAATTAAATAAGGAAAGGAAAGTTCTCTGGGAATGCCTTTTGAAAACTCAATTACGTAATTAAAATTGTTAAATATTTATTTAATTAAATATATTTGATAATAATATTAAATATTTAATTAATTTACTATGTTTGATAATAAATTCTTAATATTATTTAATTAATTAAAATATATTAAAATTTTTAGAAAATTTTAAGTAAAATAGAAGTTATTTAGATTTGAACATGTTAGGTATTTATTTAATAATATTTATGATTTAATTTAAATTGTAATAAAATAGAATGTAAAAATAAATTATAATTAATTTAATATTTAAATTTAAGTATGTAAGAATTTAATATATATATATATATATATACACGCGCGCATATATATACACGCGCCTCACAAAACTTTAAAAGGTTTCCTTCCTTGTATAGGTAGAGTTTATTGACTAATCTTATAAAATTTATCAAAAATCTCAATTTTTTCGAATTATTTAGTTCAATAAATCTTTCCTCGAATTAATAAAAGAAATAATACGGTGGCTCTTCTGTCAGAACTTTCAGTCAAAACTGAAATAATATTGGGGTATTTTTGGTAATTTTACTTTTATTTTTTTAAAATTTAAGAAATGGCTATCTGGATCCCCTACTCATGGAAAGTTTGAGAAGTCCCATGGAGAACTTGGAATGAAAATGTTGGCCCACATTTGTATAGTATAGAATTGGAAATTGGATTTTCATCCCTTAGAATTAACAAATGGCCTAGCAGCTTTCTCTGTTTGAAATCATAAAAACTATCTTCTTCATTCTTGGTTTCAGACCTGAAGTTTTCCAATTAGTTTCTATATTGGTTTTGATTCTTTGTGCTGGAAGAAATTAATCATCTTCTGTGTTCTTTGCCTGATTCAGCCAGTTAATATGACTAATTATGGAGGTGCATACAAATATTTTTTCTTTGAAAAAAAAAAAATCTCCACCAAAGTTGATTACTCGAACTTTGGAAGTAAAAAAAAATGATAATAAAGAAAGAAAGAAAAAAGGATTTGTTACTGATTAATTATCATCTATAGGGTTCTTTCATATATATTTTTTTAATTTACAAAAATAATGTATAACTACCTGTACACTTCACAACTAATTTGGATCTTCTATCCCATTCTCTCACCCAC
This sequence comes from Voacanga thouarsii, assembly GCA_026120185.1. Classification (NCBI taxonomy): domain Eukaryota; kingdom Viridiplantae; phylum Streptophyta; class Magnoliopsida; order Gentianales; family Apocynaceae; genus Voacanga; species Voacanga thouarsii. The sequence goes on along the minus strand of JANUWF010002029.1, from coordinate 340,818 downwards.
TTTCTCTCACACTCATGTGGAATCTCTACGTGTCTATTTTGTGGAAAAAACAAAAGGAAAAAAGAAAAAGAGAATTAAGAAAAATATATTGTGATTCCACAAGAATGGAGCGAGAACGGGAAAGGAATGGGATAGAGGATTTTTAGAGCTTAAGACCATGTGCTCATATTATCCTACAAACCAAATAATAGTAACTGTTTTTTTCCAATATAAAAAAAAATCCTATAATTTATTTTGCTATTATTTGGTTTAGTTTGTCAAATCTCTCTTATTATTATTAAACTTTCCTATTAAAATTGTGTTAATTTGATAGAAATAAAAACTTCAACGAATACAATAATTGATAACATAGTTTGACTATCAACAAGTCTATATTTGTGTCCTAGACCAGTCAAAATGATTCACTAAAATTATAACAAAAGTTACAAGAATACACTTATTTCAATCATCCAGTGATTCCTAATGAATTCTAACAGAACTGCACGTCAGTATTCTTTGTCAAACTCCTAAAGACATTTGTTGGACTCAACTGCCTCGATTGAACTTCCTTTAACCTTTGTGCTACAATACAACGGTACTTTGTTTGACTTCAAGGATTCTTTCAACCAGAAAGGTGTTTGATTTGAAGAAGAATGATTCAAGTTCTAAAAGAACATCGGCAACCATATTAGTGCATATTCTTCTAAATCACTCAAAATAATGCATGGATTTCTCACTCTGCTTCTCAACCAAGCTACGAGTATTTCATTAAGTTTCGTGCAGCTTAATCACTGAAACACTTTGGTCGCTTGTATAGATCAACAAAGTGTTTGTTTCCTTATTGAATTATGAATATGCCTAATGCCTTGTAACTTTCTAAATCTTTGCAATTCCAATCTCACTTGGATTTAAAGTGATAGGAAACTGCCCAAGCAACATGGCACATATAAAGAAGAAGGATCGAGGGCCAAGATACAACTCGTTCCATGGGCAAAAATAGGATTCAAGTGGTTTCAAGGAGAATTTTAAGCCTACGAAGCCTATAGGCCAAGAGCTAAGAAAATGATCAAGAAATAGGTTGTGAAAAGAAGACCAAAGCAAGCCAAAATTTCATGTGGAGAGTTAAGGAAAACATTTAGCCAACGAACGGAGGAACTTGAGCAAGGATCAGAGTGCATGAAATAGCAATTGCTGGAGGACAGACAGTAGCCAACGTTGACCCAGCCGACATAACCAATGCCAGCTGGATTCAGGAAGGTGGTCGAGACAGTGAGAACTAGAGCTAGCCACCCCAGTGCAATTGGTGCCTACTAGTTACGGGCAGTATACCCTATTTTGCAAATTTTGAACTTGTTCATGTTATTTTTCAAATTCCACAACTTTATTGACTTTTAAGGCTATAGCAATCTTGATGGCTTAGGGTATGGCAATTATATATATGTCATTATATCTGTTGTAATGATACCTTTTGATCATTAGTCATTTTGATATTCAAGAAACTCTTTGAGAGGTTTGTGAAGGTGATTCCTCTTGGATTTCCCAAATCAATTAAGACTTTACTTAGGGTTTAGTCCAACCTAGGTCTCTAATCTTCCTTGGATAGATCAATTCTCCTTCTAAAATAGGTCTTAGATTCTAGCTCATCTATGGTTTTCTTTCAGGGGATCAAATTGGTTGCTTAAACCTTCCTATCCCATTTGTTCTTGATCCTACTTGGGTTAGGGGTGTTTGGATGTTGATTTAATCAACTTAGTTCAATTGATTTTTGTGTTCTAGGTGAGTTGATTTACCTAGGGTTCTAGTCTTTGAATTGAGTTTTATTTGAATTTCCATTTTCAAGCATAAAAATAATGGATTTGAGTGCCATTTGTATTCCTGAATTTTATGCTTGTTTGTGTCATGAATTTCATCAAGTAAGAGCTCCCGCACATGTATTGCAATATCTTCATAAATAAAATCCTTAAAAGATCTTCTTAGACATCCATTCTAGATTCTCTAGTATTCTTTTGAAATTTGCATTTCCTAATCTAACATAAATTTATGACGCATCAAATCATTGCCAATATAGTCTTTTTTAGAAGTTTCTAAAATACCTTTAGTATTGTTAAAGATCATGTTAAAGAGAATTGTTGGACATCAATCTTGACAATGACCTTAACAATCCCCTACCCCCTCCCCCCGCCCCCCCTTTAGCATTATTTGATGCAAAATCAGATTCTATTATCTTCACCACAACATGAGTCTTCATCAGCAACATTAAACTTTAGTAGAATAAATTCCTAAGGAAATTGAATTAGCAATCAAAAATTAAATCAGGAATATTGGCAACAATTCGTTCCTAATTACTATTACACACCAAAATAAATTGTACAAAAGTTCCAAATTATCCAAACCAATGAGTGGCATAAACCTATTGGCTAAGACCTAGTCAAGTAAACAAAAGTAACAAAGGTACTAACAAGTAGTCACAAGCAACAAGAACCTAACAACAACGAAACAATATATATTGTACTTCCCCTTTTTGAAACAAACACATGACAAAGCAGTCATTTAGAGTGAGTTAGCATGTTATGTAGAGTCATTTTATCATCTTGGATATGCTGCTAATTACAAGGATAGTGTCAAGCTTTCTCTGCAGGGACTTAACAAAGTTGGCCAACAAGGTAAGTTAGATAGAACAAGTATTTGACTTCATAGTAAGTACATCAGAAGAAGTGACTGTAGAAGAGATAGTAGCAGGGGCAGGCAATGAAGTATTAGTAGGAGTAGCAAGAGTAGAAAATGTACCACCGATGCAAAGAGACTTCCTAATGGGAGTCTTCAATTGAGCAAGAGAACTTGACACTGGAGGCTTTTTTAAAGGTGGCTTTAAAGATTTGAGCTCATAGATTATCTTGTCATTTCTATGTGGATGGGGTTAAGCATGGAGATACTCAATCAAGAGACATGGATAGGGTATCATAAATGTGTTGTGAAGTTGTCAAACTATCTATCAAGGTCTTGTAGACAACAGATATGACAACCTTTTCCCCTAGTCCCTCAATGTCCTTACAGTAGGGAATGCTAAATATCTCAGAAATAGTTTTAGGGTTAAAAGCAATAGTCACTCCATGAACAAATATTAACTAGTAAAATGGACCGCTATTTTCTGTGATAGCAGTCTTTAAATTTGAATAAAATTCCCCACCAAGGTGTCATTGTAGACTTCAATAATGTCTACAGATCCAAGAAAGCCTACCTCCTAAAGTGTTTCTTCTAGTTCAAAATTCTTGAATTTGGTTACATCAACTCTTCTTTTTTCCACCATTCCTTTGTCAGAAATTATCTTAAACTGCTCAGGAACAAATGAATTCCTAATGCTATTACTTGCTGCTTAGACTTCTTCACTGCTGATTATTTTGTTTTCCCTTCCTTTGAGGTTCTAGTCTTCCTTTTTCTAGTGGTGAATTTCCACATCAGTAGTTTCTTCCTCAATTTCCTTTATCGTGATAACCTTTGTTAGAGACATATCCTTTTCTCCCTTAGCTTGAACAATAGTTAGAGTACCTATACTCTCAACTTTTTCATCTTTTTTTACTAGCTTTGTTTCCAATAATTCAGTCTTCTTTTCCACAAGTTCTGTAAAAACCAGGTTAGTAGAAGTACTTGTGTCCTTTACCATACCATCAATAATTTTCTTGGCATTTAACAGTTGGTTTCTTACTTCCATTATTTTCTTTATTTCTTCAGGTTCAAGACATGATTGTAAAGCATGTAGAAACATAGGATCAACAAGATTTACATCAATCACTGATACATTAGGGGTCATCAGATGTTCATTTTTAGTTGAATCTAAATTTCCAAAATTGACACTAGCCTTTTCAAGCATTTCTTTTTCGAAGTTTATTTCTCTGAACATTTGGACTAAAGATGGCTCCACAATGAAACTAGTTTCATCACTCTGTCCAACATCTTAACTTTTACCAATTTGATGAATAAAGTAATTGGGCATAGAAAAAGCGATAACTAGACATATGTCCAAATTTTTAGGAAATAAATATCTAGGAATAAAATTCTCCAAATTTCCAAGAAATAGACACCCAAGAATAAAGTTCTTAAGATTGCCAATAGAAGCAATAATAGCTCTACAAGTATTTAAATTCTAAAAGATAGAATCAAGAGAAGTAATGGGGTACCAAATTCAACAGTAGTTGAAACTTCTACAACAAATATTTCTTGGCATTGTGACTATGATGCCTTGAGTCATTGGTGTTAATTGAGAAAGTTCGGTGCAACTGACGTTGGGGCTTCTCAACCATATTTAGGGTTTTGAGTCAAGATGATTTTTAGACAGAATGGAGAGAGAGTATAGAGAGAGCAATGTTCAATAGATATTGTGACATTATTATACTGTGTTAGTTTTGAATCATGGATCTTGATTTCATGTGTAACTACCTCTATCTTCCTTCCCCCCTCAAAAAGAAAAAAAAAAAAAAACACCAATTCCAATGAGCTATGATTGGGGCACAGTATTCCACATTATTAGAGTTTGTAGAGCATGAAATATTCTTTGGATACTCTTTCAATAAAAAGGTATATAGAGTGTATAATAAGAGAACTCTATATGTGAAAGAATTCGTACATGTTGTTTTTGATAAATCTAATAATTATACTTCAAGAAAAGATGATGATGATGATGATGTAGGAAGCTCAAAAGAAAGAGGGAAAGAACAACACAAAGCACCACTGCTGGACACATGCCAAAGAAGAGGAATTTGAAGAACAACAAGTTGAGCAAAGCAAGCAAGAAATTGAAGAATTCATGGATCAAGAATTACCAAGAGATTAGAAATACAAAATTGGTCATCCAAAAGAGCAAATCATTGGTGATCCTAACTGTGGCGTTAAAATTAGATGGTATTTCATTGATAATTTTGCTCTACTCTCTATCATAGAACCTAATTGTATTGATGTATTCTTGCATGATGATTTTTGGATAATTGTTATGCAAGAAGAGCTGAACCAATTGAGAAAAATCAACTTTGGAAACTCATCCCTAAACCACTTGATCATTCGGTTATTGGTACCAAGTGGGTTTTTAGAAATAAACTTGATGAAAATGGAGTAGTCATTAGAAATAAATCTAGACTCATTGCCCAAGGATTTAATCAAAAAGAGGGCATTGATTATAATGAAACGTTTGCTCCTGTTGCTAGACTAGAGTCCATAAGAATGCTTCTTGCCTTTGCATCTTTCAAAAATTTCATGCTTTATCAAATGAATGTTAAAAGTGCATTTCTAAATGGTTTTATTGAGGAAGAAGAATATGTAGAATAACCTCCGGGCTTTATGCATGAGCATTTTTCAAATCACGTTTTCAAATTTTCAAAGGCCCTTTAAAGTTTAAAACAAGCCCCACAAGCTTAGTATGAAAGGCTTAGTGGGTTCTTGCTCTTAAAAGGTTTTTCAAGAGGCTTGATCGATACCACACTGTTTATTAAGTCAGAAAAATCTGGTGATCTTCTTATTGTTCAAATTTATGTTGATGATATCATTTTTGGTGCTATTAATGATTCCTTGTATAAGATGTTTGCTAAAACAATGCAGCAATAATTTGAAATGAGCATGATGGGAGAACTCAACTTCTTTTTTGGGCTACAAATCAAACAAACCAATGATGAAATCTTTCTAAATCAAGCTAAGTATGCTACGAAATTGCTCAAAATGTTTAGTATGAATGAAGCCAAAGAAATCAGCACACCTATGAGAAGTTCCCTGAAACTTGATAAGGATGAAAAGGGTAAGAAGGTAGGCGAATCTAAATATAGAGGTATGATTGGAAGTTTACTCTATCTTACTGCTAGTCAGCCAGATATCATGTTTTCAGTCTGTCTTTGTGCCCGATGTCAATCATGCCCAAAGGAATCACACTTATGTGCTATGAAACGCATCCTTAGATATTTGGTTGGAACATATGATTATGGCTTATGGTATCCTCATACTAACACATTTGATCTTATAGGATATACCAATGCAGACTATGCAGGCTGTAAAGTTGAACGAAAAAGCACCAGCAGCCACTGCCAATTTCTTGGACACTCTCTAGTATCATGGTAAAGCAAAAAGTAGGCTTGTGTATCCTTATCTACAACTGAAGCTGAATACATTGTAGTTGGGAGTTGCTGCGCACAAATTTTGTGGATAAAAAATACACTGCTTGATTTTGGTCTCGGTTTTAATTGCATACCTATATTATGTGACAATACAAGTGCTATTAATCTAACTAAGAATCCTGTTCAACTTCCTAGGACCAAGCAGATAGAAGTTAAACATCATTTTATTAGGGATCATGTGCTTAAATGAGATGTATGTGTTGAATATATTTTAATTGATGAACAACTTGCGGATATTTTTATAAAACCTCTGACTGAAGAAAGGTTCAGTAATTTGAGAAGAGGTGTAGCAATTACAAAGATCATATGACTGACATGTTTGTTGAAGAACTGTTATTCTTATTTTGCAGAACCATTGAAGACATAGCTTTAGGCGCATTATTCGAAAAACTCGATTCCAAAATCATCTTAGTTGAACTGTTTTCATTTAACCTTTTGGATGAACAATTTTGGACTCAGTATAAGTCTAAAATATCAACAACTCTTAATTTATGAAAAGCCAAACAATTTATATTATCTATAAAAGAAAATGTGAGCCTAGAAATGTTTTTTTTAAATTTTCAAAAAGTTCGCACTTTCTTCAACACCACTGAAAAGCCTTTGATGTAAAGCTTCTAACTGTACCTATCCTATCTAGAACCTAGGAAATTTCAAAAAGGCTTTAACTCTCTCTCTCTCTCTCTCAAACCAGAAATTGACTTGCTCTCTATCACTCTTGGCTTCTCTGAGATAGAACAAAAATTTTCTTCATCTTCTTCTCACTTCTTGTATGGCGAAAACAGCTAAATCTGACAGAGAAACCGCAAAAAGAACCAAGATGGGGAAAATAGAGGCCAAAACAAAAGTTGCTACACCAGGGGTCACCAAGAGGAAAGAAAAGGAAATCACTAAGGAAGCCTCATGATCAAAATCATCTATAGAGCATACCACTCCAAAGAGTTTAGAAACACAGGTACCCCGTTTCCTTGATAAAAAATGTGAACCTAATTTCAATGATTGGTTAGTGAGAAATAGAACTGTGATTTCTGGATTTCGGGTAGAGGCTGGAGATTTTTTAAATTTCTTTGATATTCTGAACATGTTTGAGAATCTGGGTTAGGGAGCATTACTGACAGTTGATGAGAAGTTGTACATCCCATTAGTTTGGAAGTTTTATGCCAATTTGAAAAAGGGGCGACTTGAGGAGACTGGTGGAGGTTTCATGGTGTAATGGTACAGCACCAAAGTTAGGTATATGAATATTGAGTTTGATCACAAACTGCTGAATAGAATTTTCGGTGTAAGAGATGGGGGTGTCCAGTTCTTTGAGATGAACAAGTTCCCTAAAGGAATCGACATCTTTTACTTAGGTAGATTTGAGATTTTTTGGTGGAAAAAGTTTCAAAAACTTAGTCGATAAAAACACAAAATGGTTAAATGTCCCTGGAAGAGTGTTACACCATATGGTGTCAACAATGGTTACCCTGAGCTTTAGGCATAAAACCTCAGTGAATACATGCAGATGATACTAATGTTGGCTCTGTTTGAGGAACGACAGATTAGTTTTTGGGTTTTTAGCAGTAAATTTATGATGTAGTCAAGGAAAACTTCGCTTAAGGCACTCCCATATGGCAATCTGTTGACCAAAATATTCAAATATTTCAATATGGTTTTGGATAAGTTTGGACCTGGACAGATGAAGTCAACTGTGTATAACACAGAATCATTTGAAAGAATGGGTTTTATTCTAGTGGATCAGAAATGGGTTCTGCCAAGAGATCTCTCCGATGAAGAGAAAGCAAACGTGCTAAAAATTAAGAAAGAAGGAAAAAGAATAGCTCAATCTACAGGGACTAAATAGAAAGCTGAAATAGCAGCTCAAGCTGAGTCCTCTAGCAGAAGTAAATAGGGGACTTAGGATAAAGGCATAACTGAAAGAATTCTCGATGCCATAAATTACCTGGTTGTTAAACTAGATAGCCTTAGTTTAAAGATTCAAACTCTTGGGAATAGGCTCACCATTGTGGAAGAAAAGGCTAAAAAGGATGAACCAGGATCTGCTCCATCAGCACCATCCCTAGCAAAGGCAACTACAGAACAACTTGTCCCTGAAGTCGAAGAAGCAGTTGCAAAAGAGCAACAGGCTAAGGAAATGACAGTCCCTGAGCAAGGAAGAGAAAAATTTCCACATCAGGAAGATGTAGCACCCCCTACCCCTACTAAACCTCTTGTCTCATCTAAAAAGAGATAAAAACATGTAGTAGTCAAGCGAAAATCTAGTAGGCTTGCTGGACAACATTCCAGAAAGGGTGCTGGGTCCAAAACCGAGACTGTTCACATTTCTTAAGTGATCAGATCAGTAGATTGCTTTCTAGCCTACCTCTACCAGATACTCCATACTGTTCTTCACTGAACAATTTTTTATTTTTATTTTCTGCCCTAGTATTTGAACAATTTACTTCATGTCCTTTAACTACTATCTCTGCTTAGTTTATGAGTGCTTCATATATACAATCTTCTCTGCTTCATACATTTACTTATTACTCTCCTTAATCTACATTTTGATTGATGACAAAAGGGGGAGAAAAATAATAGGATTTTGATTGTGAATGATAATTGGGGTTGCTGTGATTGTTGTGCTGGGATTGATGTGATTGTGCACTAAGTATGTGCACTTGGAAAAATGGCAATTTGTGCACTATGCCATGCTATTGTGATCTTTTTGATGGTGACATATAGGCTATATTGATAATTCTGCACTGCACTACTGATTGATTGTTGCTATTATTAAGTATTCTAATTCTTACTCTGCACTGATTGAACTAATGTTTGAACTGATGTTTGTGCTATGAATTGGAAATAGTTATTATGTTTTTGCACTACAACATATTTATATGCCAATTCTGAATATTTTATAAGATCCTGTGAAACTCCCTATGGAATTTATGTCAAGATTTGGGTTTGATTAAACTAGTATGCTGTGAAATTTTTTATCTGTGAATCTATGAATGATTATGATCATAGTTTACGGCTATTAAAAAAGATCTAAAGTGACTAATTGAAAATCAGCTTGATATCCTGCTTCCAGTCAAAGGCATTTTTATGTATAAAGATATTATTGAGATTAGGGTTGATGGTCAATCTGGTTTTGAAAGCTGTCATGATATGATTGTTGATCAATTTATTTTGAAAGCTATTATGATATACTCCATGTTGCAAAATCTTAGATGATAAGGATAGTTATTTATATATCTTTCATTGTTTAAAACTTTCCTTGAAGTCTGAAATTTCTTGAGAAAACTAGGGTGGATCAAAATTTCTGAAAACTCATTGTTTCCTGTACTTATACTGGGGGAGTTTCGGACATACATTTTCTTGATCCAAAAATTCAATCCAAAAATGAGTTTTAAAAAGAAGACAGTTTCTGTCTAACTTTACCCTATTTTGGACACATGTTTTGAACATCCAAAACCTAAAGTCCAAAATTTCTGTACTCTTTTCCACCTAGTTTTGGATGCACATTTTGGACGTCCAAAGGCTGAATCCAGTTTTCTCTCAAATTAGTCTTCTTAATCTCATATCTTACATATGTTTATATGTGTACATATTAAGGAGAAGCATCTCATCAAATGATTTATTTACTATACTTCTTGTGTACATATTCATACAATATTTATTGCGGCTATTCTTTTAAGGAATAGTCGTGTGATGGAAGGAAGGAGGATATGGATGTGGGTTGGGCCATAGGCTTATTAAGCCCTGTTTATGAGTACATGCTTTAATTTTCTATCTTAATCTCATAAGCACTCATTGAGTCCTATGATAAGAGATTTCATTTAAATGAAAAATATTCTTATTTTTCTCAGTTTAACATGTTCGTACCGTACATACCATTATTCTTTATATCACAATCCTATTAAGTTTGCCATCACTCAAAAAGAGGGAGATTGTTAGCCCTAAGGGCATTCTCCTGTATTTTAACTTATGACAAATATTGATGAGGACTAACTTATGTGATCTACATGTTATAGGACATGCTTGACCTCAGTTCTTCCGATGCGTGCAAATAAGATTGCTAAACAACTCTTGAGAAATAGAATCCAAGAATGGATAATCAAGTAGAAGATTAAGCTTAAGAGATTGCATACCAAGAGAATTCGAAATAGAAGAACCTTAGGCTAGGAATCTTTGTCAAGGTATTTTCTGTGTAAATTTCTATGTCTTCTTTACCTTATGATTTAGTTTAATTCTACCTTGAAGCACTAAAACAAAAAGATTTTAAAGTTTTAAATCCTTAGAATTTTGGATTGAGTAATTTGGGTAACCTTGCATCCAAAAGCTTCGTCCAAAATCCTGTGAACAGTATCAAATCGATTCTGCTTGAAAAAGTACCATTTTGGACTTACATTTTGGATGCACCATCATCCAAATCTTGAGTCCAAAAATCTGGCAAATTTGATAGTGAAAACTAGCCATTTTCTAGCCGTTGGAACTCTACTTTATGCCTCTATAAAAGGTTCAAAACTCGATTTGAAAGTAGATTTTTGTCCTATCCTTCTAAGAAACACTCTTGCTCTATAGAATACAAAAATCTCCTTTTTCATAATGCTTCAAAGTGAAATCAAATTGTATAAAAAAGGTAAAGATTGTTTAGCTCATTTGTCTTATATATCTGCTCAAAAGAGTGAGCTATTTTCATTTCATTTCTTTAATCATCTTGGTATATCAAGGTTGTAGTGTAAAACCCATTTAGAGTGAACCTTGATTTGTTGGTTGATTGAAAGGTTTTGGATAAAACCAAGTATGGTGATCCTCTCTTATATTTGGTATAGATTGATACTATTGAGTTGGGTGAATGAAATCTAGTTGAAAATCCGTAAGTGTGAGCTTAAGGTAGTGGATGTAGATCTTGGTAGATTGAATTACTATAAATCTTGTGTTATCTCTCTCTGCATTCATTTTCAATCAGCTGCAATCGTCTTTGCCCAAATTTTTTCTGTTCCTCAAAAGAAATCCTTATTGCTCTCACCAACTCATTTTTACTCCAGCATTAATTGCATCGAACTCATTTTTACTCTAGCATTAATTGCCATGAGCATATTTCTTTATTTAGAGTGTTGAAATTTCTTAAGTCATTTTGAGAAGCTCTCATTTTTGCAAGTTCCTTTGGTAAAAAATTCGAAGGAGCTCTTTCCTTAAAGCAACTTTTTTTTGAGCATTTTAAATTTTCCAAAAACCTTATTCACCCCTAAGGTTTTTCAAACCTCACACTCAAAGAAAAACAAAAATTAAATTGAAAAGAAAAATAAAGAATAGAAAAAATATAAACAAATAAAAAATAAAATCATATAGTAATAAAAGACTTAAATATTCACAAAGTACTTAAAAAACAAAATTTAGTGATGTTTACAAATACAACAAAGGCTAAATCAACAAGACTTGAGTGTTTCCGATAGCACCTATCCCCGGCAATGGAGCCAAAAAATTGACGCGTGTTTTTTAGTGTAGAAGATATTATCAACAAAGTCTACAATCAATCAAGCTTTAATTAAAATGCCAATCACTAAAACCACACATACAAGTAAGTATACTTATCATATAGTATAGGGAATAGCAAATATCGAATTCACATGAACTTAGACTCTCATCTTACTTTACCCAAATCTTTATTGTTTAGCTAACAAAATAAGAAGATAAAATAAATAACCAACTAACCAATATACTAGAGAATAAATCAAGTCCACACAAGAAAAGTTACAAGGATTATCAAGGAGTAAGAATAAGGAGAAAAGACATGTAACGAAGAAATATCTCAATTCTATGACAAGTAAAGAAAATATTATTCAACCAATTGATTCCCAATCCCAAAATACCAATATGAGTTTCAAAAGCAAATTCTAATAGTTTCCCAAGTCATGAAATTCCTATTCTTAGTCTAATTAAAGGGTATAATCTACCTCCATAATTAAAACTAAGAAGTATTAAGAACAACTCAATTAAACAATTAATGTCCCTATATTCTGGGCAACAATAATGTCTTTTGGAAGAAATAATACCCCTATACTCTAGGTGATATCAATCTCTCTTTGATTACCAAGTTTTTCCCTTAACTTTGTTTCCCAGGTCCATTAAAAGATCACAAGATAATGAATTAGCTAGTTCGGAATAATTAATTCAACTCATAAAATCAAGTAATTAAATACTTAGAAGCAGAATTCAACAAGTCTAGAATTAATTCAACACGAAATCATAAAGTAAAAATATCCTCAACTACAACCAAAAGACAAAAATCCAACTTTAACAAAATAGAATTACAAAGAAAGAAAGAAGAAAAACTCATAAACAAGTGTAATCCCCTTCTCCTTTACAATCTTCTTGATAAAACTCCTATTCTTTTCCAAGATTTCCTTGATCCTCCTTGTTCTTGGTGTTTCTGTAGGAGTTCTATAAAATATTACAATGAAAACTTAAGAACTAGAACTCTCTCTTGTACAATGTTATTCTTTTATATTTATAGGAGTTTAGGCTACTAAAAAGTGCTTACAAGAGTCCTTTCCTGTGGCTGAAAGAGTTCTAAAAAGAATCCAATTGAAATTGCCAAATCTACTTGGAAAAGGAAATCTACTGCCTTAAATTGGCACTCGGCGGCCGACGATAATCATGCGTTTGAGTTGGTGTCGGCTGTGCCTCTGTGCCAGCCTTGTTTTCCATGTGAAAGGCTGGCATGAGCACAGCCGGCACTGGCCATGCTATATCACGCCGACAATTTTTTCCTTTTTCTTGATATATTCTACATAAAATACTGAAAATACCTTTCTAAAGGTAAAACATTAAATATGAAAGAATATGTCTAGTTATTATATCCAATATATCACAAAATAACCTCAAATAATTAGGAAATAAATGATGATTTTAGCCTTTATCACCTTCTTGTATACATAAGGTTCATCCATGTTTTGAATAAAACCAACTCTTTGATTATTTCATCGAAATGGATGTTCTAACTCTTAGAAGTTTGCTTAAGTCCATAAATAGACTTTTGCAGCTAGCACACTTTTATGCTGTCATTGGATGTAAAACCCTCAGATTGTGTCATATACACTTCCTCATTCAGTTTTCCGTTTAGGAAAGATGTTTTCACATTCATTTGCTGGACCTCATAGTCACAATGGATGGAAAGTATTAGGAGTATTTTTATGGATTTCAGCATAGCGGCTGGTGAGAAGGTTTCATCATAGTTAATACCATGCTGTTGATGAGAACTCTTAGCAACCAGTCGTGCTTTATAGGTAACTACGTTGCTATCTATGTCAGTTTTCTTCTTGAAAACCCATTTGCACCCAATAGGTTTGATTCCTTTAGGCAGATCAACCAAAGTCCATACTTGGTTGTCATATATGGAATCCATCTCTGACTTTATGGCTTCAAGCCATTTGTCAGATTATGAACTATTCAGAATATCCAAGTAAGTAGTAGGTGTTAGAATCTATACGTGCATCATATATGCATTACGCAGCGGAAACTAAGGATTCTATGCAAGAGGACCGCATGCATGTGAAATAAATGGATCAAAAGCAAGAAGATATACCTTCAGTGATGTCTCTGTCATTCAAAATTTCTTCCTTTTGTTGAGGCGCGATCCAGCAATACCAGAGATCCTCGTCGTCGCCACTGGAGTCTAAGCGTAGAACTCCCTCTAACAATATCCACACAGAGGATACTCAAGAAGCTAAACACAATCTCTATGCTAGCAGAGAAGAATGATAGCTAGGGTAAAAACAGAGAAGAGAAGAAGAAGATTTATAGTGACTGCACGTTCTGAGGAAAAATCCCAGAACTTCATGCCGAAACAACCTCTGTGAATTCTAATCAAATTAGAATTCATTAAATTGTAATTGGAACCTTTAAGTTCTCATAATTATAATTTGTCTCAAAAATTATAACTAATTATAATTTAGCCCAAATAACTTCTACTTCTCATGATTAACCCCACAATATTATCATATAACATCTCGCATACATAATCCTTTATTGTGTGTGACCTATTAGATTTCCCAATCTATTGGTAGTGAATATGAATTAATCCAAACATATTTGAGATTAATCATCCTTAAAAGTAAATTTAGAATTAATCTATTAATTTCAAGAAGGATTGGTTTATCAATTAATAAACCCATATTTAGCATATCATGAGCGGTATCTAGCAATACATCATGACCACCTAAGAGTCCGAGAAGTCAAGTGGCTTGACATGAACCCTTCAATAACAAACAACAGTGTAATAAACTCCTTTCACCATACGATATCTCATTCAATTTAGAGTATGAAATTAGTACTAACTCTCCCCAGAATAAATATTAATTCTGACCCGAATATATTAGTACTTGTACCAAGAATCCACTACTATACATGTGTATCAATTGGAACTATTTCCAATACACAATAACCTTGGCTAAGGATTTCACGAGTAGTAATTCCAATACGTGGCCGTGAGATATTCGGCCCTACTTTTAGGAGTGGTGAATCATTTATTGACCCTCTCAACTACTTTTGTTTACCTCACATTGTACCCAATATGTAACACCCCACTACCTAGGCCCGCCTGGGGCCGGGGATGTCACCCCGTCCAAAGGACAAGGGGTCTTTATAATTAGGTCACACAAATAAAATAGCAGAATAAAAATAATAATTTACTTAAAATTTATTACAACCCCAGAATAAATCCAAGATTAAATCCAAGACTTCCTAAAAGAAAAACAAATCCATAAATGAAATCATCAACTCTCAACTCCCCAAAGCAATACATAAAAATAAAAGAAAACATTCTCTTCCAAGGAAGATAACACTAGCTACTCATCCCCACAGCATGATCGACCTGAAATCATGGTAAAAAGGTGATAAGACAGAAATCTCAGTAAGTCCGTGTGTGCTTTGGGTGTTCAGTGAAAACAGTTCGTGGATGCAAAGTGTGAAATCTTTATAAAAGAAATATTGGCAAGTAATAAACATTAGTCAAAAGTAAGAGTGGTGTTTTCCTCTTTTTGAAACCATACAAGTGCACAACAAAATCAACCACTCAAAAAGGGTGGTCATGGGTTACCACACGTTGGGCCCTATGTCCACATGGTCAGTATGCCATACTTTGTGCATATTGCCGGTCAGAATGCCGACACTTTGTGCAGATTGACAAAAGGTAGGTGATCAGTCTACCGGGCAAGATACTCCTCATTCTTTATACCCAAACAACAACCGGGTGTCCATTCCAGCATAACACAGTCACTTGACTGAAATAAAAACTGCTAGCTCGGACCGGCATGACTAAGTAGTACTGACGTTTCTCTAAATTGAGCTTATCTTCTGGAGGTGGCCTCCTGCCAGAAGATTCACTCTTGCTCTTCAAAACTAGTACTACCAGTCTATCCCTGTTGAGTACTCAACGTAACGTATCCCACTTGGAAAAAATGAACAAACCATAGTTCCACTTGAAAATGGCAATTAAGGTTTTCCAAAGTTTGGGGCAAAACTGGTTTTAGAAAGAATTTTAGGTTTTGAGTAAAACCGCCTCTTGATTTGCAAATAATTTATTTGTCTAAAATGAGAATGGAAATAATCCTCAATTGCCTTTACAGAAATAAGTGACCATGCACTCTACATTTGGCTTGCCATAAAAAAAAAAAATCATTTTTCATCAAACAGGTTTTATGCAGGAGCTTGCCTGATCCCTACTCACAACAAAGGTCTCCAACAGCTAACCTAACCCCGCATGGGGTAAATACAAATGATAATCAAACTCAAGCCAAAGATTCACTTTCACAAACAAAACTAACTCAACTTACTACAGTCATGTCCCTAGTGTCCCAAGCTTTAAGGCTCGATAATAAATAAAAGGGTTTATAAGCCAAGGTTAATTTAATATTTAAAATAATTAGTGTTTTGGGAAATAAGTACTGATAAGTTGAAGGTTTGAATCTTGCTAAAATAATTTAGAGTTTATTTGATGAAAAGTCCTAGGTGGAATTAGGTAAAATAATGATTTATTAATAATTTAGTTGTTAGAAAATAATTGATAACTAAAATTAGTTGAAAGTAAATTTAATGAGTCTTGCTTGAAAGATAATAAATAAATTTTTAATGGGTTTTGATTAAAAGATAATAATTAAATTTTTAGTAATAAATATTTTACTAACTATAATTATTCCCATAAAAGGCTTTAATTGATTTCATTATTTTAAATAATATATATATATATATTTTATTTTTCTAGCAAAAGCTATTATTTATTTGACTAAAACATCCTCATTATATATAATAATCCAAATTACCCCTCCTAAGGTTTTTCAAAATTACTAGCAAAATCATATTATAAAATATTGTACTCATGAAATAAAAGTTAGCTTAGGGACAACTAGGTCATGATCATATTCCTATGGCTAACCACAATCATGAACATTTACAACCCTTCAATTCATCAAATCATCCAAATCATGTATATAAGCATAGATCTAACGATATCAAGACATGATCTAACCTTTTCTAGCATAAATATGATCATGGCTTCAATAGTCCAACATGAATATAAATCCTATTCACCAAAGGTGACATAATCTCTAGCATACTTCATCACAAATACTACCTATGACATGAAGACATGCATTAAACCTCAAATCATCATACAATGAACCAAGATAATCCATCCATGCATAAATCTCATCTCCTTCATATTCATACATACATTCATGCTTCAACCTCAACAATATATACTCAAACCTTATCTGCAATCCGTCTTCTATCAACATCATCCTAGAGACATGAATCTAGAATTTAAAAGATGGGTTAAAACGGCTTACTTGATTGATGAATTCCTTGAAGGAGTTTCGAATGTATCTCAATTCCTAGAGGTCTAAATTCGTCCAAGAAGGATGAAGAAAACATGGCCATGGAGAAGGAACCATTCAGCCAAGAAGGTG
Organism: Voacanga thouarsii; assembly: GCA_026120185.1. NCBI lineage: Eukaryota > Viridiplantae > Streptophyta > Magnoliopsida > Gentianales > Apocynaceae > Voacanga > Voacanga thouarsii. Next base: position 323,741 of record JANUWF010002029.1, on the reverse strand, counting down.
AGTTGTTCGGCCAAGAGAGAGAGAGAGAGAGAAAAGAGAAGAAGAAAGCTCATTAGCATGCTTAAACACATATATGTTCATTAGAGATTGAAGATTAGCGAAGATGAAGTTGATTGAATAATCCTACCTTGAAGGTGTTCTTAAGCCTTCACAAAATTTCTGGTTTTTGATCCAAAAGTGCAAGTTGGATTTTGGAGTTTGATGTTAAAAACGGTACGGATGGACTCACAGCAATGAATAGATGAAATCTGGAATTTTTAGGGGAGGTTTGAAGTGATTTGGAGTGGTATTAGGTGAAAGGAATGAGTAGGTGTTCTTGGTGTACTATGTGTTCTTGAAGGTTGAAGAGAGTAGAGAGCTTTTGGATGGAGGCTGCCGAAATTCTATGAGGATTAGGGTTGCCGATTTGTTTGTAGGGTTTAGGTAGATGGTTTTTCTGGTTTGGAAGGGAAAAGGAAAGGCTAGTTGTTGGAATTCTTGAAGAATATTTTTAGGAAGAAAATTTGGAAATTAAATATTCAAGGATATCTTTGATTGTGGAAGAGCTCTTGGAAATCTGCCATGGCCGACTGCTTGTGCAGAATTTTGGCTGGATGAAAGCTGGTTGAAGGAGGCTAATGGTGGCAAAAATTAAGGAGTCTAATGGTGAAGGGAAGGTCTGGTTGTTTGAGGTATATTTTATGGAAAGTTGTTAAATCATGGTGGCTGAAATTTTGGTATCCAAATCAAGGCATGATTGCAGAATTTTTTTGGAAATCTTTTTGGCAGCCATGACTGGATTTTCGTGCAGAACTTAGGGAGGACAATGGAGTTCAGTTAATGGAGGTTTAAGGGTGGTTTGAGCAGAAAAATGATGGAGTTTCGGCTAGGATAGAACTAGGAACAAAGCTGGAAATAAATCCTGCATAGGATTTTCGCCCTTGCTGGAATTTTCCGTGGGCAGTTTCGGCTGCCACTTCCAGCTAGCTTGCAAGGAGTTTGAAGGAGATTTCTGGGGTCTTCCATGGCTGGTTTCCAGCCTACTTTATGGAGGAAAAGCGTGGCTAAGATGCTGAGAAAAAATTGGAAGAAAACAGCTTGGTTTCGGACCTCCAAAGCTGCGAATCTGCCCAGAAATTTTTCTGGTTTTGCATAGTATTTGTGCAGTCCGAAAATGGCTAGGAAAATTCAGATTTCAAGCTGATCAAAAGGGCTATTTTTTGGCAGCATTTGGAAGGGAATAATAGCTAAGAATTTCAACACCTTGAATGCACACAAAGCTGGAAAAATTTCAGTTCCATGTAGGAAGGGAAATGAACCTAGCTAGAGTGAATTTTTAGAAAGTTCACTAAGGAATTTAATTCACTTGAAATCTTTCCCCCTCTTCTATTGTTTCGGTCCATATGATGTCTTTTACTAAGACATTTTGAACCTTCAAAGCCACAGTACCTTGCTGGAATTTTTCTAGAATAAAATTGGTTTGAACAAATTGAACAAACTAATGAATTGAGAAATAGGAAAAATTAATAATCAAGAGGAAATGAATTCCCCTTAGGAATTTTGTGTAGAGCAAAGGAATAGGATTTGGATATTCCTATCATATCTCTCTTAGGACAACATCTCTACCCTACTCCTAACACATAAGGCCGAAAATGATACATCCCAAGCAAAAATAAAATTTAACCAAGCTAAAGCTCTTATGATGGGATTTGAACCTAAGACCTCAAGAATTAATTCCAAAGCTCCAACCACTAAACCACAATAACTATTATTCTTATTTTCCCCCTAAAAATATTTTCCTATTCAATCCTCAAGCTATCTCCCTTTTTCCACCTCAAGCAAAAATTACCATTTTGCCCTTTTCACTCAATAATCATAATCAAGCCCTCTAGACTGTAAAACACAAATCTAAAGCACATAAAATCATACAAAAATATATTTAAACATGCAAATAAATATGCTATGCATCCCAACCCCCTTACTCTAAGGTTGGTTTTGACTGGGGTTTCACACAATACCCATCTCATAGGCAGCCCTCGATCTAGCTGCAGAGATTGGAATCAAAGTATAATGCTCAACAAATAAAGTACCTTGGAGATCTCAAGTCTAAGAAAACTTGCATGTTTGCTATAGCGAGATTCTATCACAGGCACTGCATAGTTATCTTTGTGATTATCTCATAGTCAGCCCATCTGATGTACTTGTTCTATTAATAAGCATCTATGTGTTAACTTTGAGTATCTCAATACTCACGGATATGAAAACCACCGCTTGATCAGATCAGAAAGTCTAACATGTACTAGTCTTAACGCATTAATGATGTCCTATCTCATTAATACTATGACTAGTGATTATTTAAGTACTAACATTATACAGTGTAGTAGGAATCTCACATCATGATCTCTATCATGATTTCCTTAACATAATGTTGTACTAGGGACTTTATCTAACAGTTATTTTACATGCAAGTAAAGAAAATAAACTAAAAGATAAATAATACCTTTTATTATAAAATAAATATGTCATATACAATTAGCAAGTGATTGTCTCTAGAGCATAACACTAATAGTAGGCTTATCTTCATCTATAAGCAATACATTATTGTGGCCCCTTATGAGAAATCCATATCTCTTAGGTGCCACACATGTCCTACTTAACCTACGAGGTTCTTGTGTAGATGAATGTTCATCTATTCTCTCAATAGATGTGGGATTAGATAGTTGATTTATTTTTGTTTGTTCTTCTTGAACTTCACTAAGTTTAATTTTACTCCCACTGTCTCCTTTGAGCATGTGCTCCTTATCTAAAAAGACGACATGCTTCAAAAAAAATAATTTATTTTCGGAAGGAAGGTAGAGGTAATATCCAAATAACTCTTTCAAATATCTAACAAATAAACACTTGTCAGACTTACTCTTAAGTTTGTCTGACTGTGGCCTTTTGACAAAGGCAGGGCAACCCCATACTCTCAAGTAGGATAACTTTTGTTTCTTACCAAAGAATAGCTCAAATGGGGTAGTGTCAACTGTGTTTGATGGAACTTTGTTTAGCATATAAACAGAAGTCTCTAGTGTATATCCCCAAAATGATTTTGGTAAGTCTACAAAAGCTATATGGTCTGTACCATGTTTAGAAGGGTTCAATTCCTTCTTTCAGATATACCATTATGTTGAGGTGTATATGGTCAAATCCATTGAAATAATATCCTATTATCTCTAAGATAACCTTGAAACTCCTGACTTAAGTATTCACCTCCTCAACCGAATCTTAGAGTTTTAATACTTTTGCTAAGTTGTTTCTCTACTTCATTCTTGAAGTCTTTGAACTTGTCAAAGGCCTCAGATTTGTATTTTATTAAAGACAAATACCCATATCGTGAATAATCATCGATAAATGTTATGAAATAGTGATAACCTCCTCTTGCTTGTATAGACATTGTGTGAAACCCCAGTCGAAACCAACCTTAGAGTAAGGGGGTTGGGATACATATCATATTTTATTTCATGTTTAAATATATTTTTATATGGTTTTATGTGCATTGAATTTGTGTTTTATAGTCTAGAGGGCTTGATTGTGATTATTGAGTGGGAAGGGCAAAATGGTAATTTTTACCTAAGGTGGAAAAAGGGAGATAGCTTGAGGATTGAATAGGAAAATATTTTTAGAGAGGAAATAAGAACAAGAGTTATTGTGGTTTAGTGGTCAGAGCCTTAGAATTGATTCTTGAGGTCTTGGGTTCAAATTCCATTATTAGAGCTATAGCATGATTAAATTTTATTTATGCTTGGGAAGTATCATTGTCAGCCTTAGTGGTGTTTGGAGTAGGGTAGAGATGTTGTCCTATGAGAGACATGATAGGAGTCTTCAAATCCTACTCTTTTGCTCTAGACAAAATTTCTAAGGGGAATTCATTTCCTCTTGATCCTTAGTTTTTCCTAATTCTCAATTCATTAGTTTGTTCATTGTGTTCAAGCTAATTTTATTCTAGAAAAATTCCAGCAATGTGTTGTGGCTTTGAAGGTTCAAAATGTCTTAGTAAAAGATATCATATGGACTAAAACAATAGATGAGAGGGAAAGATTTCAAGTGAATTAAATTCCTTAGTGAACTTTCTAAAAATTCACTCTAGCTAGGTTCATTTCCCTTTGTACATAGAACTGAAATTTTTTCAGCTTTGTGTGCCTTCAAGGTGTTGAAATTCTTGACCATTATTCCCTCCCAAATGCTGCCAGAGAATGACCCTTTTGATCAGCTTAGAATCTGGATTTTTTTGGCTATTTTCGGACTGCACAAAGATGGTGCAAAACTAGAAAAAAATCCTGTACAAATCGCTACTTTGGAGGCTCAAATCCAAGCTGTTTTCTTCCAGAATTTGTACAGCACCTTAGCCATGTTTTTTTCTCCATAAAGAAGGCTGGAAACCAGCCTTGAATACCCCAGAAATTCCCCTTCAAACTCTCTGCAAGTTGGCTGGAAATGGCAGCCAAAAATCTGCCCAGAAAATTGCTGTTCAGCGAAAACTGTGCAGGAAAAATTTTCCAGCTTTGGTTCCTATTTCTCTTCTAGCCGAAACTCCATCATTTTTCTGCAAAAACCACCCTTAAACCTCCATTAATAGAACTACATTGTCCTCCCAAATTTCTGCACGAAAATCCAGCCATGGATGCCTAAAAGATTTCCAAAAAATTTCTGCAATCATACCTTGATTTGGTTTCCAAAATTCCAGCCACCCTTATTTAGCAACCTTCCATAATATATCACTCAATTGTCCAGACCTCTTCTTCACCATTATGCTCCATAATTTTGGCCACCATAAGCCCCCTTTAACCAGCTTTAATCCCACAGAAATTCTGCTCAAACAGTCAACCATGGCAGATTTCCAAAAGCTGTCCAACAATCAAGATATTCTTGGAATATTTAGTTTCCAAATTCACTTCCTAAAAATATTCTTCAAAGATTGTAACAACTAACCTTTCCTTTTCCCTTCCAAATCAGAGAATCAACCTCCTAAACCCTACAGAAATTCGTCCACCCCTATCTCTCACAAAAATTCAGCAGCTGCACATTACCATCTCTCGATTTTCTTCAACCTTCAAGAACACACACTACACCAAGAACACCTACTACTTCCTTTCACCTAATACCTCTCCAAATCACTTCAAACTACCTCTAAAATTTCCAGATTTCATCTATTCATTGCTGTGAGTCCATCCGTACCATTTTTAACATCAAACTCCAAAATCCAACTTGCACTTTTGGATAAAAAATCAGAAATTTCTGTTAAGGTCAAGAACACCTTCAAGGTAAATTTATTCTAACAACTTCATCTTCTCCAATCTTGATCTCTAGTGAGAGCCTATGTGAATAAGCATGCTAATGGTATCTCTTTCTCTCTCCCTCTCTCTCTCATGGCCGAAAATTCCCCTCTCTTGGCCGGATGACTTTTTCTCCCATGAACATGCTTCCGCCACCTTTCTTGAACAAGATTAGCCATCTAGGAGTTGAGATCTTCTCTAAACTCCTTCAAGTCATTCATCAACCAAGTAAGTCCCTTCAACCTTTCTTTTAAACTCTAGATTCATGTCACTAGGATGATGATGATAGTAGGTGGATGGCGATAGGATTTAAGTATATATATATATATATATATATATATATATATATTGTTGAGATTGAAGCATGAATGTATGTATGAATATGAAGGAGATAGGATTTATGCATGGATGGATTATCTTGGTCGATTGTATGATGATTTGAGATTTAATGCATGTCTCCATGTCATAGGTAGTATTTGTGATGAAGTATGCTAGAGATTATGTCACCTTTAGTGAATAGGATTTATATTCATGTTGGATTATTGAAGCCATGATCTTATTTATGCTAGTAGGGGTTAGATCATGTTTTGATAAACTGAGATCTATGCTTGTATGCATGATTTGGATGATTTGATGAATTGAAGGGTTGTATTTGTTCATGATTGTGGTTAGCTATAGGAATATGATCATGGTCTAGTTGTCCCTAAGCTAAATTTTATTTCATTAATAAAATATTTAATAATATGATTTTTCTAGTAAAATTTTGAAAACCATGGAAAAATGTGGATTTGGTCTTTTATATAAAATAGTGATATTCTAGTCAAATAAATAATAGTTTTTGCTGGAAAAAAAATATATTATTTAAAATGATAAAATCAATTAAAGCCTTTTATGGAAATAATTATAATTAATAAAATATTTATTACTAAAAATTTAATTATTATCTTTTAATCAAAACCCATTAAGGATTTGCTTATTATTTTTCAAGCAAGACTCATTAAATTTATTTTTAACAAATTTTAGCTATCAATTATTTTCTAACAACTAAATTATTAATAAATCATTATTTTACCTAATACTACCTTGGACCCTTTTTCAAATAAACCATAATTTATTTTTAGCAAGATTTAAACCTTCAACTTTTTGTACCTATTTCCCAAACTCTAGTTATTTTAATATCAAACTAGAATTATTTTATAAACCTTTTTATTTATTATTGAGCCTTAAAGCTTGGGACACTAGGGATATGATTGTAGTAAGTTGAGTTGGTTTTATTTGAGAAAGTGAGTCTTTGGCTTGAGTTTGATTGTGGTTTGTATTTACCCTATGCGGGTCAGGTCAGCTATTGGAGACCTTTGTTGTGAGCAAGGATCAGGTAAGCTCCTGCATAAAACCTGTTTGATGAAAAATGATTTTTTTTTATGGCAAGCCAAATGTAGAGTGCATGGTCACTCATTTCTGTAAAGGCAATTGAAGATTATTTCCATTCTCGTTTCAGACAAATAAATTATTTGCAAATCAAGGGGCGGTTTTACTCAAAACCTAAAACTCTTTCTAAAACCAGTTTTGCCCCAGACTTTGGAAAACCTTAATTGCCATTTTCAAGTGGAACTGTGTTTTGTTCATTTTCTCCCCAAGTGGGATATGTTACGTTGAGTACTCAACAGGGGTAGGCTAGTAGTACTAGTTTTGAAAAGCAAGAGTGAGTCTTTTGGCAGGAGGCCACCTTCAGAAGATAAGCTCAACTTAGAGAAACGTTAGTACTACTTAGTCAAGCCAGTCCGAGCTAGCAGTTTATTTTGTTTCAGTCAAGTGACTGTGTTTTTGCCGAAATGGACACCCGGCGGTTGTTTGGGTATAGAGAAGGAGGAGTATCTTGCCCAGTAGGCCGATCACCTACTTTTGTCAGTCTGCACAAAGTGTTAGGCATTCTGACCGGTTATGGGGCCCAACGTGTGGTAACCTATAATCCTTTCTTTCGAGTGGTTGATCTTATAAATTATGTATGGCTGGAAAAGCCAAAAACGCCACTCTTATTTTTGAACATCATTCATTGTTCGCCAGTATTTCTTTTGTCAGTCTACACAAAGTGTGGCATTCTGACCATTGTATGGTTATGGGGCCCAACGTGTGGTAACCTATGACCACCTTTATGAGTGGTTGATTTTATTGTGCACTTGTATGGTTTCAAAAAGAAGAAAACACCACTCTTGCTTTTGACTAATATTTATTGCTTGCCAATATTTCTCTTATAAAGATTTCACACTTTGCATCCACGAACTGTTTTCACTGAACACCCAAAGCACACACGGACTTACTGAGATTTCTGTCTCATCACCTTTTTACCATGATTTCAGGCCGATCCTACTGTGGGGATGAGTAGCTAGTGTTATCTGCCTCGGAAGAAAATGATGTTTTTTATTTTTATGTATTGCTTTGGGGAGTTGAGAGCGGATGATTTTATTTATGGATTTGTTTCCTTTTAGGAATTCGTGGATTTATTCTTGGGTTGTAATAAATCTTAAGTTGAAGTATTATTTTTATTTTTTTATTCCGCTATTTTATTTGTGTGACCTCGTTATAAAGACCCCTTGTCCTTTGGACGGGGCGACATCCCCGGCCCCGACGAGCCTAGGTAGCGGGGTGTTACACATTGGGCCATATACATCATTATGTATAAATTCTAATAACTCTTTAGCCCTTTCTCCTTTTCTAAATAAAGGAGTTTTAGATATTTTACCAAGTAAACAAGATTTACATGTGCCATATGATTCAAAATCAAATGACCCTAATTCACCAAACTTGTGTAACTTAAAAATTTCTAATTTATATGGCCTACATGACAATGCCATAAATAAGATGTGATTGGGTTATTTATTCTTGGTTTCTTATTGTTTATATTGAGAATTAGATCATTCATGTCTAAAATATACAAACCATTTATCAAAGTCACACTATCATATTAGACACCATTTAATGAAAAGAACAACTTTTATCCTTAAAAATTAAACAAAATCCATTCATGTCCAAACAAGCGATTGAGGTAATGTTCTTAAGTAAAACAGGTAAATAAAAATAATTTGTAAGTTCTAAGATAAATTCAGAAGGCAAGTGTAGGTCATAAGTCCCCATAACAAGTGCTGTAACCTTTGCTCCATTTCCAGCACGTAAGTCCACGTGGCCTTTTTTAAGCCTTCTACTATTCTTGAGTCCATATAAGTTATTGCATAAATGAGATCCACATATGGTATCCAATACCCATATCTCATTTCTTAAGGCAGTATTAATCTCAATCATAAATATGCCAAGAGTAGAAGTAGAAGTGCTCGCAAGCTTCTTCTTCTCCTTATTTTCTTTTACAGTCTCCAGGTAGGCTTTGCAATTGCACCTCCAATGGCTCATTTTTCCACAGTGGTGACATGGGTCTTGTTAGTGTTGTGCCCTAGAGGCAATCACTTGTACATTGTATATGACATATTTTATTTTAATAAAAGGCATTATTTATCTTACAATTTCTTTTGTTTACTTTAAGTAATACAACTGTTCGATAAAGTCCATAGTACAACACTGTGTTAAGGAAATCATGATAGAGATCATGATATGAGATTCCTACTACACTGGATGGTGTTAGTATTTAAATAGTCCCTAGTCATAGTATTAATGAGACAGGACATCATTAATGCGTTAAGAATAGCATGTGTTAGACTTCTTGATTTGATTAGGTGGTGGTTCTCATAACCGTGAGTATTGAGATACTCAAAGTTAACACATGGATGCTTGTTAATGGAACAGTTCATTGAATGACCTAGCTTTGAGATAATCACATGGATAACTATTTAGTGCCAGTGATATAATCTCAATATAGTAAACGTGCAAGTATCCTTAGACTTGAGATCTCCAATGTACTTTGTTTGCTGAGCATTGTACTTTGATTCCAATCTCCAGAGCTTGATCGAGGGCCGCCTATGGGATGGATATTGGGTATATTGTGAGATAAACGAAAGTAGTTGAGAGGATCAATAAAGGATTCACCACTCCTAATAGTAGGGGTGAATATCTCATGGCCACTTGTATGAATTACTACTCGAAAGTCCTTGGCCAAGGCGATTGTGTATTGGAAATAGTTCCAATTGATACACATATAGAATAGTGGGTTCCTAGTACATGTATTATCGTATTCGGGCCAGAATTAATTCTGGAGGGAGTTGGCACTAATTCCGTATTCCAAACCGAATGAGATATTGTATGGTGAAAGAAGTTAATTACACTGAAGTTTGTTATTGAAGAGTTCATGTCAAGCCACTTGACTTCCTAAACTCTTAGGTGGTCATGATGTGTTGCTAGATATCACTCATGAAATGGGAATATGGGTTTATTAATTGATGAATTAATAAACCAATCATGATTAGAATTAATAGGATTAATTCTAATTAATTATGGATTATTAATCTCAAAGACGTTTGGATTAATATATGTTATCTGCCAATTGACTGGGAAACCTAATAGGTCACACACAATAGATGATTATATATTCAAGATGTTATTTGATAACATAGTGGGGTTGATTGAGAGAAAGAGAAGCTGTTGTGGACAAATTATAATTAGTTATAATTTGTGGTCTAAGTTGTAATTGTGAGAACTTGATATTTCCAATTACAATTAAGGAATTCTAATAGGATTAGAATTCTCAATTATAACAGGATTTTTTTATGTGATATAAGGGATACACACGAAACCCTAGCTGGGTGACGAACACTCGAAAACAACTCCAACCCTAGGGCACACGATTTTCCCTTCTTCTCTCTCCCTCTCGTTTTGCTGAAAACAAGAGAACCCTAGCCGCCATTATTGTTTCTGCTAGCACAGGAAATTTTGGTTTTTGAGTGCATCCTCTGTATGGATCACTATTAGAGATAATCACACACTGTGATTATAGTGGTTAGACGTTCAACTCATGTGGAGGTTGATCACAAGGATTGCTGGATCGCGCCTCGACTTGAAGAAGAAATTTTGTTCTTTGAACGATCACCCAAAGGTAAAAGCTGTTATCTTTATTATCTTTATGTCTTGTTTTCTACATATAGACGGGTTCCGGGAGGGTATCTTGTTTTATTTTCCGCTGCGCCGTATAGAATAGGAGCCTCAGATACCAACAGGTCATTGGTAGTGCCTCCTTCTTCTTTATGCCACTTTTGGGCTTAGTGGGAGCCTTTTTCTTTTTTTTAGAAACTTTCTTCTTAGAAGAGGAAGATTCCACCATCATGACCAAATTAGATTCCTTCTTCATGGAGGATTCTGCAGTCTTGAGAAGATTGATCAGTTTAGGTATTGTGGACTCAATCTTCTTCATTTGATAGTTCATCACAAATTGTGAAAAATTATTTGGTAGTAATTGCAGAATTAAGTTAATACTTAATTCGTTGTCCATTACGAGCCAAAGAGACCCAGGTTCAATTAAGCCCAAAATCTTTAGCCCATGAGTGGCTATAGAAGTACTCTCAGCCATTTTAGAATGAAACAGTTGCTTTGAGATCTCATATCTCTCCGTTCTGTCTTGGGCATTAAACAGCTCTCGAAGACGTAAAATGATCAAGTAAGCATTCATATGCTCTTGCTGTTTTTGCAATTCAGAGATTATTTACGCCAACATCACACAGGATGTTGTGTCACTATCTTCTTTGTGCATATTGTGGATAGCATGCTCACCAGCATGAGCATCTTGAGCTGGTGGTAGTAGAATAGGAGCATTTAGCACGTAGAGCAACTTTTTCGAATTGAGAATAGTTCTTAAGTTTCTATACCAGTCCAAAAAATTTGACTTAATAAGTTTGTTAGTTTCCAAGTTGCTACAGAAATTTAGGTTGGTCGATATTATGCAGATGACTTAGATGTAAAGATAGAGAAATTAGCTAAATATATATGCATATGTGATACAAATGATTAGGTCTTTAATTAAGCGCATAATTATTTCACTATTTTACTCAAACTAATAGCCTCCACTATTATTTCGAGAAAGCACGTTGGAAGTTTTCCTAGTGGACCGGTATCCAAAATCTTCAGGAATAACCTTGGGTTTGCACAACGAGCCATTCTTAAGTTCAATGGTAGGCATCCAATACCAATTACATCGGGTGTAATTACCAGATCATTGGGTGATTAACATCTTTTAATCTTAAAGCTTTTAAGCTAATCTAAACTTGCCTTTAATAGTCTTTATGCTAGGGTTAGCCCAATTGAGATAATGAAATTAGTTAAACCTAACCCATTAATCAGGAATATAATTCCATAGCTTAAACATGCCCGATGTCAAGTAGGCTTGCCCAACAATCTGGTCTCAGAAAAGGACTCTTCTTCTTACTATATTAATGGAAGGTATTAGGTTTAATATTAATTTGAGGGATTTGTGAATATTAGTGGTTTCATAAATTGCATGCATAATATCATAATTTTCATACATCACAAAAATAATAATGTGGTTTGTTTATTGACTTTCCTATATTAATTTCCTTGAGCCACAAAGGAAATTCATTTGGTTAATCCTAAGTGTTCATGCATGATTTACGAAGAAAGTCTTCCCATTCTCCTTTTGATCTTGATCACCTTCTCCTTGACTTGTAATAAATTCTAATCTTATCTAACCTATGTAATCTAATTGCATAAAATTCAAATAAAGAAACATCGAGTTACATTTGAGGGGAGTTAGATGAGAAGAGAAATTACACAAGAAAAATAGAGAAGAGAGGACATGCATGCCCTATTTATTTCAAAACCAAAGCGATAAAATACATGAACAATTTAATTAGGTCCATAGTCCATAAGCAAACCACCATGCTAATTTTATGCTCAAAATAAAATTAAACATAGCAAATAATTCCAAAATCACTATTTTGAAAAAATAAAATACATTCTAAAATCAATATTTTAGAAAATATATTTATTGCTAAAATCATATTCTAGGAATTAAAATAATATATAATCCAAAATCAGTATTTTAGAAACTATATTAATTTTCAAAATCAAAATTTGAAAATTAACTTCATTAGTCCCAAAATCAACTTTTGGGAAAAACTTGGGGTGATTTTGAAAAATTAATTTTTGTGGTCCTTCTGTGAAAACCAAAAAGTTGAAACAATTTTTTTAAATTTTTTTTTAAAAATTGATTGCCAAACCACAGATAGCTTGGTGAAATCTAGTTGCGGCTTGGTGAAAACCAGCCGCGGCTTTGGACACAAATTTGTCCAAGCCACGGCTAGTTCAGCCGAATCCTACTGGGGTTTGGACCAAAAAACATTTTTTTTTTCAATCTTTTCTACAACCTATTCTGTCGTCTTCTCCAACTATTACAAAAGACCATTCCTCCGTTCAATGCCATAGAAAATATAACTTATTTAGTTATCAGGCTTTCATTTTTTTTCTAATGAACGGATATTCTGTTCTCAAAGATTAAAACGATCGAAGAACTTCTTCTTTATAGAAAACAAATACACAGAAACAACTGTCTATTAAAACCCAATATCCATAAGCATTCTAGAAAACCGTTTTCTTGGAAAAATTCTTTCTAAATTTTTCACTATAACCATTATAGGAAATAGAAACTTCAAAACACAACCCCAAAACAGTTTATTTAAAATCCATAAATCAGTGTATTCAAAATACACAACGAAGACCCAAGTTCACGAAACAATTTCACAGAAGCAGTGACTTGCATGAAACGGTTTCATAGGAAAACTAAAACCATAATATGCATATAAGAGGGCTCTGATACCATTGTAGGTTAAACAGACGTGTAATCACATTAAATGGCAGAAGAAAAATCGAAAAACCAATTCCCAGGATCATTGATATACAATTATAGATCAAAGAAAAGTAAGGAGATTATACATTTAATGCTTTGGTGCTGTCACTACTATTCAAAACTTTTCCTCTCACTGATGGCGCAATCCAACAATTGTTTAAACAAGTTTTCATTCTGTCACAACCACTACAACTTAAGTGCAGAGTTGCCTCCAATAATAATCCACATAAGGAACACTCAGTTTCACCTGGAACAAGATGATAGTATATTCATAACGGCTAGGGTTTGTGTGAATAAAGAAGAAGGAAAAGTGCACGATTCTGGAAAAATAAATTTTCCTCTCATGTTCTTGTTCTACCAAACACGGCATGCATATCTGTATATATCTATTATTTTTGGTAACTAGAATCCTTAAAGAATAAGGATTCTTTAATTGCCAATTAGAATTGTAATTTTTCTAATTATAATTTGGTGCACAAATTATAAATAATTATAATTCGACCATAACAACTTCTTTTTTTCTTACATAATCCTTTAATGTTATCAAATAGCATCATCAATACTTTATCCTTTATTGTGTGTGACCCATTAGGTTTCCTAGTCTATTGGTAGCGGTATCTAGCAATACATCATGACCACCCAAAAGTCTAGAACGTTAAGTGGCTTGATATAAACCTTTTAATAACAAACATCAGTGTAATAAACTCCTTTCCCCATACAATATCTCATTCAATTTGTAGCATGGAATTAGAGCCAACTCCCTCCAGAATATTAATTAATTCTGACTCGAATATTTTAGTACTTATTCCTAGAATCCATTACTCATCATGTGTATCAATTAGAATTATTTCCAATACACAATTGCCTTGGCCAAGGACTTCTCAAGTAGTGATTCTTACAAGTGGCTGTGAGATATTCGCCCCTACTATTAGGAGTGGTGAATCCATTATTAATGCTCCCAACTAATTTCGTTTACTTCATGTTGTACCCAATATCTATCCCATAGGTAGTCTTGTAAGGACTCCAGAGATTGGAATTGATATGGGCTAAAATCATCACTATTTTTTGTAGTTATTTGAGGGCGTTTTGTGATACATTTGTTGTAATAACTAGGTATATTCCTTCACATTTGATATTTTATCCTTGGAAAGCATTTTAGAATTTTATTGCAAAAAATGACGAAAAACGATAAAACTGTAGCTGTCAGAGCACTGCCGGCGCCCATAGAACTAGCACCTACCCCATTTTGGAGAAACAGGGGAATTTTGCACAAAAAATAGAGCACGACTGGGCCGACAGAGCATGGCCAGCATAGCCCGTAACCTCCAACTCAGCGCCGGCTCCACTTCGGTCTATGTCGGTGATTTTTTCAATTTTTGTACAGATTTGGTAATTTTCAATAGTTTTGGTATTTTTTAATCTCTACTCGACCCAAAACTCTTAGGGGATGAATTTTAGCATCTTGAAAGTCTATTTAAACAAGAGAAACACAAGACACAAGAGGGAAATTCAAGGATCAAATCAGAAAATCACTCATTGAAGGAGAAATTCATTAAATCAATGAGGATCAAGAGAGTCTTCAAAGGAAAAGAAGGAGGCTTGTCTATTAGTGCTTTCTTTTACCTTTGTTTTCTTTTTATTAAATAATTATGTGTGCAATATTTTCATTATTTTTGGGATTCATGATTTATTAAGTAGTTTAGTCTTTTGATCAATTGATTATTGTTCTTGGTATTTGATTACTTGTTTTTCTTACGGAGTTGGTTGATTGGTTTTTGTTATTAACTTATTTGAAAAAGGGGTTGGTAATCACTTCAATTAATTAATTTTATATTTGTTATATTTTAACTTGCTTGAAAAGGGGGTTAATTGTCTAGAATATGGGTAATAAAAGGTTAGTTGATGATTGCTAAAATATGGATTCATTGACTAATTTCATATTTTAAATCACCTAAAATATAGGGGCTTATATGAGGATTGGTTTTGATGCATCTTTTGGGTAAATTAGTTGAGACAGAATATGTTCACTAATTTAACTAAAAGGTAGTAATTCAATGGATTGTAAATGAAGTGGGTCTCTATTAAGTCCTTCATGAGACTAAGTTAACAATTGATTGTGATATTGGCTAAGTGATTCATTATCATATTTTCAAAAGCTTTTGTCTAAATTGCATATTTTCACATCATTGAGTTGTATATATATATATATATAATTTTTATTTTTCTTATTTTCTCACTTTATTTAGTTGGTTAAACAATGAATGCGAACTGATTAGTGTGTACTTGTTCCTTTGAGGATCGATAATCATTAATGACCTATGCTATGCTTGCGATGAGTATACTTGTTCGTATGTGTGTTTTGGGATTAATGTTTTAATTAAAACTTGACTAAGGGATGAATTTAAATTTGATGATTTTTATACACCCAAAATTTATGTATCAGGAATTAAAACACAACGCTTAGCAAACAAAGTTTTTTGGAGATCTAAGTCTAAGAATACTTGCACATTTGCTTTCACAGTAAGGAGTAGATTATAGGCTACTAACACATAAGGAAAAAAATTATTTTTGATCGACTGATGGAGCTGGGCACTTCATCAAGGTTTAGACAATTATACTATGGATTCTAAATATGGAATGGTTTACTTTTGACCAGTGAGTAGTCCACTCATACCAATAGTGTACGTGTATTTAGAATGCATAGAATTGGACTATGAGATAATAATCTTTATGCAAGTATTAACATAAATAAATATTGGTTTATCGCAGCTACTGCACGGATGAATATCCTAAGACTTGAGTATAAGTTAGTGGTCTAGTGATGCTAGACTTGTACACTTTGATTTATGTTGGGTAAGGTCTTATCACAAGGCTAATAACCTTGTATGTTAGGTGTATGACTCTAGTTAATTAAGATGGACATATACAAAAGAGTTTTTATACTTTATTACGTGAAAAAAAATCCCCATTTGTAATTGTCCGAGATAATCTAAATAATTCAAGGCCCTGGAAAACGTGACTAAGTATGTACATTTTTGGGTAGTTTCCTGTTATAATTGGATACATATTAGTAGTCATGGATTATCGAACTAGCTATCAAATGATGGTAGATGTTATTGAGAAATGTGTTAGTGTATTTTTCTTATCTCAATAACGGGTGTTATGTAGTGGGGTATTTTCGTCATTACATCTGTAGGTCGAAAATACTGCATTTGCAATATTATTCTTGGGGTTAATATTTCCATATAGTGATGAATATAATACTTAAAATGATAAAATATTGCTATTTTTTAGTTGGGGTATTTTGGTCATTTTAGTAGCAAAGAATAATGTCTTTTGGCCCATAGAGTAGCTTAAGTAACCTTAGTAAATTTATTTACTATATGGGCTTATTGGGTGAATTTATTATTGGAAGAATTATTCTAGGAGTCCAATTAATTATTTATTTGGGCTAGAATAATTAATTGGGCCAATTAAATTAATTAGTTTATTAATTAATAATCTTAGATAATTTTATATTGGACCCAAGTGATTTAATTAATTAATAAAAGAACTAATTTAATTAATTAGATTATTAACTAATTATCTTGGATAATTTTATATTGGGCCCAAGTGGATTAATTAATTAATAAAAGAGCTATTTAATTAGTCATTGGACTAATAAGAAAACATGGCCCATCAGGGTTTGATGGTAGCTGCTAATGTACAAGGAAAAGGAAAAAGGAAATAAAAAAAAAGAGGAGGCCGGTTGGTTTAGTCTGAAAAAAAAAGAAGGAAAAGCTGTGATTTTGGATATAAAAGATCACACATGATCTTGGAAAGGGTTGACCGAATTCTTTTGAAATAAGAACAATATCTTTTTGATTTTTCTTGGCAGACAAACCAAGGCCACCGTTTTCTTGTCGTTTTTCCTTTATCATTTGGCTCTTCCGTTTTTTTCCAATCTTCTTCACCCTAATTCTACTTTCACTAATAAAAGTCCATAGGAGGTTCGAGAATACTCTGAAAGATCAAGAGCTAGCAAACATGGTAAGTGCTTGATGCGAAGAAGCTGACGGTTAGCAGCTATATCTGCGGAACAATTAAACGTCCCAATTGAGGAAGCACCATCAAACTTGAATCCAACTTTGGTTATTCAAATAAGACATCCTAAAAGTAAGTATTTTTAGACTTTGGCTTGAAAAAAAATTTATATTTTGCTATCTTCCACTATGTTTTTATTTTTCCCATAGTCCTTCAAGTGGTATCAGAGCCCGGTTATAATCTAGGAGCATACTTAGGGTTAATAACCGGAAAAGGTGGTTCCTTTACTAATAAAAATATAATCTGTGTGATTGTATGGATCCCTCATAGTTTTTTATATAGGTAGATTTTGTATACACCTCGCGCTTGGAAGCATAGACACTTATAATTTATCGTTAATCGCTTTTTGTAGAATTTGTGTACGTCTGGTTTTGAAAGGCATATGCGATTGAAATTGTATTTTAATTTAATTTATGAATTTCTTGTACAAAAATTGGTGCCTGGATTAGCACACAAAAACCCTGAAGAAAGTCTAAAGGAATGGCAGAAAAAAAAAAAGCCGGGTCAAGGAAGGGCCAGCTGCGACTAGCTTGGAGATTCTTCTCCTACAAGCCGCAGCTAGCTCAAGGAAGATACCTCCCTAGAAGCTGCGCTTGGTTCAAGTATAGTCAGGGCCGGTTTCCAATTTTGAAGTCCCTATGGGCTGCGGCTGGTTATAGCGATTTCTAGAGTGTGTAGCCATAGAAGGTTCAAGTGAAGTTGCGGCCAGCTTGTGAAACAGTGGACTGGTTTTAAACTGGTTCGATCGTGCAGTTCGGGTCTTTTGAAGTTTTTACCCTTTTATTTTCTTGTAATTTATTTTTCTTTTGGGGTCCCAAATCCCTTGAGGTTATTTTCTTGCAATGGTTTATTTATGGAAGTAAATAATTTTGCATTAAAATGGTTAGTAAAAGAGGAACTACCTTAAGATTAAATAAGATCATTTTAATTCTATTATTACTATGATGTTTAATCCATTATTTGGTCACATAGGAATTAAAGGTTAGAAATAGCATATAGAAAGTTTATTTTTGGAGCATGCCTATTTTATCTAATTTTGTGATCAAATGCACAAAGGTTTTTGAAAAATTAAATTTTCTCAAGAAAAAACAATTAAGGAAAACGTTTTAAAATGGAACTAAGTAATTTAAAAATAAATTCATGGTTTATTCTTCCAAAGAGTTTTATCCTTGACATGGAGAATAATTTTGAATTTAAATATTTTAAATTTAGTTCCTAGAAAATGATTTTAAATTAAGTAGTGAAATAAAAATTCATAGTTTATTCTCTTAAAGGGTTTTATCCTTGACATGGAGAATAATGATTGAATTTTTATATTTTCACTAAAGTTAATAAAAACCAATTAATTTTAAAGAAATATTTTTCCCAAAACCATATTTTTCTCAATAGAATAAGTGGCAGAGGGGTTCTAATAGCCCAACGGCTTCCTTCATGGATTCCTGTTAGAGATTGTGGATTTTCTCGAGTCATTTTGAGCATGACCCCCTATAGGATAGATTCTTACGAGAATCTAGAACTAACGGAGGAATTATAATTAAAGCCTAGAATATGTGTTAGTGTCGGCCAGCTTATCATTGGAGGCATTAATGTTGGATTGTCCGTAGGTGGTGAGAGTAGTGACCATCCTAATGATGGAACTATTTCTGGATCATTACCTATTAAGGAAGTTTAATTTGTGATAGTTATACACTTAACTTAGAAAAACTATTAACCTTCATATGAAGCTCTGTCAATTTTTCTATGAACCAAAATTTTCATATTTTTGATAATGGTTTTAATAGGTTAACCATATCATGGAAATAATATGATGCTTTAAATATGCATTTTTATATATTTTTCTAAAACAAACATTTTTTTGAATGAAGTTTTTTTTTTTTTCCAATCAACAAAAATGTTTGGTTTCAGTCATTTGAGTATTATTTTCAAAGAGAATAAGTTAACTGGACCTAACTATATGGACTAGGAAAGGAATCTAAACATAGTACTCACTGTGAAAGAGTACAAGTATGTTTTGACTTACTCTTGTCCTGAAATTAGGAAAGATTCCATGCACCAGGACCGTGAGGCTGAGAAGGCATGAAGGAAAGCCTAGGGGATGGCACGATGCTATATGTTAGCTTCCATGTCCAATGCAATGTTCTTCAGTCTAAGTATAAGAACATGCCTACTGTGTATGATATCGATGTATCGTTGCACACTATGTTTGCTGACAAAAGTCGGCCCACAAGGCAGGAAGCTTTTAGGGCAATCATGAATACTAGGATGGTTGAGGGGGCATCGGTTCGTGAGCATATGGTCAAGATGATTTCTCACTTCGAGGAGGCTAAGGTCCTAAGGGCTACAATCAATGTTGAGAGCCAAATTGACATAGTTCTTAAGACTTTGCCAAATTCGTACTCTCAGTTCAAGTTAAATTATAACATGAATAAGTTGAGTATGTCTTTGACAGAGTTAATGAAAGAACTCTAGGCCACTGAGAAAATTATGAAGCCTGAGTCAAAGATTTTAGTTACTTGTTTTGGTTCATCTTCTAGAATTAGGGCCCAACCCAAGAAGTTCAAGAAGAAGAAGGCCCAGAACAATACAGGGGCCCAACCCAAAGGATCCAAGCCCAGTCTAATCAAGCCCAATGACAAGCCCAAGGACAAGTGCTTCAAGTATGTCAAGAAAGGATACTTCAAGAAGGATTGTCCGGACTTCTTGGCCAAGTCCTCTTCAGGTATTGCTCTATACTTAGAGTTTATATTAATGGTTAGATTATCATCCACTTGGATTATTGATTCTGGATCTACTGACTATATCTATAACTTCTTGTAGGGGTTCAGTAAGATAAGGTGACTGAGTAGAGGAAGGCATGGACTTAGAGTGGGAAACAAAGCACAAGTGTAGGCTGAAGGAGTAGGAGACTTGGAGCTTTTATTTGATTGTGATAGGATCTTGGTTTTAAAAGATATTTTATATGTTTCTAGTTTTAAACAGAATTTGATTTCAGTTTCAAGATTGATTAATTAAGGATATTCTATTTCTTTCCATTCTAGTATTTCAATCAGTAGAAATGGAAATATTATTTGTTTTGGAAACATGTATAGGAATCTTTTCTATATTAATCCTATTAATTGTCAAAAAAATAATACTCAGATGGAACGTAATATAAAGAAGAGAAAGACCACATCAAATAACTCTTATTTATGGCATTTGAGATTAGGACATATAAATCCTGATTGGATTTAGAGGTTATTCCAATACGGATCTTAGGACTCATTGAAATTAGAGGAATGGCCTCAGTGTGTGTTAGGAATTCTTGTCATGCAAATACAATTGCACAATAGAATAAAGCCAAGAATTCCCATTGAGGATCTTGTTTATACAAAAAAGGAATTGAAACGGTGAAGGAAAAACACCTTACGTGAAAGCCTTTGTGGAACAAAAGTTTTTCTTCTCTGTTTGTGGCACGATCCAGAAAACTCTCTTTCGTTCTGTCAAAACACTAAATCTCAAGAATAGAGATTTCTCTAATAATATCCACACGAGAATGGGGCTCAAGAGCACACCAGTTTTGTGCAAGCAAAAGGATATGGCCGCTAGGGTATTTTTGTTCAGAAGAAGTAGACGAAGCTCTTGGTTTTTTTTTTCTTTCAAAAAAACCTCTCTGTTTAAATTTTCTTAAATCATAATCACCGTAAAAGAAGTTTGGTAAACAGAATCCATAATATATATGGATTCTTAATTACCAATATCTATTATGATTATTATTAATTATAATGTAGCCCACAAATTATAAATAATTATAATTTGACCACAACAACTTCTTCTTTTGTCAATCAACCCTGTAATGTTATCAAATAACATCTTGAGCACTCAATTCTCTATTGTGTGTGACCTATTTAGTTTTTCGATTTATTGGTAACAAAATATGAATTAATCTAAATGTCTTTAAGATTAATAATCCTTAATAATTTTAGAATTAACTTATTAATTGTAATAAGGATTGATTTATTAATTCACTAATTAATAAATCCATATTAATCAGATCATGAGTGGTATCTGACAACATATCATGACTACCCAAAAGTACAGAAAGTCAAGTGGCTTGACCTGAACCTTTCAATAGCAAACAACAATGCAATAAACTCTTTTCACTATACAATATCTCATTCGATTGGAGTACGCAATTAGTGCCCACTCCTTCTAGAAAAATAAATTTATTCTAGCCCAAATATTTTAGTACTTGTTCTAGGAATCTATTACTCATCACATGTATCAATTAGAACCATTTCTTGATGCTTTGAAAACTCACAGAAAGCCATGCATGCTAAACTAAAAATCAGAAAAACACTGACATGGCACAACAAAAAGCCAAAAAAACAATACTTTTGTGTGTTTTTGGTCTATTTGGCTGAGAAGAAGGGAGAACCACTAGAATGGCTTCTTGTCTTGATGACAATTCTGGTGAAAAACTAGTAATCCGCCTACTCTTCCGGGGCATGAATGCGAAGCTCTTCGCTTCTTAGAATATTCCACTTCTCAATCTAGTTGGTGAAACAACTTAGGTGAGGAGAAACTCTTCTTGAGCCTTTGCTATTGATTTAGCAAAATGAAGACGGTTACAAAAAAAAAAAAAAAAAAAAAAGACGAACAAGAGAGAAGAGAGATTGCTAGGAAAAAACTCTCTGTGTTTTTCATGTGTCTACTGTGAAGACCAAAAACCCACGACTATTCACCACCTCAGATAACCAAAACACCGGGGTTTTGATATTTCAAAACTTCCGAAGGCTATCAATAGAAGAGATTTGGCTAATCCTTAACTCTTTAATTCCGTGAATTAAAATAACCCTTAGTCTAGGCTATTGGACCAAAATTAACTTATTATTTTTCTTGGACCCAATGAGCCCAAAAATAATAACAATTAATTATTTATTTCCTGGGCCTATTAAAATAACACAATAAATAATCAATGAGCTCAAATGAACTAAAATAATTATTTAAGTATCTTATTAACTAGTTTAAGCACAGGTTAATTTTTCTAATTATTCAATCTGGGCTTAGGCCCTGAATAATTAATTAACCAATTAAACTAGATAATAAAATTAATTTCCCTCATTCCTTTTATTTTATTCTAGTCCAAAATAAATTAGTCTTCCTAAACAAAATAAAATGCCTTTTTCTTGTGGCCATTTCCTCAACCTAAAATAATTAAGACTTACAAGCTATTCTAAGGACAAAAAAAACACATCGCCTTGGCTACTAAAATGACCAAAATACCCTTGTTATATAAATAGCTGTATTTTACATTTTAAATAATGTTTAATATCACAATAAGAAAATATTGACCTAAGGACAATGCCGCGTTAGCTATGTCTTCGACTTACTGGTGAAATGACTAAAATACCCCTCTACATACCACCGTGTATTAAGAGAGGAAAGAGTGTACTAACACCTCTCTAAAAGGCATCTACCATCCTTAGGCTTCTAGTCCAATGATTCACGATTTCTTATAATATTTTTGCTTTCCAAGAGAGCTACCCTAAAGTTAATATTCAAGTCATGTTCCCCAAGGCCCGGATAATTAGATCATTCGAATAACCACAAAAGGACGATATGGTGTAGACAGTATCTTGTACAAGTCTGTCTTGACTAACTAGTTACATATACCAAACATACAAGTATGTTAGGCTTTCTAAAGAACCTTAACTATAGTATATCAAAGCATATGCTTCTAGTTTCATCAGACTGCCAACTTATACTCAAGCTATATAGTACAAGTCTACGTTGTAGTAGTAGTAGTCTAGATTTCTATCACATAGTTTTTTTAAAAACCACTAATACTGGTCCTGTTCTATATATTCAAAATACTCTTGTGTTATGAAATCAGAAGAGTACTCAATGGCTAAAGGTAAGCCATTCTCTATTTAGAATTCGTAACACAATAACCTTGCCATGATAAGATTCCAATTCTCATCATTTAGTTAAGAACAATAGTTTATGCATTAAGTATCCTATGGTCCGTACCCTACTGTGAAAGACCTCTATTTACATGAACTATTTACTTAAACACAATGGGTCTTTTCCAATAAAATCGTGCACAAATATAAAAAAGATTTCACAAACAAATTCTGAGAAAAATACTTTTATTAATTCAAGTTAAAATTACATTAGAAACCTAATCTAAGAGGGCACCCAACAATCTCCCACTTGCAGTCTAAGACTAAGTAAGTCCATAGATGCCCACCCCTATGGTGTCTAAGTGTCTTCTAAAGACTCTCTTGACCAAAATCTTGGTGAAAGGATTTACAAGATTGTTCTCTGAGGTAATCTGTTCCACCATGACTTCTCGTCTCTGGATGAAATTCTGGATCAGATGGTACTTTCTCTCTATGTGCTTTCCATTTTTGTGGTTCCTTGGTTCTTTAGATTGTGAGATTACACTAGTGTTTTGGCAATACATCACAACTAGTTTATCCATTTGTGGCACTACTCCAAGTTGCAAAAGGAACTTCCGAAGCTAAACTACTTCCTTGGATGCCTCCGAAGCTGCCACATACTCAGCTTTCATGGTTGAGTCAGCAATGCAGGATTGCTTGATACTCCTCCACAACATGGCTCTTCCAGACAAAGTGAAAACATATCTACTAGTGAATTTTCTCTAATCCTTATCCGCCTAGAAGTTTGAGTCCGTGTATCCTATAAGAACTAAGTCATCAGCCCTATAAACTAGCATATAATCTCTTATACCTTTAAGATACTTGAGAATATGCTTTACCGCCTGCTAATGATCCTCTCCGAGGTTTGATTGATATCTGCTAGCTAAGCCTACGACAAAGCAGATATTTGGCCTAGTATGCAGTATGGCGTATATGAGACTTCCCATAACTGAAGCATAGGAAATCCTATTCATTCTATCCTTTTCTTCTTGAGACTTTTGATAGTCCTTTGAAGAAAAAGATAACCCATGTCTGCAAAGGATTAACGCCCCCTTACATGAGTCCATGCTAAACTTGGCCAGTATCTTCTCAATGTATGTAGCTTGGGATAAACCTAACATTCTCTACTTTCTATTTCTAAGAGGATTTATTTCAAGAATGTAACTGGCTTCACCCAAGTCTTTCATACTGAATTGACTAGATAGCCAAACCATAGTGGATGATAATGTCCCTACATCATTTCCAATGAGTAGAATGTCATCCACATATAATACAAGAAAAACTACGTTTATGCCTGTTTATGCCTTCCAGTTTTCTGTACAAACATGTTTATCCTCATTTTGAATGAAATCGTAAGACTTTATAGTCTTATTGAAATGAATGTTCCATGCTCTAGATTCCCACTTAAGTCCATAAATGGATTTCTTAAACTTACAAACCATATGCTTTTAGCCTTTAGCAATAAAACCTTTTGGTTGGGATATATAGATGTCTTCACCAAGATGGGCATTTAAAAATACCGTCTTGACATCTATTTATCATATCACATAGTCATAATAACATGCGATAGCAAGAAGGATACAGATGGACTTAAGCATTGCTATCGGCGAAAAAGTTTCCTCATATCGATCACTTTTTTTTGAGTATACCCTTTCGCCACAAGCCTAACTTTGAAGGTTTCCACCTTCCCATCCACTCCCCTCTTTCTCATGTACACCCACTTACACCTAATAGGTTTTATCCCTTCAGGTGAAGCTACAAGATCCTAAATATGATTGAAGTATATAGACTTAATCTCAGCTTTCATTACTTCATGCTATAGGTGTGCATCGTCATCAGCAATAGTCTCATCGTATCTAGTGGGATCTTATTCCTGATGGTCGAAGACTAGGTCAAAAGCCTCTCTAGTACTTCTTTCTGGAACTTTAGATATCCTCCCACTACGACGAGGCCCCATATATACAGGTTCTTGAGGCTGTGCCTTTTCTTGTTCTATAATTGGATTAGGAGAAGTTAATTCAGAAGCTAACTTCTCTTCGAGTTCTAACCTTGTCAAACCTTTAGTGGATGTACTTTGTTTATCCTCCAAGTATCTAGCATTAGTACTCACAAGCACTTTTTGCTCCTTGGGATACTAAAAAAAATAGCACAATTCTGATCTTGGTTTTAATTTGTCTCTCTTGATTAGCACATAAGTTGGACAACCCCATATCTTGAGATGATTTAGACTTGGCTTATACCTAGTCCACATCCCTTAGAGTGTCTTAAGTACTAACTTGGAAGGCACCAAATTCAGAAAGTATGCCGTTATTTCTATGTCATATCCCCAAAAAGACACTACAAGAGTAGCATGAGACATCATGCTTCGGAGCATTTCATCAATGTTCTGTTCCTTCTCTCAGCTACTCCATTCTACTGGGGTGTTCCCGACGTAGAGAGTTGGGATACTATCCCATGATGTACCATGTAGTCCTTAAATTCACCAAGGAGGTACTCTCCGCCATGATTCGATCATAAGGTTTTAATTAGTTTACCTGTCCGACGCTCCACTTCAGTCTTAAATTTTTTGAACTTATCAAAAGAGTCAGACTTTCATCTCATCAGATAAACATTACGATACCTTGTACAATTATCTGTGAAAGTGATGAAGTACTCAAACCCCCCCTCTTGTTGGTGTAGACAAATGACCAAACATATCAGTATGAACAAGACTCAATGCTTCTTTGGCTGTATCCGTCTTTTGGGTAAAGGACCTTTTGGTTATTTTTCTCATAAGATAGGATTTATACTGAAGCTAACTTTTCAATCTCAGTAAGCTTAAAGGCCAATCATGGATTAACTTCTGAATCCTAGTTGAGTCAATGTGACCCAACCTTAGATGCCAAAGATATGAGTTATTAACGTTGGTCTTTCTCTTCCTATTTAAAGATTTAGATTGAGCATTACTTAATTGATTGTTAATAGGATTAATGAAGAATAGATTTCTATACATGTGCCTTGTACATATAAATTCTCTATTTCTACTAAAAGTTATACCAGAATAGAAAGAAACAGAATATCCTTGATTTATTAATTTTGCAACTGAAACCAAATTCTGTCTAAAACTAGGAACAAACAAAACATTCTTTAAAATAACTATTCTATTACAATCAAAAGTAAGTTGTAGTTCTCCCACTGCAAGGCCCAAACTTGTGCTTTATTTCCCACGCGTAGTCCATGTTCACCATTCTGGAGTCTTCTAATCTTCCTAAACTTCTGCAAGGAGTTATAGATATGATTAATGGCTCCTGAATCAACAATCCAAGTGGAAGTTGATCCAATCATTGATATAGACTCTAGATAAAAAACATTACCTGTGGGGTTTTTCTTTGTGGCTTCATGACCTTCTCTGCCACCTGGAGCTCTTTCATCAACTCTGTTAAACTTATGTTTAACGTGTTCATGTTGTAATTTAACTTAAACTGAGTGAAGGAGCCTGACAGAAATTCAAGAACCATGTCTACTTGGCTCTCGGGGTCAATGACAACCCCCAAGACTTCTGCTTTCTCGAAAGTAGTAATCATCTTGAGTATATACTTTTTGACTGGCGCTCCCTTAGCTATCTTGGTGTTTATTATGGTTCAGAGAGCTTACTGCCTTGCAGGCCAACTCTTATCCGCGAACATTTTAGCTAGTGATGTACTTATGTCATATGCAGTTGCCACGTGCTCATGTTTGGATTGGAACACATTTGACATGGAGGCTAACATATACCATTGGGTTATCTTGTCAGCCTTTTTCCATGTCTTTTCAGCCTCACGCTCCTCAGTGGTGGAACCTTCCCTAATTGCTGGGCAAGTTTTCTAAAGGACATACTTATACTCTTCGGCTGTGAGTATTATGTCTAGATTTCTTTTTCTGTCCACATAATTTGGACCCGTTAGCTTATTCTCGTGGAGAATAACAACTAAGGGATTGAAAGAACCTCTACTAATCATTTGTGAAAATTTTGAAAAAATAAAAAAAATTCTCGATATTTTAAAATAAAATAATTTTGTGCACTTTTTCCTCATATTAAACTGATAATAGCTAACACTATTACTATTATCTTTAACATGATTAATTTGGCTCTAAAGTAAACTGACATAGCTTCTTGAGAAGATTAATAGTTTTCTAACTAAGTGTGTTAACTACCACAAATTAATTTCCATTCTAGATAATGATCTAGAAGATAACACCATCAAGGGGATGGCCATTTCTTCTCATTTTCTATGGACATACTTCGCACTATAACCTCTAACGTGGGTTGGCTGATCATTGTACGTGTCCCGGGTTATTTGTTATATCCTTTTATTAATTCTAGATCCTTGTAATATCTCTATCCTATACGGGTTCACTTAAACGGTTACGCGAAGAGACCTACGATCTCTAATGAGGATCATGATGGAAGCCATGGGGCTATTGGAACCCCTCTCCCACTTAGTTTTTTAAATAAGGGTTTTCTTAGAAAAAATATCATTTGAAAAATTTCAATTAAGTCCTCTTTTAACTTAAAATAAAATATCTAAATCCATAAAAATTTCTATGTTAAGGTTTATACTCTTTGAGAAAATTTTCCTCATGGATTAATTTTATTTAAGTTAAGAATTTAATAATTTCAAAAAATTTCCATTTAAAATTCCTATAGATTTTGATCTCAAAGTTTTATTTGACAAAAATAATTTTTCCTTTGATAAAATGAATTAAAATGGCTTTCCATTTCAACTTATAAAAATTTCTAAATCCAAAATATTTTCTATGTCAAGAATAACAAACTTTTAAGAAAATAACCAAGGATTAATTTTTGTTAAAGTTAAAATAGCCATTTAATTAAACAAAAATATTTTTTCTTGTCAAATAAAATTTCCCAAAGACTTTGGTCTTTACGAAAACATGCACATAAGACTTAAAATAATTAGCATACTAGAAAGCTGTAAATGTTTTTATGCTTTTCTATTTTTAATCCTAAGTGCTCAAATAATAGAATTAAACACATTAATTAAATTAATTAATGATCTTGTTTTATCCTAAAATCCTTTACTATTATTTTTCATGCAAAATATTTAAAGAATATTAAATATTACAAAAATAATAACTTCGCCTAGTATGAGACAAAAAAAAAAAATTTTTTTTTGGGTCCAGTGCACTCGCCATATTGGATCATGGCCCATGGGAAGACCCATGCCCCTTAGTGTCTTGACCCAAGAAGCATCCTGGCCAGGATGCTTTCTGCATCCCAGTCAAATAGTGCCTAAGTTGAGGCGCGCTGGGCCTGGTTGGGTTGCAAGCCGCGGCTAGCTTGGGTGCGGCCTCGGTTCCAGGCACGACCGAGCTATAGCTCAGCTCGGCTGATCATCTTCTCCGTGATCTTTTTTTTTTTTCTTTGTTTCTTCTACGATTTTTTTTTTTCCAAAACTCTACTAACTTCGTTCACGATCCATCTAGGCAGATTCTTATTACATTTTTCAACAAAAAACAAGCACGATATCCGCTTATATCCTTTCAAATTGGGTTTACAGGAAAACTAATCAAAGAATAAAATTTTTACAAAGCCTCATATACCTTGACGGTGAGGTTTACAGAGAAACTACCCATACCAAAACAATGAAGGATCTTATGGTATTTATCAAATTTATCTTGCCAATTTTATTATCTAGCATGCATTAATCCTATGCCCTTCATAACAACTCGCTCTGATACCATTTGTTGCTCTGAACAAGGAACAGAAGCCATGCATGCTATATAAAAAAAATAGAGAAACAATAGACACGGCGCAGTAGAGGTAAAAAAGTATTACCTTTGTATGTCTTTGGTTTGTTTGCCTGAGAAGAATGGCGAACCACTGGAATGGCTTCTTGTCTCGATGACGATTCCGGTGAAAAACCAGCAATCCACTTACTCCTCTAGGGCATGAACGCAAAGCTCTTCGCTTCTCAGAATATTCCACCGCCCAATCATGTTGGTGAAATAACTTAGGTGAGGAGAAACTCTTCTTGAGCCTTTGCTATTGATTTAGCAAAATCAAGAAGGTTACACAAAGAAAAAGATGAACGAGAGGAAAAAACTCTGTGTTTTTCGTGTGTCTATTGTGAAGACCAAAAACCCACGACTATTCACCACCTCAGATAACCAAAACACTGGGGTTTTGATATTACAAAACTCCCAGAGACTATCAACAGAAGAGGTTTGGCTAAGCCTTAACTCTTCTGTTTTGTAAATCAAAATAATCGTTTAGTCTGGGCTTTTGGGCCAAAATTAACTTATTATTTTCCTTGGACCTATTGAGCCCAAAAATAATAACCATTAATTATTTATTTCCTAAGCCTATTAAAATAATTCAATAAATAATTAATGAGTCCAAATGAACTAAAATAAATATTTAAGCCTTTTATTAACTAGTTTAAGCACAAGTTAATTTTTTTAATTATTCAATCTGGGCTTAGGCCATAAATAATTAATTAACCAATTGAACTAGATAATAAAATTAATTTTTCTCGTTCCTTTTATTTTATTCTAGTCCAAAAATAAATTAGACTTCCTGAACAAAATAAAATTCCTTTTTATTGTGACCAATTCCTCGATCTAAAATAGTTAGGACTTACGGGCTATTCCAAGGACTAAAAGACACATTGCCTTGGCTACTAGAATAACCAAAATACCCTTGCTATATAAATGGTTGTATTTTCCATTTTAAATATTTTCTTATATCACTATAAGAAAATATTAACTCCAAGGATAATGTTGCGCTAGCTATGTGTTCGATCTACAAGTGAAATGACTAAAATACCATTCTATACATCCTCATGCATTTAGAAAGGAACCAACAATAGTATATCATTCAGACAATCACAAGGGATGGTATTGTGTAGACACTATCTTGTACAAGTCTATCTTGACTAACTAATTATATATACCTAACATACAAGTATATTGGTCCTTCTGAAAAACCTCAACTATAGTATATCAAAGCATATGCTTCTAGCTTCGTCAGACCACCAACTTATACTCAAGCTGTAGAGTACAAGTCCACACTGTAGCAGCAGTAGTCTAGGTTTCTATCATATATTACTTTTAGAAACCACTACTACAGGTTTTGTTCTACGTATTCGAAATACGCTTATGTTATGAAATGAGAAGACTACTCATTGGTTAAAGGTAAGCCATTCCCTATTTAGAATTCATAACATAATAATCTTGCCATGATAAGATTCCCATTCTCATTATCTGGTCAAGAATAGTAGTTTATGTGTTAAGTATCCCATGGTCCGTACCCTACTGTGAAAGACCTTCATTTACATGAACCATTTACTTAAACACAATGGGTCTTTTCCAATAAAATTGTGCACAAATATAAAGAATATTTCACAAATAAATTTTGAGAAAAATACTTTTATTAATTCAAGTAAAAATTACATTAGAAACCTAGTCTAAGAGGGGATATATTCCAACATTTCCAATATACAATCGACTTGACCATGGACTTCTCGAGTAGTGATTCTTATAAGTGGCCATGAGATATTCACTCCTACTATTAGGAGTGGTGAATCCTTTATTGATCCTCTCAACTACTTTAAGTTACTTATTGTATCTAATATCCATCCTATAGGCGGTCTTGTCAAGACTTCGGAGATTGGAATTAAAGTTCAACACTTTGCAAATAAAGTACCTTGGAGATTTCAAGTCCAAGGGTACTTGTACATTTGCTATAATGAGATTCTATTACTAGCACTAAATAGTTATCCATGTAATTATCTCATAGTCAGGTCATTCAATGTACTTATTTAAATAACAAGCATCCACGTGTTAATTTTGAGTATCGCAATACTAACAGATGTGAGAACCACCGCCTGATCAAATCCAGAAGTATAACACGTGCTAGTCCAAACGCATTAATAATGTTACATCTCATTAATACTATGACTAGGAATAATTTAAGTATGAACACTCTCCAGTGTAGTAGGAACCTCATATCATGATGTCTATCACAATTTCCATAACATAGTGTTGCATTTTGGACTTTATCTAATAGTTATTTTACATGAAAGCATAAATGAAAAAAAAAACTAAAAGATAAAGAATGCCTTGTTTTATTTAACAATGCACAATATACAGAATACATGCAATTGCCTCTAGGGCATAACACTAACAAACTCTAACTTGCACTAGATCCAATCATTAAGGTTTCTAATACCAAATGACTTATGATGTGTATCATGTTTCTTTTGGGTTAGTGCTTTCATAAGTAGGTTAGCTATGTTCTCATCTGTGGGATCTCTCTCTATCTTTTACATCTTTTCTATCAATGATTTCATAAATAAAGTAACAGCACTCAAATTGAACACGTAGCCTGACTATGACTCGTAGTCATCATTATCAGATTGGAATATGGTATTAATATACATTTTACTTATGAATAATGGAAATAATATCTCCTATTAGTAATATGTCATTTACATAAAGTGATAGGAAAACAATTGCACTCCCACTAACCTTCTTGTATGCACAAGATTTATCTATGTTTTGAATAAAACTAAACTCTTTGATTGTTTCATCAAAATGGATGTTTCAACTCCTAGAAGCTTGCTTAAGTCCGTAAATGGACATTTGCAGCTTGCACACTTTTGTTCTATCATTAGATGCGAAACCCTCAGATTGTGTCACAAACACTTCTTAGTAAGCTTTCTATTTAGAAAAGTTATTTTCACATCCATTTACCAGATCTCATAATTATAATGAGCAGCAATGGCTAGGAGTATTCTGATGGATTTCAACATAGGAGCTGGTGAGAAGGTTTCATCATAGTCAATACCATACTATTGACGATAACCCTTAGCCACCAGTCATACTTTATAGGTAACTACGTTACCATCCATGTCAATTTTCTTCTTGAAAATTCATTTGCACCTAATAGGTTTAATTCCTTTAGGTGGATTAACTAGAGTCCATACTTAGTTGTTATATATGGAATCCATCTTTGACTTCATGGCTTCAACCCATTTGTCAGATTCAGAACTGTTTAGAACTTCCTTGTAAGTAGTAGACTCATCATCATCTATGAGTAATATGTTATTGTAGTCACTAATGAGAAATCTATATCTCTCAGGTGCCACACATATTCTACTTAACCTACGAGGTTCTTGCGTATTTAAAGGTTCATCTATTCTCTTAATAGATATGGTATCAGATGGTTAATCCCTGCTTGTTTATTCCTCTTGAACTTCACTAAGTTCAATTTTACTCTTATTGTCCCCTTTAAGCATGTGCTTATTCTTTAAGAAGACAGTATGTTTTGAAACAAACACTTTGTTTTTGGAAGGGAGAGAGAGGTAATATCCGAAATATTCTTTCGGATAACTCACAAACAAACACTTATCAGATTCATTAGCAAGTTTGTTTGGCTATAGCCTTTCGACAAAGCCAGGGTAACCCCATACATTTAAGTGAGATAACTTTGGTTTCTTACCAAAGAACATCTTAAATGGGTTAGTATCAACCGTTTTTTTTACAGAACTCAGTTTAGAATATAAACATACATCTCTAGTACGTATCCCCAAAACAAATTTGGCAAGTTTGCAGAAGCCATCATGGTCCGTACCATGTCTCGAAAGGTTTGATTCCTTCTCTCAGATACCATGTTGAGGTGTATGTGGTGGAGTCCATTCAGATAATATCCCATTATCTTGAAGATAATATTGAAACTCTTGGCTTAAGTATTCACCTTCTCGATCAGATCTTAAAGTATTAATACTTTTACCAAGTTGTTTCTCTACTTTAAAAGCTTCAGATTTCTATTTTATTAAATGCAAATACCCATATCATGAATAATCATGATAAAGGGTGTGAAATAGTGATAACCTCTTCCTTATTGTATTGATATTGGGCCACATACAACAGAATGTATAAGTGCTAAAGACGCTTTGGCTCTTTCTCCTTTTCCAGAAAAAAGATGTTTTAGCCATTTTACCAAGTAAACAAGATTTGCATGTGCTATATGATTCATAATCAAATGACCCTAAGTCACCTAACTTGTGTAATGATTCTCATTTACATGGCCTAAATGACAATGCCATAAATAAGATGAGGTTAAATTATCTATCCTTGGTTTCTTATTGTTTATATTGAGGATTGGATTATCCATGTCTAGAACATATAAACCAATAACCAAATTTGTGGAACCATAATGAATATCATGCAATGAAAAGAACAACATTTATTCTTAAATATTAAATGAAATCTACATAAGTCTAAACATGCAAATGAGAAAATGTTATTCAGTAAAACTGGTACAAAATAATAGTTTTGTAGTTGTAAAACTAATCCCAAAGGTAAGTGTAGCTTGTAAGTTCCCACAACAAGTGCAGCAACATTTGCTCTATTTGCAGTAAGTAGGTCCACGTTGCCCTTCTTAAGCCTTCTACTGTCCTTTAGTCTCTGCAAGTTATTACACAAATTAGACCCACTTCTGGTATTTAATACCTATATCTCATTTATAAAGGCTGTATTAACCTTAATCATAGACATACCAGGAGTAGAAGTAGAGTGCCCGTGAGTTTCTCCTTCTGCTTCTTTTCCTTGATGGTCTCCAAGTAGGCATTGCAGTTGCACCACCAATGGCCTATCTTTCCACAATGATGGGATGGGCCTTTAGAGGCTGCCTCATTTTTCGACACCATATTTAGGCTTAGTAGAAGCTTTCTTCTTCTTTTTAGGAACCTTCTTCCTACAAGAGGAAGATTCTACTAACATAATTGCATTGGATTCCTTCTTCATGGAGGACTCCGCAGTTTTGAGTAGATTGATCAACTCAGGAATGGTGGATTCAATCTTGTTTATCTGGTAGTTAATCACAAACTGTGAAAAACTACTTGGTAAGGATTGTAGAATTAAGTTGATACTTAATTCATTGTCCATCACAGAACCAAGAGATCTGAGCTTCTTAATTAAGCACAACATCTTCAACCCATGAGTGGCCCCAGAAGGACCCTTAACCATTCTTGAATGGAACAATTATTCTGATAGCTTATATCTTTTTGTTCTAGCTTGGGCATCAAATAGCTCTCAAAGATGTTATATAATTGAGTAAGCATCCATATGCTCGTGCTATTTTTGTAGCTCAGGGGTCATTAACACTAACATCTCACAGGATGCCGTGTTACTATCCTTTTTATGCTTCTTGCTGATAGCATGCTCATCTGTATAAGCATCTTGAGCTGGTGGTGGCGAATAGGACCTTCTAACACGTAGAGCAACTTTTTTTACTTGAGAACAATTCTCAAGTTTCTTTACCAGTCGAGAAAGTTTGTTTCAGTTATTTTTTTGGTTTCTAAAATGCTACGTAAGTTCAAGTTTGTTATCATGATGCAGATGACCTAGATGGAAAATTAGAGAAAATTAGTTAACAGTATATGTATATGTAATGAAAATAATTAGGTCTTTAATTAAGCACATTATTATTCCACAATTTTACTCAAACCACTATTGATTTGGGAAGCCCATTGGAAGCTTTCCTAGTGGATCGATATTCAAATTCCTTAAGAATGACCTTAGGTTTGCCCAACAAGCCATCCTTAAGTTCAATGGTAAGTATCCAATACCAGTTACATCGTATGAAATTATCGGATCATTAGGTGATTAACATATTTTAATCTTAAAGCTTTTAAACTAACCCAATCTTGCCTCTAATTTTCTTTATGCTTGAGTTAGTCCAACCGGGATAAAGAAATTAGTTAAACCTAACCCATTAATCAAGAATTTAAAATTCCATAGCTTGAACATGCCTAATGTCAAGTAGGCTTGGGTTAGCCAACAACTTGGTCTCGAAAAAGGACTCTTGTTCTTACTATATTAATGGAATTCATTAGGTTTGATTTTAATTGAGAGATTTGTGATATTCATTTCTTAACATAGCATGCATAATATCATCATATCCATACATTGCATAAACATAATTTCGTGGTATGGTTATGGACTTTTCCTAAATTAATTTTCTCGAGCCATGAAGGAAATTAATATGGTCAATCCTTCATGCATGATATAAGTAGAAGGTCTTACTGTCTCGCCTTGTTTTGGTAGCCATTTCAATTGTCTTGTAAATAATTCTTCTAACTCTAACTAACCTATGTAATCTAATTACATAAATTTCTTAAGTAAAGAAACCTCGAGTTTCATTCAAGGGGAGTTTAGATGAGAAGAGAAATTATACAAGAATAATAGAGAAGGAGGACACGCAGACCCTGTTTTATTTAAAATAAAACTGTAAATAATGCATCATATATTTGGTTTTAGTCCAAAACCATCCAATTCTAAAATCATCATTATTTTACTAGTTATTTGAGGCTATTTTGTGATACTTTTATTAAAATAACTAGGCATACTCCATCCTATTTGACATTTTGCTTGTAAAAAGTGTTTTTGGAAAATATATGCAGATTTGAGTAGAAATCAAGCAGAAAGTGAACAATTTCAGAATGTACCTAGCGCCAGGCTCAGCCAATGGACCAGGCAATAGGCCATTCTAGTCCAGCAAAGAAATTGAGCCAACTTTCAGGGGAAAACTAGAACAGACCTAGCCCCAGGCCTGGCAAGTGTACATGGCACCGGGTCCATTTTGTCTGACAATGAGAACTAACCAAAAATAGAGAAAAATAGGAAAAGAACA
Source organism: Voacanga thouarsii (assembly GCA_026120185.1). Lineage (NCBI taxonomy): Eukaryota > Viridiplantae > Streptophyta > Magnoliopsida > Gentianales > Apocynaceae > Voacanga > Voacanga thouarsii. The sequence goes on along the minus strand of JANUWF010002029.1, from coordinate 287,972 downwards.
CAGTGCACTTGGCGTCAGGTGGGGTCGAAGGTACCCGGAGCTAGGTACACATTGGAGGGCAAAAATTCTGTGTACAAAATTAGGAATTTTCTAATGATTTTGGTATTTTCTGAATCCTATTGGGCCAAGACTTCCTAAGCCACGAATTTAGCATCCAAGAGGCCTATAAAAGCACAAGAAAACACAAGAGAAGAGATATACATGTAGAGGTGGATTAAAGAGCAAAAATTCCCAATCACTCATTGAAGGAGAGATTTACCCAGTCAAAGAGGATTGTTCAAAAGAGTCTTCAAGGAGGAAGAAAGAGGCTTGTTTATGAGTGCTTTCTTTTACCTTTCTTTTCTTTTCCTTCAACAATCATGTATTCAATATTTCCATTGTAATTTGATATTGTTTTTGTGATTCATGATTTCTTGAGTTAATTTAGTATTTTGATCAATTCATTATTTATCTTGGTATTTGATTGCTTGTTTCTCTTACAGAGTTGGTTGGTTAATTTTTGTTATTAACTTGCTTAAAAAAGAGGTTGGTAATGACTTCAATTAATTAGTTGCAGATTTTTTTATCCCTTAACTTGAAAAAACGGTTAATTATTTAGAACATTGGTAATCAAAGGTTAGTTGATGATTGTTAGAATATAGATTCATTTACTAATTTCATGTTTTAAATCACCTAGAATATAGGAGTTTGTATTAGGATTGATTTTAATACATCTTTTGGATAAGTTAGTCGAGACAGAATATGTTCACTAATTTAACTAGAAGAAAGTGATTCCATGGATTGCAAATAATGTGGGTCTCTATTAAATCCTTCATGAGACTAAGATAATAATTGATTTTGATATTGGTTAAGCGGTTCTTTACCATGTTTTCAAAAGCTCTTGTCTAAATTGCATATTTTTACATAATTGAGTTGTATATATTTATTTAATTTTCTTTTTATTATCTTATTACATTATTTGGTCAGTTAAACAATGAATGAAAAGTGATTATTGTGTACTTGTTCCTTTGAGGATCGATACTCATTAATTACCTATGATATGCTTGCAATAAGTATACTTGCTCGTATGTGTATTTTTAGATTAGTGTTTTAATTAAAACTTGACTAAGGGATGGATTTAAATTTAATGATTTTTATACACCCAAAATTTACGCATCAAGATTTTGGTGCTGTTGTCGAAAAATAATATCATGAAAGCTTGGATTTTGTTAATTTAACCATATTTATATGTAAATATATATATATGTTCCTTGTATGAATAGGTGCCATATTTTGTTTTCTTGTATACTTGTATTGGTAATGTCTCTATATGTTGTAATTTTCTCTAGCCAAACTTGTAAATATGTACCTTAACTAACTTGATTTCATGTTTTAATATGTATATATTATACTAACAAGTTATTTTGTATAGGTAAGATGGCCAATTGGAGCATGGGATAGTATCTTAATGTTTCTCACGGGATGACATCTCAACCATCTCTATTTCCTTAGAAGAAGTGTTGGAAAAATTTGCCACCCATGTAACTAAACATTTTTATGAGATAGATGGCACATTGGCAAAATTTGAGGGAATAGTTAGAAATATGGAAAGACAAATTTGGTTTTTAATGGATTTAGTGATAAAATCACCATTAGGAGCGGAAACACAACATGATTCAGCTGCCATTACATTACGAAATGGTAATTAAGGAGCTACTCAATCCTAGCATAGAACTGGTACCATTTAAAGAAGATGGGCTGGAACCAACCCCTCTTGTTGAACCTTTTGAAAAACAAACTAAAAAACTAGATTTTCAGCCACCAGTACCTTACCCCACTCCCACACACAAAGTAATAAAAGATGCATAATTTGAAAAGTTTTGCAAAATATTCAAACAACTGCACATAAACATTCCACTCAGTGAGGCCTTGGTCACATGCCCAAATATGCAAAATTTCTCAAAAGCATGCTTGTGAACAAACAAAGGTTGGAGGAATTATCCACTATGGTTTTAAATGAAGAAGGCTCAGCTATCTTGCAGGACCAACGGACTTTGCCACGAAAAGAAAGTGATCCAAGGAGTTTTTCTATTCCTTGTCTTGTTAGTACTCTTACATTTTGCAATGCATTAGCCGACCTAGGTGCTAGTAATAGTCTTTTACCATATATGAATTTCAAAAAGCTAGGCCTAGGTGAACCCAAGCCCACTAGGAAGAGTATTCAACTTGCAGATTGATCTGTTAAATATCCTAGGGGAATAATTCAAGGTGTTTTGGTTAAAGTGGATAAATTCATATTCCCTGTGGATTTTATTATTTTTGATATGGATGAAGATTTGAAAGTTCCGTTAATCTTAGGTCGACCTTTCCTAGCTACGGGCAAAGTATTAATTAATGTTCATGGGGGGAAGTTAACACTTAGGGCTGGGGATGAAGAAGTCATTATCACAATTCATAATAGCATGCAACATCCTATTTCTCATGATGATTATCGTTTAAGGCTTGGTATTCTTGATGAATCTATCCTTGACTTTATGCAGGAATCATTTGTCCATAGCTACAAGAAACAATCCATTACACATTTGGTGGATTCAATTGAGGGACCTAAGTTGGAAAAATTTGAGGAAATTAAAAAAAGAAGTTTGGGAAAGATGAAGTCATCCATTGAGGAACCACTGAAATTGGACTTGAAAGACCTCCCCGAGCACTTGGAATATGCATTTTTGACAAAAGGTGAAAAACTGTCCGTGATCATTGTAAAAGACCTTACTTTTGAACAAAAGACCAAATTGATAAGCCTATTGGGAAAATATAAAGGAGTAGTTGCACAGAAAATCATGGATATTAAAGGAATTAGCCTTTCCTTTTATACTCACAAAATATTGTTGGAAGAAGGAGCCAAGCCTGAAGTGCAATCCCAATGTAGGTTGAATCCAAACATGAGTGATGTGGTAAAAGGTGAGGTGATTAAACTCTTAGATTCTGACATCATTTACCTTATTTCTGATAGTATTTGTGTTAGTCCAGTACAAGTGGTACCAAAGAAGAGAGGAATGACTGTGAGCCCTAATGAAAAAATGAGTTGTTCCTAATGAGATTGGTAACCGGTGGAGGGTTTGCATTGATTATAGAAAATTGAATGAGACAACTAGGAATGACCATTTTCCTCTCACTTTCATTGACTAAATGTTAGAAAGGTTGGCCAGACATGAGTTTTATTGTTTTTTAGATAGCTTTTCCAGATACTTTCAAATTCCCATAGCACCGGAGGATCAAGAGAAGACCACCTTTACATGCCCTTTTGGTATTTTTTCATATCGACGTATGCCTTTTGTTCTTTGCAATGGTCTTGGAACATCCCAATGGTGTATGATGGCTATTTTCGATAAAGAAATTGTGGGGGACATCATGGAGGTATTTATGGATGATTTTTCTATTTTTGGTGATTCTTTTGATTTGTGTTTGGCCAATTTGGAAAAGGTACTCCAATGGTGTGAAGAGACCAACCTCATGCTTAATTGGAAAAAATGCCACTTTATTGTGCAAGAAGGTAGAGTATTGGGACACAAGATTTCAAGGAAAGGTATTGAGGTTTATAGGGCTAAAATTGAGGCAATTGAGAAACTCCCTCCTCCAACTTCTGTGAAGGTACTTCGAAACTTTCTTGGGTATGCAGGTTTTTATAGGAGGTTTATCTTGGATTTCTCAAAAATTTCTAAACCCCTTACTTCTTTTCTTGAAAAAGATGCTATTTTTGATTTTGATGAAAATGTCTCAATGTTTTCAACGTGTTTAAAACGAAATTAGTCAATTCTCCTATTTTAATTGTACTGGATTGGTCTCTTCCTTTTGAACTAATATGTGATGCAAGTGATTATGCAGTGGGTGCAGTGCTTGGACAAAGGAAGAATAAGCACTTTCAACCAATTTACTATGTAAGCAAAACTCTTATGGCGGCATAAGAGAACTACACCATAATAGAGAAGGAGTTTCTCGCAATAGTGTTTACTTTTGATAAATTTTGTTCTTATCTTATTTTGTCCAAAGTCATTGTGTATATGGATCATTCTGCCCTTAAGTACCTACTAAACAAGCATGATCCAAAGCAAGACTGATAAGATAGGTTTTATTGTCGCAGGAATTTAACTTGGAGATTAGGGACAAAAAGGGAACAAAAAATTTAGCTTCAGATCATTTATCAAGGTTGGAAAATCACAACCTTGAGCCATTGGCAGAATGAGACATCAATGATACCTTCCCAGATGAACAACTTTTACTTATTAATGGTGAGATTTCTCAACTACCATGGTATGCGGATTTTGCTAATTACTTGGTTGCAGGAATTATTCTGGAAGATTTTGATGCACAACAAAAGAAGAAATTCCTCATTGAAGTAAAACATTACTTTTGGAAAGATCCGTACTTATTCCAATATTGTGCGATCAAATCATCCGAAGGTGTGTGGATTTTGTGGAAAGTACAAATATATTGAAACATTGTCATGAAGGACCTACGGGAGGCCGCTACTAAGCTATCAACACCGCAAGAAAGGTACTTGAGCACAATTTTTATTGGCCTATACTCTTCAAGGATTCTCAAGATTTGTTCAAAGTTGTGATAGGTGTCAACGTATAGGTAACATCTCTAAATCTAATGAGATGCCATTACAAATTTTTCAAGCTTGTGAAATTTTTAACTTTTGGAGAATTGATTTCATGGGCCCTTTTCCTAGTTCTTTAGGTAACAAATATATCTTGGTTGCGGTTGAGTATGTATCAAAGGGGGTTGAGGGGCAAGCCTTGCTAACTAATGATGTGCGGGTTGTCGTTAAATTTCTCAAACAACTTTTCACCCGGTTTGGAGTGCCTAAGGTACTCATTAGTGATGGAGAACCCACTTTTATAACACCAAATTAGATAAGGTTCTCAAACATCTAGGAGTTACTCATAAGTTTGCTACCCCATATCATCCCCAAATAAGTAGCTAAGTTGAGGTGGTTAATAGAGAATTAAAAAGAATCTTGAAAAAAATGGTTAATCATATAAGAAAGGATTGGAGTTTTAAGCTAGATGATACTCTTTGGGCTTATAGGATAGCCTTTAAAACTCCTTTTGGTACTACCCCTTATCGATTGGTGTATGGGAAATCTTGTCATTTACCGGTAGAGATTGAACACAAGGCTTATTAAGCTATTAAACTTGTTAACTTTGATCTTGATCTTGTTGGACAATCTAGGTTACTTCAATTGAATGCCTTGGACGAATTGCGCATGGTTGCATATGATAATTCTCTCATCTACAAGGGGAAGTTAAAACGGTGGCCTGATAAATATATTGCTTAATCCTGGGAGTTTAAAGAAGGTAATCAAGTATTGTTGTTTAACTCTCGCTTGCGACACTTTCCGGGAAAGTTGAAATCAAGATGGTCTGGGCCGTATGTGGTAACTAAGGTTTATCCTTTTGGTACACTTAAAGTCTTTCACCCGGATAATGGTACTTTTAAGGTTAATGGAAATCGGGTAAAGTATTATTTTGGGGAGACATTGGACACCTTGGATCATGTGGATGTTTTTCTCTATGAGTAATGATTCTTCTTTCAGATTGTATAGATGTTTTTCATATTTGTCATTTTTTTTTTAAATTTTCGTGTAATTGCTTTTTGCTTTCTTTTTCTAGCTTTATATTTTTCTTTGGCATTTTTTTTTTAACTAGGTATTCTTGTAATGACTCTTCCTTATGGTGGATTCAAATATGATGGCACGATAATGTAATGGAAGTATCCTCTCTACTTTATTCTTCTTCTTAATTAATGTTGGTATTCTTGGCTGTACTTTTATTGTTATATCTTTGACTGTTAAGCAAGGTTGTAATTCTTTTTCTTACTTGGATATGAGTTTTGTCAATCTTTAGGTGGATTTTTTGCGAAATTGGTTTTGTTGGATAAGATAATTTTCAGGACTTGAGAATTTTGATTAATCTTGTTTATGCATTGGTGTTTGAATATTATTTGACTCATCTAGTTTGAATATGGAGGATATGATGAATATGGGAAGAGTTTATTGGCTAATTCTGTATTATAAGTTTAAATTTTTCTAGCTTTGAGTTGTGATGAGGAATGTGAGTTGATAAAAGATCTTTGAGAAGAAAGATTGTGGAAAAATTGTGAAACATTCTTGTGAGTTGAAAAATTGGAAAAATGAGTTGATTGCTTTCTTTTTGAAGATGGAAAAAATTTGTTTTTTCTTGATAAGGGGCCAATACGAATAGTGAAAAGAAATTCACTTTCTTAAGGCTATGAATTCCCAAGAGCAAAAGAAAGGAATATTGTTGAAAATGATGAGTGATGGCTAAAAGGGGTCCAATACGGTGTGTGAAGAGAAATCCATGCACTTGAGGCTATTAATTCCCTAAGTCATTGAAAAAAATAGAGAGAAAAAGATTGTAGTGTTTTCCTTACATCATGACTTAAGTTGTGCAATTTTTGGATTTATAATGCTTGAGTTGGTAGATGGCTTGACTTATATGATTCATGTTATCTATATTTTAACTTGAAGAGTGAAATAAGTTTCTTAGACTAAGGTACACACTTGATTAATTTAATTTCAAGAGTTTTGTGTTATCTTGGAAAAAGTTTCAAAGTTTGTATTATTTTCAAAGGGTGTGAATGATAAGAGTTGTATTTAAAGTTTGAAGGGAAGACATAATCTTTGCTACGGTAAAGAAATTTTTAAATAAGAAACGACTTGTGTTTTATTGATAATTTTCTTGGTTAAAGTGTTTTGCTTGAGGACAAGCAAATGTTCAAGTATAGGGATATGTGATAGGGGCTAAAATCATCATTATTTTACTAGTAATTTGAGGTTGTTTTGTGATACTTTTTTTATAATAACTAGGCATATTCCATCCTATTTGACATTTTGCATGTAAAATGCATTTTTGGCAAAAATGTGCAGATTTGAGTAGAAATCGAGTAGAAAGTGAACAATTCCAGAATATACCTGGTGATAGGCCCAGCCAATAGACTAGGAGCCGGGTCTATTTTGGTCTAGTAGAGAAATTGAGCTAACTTTTAGGGGAAAACTAGAACAGACCTGGCAAGTGTACAAGGCGTTGGGTCCATTCTGTCTGCCGATGAGAACTGACCAAAAATAGAGCAAAAACAGGGGAAGAACAGATTGCACTTGATGCCAGGTGGGGTCGAAGGTACCCGGTGCCAAGTACACTCTGGAAGACGAACATTCTGTGCACGAAATTAGGAATTTTTCAATGATTTTGATATTTTTCGAATCCTACTTGGCCAAGACTTCCTAAGCCACAAATTTAGCATCCAAGAGGCCTATAAAAGCACAAGAAAACATAAGATAAGAGATATACATGTAGAGGTGGATTAAAGAGCGAAAATTTCCAATCACTCATTGAATGAGAGATTCACCCAATCAATGAAGATTGTTCAAGAGAGTCTTCAAGGAAGAAGAAAGAGGTTTGTCTATGAGTGCTTTGTTTTAGCTTTGTTTTTTTTTTTCCTTAAACAATCATGTTTTCAATATTCCGTTGTAATTTGACATTTTTTTTTGTGATTCATGATTTCTTGAGTTAATTTAGTATTTTGATCAATTTATTATTTATCTTGGTATTTGATTGCTTCTTTTTCTGACGGAGTTGGTTGGTGGAATTTTGTTATTAATTTACTTGAAAAAGAGGTTGGTAATGACTTCAATTAATTAGTTTAAGATTTTTTATCTCTTAACTTGCTTGAAGAAGAGGTTAATTGTTTAGAACATTGGTAATCAAAGGTTAGTTGATGATTGCTAGAATATGGATTCATTGACTAATTTTATGCTTTAAATCACCTAGAATATAGGAGTTTATATGAGCATTGATTTTAATGCATCTTTTAGATAAGTTAGTCGATACAGAATATGTTTACTAATTTAACTAGAAGATAGTGATTCCATGGATTGCAAACGAAGTGGGTCTATATTAAATCCTTCATGAGACCAAGATAATAATTAATTGTGATATTGGCTAAGTGATTCATTACCATGTTTTCAAAAGCTCTTGTCTAAATTGCATATTTTTATATCCTTGAGTTGTATATATTTATTTAATTTTATTTTAATTATCTTATTGCATTATTTGATCGGTTAAACAATGAATGAAAAGTGATTAGTGTGTACTTGTTCCTTTGAGGAGTGATACTCATTAATTCCCTATGATATACTAGCGATGAGTATACTTTCTCCTATGTGTATTTTAGGATTAATATTTTAATTAAAACTTGACTAAGGGATGAATTTAAATTTGATGATTTTTATACACCCAAAATTTACGCATCACACACTCAGTAGATTATTAGGGGTATCTAGCAACACATGATGACCACCTAAGAGTTTAGGAAGTTAAGTGGCTTGACATGAACCCTTCAATAATAAACTACATTTCAATAAGCTCCTTTTACTATACAATATCTCATTCGGTTTGGAGTACGGAATTAATGTTAACTCTCTCCAAAATATATATTAATTCTGACCTAAATATATCAGTACTTGTACCAGGAATGCAGTACTCTACTTATATATCAATTGGAACTATTTTTAATACCCAATCACCTTGACCAAGGATTTCACGAGTAGTAATTTGCACAAGTGGCCGTGCGATATTCACCCCTACTATTAGGAGTGGTGAATCCTTTATTGACACTCTCAACTACTTTCGTTTACCTCACATTGTACCCAATATCCATCCCATAGGGGGCCCTCGATCTGGCTCCAGATATTGGAATCAAATTATAATGCTCAGCAAACAAAGTACCTTGGTGATCTCAAGTCTAAGGATATTTGCACGTTTGCTATAATGAGATTTTATCACTGGCACTAAATAGTTATCCACGTGATTATCTATAGCTAGGTCATCCAATGTACTTGTTCAATTAACAAGTATCGATGTGTTAACTTTGAGTATCTCAATACTCAGGGATATGAGAACCACCTTCTGATCAAATCAGAAAGTCTAACACATGCTAGTCTTGACGCATTAATGAAGTCCTATCTCATTAATACTATGACTAGGGATTATTTTAGTACTAACACTGTATAGTGTTGTAGGAATCTCACATCATGATCTCTATCATGATTTTCTTAACACAGTGTTGTACTAGGAATTTTATCTAACAGTTATTTTACAAGAAAGTAAAGAAAACAAACTAAAAGATAAATAATGTCTTGTATTAATAAACAAATATGTCACATACAAAGTACAAGTGATCATCTCTAGGGCACAACACTAACAAACTCCCACTTGCACTAGAGCCAATCATTCATCTATCTAGTACCAAATGACTTAATATGCCTATCATGTTTTTTTCTGGGATAGTGCTTTTGTAAGCGGGTTAGCTATGTTCTCATCTGTGGGAACTCTCTCTATCTTAACATCATTCTTATCTATGATCTCTCGGATTAGGTGACTGCATCGTAGCACTTGCTTGGATTGTTGGCAAGACCGTGGTTCCTTTACTTGTGCAATGGCTCTGTTGTTGTCATAATACAAGTGTGAAACCCTAGTCAAAACTAACCTTAGAGTAAGGGGGTTGGGATGCAAAGCATATTTATTTGTATGTTTAAATATATTTTTGTATGATTTTATGTGCTTCAGATTTGTGTTTTATAGTCTAGAGGGCTTGATAATGATTATTGAGTGAGAAGGGCAAAATGGTAATTTTTGCTTGAGGTGGAAAAAAGGGAGATAGCTTGAGGATTGAATAAGAAAATATTTTTTGGGGGAGAATAAGAACAAGAGTTGTTGTGGTGTAGTGGTTAGAGCTTTGGAATTAATTATTGAGGTCTTGGGTTCAAATTCCATCATAGGAGCTTTACCTTGATTAAATTTTATTTTTGCTTAGGGAGAAATAGTTTTGGCCTTATGAGCTTAGAGTAAGGTAGTGACGATGTCCTAAGAGAGACATGTTAGGAGTAACCTCATTCTACTCCCTTGCCCTACTCGAATTTCCTAAAGAGAATTCATTTTCCCTTGATCTTTGATTTTCCTTATTTCTCAACTCATTAGTTTGATCAAGTTGTTCTAGCCATTTTCTTTCCAAAAATTTCAGTAAAGTGCTATGGTCTTGTAGGATCAAAAAGTCTTAGTGAAAGACTTCTCATGGTCTGAAAATGTGGAAGAGTTGTGGGGAATTCCAAGAGGAAAAATCCCTCTAGTGAGCTTGCTAAAATTCACTCCAGCTAGTTCATCTTCCTTCGTGGAATGAGCTGAAAATTTCCAGCTTATTGTGCCTTCAAAGTGTCGAGTTTTTTAGCTAATATTCCCTCTCAAATGCTGCCAGAAAAATGGTCTTTAGGATCAGTTTCCAATCTGAATTTCTTGGCCATTTTCGGACTGCTCAAAGCTGGAGCAAAAACAGGAAAACTTGCTGTACAAATCGCCATTTTGAGAGTCCAAAACTAAGCTGTTTTCTTCCAGATTTTGTTCAGCACTTTAGACATGTTTTTCCTCCATGAAGAAGGTTGGAAACCAGCCTTAAAAGCCCCTAAAATTCCCCTTCAAACTCTCTGCAAGATGGCTGGAAATGGCAGCCGGAAATCTGTCCAGAAAATTCTGCCCAGCGAAAATTCTTTGCAGGAAAATTTTCCAGCTTTGTTCCCTATTTCTCTTCGAGCCGAAACACCAACCTTATTCTGCATAAACCTTCCTTAAACCTTCAGTAACAAAGCTCCATTGTTCCCCTTAAGCTTCTGCATGAAACTCAGCCATGGCTATCCGAAAATCTCTCCAACAAATCCCTACAATTATGCTTGATTGATTACCAAAATTCCAGCCACCATAGTTTAGCAACTTTCCATAAAATATATCTCAAACAACCAGACCTTCTCTTCACCATTAGACTCCTTAATTTCGGCTACCATTAGCCTCCTTCAACCAACTTTCATCTAGCCAAAATTTTGCACAAGTAGTCGGCCATGGCAGATTTCCAAGAGCTCTTCCATAATCAAAGATATTCTTGAATATTTAGTTTCCAAATTTGCTTCATAAAAATATTCTTCAAGGATTTTAACAACTAACCTTTCCTTTTCCCTTCCAAATCAGAGAATCATCTTCCTAAACACTATAGAAATTCGGCCAGCCCTAGTTCTCATAGAATTTCGACAGCTGCAAACTACAATCTCACAAATTCCTTCAACCTTCAAGAACACACACACAACACCAAGAACACATACTTCTTCCTTTCACCTAATAACCCTCCAAACCACTTCAAACCTTCTCTAAAATCTCCAGATTTGACCTACTCACTGCCGTGAGTCCATCAACACCATTCTTAACATCAAACTCCACAAATCAACTTGCTACTTCGGATCAAAACCAGAAAATTCTGTGAAGGTTCAAGAACACCTTCAAGGCAAAGTTTGTTCTAACAATTTCATCTTCTTCAATCTTGATCTCTAGTGGGAACGTATGTGAATAAACATGCTAATGGTCTCTCTCTCTCTCTCTCTCTCTCTCTCTCTCTCTCTCTCTTCCTCTCATGGCCGAACCTCCCTTCTCTTAGCCGGATGGCTTCTCCTCTCATGATCATGTTTTCGCCATCTCCCTTGGACAAAGTTAGACATCTAGGAGTTGAGATCCATTCTAAACTCCTTCAAGGCATTCATCAACCAAGTAAGTGCCTTCCATCTTTCCTTTAAATCCTAGATTCATGTCTCTAGGGTGATGTTGTTAGAAGGTGGATGGAGATAGGATTCACGTATGTATTGTTGGGGTTGATGCATGAATATATGTATGATTGTGAAGGAGATGGGATGTATGCATGGAAGGATTGTCTTGGTTGATAGTATGATGATTTGAGGCTTGATGCATGTCATAGGTAGTGTTTGTGATAAAGTATGCTATAGATTATGCCACATTTGGTGAATAGGATTTATATGCATGTTGGATTATTAAAGCCATGATCATAATTATGCTAGTAGAGGTTAGACCATGTCTTGATAAATCTAGATCTATGCATATATGCATGATTTGGATGATTTGATGAATTGAAGGATTCTATATGTTCATGATAGTGGTTAGCCATAGAAATATGATCATGATCTAGTTGCCCCTAAGCTAATTTTTATTTCATGAATAAATATTTAATAATATGATTTTGCTAAGTAATTCGAAAAAACCCTAAAAAGGGTAGATTTGGATTATTATATATATAAAGGATATTTTAGTCAAATAAATAATAGTTTTTGCTAGAAAAATAAAATATATAGATATTATAATATCAAATAAAGCCTTTTATGAAAATAATCATAATAGGTAAAATATTTATTATTAAAAATTTAATTATTATCTTTTAATCAAACCTATTAAAATTTATTTATTATTTTTCAAGAAAGACTCATTGAAATTTATTTTTAACTAATTTTAACTATCAATTATTTTCTAGCAATTAATTATTAATAAATTATTATTTTACCTAGTACCACCTAGGACTTTTCATCAAATAAACTCTAAATTATTTTAGCAAGACTTAAACCTTCAACATATTGTACCTATTTTCCAAACTCTAGTTATTTTAATATCAAACTAGATTTATTTTATAAACCCCTTTTATTTATTATCGAGCCTTAAAGCTTAGGACACTAGGGACATGATTGTAGTAAGTTGAGTTAGTTTTATTTGTGAAAGTGAATCTTGGCTTGAGTTTGATTGTGGTTTGTATTTACCCCATGCAAGGTTAGGTCAGCTGTTGGAGACCTTTGTTGTGAGCAAGGATCAGGTAAGCTCCTGCATAAAACCTGTTTGATGAAAAATGATTTATTTTATGGCAAGCCAAATGTAGAGTGCATGGACACTCATTTCTGTAAAGGCAATTGAGGATTATTTCCGTTCTCATTTTAGACAAATAAATTATTTACAAATTAAGGGGCAGTTTTACTCAAAATCTAAAACTCTTTCTAAAACCAGTTTTGCCCCAAACTCTGAAAATCGTTAATTGCCATTTTCAAGTGGAACTATGTTTTGTTCTTTTTTTCCCCCCAAGTGGGATACGTTACGTTGAGTACTCAATAGGGGTAGATTAGTAGTACTAGTTTTGAAGAGCAAGAGTGGGTCTTTTGGCAGGAGGCTTCCTCTAGAAGATAAACTCAACTTAGAGAAACGTCAGTACTACTTAGTCATGCCGGTCTGAGCTAGCAGTTTGTTTTTCAGTCAAGTGACTGTGTTTTGCCTGAATGGACACCCGGTTGTTGTTTGGGTATAGAGAAGGAGGAGTATCTTACCCGGTAGGCCGATCAGCTACCTTTGTCAGTCTGTACAAAGTGTGGCATACTGACCACCGGGTATGGGGCCCAATGTGTGGTAACCCATAATCCTTTTTTTTTGAGTGGTTGATCTTATAAATTATGTATGGCTGGAAAAGCCAAAAACACCACTCTTGCTTTTGACTAATGTTTATTGCTTGCCAATATCTCTCTTATAAAGATTTCACACTTTGCATCCACGAACTGTTTTCACTGAACACCCAAAGCACACACGGACTTACTGAGATTTCTGTCTCATCACCTTTTTACGATGATTTCAGGCCGATCCTGCTGTGGGGATGAGTAGCTAGTGTTATCTGCCTTGGAAAAGAATGTTGTCTTTCATTTTTATGTATTGCTTTGGGGAGTTGAGAGTGGATGATTTTATTTATGGATTTGTTTCTCTTTTGGGATTTCATGGTTTTATTCGTGGATTTATTCTTGGGTTGTAATAAATTTTAAGTTAAGATATTTTTTTTATTTTGCTATTTTATTTGTGTGACCTAGTTATAAAGACCCCTTGTCCTTTGGACGGGGCGATATCCCCGGCCCTGTTGGGCCTAGGTAGCGGGGTGTTACAACAAAGATATTGGGACAACAATGCTAAGGACCACAATAGTTCCGTCACAAACTTCTTAATCCAAACGGCTTCCTTAGCTTTTTCAAAGGCGGCTATGTACTCAGCTTCTGTCTTAGAGTCAGCAATAGTCTTTTGTTTGGAACTCTTCCCACATATTGCCCCTCCACACAACATAGACACGTAGCCAAAGGAACAAGTATACTCATCGCAAGCATAGTATAGGAAATTAACGAGTATCAATCCTCAAAGGAACAAGTACACACTAATCACTTTTTTTCATTGTTTAATTGACCAAATAAAGTAATAAGATAATAAAATAAAAATAAAAATAATATATATATATATGTATATAACTCATGGAGAGAAAAAATATGTTATTAAATAATTATCCTCAAAAACATGACATGAATCATCTAGCAAATATCATAATTAATTTTGAGCCTAGTCTCATGAAGGATTTAATATAGACCCACTTCATTTGCAATCTATGGAATCACTATCTTCTAGTTAAATTAGAGAACATATTACGTCTCGACCAATTTATCCAAAAGATGCATTAAAATCAATCTTCATATAAACCCCTATATTCTAGGTGATTTAAAACATGAAATTAGTCAATGAATCCATATTCTAGCAATCATTAACCAACCTTTGATTACCATTGTTCTAAACAATTAACCCATTTTTCAAACAAGTTAAGAGATAACAAATATGAAATTAATTAGATTAAAACCATTATCAACCTCTTTTTCAAGTAAGTTAACAATAAGAATTAATTTATTAATTTCGTAATAAAACAAGTAATCAAATACCAAAGAAAATAATTAATTAATCAAAGAACTAAATTAACTCAAAATCATAAATTCAAGAATAATATCTAAATGCAATTAAAGAACTAAAATCATCATTTTTCAAGAAAAAGAAAACAAAGGAAAGAGATAAATACTCATAGACAAGCTTTTCAATCTCTGATGAAAACTCCACCAAGAATCAATGCTCTTTGAATTATTTTTCTAAAGAAAATATTTGTGATGCACTCTACAAAATATATCTAAATCCCTACATTGTGCACCCTTTTTTCTAAGGTAATTAGCCTTTATTTATATGCTTACAAAGTCCTAAAAGAATCCTAAGTAAAGAAGAAGTATTTTCCTAAAAATCTAAAACAAAAAAGGATTAATAAAATTCTAAAATAAAAATCTAAAAAAAAAAAGTAATTCCACCGCCTTTGAATTGTGAAGTTGAGAAATAATTAGATTTTGATTTTGTCTTATTCATTGAAGAACTTTTTTTTTGTTGAATTGAGATTGCTGAAATTGGCTTCCAATTGAGCCATACGGAAGCTGTCCAACTGATTTCTCTTTATTCTGTTGCTTCGGCTCAACTGAGCCATTTTCCTTTCATCGGCTCAATTGAGCCGCAATCCAAGCTGCACAGATCTTTGTGCTTCTTCCTGCCGAGAGGGTCTCCCTCTTTGTTGTTGGCTTACCTGAGCCATCGACTGAGCCGCAACATGATAATATTTTTGCCCTTTTTCCTTTTGCTTTATTTCTTTGTTGAACTGGGGCTCACTGAATTTGTTCTTTTCTTTGTTGCTTTTGTTTTGTCTGCTTAGCCGTGCCTCTTGTTTCTTTTATTGCTTTTGTCCTTTGTACTTTCTTTTGTTCTTTGTTTCTTTTGAAGCCGTGAGCCAGTTGTCTCCCTTGAGCCATTGTTTCTTTTTCAATCCCAATTTCCAATTGCAATTACTTCCTCTGTTCCATCAATTCTGCGCCCATTTGTTCCTCTAGTAGAGGACCGGTGCCAAGTCCATCTTTTTGGCCTGGTACTGGGTTTAGAATGGAAGAATACATAATTAACTCCAAATTTCACATATTTTTGCATAAAATTTTAGAAAAGCATTTTTATAAGTGAGATATCAAATATGAAGGAATATGACTAGTTATTGCATTAAAAGTTTCTCAAATAACTAGAAAAATAACGATGATTTTAACCCCTATCAGTCGATTGGTATCTGCTCGTCAAACTGAGAGCACATGATATGTCGGGCCGAGTAGATATCATAGCGTACATGATAGATCCAACTATCGAAGAATATGGAATCTTACTCATGTGATCCCTTTCATCTTGTGTCTTAGGAGACATCGACTTTGAGAGGCTTATCTCATGGGATATAGGTAAGAAACCTCTTTTGGATTGATCCATCCTGAATATTTTTAGCACTTTGTCTATGTATGTAGATTTTGAAAGACCTAGAAAACTTTTTGACCTATCTTTATAGATCCTAATTCCAAGAATATAGGTTGCTTCTCCAAGTTCTTTCGATGAGAATTTCTTGGATAACCAACTTTTTTCTGACTGAAGGATAGGTATGTTATTTCCTATTAACAATATGTTATTTACATAAAGTAATAGGAAAACTATTGCATTCCCACTAACCTTCTTATATACACAAGGTTCATCCATATTTTGAATGAAAGCAAACTCTTTGATTGTTTCATCAAAATAAATGTTCCAACTCCTAGAAGCTTGCTTAAGTCCATAAATGGACCTTTACAGCTTGTGCACTTTTGTGCTATCATTGGATGTGAAACCCACAAGTTATATCATATACATCTCCTTAGTCAGGGTTCCATTTAGGAAAGCTATTTTCACATCCATTTCCCAAATCTCATAATCATAATGAGCCACAATGGCTAGGAGTTTCTGTTAGATTTCAGCATAGCAATTGGTGAGATGGTTTCATATAGTCAATAACATGGTGTTGACAAAAACCCTTACCCACCAGTCATGCTTTATATGTAAATACACTATTATCCATGTCAGTTTTCTTCTTGAAAATCTATTTGCACCCAATAGGTTTGATTCCTTCGGGTAGATCAAGCAAAGAACATACTTGGTTGTCGTACATGGAATCTATCTTTGACTTCTTGGTCTCAAGACATTTGTCATATTCTAAAATGTTCAAAACTTCCTTGTAGGTAGTAGGCTCATCTTCATCTATGAGCAATACGTCATTGTGGTCACTTATGAGAAATTCATATCTTTTGGGTGCTATATGTATCTTACTCGACTTACGAGGTTCTTGTGTAGTAGAAGATTCATATACTCTCTCAATAGATGTGGAATCAGATGTTGATCCTTATTTGCTTGGTCTTCTTGAACTTTGCCAAGTTCAATTTTACTCCCACTATCCCCTTTGAGTATGTGCTTCTTCTCTAAGAAGATGGCATGCTTCAAAACAAACACATTATTTTTGGAGGGGAGATAGATGTAATACCCGAAAGATTCTTTTGGATATTCCACAAACAAACACTTGTCAGACTTACCGTCAAGTTTGTTTAACTGTAGCCTTTTGACAAAGGTAGGGCAACCCCATATTCTCAAGAGAGATAACTTTAGTTTCTTGCCAAAGAACATCCCAAATGAGATAGTATCAACCTTTTTGACGAAATACTATTTAGAATATAAACAAAAGTCTCTAGTGCATACCCCCAAAATGATTTTGGCAAGTCTGCAGAAGCCATCATAGTTCGTACCATGTCTAGAAGGGTTCAATTCCTTCTTTTAGATATATCGTTATGTTAAGGTGGATGTGGTGGAGTTCATTGAGATAATATCCCATTATCTCTAGGAGAACCCTGAAACTCTTGGCTTAAGTAGTCACCACCTCGATTAGATCTTAGAGTCTTAATACTTTTGCTAAGCTATTTCTCTACTTCATTCTTGAAGTCTTTGAACTTATGAAAGGTATCAAATTTGTATTTCATTAAAGACAAATAACTATATCACAAAAAATCATCAATAAATGTTATGAAATAGTTTATAACCTCCTCTTACTTGTATAGATGTTGGGCCACATACATTAGAATGTTTGAATTTTAATAACTCTTTGGCCCTTTCTCCTTTTCCAGAAAAAGGAGTTTTAGCCATTTTGAAAGTGCCATATAATTCATAATCATATGACCCCAAGTCACCAAGCTTATGTAACTTAGAAACACGATTTTCGTTTACATGGCCTAAACAGAAATGCCATAAGTAAGAGGTGTTTGAGTTATCATTTGGTTTTTTGTTATTTATATTGATAATTGATTCTTCATGTCTAGAATATATAAACCATTAAACAAAGTTGCAGAACTATAATGGATATAATTTAATGAAAAAGAACAACATTTATTCTTAAATATCAAATAAAATCTATACAGGTCTAAACACACAACTGGGATAATATTTTTCATTAAAATTGGCACAAAATAACAGTTTTACAGTTCTAAAACTAATCCTGAAGGTAGGCTCAGCTCGTATGTCCTCATAATAAGTGCAGTAACCTTTGCTCCATTTGCAGTACATAGGTTCCTAACAAGAAGAAGAAGGCTTCTGCTAAGCCTAAAAGTGGTTTGAAAAAGAAGGAGGTGGCCACCAAAGGCCCATGCCATCATTGTGGATAGATGGGCCATTGGAGGTGCAATTGCAAAGCTTACTTGGAGACCGTCAAGGAAAAGAAGTAGAAGGAGTAGCTTGCGGGCACATCTACTTCCACTCCAGGTATGTTTATAATTGAGGTTATTAACAATGCCTTTAGAAATGAGATATGGGTATTGGATACCGGATGTGGATATTATTTATGCAATAACTTACAGGGACAAAAGGGCAGTAGAAGGCTAGAGAAAAGCGATATGGACTGGCGTACCGCAAATGGAGCAAAGGTTGCTGCACTTGCTGTGGGGACATACGAGTTGAACTTGACTTCAAGATTAGTTTTAGAATTGCAAAACTGTTATTTTGTACTAGTTTTAATGAAAAATATTATCTCAGTTGCGTGTTTAGACTTGTATGGTTTTCATTTGATATTGAAGAATAAAAGTTATTCTTTTTCATTGAATGATATTGATTATGGTCTTGCAATTTTGGTTAATGGTTTATATGTTTTAGACATGGATAATCCAATTCTCAATATAAATAATAAGAAACCAAAGAATGATAACTCAAGCATCTCCTACTTATGGCATTGTTGTTTAGGCCATGCAAACGTGAATCGTGTTTCTAAGTTACATAGGCTTGGTGACTTAGGATCATTTGATTATGAATCATATGGCACTTGCGAGTCTTGTTTACTAGGTAAAATGGCTAAAACTCCTTTTTCTGGAAAAGGAGAAGGGCCAAAGAGTTTTTAGAACTCATACATTCTGATGTATGTGGCCTAATGTCTATACAAGTAAGAGGAGGTTATAACTATTTCATAACCTTTATTGATGATTTTTCATGATATGGGTATTTGTATTTAATGAAATACAAATCTGAGGCCTTTGACAAGTTCATAGACTTCAAGAATAAAATAGAGAAATAGCTTGGACTAAGCCTCTAAGATCTGATTGAAAAGGTAATGCTTAAGCCAAAAGTTTCAAGGTTATCTTAGATATAATGGGATATTATCTCAATGGACTCCACCACATACACATCAATATAATGGTGTATCTGAGAGAAGGAATCGAACCCTTCTTGACATGGTACGGACTGTGACGGCTTCTGCATAGTTGCCAAAATTATTTTGGGGGGTACACACTAGAGACTTTTGTTTATATTCTAAATAAAGTTCTATAAAAAATGGTTGATACTACCCCATTTGAGATGTTCTTTGGCCAGAAACCAAAGTAATCTCACTTAAGAGTATGGGATGTTAGTGTTGTACCCTAGAGGCAATCACTTGTACTATGTATATTGCATAATAATCAATAAAAGAGGCATTCTTTATCTTTCAGTTTGATTGTTATATCATAATATGCATATAAAATATTTGATAAAGTCCCTAATACAATACAGTGCTAAGGAAATCATGATATGAGATTCCTACTATACTATGTACTGTTTGTGCTTTAATAATCCCTAGTCATAGTATTAATGAGATAGGACATTTGATAGGGCCTAAATTAGTCACATTTTTCCTAGTTATTTGAGACTATTTTGTGATGCATTTTGTTCAATAACTAGTCATATTCCTTTATATTTGAGATTTTACCCTTGAAAAGGTATTTTGTGCATTATTTTAGATTTTAGGGGTAAAATAAGACAAAATGTCGCAAAAACAAAATAGAGGTAGCAGCGCCGGCCCCATACTGTTGGCACAAACTTTGAGGTGACAAAAAATCATTGAAACAGGACCAGAACAGAACCAAACCGGCGTAAGCTCTAGCAGCCAAGGCAGCGCCGACTGTACTTTGGAAAACGTTGCATGGAAATCAAGAAAAAATTGACAAACAACAGAAGAAACAGAACACAATCGGCGCCGGCTCCAATAGCTAAGGCGGCACCAGTTGTGTCCTGAGGATAAGATGAAACTTTGATTTTTGCACGCGATTTTTGATAATCTGCAGAATTTTAGTAACTTCCTACTTCTAATCGGCCAAAAACCCTACACCAATGAGTTTAGGCACTTCCTAAGCTTATAAATAGGTGAAAAACATAAAATAAAGGGGGAAATTCATGGATCATAACAAAAAATCACTCGAATCAAGGCGGAATTCCACTAAGTCAAGGAGGGTTGTACAAGAAGGTCTTCAAAGGAAGAAGAAGGAGGCTTGTCTATGAGTGCTTTCTTTTACTTTGTTTTCTTTTTCTTGAATGATGATATATTAATTGTTTTATTGTAATTTGACATTGTTTTAGGTATTCATGATTTTTGGAGTTATTTGATCTTTTGATTAATTGATTGTTATTCTTGGTATTTGATTACTTAAGCTTATTACGAGATTAGTTGGTTATTTCCTTCCATTAGCTTATTGGACCAATGGGGGTTAATTGCTAAGAACTGGTAATTAAAGGTTAATTGATGTCTGCCGAGACCAAGGATTCATTGATTAATTTTATGTTTTAAATTTGCCGAGACCAGGGGAATTTAATTAAGGATTGTGTTTAATGCATCTTTTGGATGAATTAGTTGAGACAAGACCAAGTAATGCTAATTTATTTAGAAGATAGTGATTTTATAGATTGACCAAAGAAGTGAATCTACCTTAATCCTTCATGATACCAAGAGAATAATTAGTTATGATAACGGTTAAGTTTTAAGGTCATGTATGTCAAAATAATGGTTTTAGTTACATACTTCTCCATCCTTGACATGTATATATTCTTTTACTTTCTTTTGTTTTTCTTTTTATTTTTTTTTCACTTGATTGAGTTGGTTAAACAGTGAAAGAAAAGTGATTAATGCATACTTGTTTCTTGAGGATCGACACTCGTTTGAACCCTATGCTATGTCAATGATGACGCTTGCTCATATGTGTAATTTGGGGTTAATGTTTTAATTTAAACTTGATTGGGAATGTGCTTATTTTTATATGATTTTTTTACCCAAATAAATACGCATCAACATTATTAATACGCCAAAACTAGCACATGTTATATCCCTTAATTGGATCAAGCAGTGGTTCTCATAATCGTGAGTATTATGATACTTAGGGTTAATATGTGGATGCTTGTTATATGAACAAGTTCATTAGATGACCTAGTTATGAGATAATCACTTGAGTAGCTATTTAGTGTCAGTGATAGAATCTCATTATAGCGAGTGTGCAAGTATACTTAGACTTGAGATCTCCAAGGTATTTTGTTTATCAAGTGTTGTACTTTGATTCTAATCTTTGGAGTCTTACAAGGACTGCTTATAGGATAGATATTAGGTATAATGTAAACTAAACAAAAGTAGTTGAGAAGATTAATAAAGGATTCACCACTCCTAATAGTAGGAGAGTATATCTCAATCAAGGCCACTTGTAGAAATCATTACTCATGAAGTCCTTGACCAATGCGACTATGTGTTGGAAATAGTCCCAAATTGATACACATATCGAGTAATAGATTTCTTGAACAAGTACTATAATATTCAGGCCAGAATTAATAATATTCTGGAGGGAGTTAGCAGTAATTCCATGCTCTAGACGGAATGAGATATTGTTGGGTATCTCAGGCATGTATCCTATACGACGCAGCGAAAAATAAAACGAGATACCATCCCAGGACCCGCCTATGTGTGGAAAACAAGACATAAAGATAGTAAAAATAGCAGCTTTTTACCTTTGTTTGATCGTCCGAAGAACAAAAGTTTTCTTCTTTAAGTTGAGGTGCGATTCAGCAATCCTCTTGATCCAACTTCACGAGAGTGGAACGTCTAACTACTATAATCACAGTGTGTGATTATCTCTAATAGTAATCCACACAGAGGAATACTCAAGCACCAAAATTTCCTGTGCTAGCAGAAAAAGATGGTGTCTAGGGTTGTTCACAAGAACAATCAAGAGAGAGAGAAGAAGAAGAGAAGGTTTAGGTGGCTGCAATTTTCATGTGAATTCCACTCTAGGGTTTTTCAGTTATATAATCATAAAACAAAAAAATTCATTGAAAATCTGGAATTCTAAAACAATTAGAGTACCCTAATTGTAATTGGAAATATCTAATTATCACAATTACAATTTAGACCACAAATTATAACTAATTTTATTTTGTCCACAACAACTTCTCTTTCTCCCAATCAACTCTATTATATTATCAAATAACATCTTGAGTATATAATCCTCTATTGTGTGTGACCTATTAGGTTTCCCAATCAATTGGTAGTGAATATGAATTAATCCAAACGTCTTTGAGATTAATAATCCACAATTAATTTGAATTAATCCTATTAATTCTAATCAGAATTGGTTTATTAATTTATCAATTAATAAACCCATATTCCCAGATCATGAGCGGTATCTAGCAACACATCATGACCACCCAAGAGTCCAGGAAGTCAAATGGCTTGACATGAACCCTTCAATAACAAACTTCAGTGCAATTAACTCCTTTCACCATACAATATCTTATTCGGTTTGGAGTACGGAATTAGTGTCAACTCCCTCCAGAATTAATTCTGGCTTGAATGCAATAGTACTTGTACCAGGAACCCACTACTCTAGATATGTATTAATTGGAACTGTTTCCAATACACAATCGCCTTGGCCAAGGACTTCTCGAGTAGTAATTCCTACAAGTGGCCGTGAGATATTCACCCCTACTATTAGGAGTGGTGAATCCTTTATTGACCCTCTCAACTACTTTCGTTTACCTCACAATGTACCCAATATCCATCCCATAGGCTGCTCTCGATCGAGCTTCAGAGATTGGAATCAAAGTACAATGCTTAGCAAACAAAGTACCTTGGAGATCTCAAGTCTAAGGATACTTGCACGTTTGCTATATTGAGATTATATCACTGGCACTAAATAGTTGTCCATGTGATTATCTCAAAGTTAGGTCATCCAATGAACTTGTTCCATTAACAAGCATCTATGTGTTAACTTTGAGTATCTCAATACTCACGGATATGAGAACCACCGCCTAATCAAATCAGGAAGTCTAACACATGCTAGTCTTAACGCATTAATGATGCCTTGTCTTATTAACACTATGACTAGGGATTATTTAAGTACTAACACTATACAGTGTAGTAGGAATCTCATATCATGATATCTATCATGATTTCCTTAACACAGTGTTGTACTAGGGACTTTATCGAATAGTTATATTACTTAAAAGTAAACAAAAGAAACTGTAAGATAAATAATGCATTTTATTAAAATAAAATATGTCATGTACAATATACAAGTGATTGCCTCTAGGGCACAACACTAACAGATATAGTATGGTGAAAGGAATTTATTGCACTTGTTATTTGTTATTGAAAGGTTCATGTCAAGCCACTTGACTTTTTGGACTTTTGAGTGATCAAGAGTTATTGCTAGATGTCGCTCTTGATTTGCTAAATATGAATTTATTAATTATAGAATTAATAAATTAATCCTATATTTTATTTAGGATTATTTATCTAAAGCTGTTGGAATTAATTCATATTATGCTACCAATAAGACCAGGAAACCTAAGTTGTTGTTTGAAAGTTTGAAACCTAATAAGTTTGTTATAATTTATGGGACTTAGTTGCAATTATATAAACTTCAAGGGTCCTATTGTAGATATTGGATCTTGGAGGACTTTATTTTAATTAACACAAATCCTAAAAACTATAAATATAGGAATCGTTCCCTTTTGTAAAGAGTATTCTGAGAAATCGTTTCTTCTTCAACCTTATTCTTCTCTAATTAAAACCATGCCACACCTCTTCTACTAGCATAGTTTTGAGCGGGTTTTGTGAGTAATTCAACCTTGTGCGGATTACTGCTAGTGACAATCCTACTCTTGGATTGTAGTGGTGTAATTGGACAATCAAAATAGAGGGAATTGGTTCCTGGGTTGCTGATCAAATTTCTATCCGCATGAAAAATTTTGTTATTCTGCTATTGAAGATAATCTCCGTTTCCTTCCTCTATTCCCATTTTAATTGCAAATATATAATCCTTGGGCATGGATTTCATGGTTATTTTCACTGCGTTCTTATTTGATAAGCATGGTGAAATCTAACAGTAGTATCAGAGCCTTCGTGTTTGTGTTTTAATTGGGTCTTTAATTGCTTTGAAATCATTTCAGAGCATGTAACTGTATGATCATGGCTACTGTATGTCAACTGCTTTATATAGTGTATCTAGGTTTTTTGGTTTGAAAAGTTTGGGTAATTGAAAATCGTTTGGGAATTGTTTTCGTGTGGGTCTGTTTTTCTATGTAATTAATGTTGCAGAATGGTTCTGTAAATGACTTCCTATTTGTCCTGCAATTATGCTTTTGATTTAACAATCTGGATTGTTGTTTAAATTGTAATGTATATTGAAGTTAGTTGTTAATATTGATCAACAATGCTTGATATCAAAATTGTTTTGAATGGTCTAAAAATCACTTTGCATTTCATGAATTTTTTTTTGTAGAATCTAGGAAGAAGATGAACAGTGGTTATAATGCTTATTGTTGCTTAAACATTTTGCATACGACTAGGATTGCTGCCCCTCAGCGGCTTGGAAATTAGTTTCCAAAGCCGCCGAGTGGCTAGGCTGAATCGTCGAGTGGTTTGGAGAAAAGTCTCCAAGTTGCTCAGTAGCTTCGGGCCTAGCCGCGTGCAGCTGGTCCCAGTTGGCACGCGGCTTGCACTGTTTTATATAAAAAATAAGTTTTTTATTTATCTTTTCTAATTCTGAGAAGAGGTTCAAATAATGATTAGAATTTATTTGAAACCCATGATTTTGGATAAAAATAGTTTTCAAAAATTATATTAGGACAGAATATTTTTCTAAATTTTGATTTCAGTCCAGAACTCCAAAATTTAATTTTGGACTTAGATTTCTCCAAAATACTGATTTTGGATGTTTGTGCAATAGATGTTTTATGCTGTATTTTAAGTACGTTTTATTGGCATGGTGGATGGTTATGGACTAAGACCAAACTTATCTGTTCATGCATTTTTATTGCTTTGTTTTAATTAAATAGGGCTTGCGCGTCCTGCTTTATCTTAAATTCTTGTGTAATTCACTTCTCATCTAACTCCCCTCGAATGTAACTCGAGGTTTCTTCATTTAGAAAATTATGTAATTAGTTTATATAGGTTAGATTGAGGTAGAATTTTATTTACAAGATTTCAAAAATGGCAATCAAAATGAAGCGAGATGGTAAGACATTCTACTTAAATCATGCATGAACACATAGGGCTGACCATATTAATTTCCTTGACGGCTAGAGAAAATTAATTTAGAAAGTCCATAACCATGCCCCATAATTATTTATTACCATGTTTATCAATTTATGCTGCTTATTGCTAAATTGTATGCATGCCAAACGATGAGACAACTAAAAGGAATAAATCCCTCAAATAATATAAAATATAATGCCTTCCATTAATATAGTAAGAATGAGACCTCTTCTTTTTTTCTAGACCAGGTTGTTGGGCATACCCAAGGCTACTTGACATTGAGTATGTTCAAGCTATGGAATTTAATTCCTGATTAATGGGTCGAGTTTAACCAATTTCTTTATCCTGGTTGGGTGAACCCAAGCATAAAGAATATTAGAGGCATGGTTGTGATAGTATTAAATACTTTAATGATTAAAAGATGTTAATCACCCAGTGACATAGTAGTTACAATTGATGTAATTGGTATTATATACCTACCATTGAACTTAAAAGTGGCTTGTTGGGCTAACCCAAGGTCATTCTTAAGGAATTTGGATATTGGTCCACTAGAAAAGCTTTCAACGGGCTTTCCCGAGTCAATAGTGGGGGCTATTAATTTGAGTAAAATAGTGGAATAAAAATGCGTTTAATTAAAGACTTGATTACTTGCATATCATGAGCATATACATGTTCTAATTACTCTATCTTTACATCTAGGTCATTTTCATCATGTCGACTAACCTTAACCTACGTAGCATTTTGGAAACAACTAAGCTTACCGAATCAAACTTTTTTAGACTGGTATAGAAACTTGAGAATCGTTCTCAAGTCGAAAAAGTTTCTGTACATGCTAGATGCTCCTATTTTGCCACCTCAAGCCTAGGGAGGACAGTGACACTACATTATGTATTATGCTGACATCAATGACTCCTGAGTTACAAAAACAGCATGAGCATATGGATGCTCAAACTATTATCTTCCATCTTAAAGAGCTGTTTGATAAACAAGCTAGAACTGAGAGATATGAGATCTCTAAGCAACTGTTCTATTCTAAGATGATTGAGGGTGCTTCAATAGCGACTCATAGGTTGTAGATGTTGGGCTACATTGAAAGGCTTGGGTCTCTTGGTTTCGTAATGGATCCCGATTTAAGTATTGACTTAATTCTATATTCATTACCAAGTAGTTTTTCACAATTTGTGATTAACTACCATATGAACAATGTTGAGACCACCATACCTGAGCTTATCAATCTACTTAAGACTACTAAATCATCCGTGAAGAAGGATGATACTGTGATCTTGCTACTAGGTCTTTTGTATTCTAAGAAGAAAGTTCCCAAGAAGAAGAAGAAAAATCCTACCAAGCCCTAAGAAGGTGTGAAGAAGAAGGAAGCAGCCATTAAAGGCCCATGTCATCATTGTGGCAAGATGGTATATTAGTTAAGGGTGCAAAGCCTACTTGGAGACCGTGAAGGAAAAGAAGGAGTAGGAGAAGCTCACAAGCACTTCTACTTCTACTCCTGGTATGTTTATGATTGAGATTAATACTGCATTTAATAATGAGATATGGGCATTGGATATTGGTTGTGGATCTCATTTATGTAATAATTTGCAGGGACTAAAAGGCAGTAGAAGGCTAAAAAAGGACGATGTGGACTTGCGAGCTACAAATGGAGCAACGGTTGCTGCAGTAGCTGTGGGGACTTATCATCTTAATCTACTTTTTGGATTAGTTTTAGAACTTCAAAACTGCAATTTTGTACTAGTTTTATTGAAAAATATTATCTTAGTTTCATGTTTAGACTTGTTTGGATTTCATTTAAATTTTTAGAATAAACGTTGTTCTTTTTCATTAAATGGTGTCCATTATAGTTCTACAACTTTAGTTAATGGTTTTTATGTTCTAGACATTGATAATTAAATTCTCAATATAAATGAAAAGAAACAAAGAAAAAAATAACTCAATCTCATCTTACTTATGGCATTGTTGTTTAGGCCATGTAAATGAAAAATGCGTGTTAAAGTTATACAAGCTGGGTGATTTGGGGTCATTTAATTATGAATAATATGACACATGTGAATCTTTTTTACTTGGTAAAATGGATAAAACTCTATTTTCTAGAAAAGGAGAAAGGGCTAAAGAGTTATTAGAATTGATACATACAGATGTATGTGGCCCAATGTCTATACAAGCAAGAGGAGGTTATCACTACTTTATAACATTCAACGATGACTATTCACGATATGGGCATTTGTATTTAATGAAATACAAGTCTGAAGCATTTGACAAGTTCAAAGACTTCAAGAATGAAGTAGAGAAACAACTTGGCAATAGTATTAAAACTATTAGATCCGATCAAGGAGGTGAATACTTGAACCAAGAGTTTCTAAGTTTTCTTAGAGATAATGGGAAGTTATCTTAGAGATAATGGGATATTATCTCAATGGATTCCACCGTATACACCTTAACATAATGGTGTATCTAAGAGAATGAATTGAATCCTTCTAGATATGGTACGGACCATGATAGCTTTTGTAGCCTTGCCAAAATCATTTTGGGGATATGCACTGGAGACTGCTGTTTATATATTAAATATAGTTCCATCAGAAATAGTTGATACCACTCCTTACGAGCTGTTCTTTGGTAAGAAACTAAAGTTATCTCATTTTAGGATTTGGGGTTACCCTGCTTTTGTTAAAAGGGCAATGTCAGGCAAACTTGAAAGTAAGTCTGGCAAATATTTATTTGTTGAAAATGCAAAAGAATCTTTTAGATATTACTTCTATCTTCCTTCTAAAAATAAATTTTTTGTTTCAAAACGTGATGTCTTCTTAGAGAAGGAGTAGATGTTTAAAAGGAGATAGAAGGAGCAAGCTTGAACTTAGTGAAGTTCAAGAAGAACAAATAAATATTGATTGACCGTTTGAACCCACACCTATTGATGAACCTTCTAACACATAAGAACCTCATAGGTTAAGTAGGATATGAGTGGCACCTGGGAGATATGGATTTCTCATAAGTGACCACAATGATGCATTACTCATAGAAGAAGATGAGCCTACTACTTACAAGGACATTCTGAATAGTTCAGAATTTGATAAATGGTTTGAAGCCATGAAGTCAGAAATAGATTCCATAGATGACAACCAAGTATGGACTTTGGTTGATCCACCCAAAGGAATCAAGCCTATAGGGTGCAAATGCATTTTTCAGAAGAAAACCAACATGGATGGTAATATGGTTACCTTTAAGGCACGTCTAGTTGCAAAAGGTTATTGACAAGAGCAAGGTATTAACTATAACGTAACTTTTTCACCTGTCGCTATGCTAAAATTTATAAGAATACTCGTAGCACTTGACGCTCATTACAACTACGAGGTTTGGCAAATGGATGTGAAAATAGCTTTTCTTAATGGAAACCTGATCGAGAAAGTGTATATAACACAACCTGAAGGTTTCACATCCAAAGATGGCATAAAAGTATGTAAGCTGCAAATGTCTATTTATGGACTTAAGCAAGCATCTAGGAGTTGGAATATCCATTTTGATGAGACAATTAAAGAATTTGGTTTCATTCAAAATATGGATGAACCTTGTTTGTATAAGAAGGTTAGTGGGAGTGCAGTTATTTTCTTATTGCTTTATGTAGATGATATATTACTATTAGGAAATGATGTTTCCGTTCTTCAATTAGTAAAGATTTGGTTATCCAAGATGTTTTCCATGAAAGACCTTGGAGAAGTAATCTATATTCTAGGAATAAGGATCTATAGAGATAGATCAAGGAGGTTACTAGATCTTTCGCAGTCTACATACATAGATAAATTACTAAAGAGGTTCAGCATGGATCAATCCCAAAGAGAATTCTCTATGACACACAGAGTAAGTCTTTCAAAGTCGATGTCTCTAAAGACACAAGTGGAAAGGGATCATATGAGTAGAATTTCATATGCTTCAACAATTGGGTCTATCATGTATGCTATGATATGTATTAGGTCCGATGAATCATGTGCTCTTAGCTTGACGAGCAGATACCAATCTAACCCTAGAGAGAGTCATTGGGTGGCTGTAAAGAATATCCTCAAGTACTTACGAAAGACTAAGGATATATTCTTGGTATATAAAGATGGTAATTTGCAAGTAAGAGGGTATACTAATGCCAGCTTTCAATCCGATAAGGACAACTACAAATCATAATTTGGCTACGTGTTTACGTTAGGTAGTGGGGCAGTAAATTGGAGAAGTTCTAAACAAGACTACTACTAATTCGACAACTGAAGCAGAGTACATAGCGGCTTTTGAAGCAGCTAAAGAAGTAGTGTGGATTAAGAAGTTCATCACAGAACTTGGAGTGGTGCCTAGAATTGTATATCCGATACTTTTGTATTATGACAACAATAGAGTCATTACATATGTAAAGAAACCACAGTCTCATCAACGATCTAAGCATGTACTTAGATGCTATCATCTGATTAGAAAGATCATAGATAGGCGAGATGTAAAGATAGAGAGAATTCCCATGGATCAAAATATAGATGATCCACTCACTAAAGCACTTTCCCAAAAGAAATATGATAAACATGTTGAGTCATTTGGTATTTGATACATGAATAATTGGTTCTAGTGCAAGTGAGAGATTGTTAGTGTTGTACCCTAGAGGCAATCACTTGTACCATTTATATTGCATAACAATCAATAAAAGACACATTTTTTATCTTTCAGTTTGATTGTTATACCTTCATATGCGTCTAAACTGTTTGATAAAATCTCTAATACAACACAGTGTTAAGGAAATTATGATAGAGATCATGATGTGAGATTCCTACTACACTATGTAGTATTTATGCTCGAATAATCTCTAGTCATAGTATTAATGAGATGAGATATTATTAATAAGCTAAGACTAGCACATGTTATATCTCTTGATTGGATCAAGCGGTGGTTCCCATAATCGTAAGTATTGTGATACTCGGGATTAATATGTGGATGTTAGTTATATGAACAAGTTCATTAGATGACCTAGCTATCAGATAATTACTTGGATAGCTATTGAGTGTCAGTAATAGAATTTCATTATAGTAAGTGTGTAAGTATCTTTAGACTTGAGATCTATAAAGTATTTTGTTTATCGAGCGTTGTACTTTGATTCTAATTTTTGGAGTCTTACAAGGACTGTCTATAGGATGCATATTGGGTACAATGTAAAGTAAACAAAAGTAGTTGAAAGAGTCAATAAAGGATTCACCACTCCTAATAGTAGGAGAGTATATTTCAAAGCCACTTGTAGAAATCATTATTCATAAAGTCCTTAGCTAAGGTGACTATATGTTGGAAATAGTTTCAAATTGATGTACATATCGAGTAATGGATTTCTTGAATAAGTACTAAAATATTCGGGCCAGAATTAATAATATTCTGGAGGGAGTTGGCAGTAATTCCATGCTCTAGACCAAATGAGATATAGTATGGTGAAATGAGTTTATTACACTGGTTATTTGCTATTGAAAGGTTAATATCAAGCCACTTGACTTTCTGGACTTTTGTGTGATCAAGAGTCATTGCTAGAAATCACTATTGATCTGCTAAATATGAATTTATTAATTAGAGAATTAATAAATTAATCCTATATTTTTATTTAGGATTATTGATTCAAAGCTGTTGGAATTAATTCATATTATGCTCCCAATAAGACCAGGAAACCTAATAGATCACACACAATAAAGGTTTGAATACTCAATATATATTATTTGATAATATTGTGGGGTTAATTAAGAAAAAAAAATATTTATAGATGAATTATAAGTTTGTTATAATTCATGGGACTTTGTTGCAATTATATTAACTTCAAGGACTTAATTGTAGACATTGGATCTTGGAGGACTTAATTGAAATTTACACAAATCCTAAAAACTATAAATATAGGAATCATTCCCTTTTGTAGAGAGAATTCTGAGAAATCGTTTCTTCTTCATCCCTATTCTTCTCTAACTAAAACGTAACTGCTCCTCTTCTACTAGCATAGTTTTGAGTGGGTTTTGTGAGTAATTCAATCTTGTGTGGATTATTGTAGAGACAATCCTACTCTTGGATTAGAGTGGTGCTATTAGACGATCAAAACAGAGGGAATTGGTTCTTGGGTTGTTGATCAAATTTCTATCCGCAAGAAAAAGTTTATTTTTCTGCTACAGAAGGTAATCTCCATTTCCTTCTTCTATTGCCGTTTTAATTGTAAACACGTGATCCTTGGGCATGGATTTTACGATTATTTCCACTGTGTTCTTATTTGATAAGTATGATGAAATCCAACATGGGGTTGCCCTGCCTTTGTCAAAAGGTTACAGTCAGACAAACTTAATAATAAGTCTGATAAGTATTTGTTTGTGGGTTATACGAAAGAATCTTTCAGATATTACTTTTATATAACCTCGAAATACAAAGTGTTTGTTTTGAAGCACGCTGTCTTCTTAAAGAAGGAGTACTTGCTCAAAGGGGATAGTGTGAGTAAAATTGAACTTAGTGAATTTCAAGAAGAGCAAATAAACAAGGATCAATTATCTGATTGCACATCTATTGAGAGAATAGATGAACCTTTTACTACACAAGATCCTCGTAGGTCGAGTAGGATACGTGTGGCACCTGAGAGATGTAGATTTCTCATAAGTGACCACAATGATGTGTAGCTCATAGATGAAAATGAGCCTACTACCTACAAGAAAGTTTTGAACAATTCAGAATTTGACAAATGGCTTGAGGTCTTGAAGTCAGAGATGGATTCTATGTATGACAACCAAGTATGAACTCTGGTCGATCCACCAAAAGGAATTAAACCTATTAGGTGCAAATGGGTTTTCAAGAAGAAAATCAACATGGATTGTAGTCTAGTTACCTATAAAACACGACTGGTGGCTAAAGGGTTATCGTCAACAACATGGTATTAACTGTGACGAAACCTTATCGCTAGTTGTTATGCTGAAATCCATCAGAATACTCCTAACCATTGTAGCTTATTATGATTATAAGATTTGGCAAATAGATATGAAAATAGCTTTCCTAATTGGAATCCTGACTAAGGAAGTGTATAGATACAACCTGAGAGTTTCACATCCAATAGTAGTACAAAAGTGTGTAAGCTGTAATGGTCTATTTATGGACTTAAGCAAACTTCTAGGAGTTGGAACATTTATTTTTGTGAAACAATCAAAGTGTTTGGTATCAATCAAAACATGGATGGACCTTGTGTATACAAGAAGCTTAGTGGAAGTGCAGTTGTTTTTCTATCGCTTTATGTGAATGACAAATTGCTAATAGGAAATATTGTCTCTATTCTTAAATACGTAAAAGGTATATTGTTACCGGTTTCCATTCTGATAATAATGACTACAATTCACAAATAAGCTACGTGTTCATTTTGAGTGCAATTACTTGATTTATGAAATCATTGATAGAAAAGATGTAAAAGTTAGATAGAGTTTCCACGGATGAGAACATAGCTAACCCGCTTACAAAAGTACTATTTCAAAAGAAACATGATAGGCATTTTGAGTCATTCGGTATTAGATATATGAATGTTGGCTCTAGTGCAAGCGGGAATTTGTTAGTATTAGAGGCAATCACTTGTACTTTGTATATGACACATTTTTTTTTTTTTATAATACAAGGAATTATTTATCTTTCAATTTTTTTTTTTACTTTGATGTAAAATAACTGCTAAATAAAGTCCTTAGTACAACACTGTGTTAAGGAAATCATGATATAGATAATGATGTGAGATTCCTACTACACTGTATGGTGTTAGTACTTAAATAATCCCTAGTCATAGTTTTAATGAGATAGGACTTCATTAATGCGTTAAGACTAGCACGTGTTAGACTTCTTTATTTGATCAGGCGGTGGTTCTCATATCCATGAGTATTGAAATACTTAAAGTTAACATGTGGATGCTTGTTAATAGAACAAGCACAATGGATGACCTAGATATGAGATAATCGCATAGATAACTATTTAGTGCCAATGCTAGAATCTCGATATAGAAAACATGCAAGTATCCTTAGACTTGAGATCTCCAAGGTACTTTGTTTGCTGAGTAATGTACGTTGATTCCAATATTTGGAACCAGATCGAGGGCCGCCTATGGGATGGATATTAGGTACAATATGAGGTAAACGAAAGTAGTTGAGAGGGTCGATAAAGGATTCACCACTCCTAATAGTAGGGGCGAATATCTTTTGGCCACTTGTAGGAATTACTACTCTTAAAATCCTTGGTCAAGGTGATTGTGTATTAGAGACAGTTGCAATTGATACATATGTAGAGTAGTGGATTCCTGGTACAAGTACTACTATATTCGGGCCAGAATTAATTTATATTCTAGAGAGAGTTGGTACTAACTCTGTACTCTAAACCGAATAAGATATTATATGGTGAAAGAAGTTTATTACATTGTAGTTTGTTATTGAAAGGTTCATGTCAAGCCACATGGCTTCCTGGACTCTTGGGTGGCCATGATGTGTTGTTAGATACCGCTCAAGATCTGCTGAGTATGGGATTATTAGTTTATGAATTAATATATTAATCCTGATTGGAATTAATAGATTAATTCTAAATTATTCAGGATTATTAATCTCAAAGTTATTTGGATTAATTTATATTTACTACCAATATATTGGGAAATCTAATAGGTCACACACACTAGAGGATCAATTACTTAAGATGTTATTTGATAACATTGTGAGATTAATGTTAAGAAATAAAAGTTATTGTGGCCAAATTATAATCAGTTTTAAATTCTGGCCCAAATTATAATTGTGATAACTTAATGGTTTTAATTACAATTATTGAATTCTAATTTGATTAGAATTCATAGAACATGTTTTTGCGGTTTCTTTGGGATAATTCTGAAGATTACGCCGTGGTGATTTTTACTTGAATATCACAGAGAGAATTGTTCTCTCAGGGAATCCCGAAACACACATAGCTTCTTCTCCCTCTTTCTGTCGTTTCTCTTCTACACATAAAAAACAAACCCAAGTCATCAAGAGAGTCACCCCGCTACTTAAGCCCGCCAGGGCTGGGGATGTCACCCCGTCTAAAGGACAAGGGGTCAATATAACTAGGTCACACAAATAAAATAGCAGAATTAAAATGATACTTGAACTTAAAATTTATTACATAAAAAAAAAAAAATAAATCCAAGTAATCAATCCAAGAATACCTAAAACAAATTCATAATAAAATTCATCCGCTTTCATCTTCCCCAAACATTACACAAAATAAATCATCAGAAAATTCTCCCAAAGTAGGCAATATCTAGCTACTCATTCCCACAGCAGGATCGACCTGTAATCAGGGTAAAAATGGTGGTGAGACAGAAATCTCAGTAAGTCCGTGTGTGCTTAAGTGTCGGGAGAAAACAGTTCCTGAATGCAAAGTATAAAATTCTTTATAAGAGATCACTGGCAAGCAATAAACATTAGTCAAAAGCAAGAGTGGTGTTTTGGCTTTTCCAACCATAAATAATCAATAAAATCAACCACTCAAATGAAATGGTCATGGGTTACCACACGTTGGGCCCCATAACCGCATGATCAGCATGCCACACTTTGTGCATACTGCCGGTCAGAATGCCACACTTTGTGCAGACTGACAAAAGTAGGTGACCGGCCTACTGGGCAAGATACTCCTCCTTCTCTATACCCAAACAACAACCGGGTGTCCATTCTGGCAAAACACAGTCACTTGACTGAAAAGAATACTGCTAGCTCGGACCGGCACGACCTACTGGACAGACATCTTATCCAGGAAGGACTCACCCCTCAGAGGTGGCCACCTACTGAGAGACTTACCTTAACCCACCGAAGTCTAGCCCTACTAGTCCACCCTTATTGAGTACTCAACAAAGTTTCCCACTTGGGATAAAATGAACAAAACACTGTTCCACATGAAAATGGCAATTTTAAGGGTTTTCAAAGTCTTTGTCAAAATCAGTTTTTGAAAGAGTTTTGAGTTTGATTAAATTTGCTCATTGATCTTTAAATAATTCAATTGTTTGAAATAAGAAAGAATTCAACCCTCAATTGCCTTTACATAAATGAGTGTCCATACACTGTACATTTGGTTTGCCATAATAAACATTTCACATCAATCAGGTTTTATGTAGGAGGTTACCTGATTCTTGCTTACAATAAAAGATCTCCAACAGCTGACCTAACCCCGCAAGGGCAAATACAAATCACAATCAATTTCAAGCCACAATCCACTTCCTCAATTTTAAATCAACTCAACTTACTACTACATTGATCCTAGTGTCCCAAGCTCTAAGGTCAAACAATAAATAAATAGGTTTATAAGTTGAGCCTAATTTGATATTTAAAATAATTAATGGTTTGGGAAATAAATTCTAATAAGTTGAAAGTTTAAATCATGCTAAGAAAAATTTAGAGTTTATTTGATCAAGAGTCCAAGGTAGTATTAAATAAAATAATGATTTATTAATAATTTAGTTGTTAGAAAATAATTGATAGCTAAAATTAGTTGAAAATAAATTTAATGAGTCTTGCTTGAACAATAATAAATAAATTCTTAATGGGTTTTGATTAAATGATAATAATTAAATTTTTTGTAATAAATATTTTACTAATTATAATTATTTCCATAAAAGGCTTTATTTGATTTCATTATTTTAAGTAATATACATACATACATACATACATATATATATTATTTTTCTAGCAAAAGCTATTATTTATTTGACTAAAATATCCTTATTATATACAATAATCCAGATCTACCCTTCCTAGGGTTTTTCGAAATTACTAGTAACATTATATTATTAAATGTTTTATTCATGAGATAACAATTAGCTTAGGGACAACTAGATCATGATCAAATTTCTACGGCTAACCACAATAAAGAACATATACAATCCTTCAATTCATCAAATCATCCAAATCATGCATATAAGCATAGATCTAAATTTATCAAGACATGATCTAACCTCTACTAGCATAAATATGATCATGGCTTCAATAATCCAACTTGAATATAAATCCTATTCACCAAAGGTGACATAATCTCTAGCATACTTCATCACAAATACTACCTATGACATGGAAACATGCATCAAACCCCAAATCATCATTCAATCAGCCAAGATATTCCTTCCATGCATAAATCCGATCTCCTTCACAATCATACATATATTCATGCTTTAATCTCAACAATACATACTCAAATCCTATCACAATCTACATACTATCAACATCATCCTGGAGACACGAATCTAGAATTTAAAAGAAAGATTGAAGGGACTTACATGGTTGAGGAATACCTTGATGGAGTTTAGAATGGATCTCAACTCCTAGATGCCTAGCTTCGTTCAAGGAAGATGGAGAAAGCATGGCCATGGGAGAAGAAGCCACTTCATCACAAATACTACCTATGACATGGAAACATGAATCAAACCCCAAATCATCATTCAATCAACCAAGATATTCCTTCCATGCATAAATCCCATCTCCTTCACAATCATACATATATTCATGCTTTAATCTCAACAATACATACTCAAATCCTATCACAATCTACATACTATCAACATCATCCTGGAGACATGAATCTAGAATTTAAAAGAAAGATTGAAGGGACTTACATGGTTGAGGAATACCTTGATGGAGTTTAGAATGGATCTCAACTCCTAGATGCCTAGCTTCGTTCAAGGAAGATGGAGAAAGCATGGCCATGGGAGAAGAAGCCATCCGGCCAAGAGAAGAGAGTTTCGGCCATGAGAGGAAGGGAGAGAGAGAGAGAGAGAGACCATTAGCATGTTTATTCATATATATTTTCACTAGAGATCAAGATTGGAGAAGAGGAAGTTGTTCGAACAAACCTACCTTGAAGGTGTTCTTGAACCTTCATAGAATTTTCTGGTCTTTTGATCCAAACTAGCAAGTTAGTTTGTGGAGGCTGATGTTAAGAATGGTGTTAATGGACTCATGGCAGTGAGTAGGTTAAATATGAAAATTTTAGAGAGGGTTTGAAGTGGTTTGGAGGGGTATTAGGTGAAAGGAAGGAGTAGGTGTTCTTGCTGTGTTGTATGTGTTCTTGAAGGTTGAATGGATTTGAGAGATTTTATTTTGCAGCTGCCGAAATTCTATGAGAACTAGGGCTGCTGAATTTTTTGTAGGGTTTAGGAAGATGGCTCTTTAGTTTGGAACGGAAAAGGAAAGGCTAGTTGTTAAAATCCTTGAAGAATATTTTTAGGAAGTAAATTTGGAAACTAAATATTCAAGAATATCTTGATTATTGGAGAGCTTTGGAAGTCTGCCATGGCCGACTATTTTGGGCTGTATTTTGGTTGATTGAAAGCTGGTTTAAGGAGGCTTATGGTGGCTGAAAACAAGGAGCATAATGATGAAGAAAAAGTCTGGTTATTTGAGGGATACTTTATTGAAGGTTGCTAAACTAAGGTGGCTGGAATTTTGGTAATCAGTCAAGCATGATTACAGGGATTGGTTGGAGAGATTTTCGGGCAGCCATGTCTGAATTTCGTGCAGAATCTTAAGGGAGATAACGGAGCTCAGTTACTGAAGGTTTTAGGGAAATTTATGCAGAACAAGGATGGGGTTTCGACTAGGAGAGAATTAGGAATCAAAGCTGGACAGTTAGACTGCACAGGATTTTCGTAGGCTGGAATTTTGGGACAGTTTTTCGGCTGCTGTTTTCCAGCCAGCTTGCAGAGATTTTGAAGGGGAATTTCAGGGGCTTTCAAGGCTGGTTTCCTGACTTCTTCATGGAGGAAAAACATGGCTATGGTGCTGAACAAAATCTGGTAGAAAACAGCTTGGTTTAGGACTTCCAAAGCTGCGATTTGCACAAGAATTTTTCTGGTTTTGCACCACTTTTGTGCAGTCCGAAAATAGCCAGTAAATTCCAGATTCTAGGCTGAACAAAAGGGCCTTTTCCTGGCAGCATTTGGGAGGGAATAATGGTTAAGAATTTCGACACCTTAACGGCACAAAAAGCTGGAAAATTTCAGTTCTATGCATGAAGGGAAATGAACCTAGCTAGAGTGATTTTTTTGCAAGTTCACTAGAGGGATTTATCCTCTTGGAATCTCCCACAACTCTTCCACATTTTCAGACCATTAGATGGCTTTCACTAAGACATTTTGATCATACAAAACCACAGTACTTTACTAAAATTTCTGGAAAGGAAATGGCTAGAACAATTTGATCAAACTAATGACTTGAGAAATAAGGAAAATCAAAGATCAAGGGGTAATGAATTCCCCTTAGGAAATTCGTGTAGGGCAAAGGAGTAGAATGAGGATACTCCTAACATATCTCTCTTAGGATAACATCTCTACCCTACTCCAAGCACATAAAGCTGAAATTATTATTTCCCAAGCAAAAATAAAATTTAACCAAGCTAAAGCTCCTATGATGGAATTTGAACCCAAGACCTCAAGAACTAATTCTAAGGCTCTAACCACTACACCACAACAACTGTTGTTCTTATTTCCCCTCTAAAAAAATATTTTCTATTCAATCCTCAAGCTATCTCCCTTTTTTCACCTCAAGTAAAATTACAATTTTGCCTTTCTCAAGTAATACCCACAACCAAGCCTTCAAGACAATAAATCTCAAATCCAAAACACAGAAAATCATATAAAAATATATTTAAACATGCAATAAAGTATGATATGCATCCCAACCCCCCTTACTCCAAGACTGGTTTTTACTGGGGTTTCACATCCTCCCCTCCCTTGAAGAATTTCGTCCTGAAGTTCATGCATAACTCTATTTCAACTCGGGAGACTTCCGTTTAACCTATTCTTCCGAGTCCCATGTGGCATCCTGTGAGCCATGATTCTCCCACTGAATCTTAACCATTGGTATCTGTTTATTCCGGATAGTTTTGTCACTGCGGTCTAATATCCGTACAGGCTTCTCCACATAGCTTCGGTCGGGCTGCAATACTAACGGTTCAACATTTAATACATGACCGGGATCCGCATTATACTTCTTTAATTGTGACACATGAAACACGTCATGGATACCCGCCAACCCGTCCAGCAGGTCCAATCGGTAAGCTACCGGTCCAATTCTTTCCTTAATCGGAAACGGCTCCAAATATCTCGGATTCAATTTTTTGCCCTTTGGATGCTTCAAAATTCCTCTATTCGGCGTCAACTTCAAAAATACGCTGTCCCCGACTTGAAATTCTAATTCTCTTCGCCGGTTGTCCGCTTAGCTCTTCTGCCGACTCTGTGCCGCCTTTAACCTCTCCTTGATCAATTCCACTTTATCCAATATCTCTTGGACACATACTTCTCCAATTTTGCTCACATGACCGTCTTTGGACCAACTCCAATACAACGGTACCTGACATTTGTGCCTATACAAAGCCTCATACGGTGCCATCCCGATCGAAGCTCGATGGCTATTGTTATATGATAATTCTGCATATGGTACACACTCTATCCATTTATCTCCGAAGTCCAAAACACAGGTTCTCAGCATATCTTCCAGTATCTATATCACCCTCTCTGACTGCCCATCGGTCTGCAGATGCGCCGTCATACTGAATTTCAGATTTGACCCTATTGCTTCCTGAAACTTTCCCCAGAAACGAGACGTAAACCTCGGGTCTTGATCTGACACTATGCTCGAAGGCACTCCATATAGTCGAACGATCTCTCTAACATAAGTCTGAGCCAGCTTCTCCATCGAGTTCCTCATATTCACCGGTATGAAATGGGCCGACTTGGTTAGTCGATCCACCACTACCCATATGGCGTCCTTTTGAGTCCTTGACATGGGAAGCCTGGTGACAAAATCCATAGTCACCTCTTCCCACTTCCATTCCGGCACTGGCAATGGCTACAATAGTCCCGCTGACTTCTTATGCTCCGCTTTGACTTTTTGGCAGGTGAGACAGGTCGAGACATACTTGACCACATCTCGCTTCAGTCTGGGCCACCAATAGACTCTCTTCAAGTCCTGATACATCTTGACTTCCCCTGGATGAATAGCGTACTTGCTCTTGTGCGCTTCTTCCAAAATTCGGTCCTTTAATTGCTGCTCTCCGGGAATACACAACCGATCCCTGAAATGTAGATCTCCCATCTCGTCTAGACGGAATTCACTGCCGGGCCGCTTTAGCTCCTTGTCCTTGAAAAGTTGGAACTTGGCGTTGTTTTGCTGAGCTTCCACGATTTCCTTCTTCAGGTTCGGCACCAACTTCAAATTGCTTATGACAATTCCTTTATCTTGCACTTCCACCCTTCTGTCCAACACATCTTGAACCGCTTGCATTTCCTACACTCTTAACCTGGCCATCCCAACCTTCCTGCTCAGGGCATCTGCCATAACATTGGCCTTCCCAGGATGGTAGTTGATCGGGCATCGGTATTCTTCTAAGAATTCCATCCATTTTCACTGCCTCAAGTTCAGATCCTTCTGGGTGAAGATATACTTCAGACTTTTATGATCGGTGAACACCTTATATTCGGCTCCATACAGGTAGTATCGCCATATCTTTAGGGTGAACACTATAGCTGCCAGCTCTGAATCATAAGTGAGATAGTTGACTTCATGAAGTCTCAGCTTCCGAGAAACATAAGCAATCACCTTCCGGTCCTGCATCAACACTATTCCCAGTCCTTCTTTCGAAGCATCGGTATACAGTGCGTATGGTTTGCCTTCCTCTAGTAGACTCACTACCGGTGCTGTCATCAGTCTGCGCTTCAGTTCTTGAAAACTTTTCTCGCATTTCTTGTTCCACATATATAGAACATCCTTTTGCAATAATCGGGTCATTGGTGATGCAAGTGTCAAAAATCCCTTGATAAACCTTTGGTAGTAACCGGCCAGTCCTAAGAAACTCCGGATCTCGGTGATACTCTCCGGCTGCTTCCAGTCTGATACCGCTTCAACCTTTGCCGGGTCCACATTAATTCCCTCCTTGGTCACCACATGGCTAAGGAATGCCACACTGTCCAACCAGAATTCGCACTTGCTGAACTTGGCATACAACATGTGCTCCCGAAGCTTCTCCAATACGAGCTTCAGATGCTCCGCATGCTCCTCCGGACTCTTGGAATAGATCAAGATATCGTCGATGAAGACCACTATGAACTTGTCCAGATAGGGTCGGAATACTCGGTGCATTAGGTCCATGAATACTGTTAGGGCGTTTGTCACCCCGAACGGTATCACCACGAACTCGTAATATCCATATCTAGTGTTGAAGGCTATCTTGGGGATATCATCCTCTCTTATCTGCACTTGGTAGTACCCTTGCCTCAGATCCAACTTAGAGTAGCAACTGGACCCTTGCAACTGGTCGAATAGTTCGTCAATTAACGGTAAGGGATATTTGTTCTTGGCTGTTAAGTTATTCAAACCCCGGTAGTCAATGTATAGTCTCAGTGTGCCGTCCTTCTTCTTTACAAATAGCACAGGCGCTCCCCAAGGCGACGTGCTAGGTCTGATATAACCTTGACTTACTAACTCCTCCAACTGCTCTTTCAACTTTTTCAACTCTGCCGGTGCCATTCGGTACGGAGTCTGCGATACTGGTTCTGCTCCCGGAACTAAGTCGATGGTGAATTCCACCTCTCGGCTAGGAGGTAGAGAATCAAGCTCCGCCGAAAACACATCGGGAAAATCCTTCACTACTTTAGTGTCCTCCAGAGTGCACTGGTCCTTCGGCTTATTTATCACGTAAGCCAGGTACCCTTGACACCCTTGCTTCAACAATTTCTGGACTTTAGCCCCCGCAATCAAGAACTTACATTCTTTCACCCTCTTGCCCTTAAATTCCAATACGTCATAACCCGGTCTGATGAACTGGATTGTCTTATTTTTATCATCCACCCTAGCCCCATGCTTAGCTAACCAGTCCATCCCCAAAATCAAGTCATAATCCTCAATGTCTAACACTATCAAATCTCCCTCCAGGCTTTCTCTCCCCATATTAATTTTACACTCTTTTACATACCGATCTGCTTGCACCATTTTCCCCAGAGGTGTGCTTACCTCTAGAATGAAAGGTAGCTCCACTCCATTCCAACCCAAATGATATGCACACAACTTGTTTATATAGGA
Source organism: Voacanga thouarsii (assembly GCA_026120185.1). Taxonomy (NCBI): domain Eukaryota; kingdom Viridiplantae; phylum Streptophyta; class Magnoliopsida; order Gentianales; family Apocynaceae; genus Voacanga; species Voacanga thouarsii. The sequence goes on along the minus strand of JANUWF010002029.1, from coordinate 245,424 downwards.
GTGAGTAGAGCCAGGATCAATCAAAGTATTAACGGAACGTCCTTGAATAGTGAACGTACCTTCTACCACCGCCGCATCGACCCTAACTTCCTCTCTGTTGAGAGCGAATACCTAGGCCTTTACTTGCGGCTTCGGCGCTCCACTCCAAGATGCTCCCGTGGGGTTGGCTCGGTTGGGTCCTGGGTTCTGAGCCGGGTTTCCTTGCCCAACTTGGTACAATTTGGGGCAAGTGTTCCTCAGGTGGTTCGGGTTGCCGCAGTGATAGCACTTCTTTTCACTACCCTTAGACCAACAATTCTTTTCGGTGTGGCCTTTCCTTCCATACTGCCTGCAGGATGGAAGATTCGAGGCAGGTCCACCTGGTGCTATCCGGGCTTGCTTCCCCCGGTTCTGCCATTGGTGATTGGCTGGGCGCTTGTGGGGTTGCGGCCTCGGGAAGTGTCCCTGCGGCTGCCTTGGCGGTTGGAAGGGTTTTGCCGCCATCCTGCTGTGATCCTCATTCTCTATTTGAGGAGCTGCGTCTACAGCCCCCGAATAGGTGGTTGGTGGAATATGTGCCAATGCTCTCCTCAACTTCGGTCTCAGCCCCTTGACGAACTGCCTCGTCCTATTCTACTCGGTGTCCACCAATCGTGTGCAGTATTTGGACAACTAGGTGAACCGGGCCGCGTACTGGGCCACCGACATGCTTTCCTGCCTCAGATTCTGAAATTCGTCTTCTCGCTTCTCCACAATCTACTGTGGGATATACTCTGCCCTGAAGGCCTTAACGAAGTTGGAGCACGTCCATTCCTGCTCGTTCGCCTCCCAGTCGTCTTGGACCCACTACCACCATACCCGAGCTGGACCTCTCAATTGGAAAGCTGCAAACTTAACAATCCGCTCCTCGGTGTACTGGAGCATTGTGAATATGTCCTCTATCTACTCGACCTACTGTTCTGCTTCGCCTCTCGAGAGACGGGCGGCTGAAACTTTAAGAACCATTCTAAGGCCTCGTCCTCACCCCTTGGGTTCTGCCTCTCGGTCATCGACTGTAAAATCTTGGCCATTTTACTGAATGCCTGGCCCATGGTCACATCAATTGGAACTTTAGACCTTGATCCCATATTCTGACTGTTCCCTTCACCCCGGTTGGGTGCTTGCATCTGGGTTGTTTCCACTTATGGTGCCACTTGATCGGCCTCCGGAACTCTTCCACCTGCTGAAGCTGCACGGCGCTTAGGTGCCATTCTAAACCACACCCCAAATGATAAGTGTATGCATGTAAGCTTCAAATCATTTTAGTTGCACATGCATTCATAGTCAAATATATGTAATAGAAATCGAAGATAAATTTTGTCTAAGGAATAAATTCTCTTTCAAAAATGGACTTGTATAAATTCAAAATTTTGATAGAAAGCAGAATTAAAAATCCTTAACATCCAAGTTCTCAAAAAATAGTAAACAAATAAACAACCAAATCAGAATAACTCCTAGTCCTCTAGTCCTCATCAGAATCCTCATCATCAGCCTCATACAACCATCCCCCAGAATTCTTAGAAAAATCTACCCCAACCCCGCTAGCAAATCCCTCCACTGGCTCCTTCCCAGGGCGCCTAGAACTCTCCCCAGGCTCAACTCAGCTGGAAGAAAGGAGGAAAAAAGGCCTAGGTAGAGACTCATAGTCTATCTCCCCCGGGTCATCACTATCTACTGCTAAGTCCACCTCGGGAATAAGAGGGTGGGGTTCAGGCTCCATTATCATCACCTCATCCCCACTGTCAGAGCTTATTTCTATCACCAGAATTGGGGGTGGCTTAATAATCTGGACCTCATCATCACTGCTATCCTCCATAGGGATAACTGGCTGAGGGGCAGGCTGGGGAACTGGAAGGTCCTCCGGGTATATAGGGATAGGCGGGTGCCACTGCTGCCCTTTCCTCGAGGTCCTAAGCATCCTAAGCATCCTACAACATTAATAAGATAGGTTAGATAAAGATTTGAACTTAAATAAATAACATGCATACAATCATTATTTGCTTAAACCTAGTCTCTGATACCACTTGTAACACCCCGCTACCTAGGCCCGCCAAGGCCGGGGATATCGCCCCGTCAAAAAAACAAGGGGTTTTCATAACTAGGTCACACAAATAAAATAGCGGAATTAAAATGATACTTGAACTTAAAATTTATTAAAACCCAAAAGAAATAATAATAATAAATCCAAGAAATCAATCCAAGAATGCCTAAAACAAATTTATAATAAAATTCATCCACTCTCATCTTCCCCAAACATTACACAAAATAAATCATCAGAAAATTCTCCCAAAGCAGGCAATATCTAGCTACTCATCCCCACAGCAGGATCGACCTGAAATCATGGTAAAAATGGTGGTGAGACAGAAATCTCAGTAAGTCCGTGTGTGCTTAAGTGTCGAGAGAAAACAGTTCATGAATGCAAAGTATAAAATTCTTTATAAGAGATCACTGGCAAGCAATAAACATTAGTCAAAAGCAAGAGTGGTGTTTTGGCTTTTCCAACCATAAATAATCAATAAAATCAACCACTCAAATGAAATAGTCATGGGTTACCACACGTTGGGCCCCATAACCGCATGGTCAGCATGCCACACTTTGTGCATACTGCCGGTCAGAATGCCATACTTTGTGCAGACTGACAAAAGTAGGTGATCGGCCAACTGGGTAAGATACTCCTCATTCTCTATATCTAAACAACAATCGGGTATCCATTCTGGCAAAACACATCACTTGACTGAAAAGAACACTGCTAGCTCGGACCGGCATGACCTACTGGACTAACGTCTTATCCAGGAAGGACTCACCCCTCAGAGGTGGCCACCTACTGAGAGACTTACCTTAACCCCTCAAAGACTAGCCATAGTAGTCCACCCTTATTGAGTACTCAAGATGTTATTTGATAGGTCACACACAATAGAGGATCAATTACTTAAGATGTTATTTGATAACATTGTGAGATTAATGTTAAGAAATAAAAGTTATTGTGGCCAAATTATAATCAGTTTTAAATTTTGGCCCAAATTATAATTGTGATAACTTAATGGTTTTCATTACAATTACTGAATTATAATTTGATTAGAATTCATAGAACGTGTTTTTGCAGTTTCTTTGGGATAATTCCGAAGATTACGCCGTGGTGATTTTTACTTGAATATCACAGAGAGAATTGTTCTCTCAGGGAATCCCGAAACACACATAGCTTCTTCTCCCTCTTTTTGTCGTTTCTTTTCTGCACATAGAAAACAAACCCTAGCCATCAAGAGAGTCACCCCGCTACTTAAGCCCGCCAGGGCCGGGGATGTCACCCCGTCTAAAGGACAAGGGGTCAATATAACTAGGTCACACAAATAAAATAGCAGAATAAAAATGATACTTCAACTTAAAATTTATTACATAAAAAAAATAATAGTAAATCCAAGTAATCAATCCAAGAATACCTAAAACAAATTCATAATAAAATTCATGCACTTTCATCTTCCCCAAACATTACGCAAAATAAATCATCAGAAAATTCTCCCAAAGTAGGCAATATCTAGCTACTCATCCCCACAGCAGGATCAACCTGAAATCATGGTAAAAATGGTGGTGAGACAGAAATCTCAGTAAGTCCGTGTGTGCTTAAGTGTCAGGAGAAAACAGTTCCTGAATGCAATGTATAAAATTCTTTATAAGAGATCACTGGCAAGCAATAAACATTAGTCAAAAGCAAGAGTGGTGTTTTGGCTTTTCCAACCAGAAATAATCAATAAAATCAACCACTCAAATGAAATGGTCATGGGTTACCACACGTTGGGCCCCATAACCTCATGGCCAGCATGCCACACTTTGTGCATACTGCCGGTCAGAATGCCACACTTTGTGCAGACTGACAAAAGTAGGTGATCGGCCTACTGGGCAAGATACTCCTCCTTCTCTATACCCAAACAACAACCGGGTGTCCATTCTGGCAAAACACAGTCACTTGACTGAAAAGAACACTGCTAGCTCGGACCGGCACGACCTACTGGACAGACGCCTTATCTTGGAAGGACTCACCCCTCAGAGGTAGCCACCTACTGAGAGACTTACCTTAACCCCTCAAAGACTAGCCCTAGTAGTCCACCCTTATTGAGTACTCAACAAAGTTTCCCACTTGGGATAAAATGAACAAAACACTGTTCCACATGAAAATGGCAATTTTAAGGGTTTCCAAAGTCTTTGTCAAAATCAGTTTTAGAAAGAGTTTTGAGTTTGATTAAATTTGCTCATTGATCTTTAAATAATTCAATTGTTTGAAATAAGAAAGAATTCAACCCTCAATTGCCTTTACATAAATGAGTGTCCATACACTGTACATTTGGCTTGCCATAATAAACATTTCACATCAATCAGGTTTTATACAGGAGGTTACCTGATTCTTGCTCACAATAAAAGGTCTCCAATAGCTTACCTAACCCTGCATGGGCAAATACAAAGCACAATCAATTTCAAGCCATAATCCACGTCCTCAATTTTAAATCAACTTAACTTACTACTACCATGATCCTAGTGTCCCAAGCTCTAAGGCCAAACAATAAATAAATAGGTATATAAGTTGAGCTTAATTTGATATTTAAAATAATTAATGGTTTGGAAAATAAATTCTAATAAGTTGAAAGTTTAAATCATGCTAAGAAAAATTTAGAGTTTATTTGATCAAGAGTCCAATGTAGTATTAAATAAAATAATGATTTATTAATAATTTAGTTGTTAGAAAATAATTGATAGCTAAAATTAGTTGAAAATAAATTTAATGAGTCTTGCTTGAACAATAATAAATAAATTCTTAATGGGTTTTAATTAAAAGATAATAATTAAATTTTTAGTAATAAATATTTTACTAATTATAATTATTTCCATAAAAGGCTTTATTTGATTTCATTATTTTAAGTAATATATATACATATATATATATATATATTATTTTTCTAGCAAAAGCTATTATTTATTTGACTAAAATATCCTTATTATATATAATAATCTAGAACTACCCTTCCTAGGGTTTTTCGAAATTACTAGTAAAATTATATTATTAAATGTTTTATTCACGAGATAAAAATTAGCTTAGGGACAACTAGATCATGATCAAATTTCTACGGCTAACCACAATCAAGAACATATACAATCATTCAATTCATCAAATCATCCAAATCATGCATATAAGCATAGATCTAAATTTATCAAGACATGATCTAACCTCTACTAGCATAAATATGATCTTGGCTTCAATAATCCAACTTGAATATAAATCCTATTCACCAAAGGTGACATAATCTCTAGCATACTTCATCACAAATACTACCTATGACATGGAAACATGCATCAAACCCCAAATCATCATTCAATCAACTAAGATAATCCTTCCATGCATAAATCTCATCTCCTTCACAATCATACATATATTCATTCTTCAATCTCAACAATACATACTTAAATCCTATCACAATCCACATACTATCAACATCATCCTGGATACTTGAATCTTGAATTTAAAAGAAAGATTGAAGGGACTTACTTGGTTGAGGAATACCTTGATGGAGTTTAGAATGGATCTCAACTCCTAGATGCCTAGCTTCATCCATGGAAGATGGAGAAAGCATGGCCATGGGAGAAGAAGCCATCCGGCCAAGAGAAGAGAGTTTCAGCCATGAGAGAGAGAGAGAGAGAGAGAGAGAGAGAGAGAGAGAGACCATTATCATGTTTATTCATATATATTTTCACTAAAGATCAAGATTGTAGAAGATGAAGTTGTTAGAACAAACCTACCTTGAAGGTGTTCTTTAATCTTCACAGAATTTTCTAGTTTTTTTATCCAAACTAGCAAGTTGGTTTGTGGAGTTTGATGTTGAGAATGGTGTTGATGGACTTATGGCAGTGAGTAGGTCAAATCTGGAAATTTTAGAGAAGGTTTGAAGTGGTTTGGAGGGGTATTAGGTGAAAGGTAGGAAGTAGGTGTTCTTGGTGTGTTGTGTGTGTTCTTGAAGGTTGAAGGGATTTGAGAGATTTTGTTTTGCAACTACCAAAATTCTGTGAGAATTAGGGCTGCCAAATTTTTTGTAGGGTTTAGGAGGATGGCTCTTTGGTTTAGAAGGGAAAAGGAAAGGCTAGTTGTTAAAATCCTTGAAGAATATTTTTAGGAACCAAATTTGGAAACTAAATATTCAAGAATATCTTGATTATTGGAGAGCTTTGGAAGTCTGCCATGGCCGACTATTTTGGGCAGTATTTTGGTTGATTGAAAGCTGGTTTAAGGAGGCTTATGTTGGCTGAAAACAAGAAGCATAATGGTGAAGAAAATGTCTGGTTATTTGAGGGATACTTTAAAGAAGGTTGCTAAACTAAGGTGGCTGAAATTTTGGTAATCAATCAAGCATGATTGCAGGGATTTGTTGGAGAGATTTTCGGGCAGCCATGTCTGAATTTTGGGCAGAAGCTTAAGGGAGATAATGGAGCTCAGTTACTGAAGGTTTAAGGGAAGTTTATGCAGAACAAGGATGGGGTTTCGGCTGGGAGAGAATTAGGAATCAAAGCTGGACAGTTAGACTGCACAGGATTTTCGCTAGGCTGGAATTTTGGGACAGTTTTTCGGCTGCAATTTTCCAGCCAGCTTGCAGAGATTTTGAAGGGGAATTTTAGGGGCTTTCAAGGCTGGTTTCCATCCTTCTTCATGGAGGAAAAACATGGCTAAGGTGCTGAACAAAATCTGGTAGAAAACAGCTTGGTTTAGGACTTCCAAAGCTGCAATTTGCACAGGAATTTTTCTGGTTTTGCACCACTTTTGTGCAGTCCGAAAATAGCCAGAAAAATCCAGATTCTCGGCTAAACAAAAGGGCCTTTTCCAGGCAGCATTTGGGAGGGAATAATGGTTAAGAATTTTGACACCTTGAAGGCACACAAAGTTGGAAATTTTCAGTTCTATGCATGAAGGGAAATGAACCTAGCTAGAGTGAATTTTTAGCAAGTTCACTAGAGGGATTTATCCTCTTGGAATCTCCGACAACTCTTCCACATTTTCAGACCATAAGATGGCTTTCACTAAGACATTTTGATCCTACGAAACCACAGTACTTTACTGAAATTTCTGGAAAGGAAATGGCTAGAACAACTTGATCAAACTAATGACTTGAGAAATAAGGAAAATCAAAGATCAAAGGGAAATGAATTCCCCTTAGGAAATTCGTGGAGGGCAAAGGAGTAGATTGAGGATACTCCTAACATGTCTCTCTTAGGACAACATCTCTACCCTACTCCAAGCACATAAAGCCGAAACTATTACTTCCCAAGCAAAAATAAAATTTAACCAAGCTAAAGCTCCTATGATGGAATTTGAACCCAAGACCTTAAGAACTATTTCTAAGGCTCTAACCACTACATCTTAACAACTCTTGTTCTTATTTCCCCTCTAAAAAAAATATTTTCTATTCAATCCTCAAGCTATCTCCCTTTTTTCACCTCAAGCAAAATTACCATTTTGCCCTTCTCAAGCAATACCCACAACCAAGCCTTCAAGACAATAAATCTGAAATCTAAAACACAGAAAATCATATAAAAATATATTTAAACATGCAATAAAGTATGATATGCATCCCAACCCCCCTTACTCCAAGACTTGTTTTGACTGGGGTTTCACATCTAGCATATTCCTTTTTTGATTTTCTTAAGTCCCTCGTGTGGATACTATTAGGACCAACCTCACACTGGGATTTGAGAGGCTCGTCTTGGATGTTGGTATAGACTTTTTTTGAATGAATGTATTTGGTTCGCGCCTTTGTCACAAACGAACTGAGAAGGAAAATTTTTCATTCCCAGAGGCAACGTAAGGTATATTATTGTTCACCGTTCAATCCTTTTTACGCAGAAATAAGATCCTTGGTGGGAATTCTTTATTTTATTTTGTTGCACAACTTGTATATGCATTATGAGGATTCCTAACAGTGGTATTAGAGTTGATACTTCTGTGTGATTTATAGATCACTAATATGTCATGAAATCATTTCATTATATCTCTGTTGTCTTTGGTGAAAGTTGTTTCATGGGGCTTTGATATTTGAAAACCATTTCAATTTAGTTCTCGAAATTGTTTCAAGAATCGTGGGTCTCTATTGTGTAATAGAATATGGCTTGTTTCCTGAAATTGACAAGAATTAATGTGTTAATTCTTGTAGAAGGGAAAAATATTTTTCTGTGTTTGTTGTTTCTGTACCTGAATAATAGGGAAATTATTTTCTTGAAACTGCCGTGTTTCCTGAACAAATTATATTTGTTCTGGTTTTGTTCTACTAAAAAGTTTTGAATGAGTTCAAAGAAACGGAAAAGGATTGGAATGCAATCAGAGAATAGTTCTCTAAAATTGTCATAGAACTTGAAGTTTTTTTCGATTTCTGGGGAAGACGAAGAAGTTTATAAAAAAAGAAAAAGTGTTTTTTGCCCAAGCTACGGCTCACCGGGAGCCAAGCCATGACTTAAGGCTCAACAAATCCCAAGCCTTGCAATGTTTTAGCTCCTATGATGAGTGACTCACGTGGGAGGTTTGAGTGATCATGGGGAGGATGATGTCATCCTCCCTAGGAAGCAATTCACTGTTAATTAATTTTTTCCTCTTTTTCTTTGTTTAGCCAAGCTTCCGATTTTATCTTCTTCTTAGCCCATGAATGATTTTGTTATTTTTTTCACTTGGCGCCCAAATCTTCCCAAAGTTAGCATTTTGGGACTAATATAATTTTTCCAAAAATTTTGTCTCATCCTCCCTTGGAAGTAATTCACTGTTAATTAATTTTTCCCCCTTTTTATTTGTTTAGCTAAGCTTCCGATTTTGTCTTCTTCTTGGCCCATGAATGATTTTTTTTTTATTTTTTCATTTGGCGCCCAAATCTTCCCAAAGTTAGCATTTTGGGACTAATATAATTTTTCCAAAAATTTTGTTTTGGAAAATAATATATTTTCTAAAATATTGATTTTAGAATTTATTTTATTTTTCTAAAATAAAGATTTCAGAATATAAAATTATAAGCTTAATTTTTTTAAGAATATTTAATAGCTTGGTGGATGGTTATGGGCTGAAACCAAATTATATCTATTCATGCATTATTTACAGCTTCGATTTTATTAAATAGGACAATGCAGTCCTACCTTTTCTAATATTCTTGTGTAATTCTCTTCTCATCTAACTCCCCTCGAATGTAACTTGAGATTTTTCTATTTAGGAAATTTATGTAATTAAATTACATAGGTTAGATAGGGATAGAATTATTGTAATTTTGGAGATGGCGAGACCAAAACAAGGCGAGAGGGTAAGACCTTCTACTTAAATCATGCATGAACACATAGGGTTAACCATGTTAATTTCCTTTTTGGCTTGAGGAAATTAATTTAGGGAAGGTCCACAACCATACCACATAATCACTTTATTGCCATGATTATAAATTTATGTGATTTATTGATATATCTTTAGGATATCTCATGTAAAAATCGGTTTACGCAGTGGAAGATTTAAGTGATACCAAAACCATAATCTGCAAGGTGTGAATAATAGAAAAACAAGAAGAGTAATATACAATCTCTATGCGGCGTCATAAAATAAAATTTTTATTCAAATAATGAGGTGCGATCCAAAATCCGATAGCAATTTTTTTAGAACGGCTTCTAAATATAGATGGTTTAACACTGCGCAGATGTCTTGCCACTTTAATCTTAGTATGAGATTAACTCCGATAGTATCCAGACGAGGTATGCTCTCAAGGAAACCAAAAATTTCTCTACTAGGAGAATTTCTTAGCGGCTAGGGTAACTTTCGGAGAAGAGAAGAAAAATGTGTGTATCAAAGTCCGAGAGAACAAATTTTCTCTGTGTCTTTTTAAGATAAAAAACCGCGGCATATTCTAAAGAAAAAATCCTAGAAAAAATGCTGATACAACGCTCTGTGAATTCTAATCAAATTTGAATTCATTCAATTTTAGTTGAGATCTACAAGTTCTCACAATTACAATTTGGCCCAAATAACTTCTACTTCTAACAATTAACCCCACAATGTTATCAAATTACATCTTGAGTACATAATCCTCTATTGTGTTTGACCTATTAGGTTTTCCAGTCTATTGGTACTAAAACATGAATTAATCCAAACATCTTTGAGATTAACAATCCTTAATAATTTAGAATTAGCTTATTAATTCTAAATCGGATTGGTTTATTAATTCATCCATTAATAAACCTATACTCATCAGATCATGAGCGGTATCTAGCAATACATCATGACCACCCAAAAGTCCAGGAAGTCAGGTGGCTTGACATGAACCCTTCAATAACAAACTACAATGCAATAAACTCCTTTCACCATACAATATCTCATTCGATCTGAAGTACGGAATCAGTACCTATTCCCTCTAGAATAATAAAATAATTCTGGCCCAAATATATTAGTACTTGTACTAAGAATCCACTACTCTATATGTGTATCAATTGAAACTGTTTTTAATACACAATTACCTTGTTCAAGGATTTCTGAAGTAGTAATTCCTATAAGTGGCCATGATATATTTGCCCCTACTATTAGGAGTGGTGAATTCTTTATAGACCCACTCAACTACTTTCGTTTACCTCGCGTTGTACCCAATATCCATCACATAAGTGGCCCTCGATCTGGCTCCAGAGATTGGAATCAAAGTACAATGCTCAGTAAATAAAATACTTAGAAGATCTCAAGTCTAAGGATACTTGCACGTTTGCTATAACGAGATTCTATTACTGTCATTAAATAGTTATCCATGTGATTATCTCAAAGCTAGGTTATCTAATGCACTTATTTTATTAAGAAGCATCCACATGTTAGATTTGAGTATCATAATACTCACGGATGTGAGAACTAACACTTGATGAAATTAGGAGGTCTAACACGTGTTAGTCTTAGTGCATTAATGAAGTCCTATCTCATTAATAGTACGTCTAAGGATTATTTAAGTACTAACACTATATGGTGTAGTAGGAATATCAGATCATGATCTCTATCACGATTTGACAAAGATCATGATCAAAACAATGGTAGTACAATTGTGTACAAAAGTGTACACAATGGTAGTACAAAAGTGTGCAAACTGCAAAGGTCTATTTATGGACTTAAGAAAACTTCTAGGAGTTGGAACATCTATTTTTATGAAATAATCAAAGTGTTTGGTATCAGTTAAAACATAGATGAACCTTGTGTATACAAGAAGCTTAGTGGAAGTGCAGTTGTTTTTCTATCGCTTTATGTGAATAACAAATTGCTAATAGGAAATATTATCTCTATTCTTAAATAAGTAAAAGGTATATTGATACCAGTTTCCAATATGATAATAATGACTATGAGTTACAAACAAGCTATGTGTTCAATTTCCATCATGCCGCTATTTCTAGGGCATATCCCCAAAAAGATACTGGAAGAGTAGCATGAAACATCATGCTTTGGACCATTTCCATTAATGTCCCATTCCTTCTCTCAGCTACTCCATTCTGCTAGGGTGTCCCCAACACAGAGAGTTGGGATACTATCCTATAATGTACCATGTAGTCCTTGAATTAACCAATGAGATATTTTTCACCACGATCCAATCATAAGGTCTTGATTAGATTACATGTTTGACGCTCCACTTTAGTCTTAAACTCTCTAAACCTGTCAAAAGAGCCAGACTTATATCTTATCAGATAAATGTAACCATACCATGCACAATCATCTATTAAAGTGATGAAGTACTTAAACCCCCCTCTTGCTGGCGTAGACAAAGGACCATACCATGTACAATTATCTATTAAAGTGCCATTGGTCTTTCTCTTCCTATTTAAAGGTTTTAAGTAGGCGTTATTCAATTGATTTTTACTAGGATTAATGAAAAATAGACTTCCATACATGTGCCTAGTACATATAACTTCTTTATTTCTACTGATAGTAATACTAGAATGGAAAGAAACAGAATATCCTTGATTTATTAGTTTTGCAACTGAAACAAAATTCTGTCTAAAACCAGGAACAAATAAAATATCCTTCAAAATAATTATTCTATTACAATCAAAAGTAAGTTCCAGTTCTTCTACAACAAGGGCCCAAACTTGTGCTCCATTTCCCATGTGTAGTCCATGTTCGCCCTTTTGGAGTCTTCTAACCTTCCTAAACTCCTGTAAGGAGTTATAGATATAATCAACGGCTCCTGAATTGACAATTTAAGTGGAAGTTGATCCAACCATTGAAATAGATTCTAGAGAGAAAATATTACATGTGGGGTTTTTTTTAGCCTGAAAATCTGGACACTCATTTTTCTAGTGTCCCTTCTTCCTATACTTGAAGCATTTGCCCTTGGGTTTATTTTTGGGCTGGGACTTGGGCTAATGCACTACATTTCCCTTCTTCTTCTTAAATTTTCTGGGCTTGGGCCCAGTTCTTGAAGAAGAAGCCATCATGGCTCTAGCCTGTGGCTTCATGACCTTTTCTACCACCTGGAGCTCCTTCATCATTTTAGTTAAACCCATATTTAACTTGTTTATATTGTAATTCAACTTGAACTTGTTGGCCGGTAAAGATTCAAGAACTATATCCACTTGGCTCTCGGGGTTAATAATAGCCCCCAAGACTTCTGCTTCCTCGAAAGTAGCAATCATCTTGAGCATATGCTTTTTGACTGATGCTCTCTCAGCCATCTTAGTGTTTATTATCATTCTAAAAGCCTCCTACCTTGTGAGCGGGCTCTTATCCATGAACGTTGTCGCTAGAGATGTGCTAATATCATATGCAGTAGCCATGTGATCGTGTTTGGATTGTAGCACATTCAACATGGAGACTAACATATGGCATTAGGTCATTTCATCAGCCTTCATCTATACCTTTTCAGCCTCATACTACTCAGTGGTAGAACCTTCCCTGATTATTGGGCAGGGCTCGAATAGGACATGCTTATACTCTTCAGCTGTGAGTATTATGTCCAGGTTCCTTTTTCAGTCCACATAATTTGAACCTGTTAGCATATTCTCATGGAGAATAACGACCAAGGGACTGAAAGAACCTCCACCAACCATTTCTAAAATTTTGGAAAAATAAAAGAAATTCTCAATATTTATAAAACAAAAATAATTTTGTGCACTTTATCCTCATATTAAACTTGATAATAGCTAACCCTATTACTATTATCTTTTACATGATTAATTTAGCTCTTAAGAGAACTGACATAGCTTCTTGGGAAGATTAATAGCTTCCTAAGCTAAGTGTGTTAAACACCATAAATTAATTTCCCTTCTAGGTAATGATCTTGAAGATAACTCTACCGAGGGGATGCCCATTTCTTCTTATTTCCTATGGACATACCTCACATTATAACCTCCAACGTGGGCCGGCCGATCATAGTATCCTGGGTTATCAATTACATCATTGTATTAGTTCTAAATCCTTGTGGTATCTCTATCCTATATGGGTTCATTCCCAGGGTGACATGAGGAGACCCACGATCTCTAATAAGGATCGTGATGGAAACCGTAGGGCCATTGGAACCCTTCTCCTACTTAGTTTTTTAAATAAGGATTTTCTTGGAAAAATATTATTTGAAAGATTCCAATTAAGTTCTCCATTAACTTAAAAATAAAATATCTAAATCCATAAAAAATTTCTATGTCAAGGTTTATACCCTTTAAGAAATCTTTCCTCATGGATTAATTTTATTTAAGTAAAAAACTTAATAATTTCAAAGCTTTTCCATTTAAAAAATTCCTAGAGATTTTGATCTCAAGGCTTTATTTGACAAAAATAATTTTTCCTTTGCTCAAATGAATTAAAATGGCTTTCCATTTTGACTTACAAAAATTTCTAAATCTATAATATTTTCTATGTCAAGGATAAAAAATCTTTAAGAAAATAACCAAGGATTAATTTTTGTTTAAGTTAAAACAACCATTTAATTAAAGAAAAATATTTTTCCTTGTCAAATAAAATTTCCCAAAGACTTGGTCTTTGAGAAAAGTGCACACAAGGCTTAAAATAATTAGCATGCTAGAAAATTATAAATGTTTTTATGCTTTTCTATTTTTAATCCTAAGTGCTCAAATAAAAGAATTAAACACATTAATTAAATTAATTAATAATCTTGTTTAATCCTAATATCCTTTACTATCATTTTCCATGCAAAATATTCAAAGAATATTAACTATTGCAATAAAAGTAACTTTGCCTGGTATGGGATCAAAAACTAAAAAAAAAAAAAAAAAAAAAATCTCTTTTGGTCCAGTGCACCCGCCACACTAGATCATGACCTATGGAAAAACCAATGGACCATGATCCGCAGGCGTATGCCCACAACCCGGGTGCCTGGTGCAGTGGCTTCCGCGGTTGCTGTGAGGAAATTGGCTACCGCGAGGAAGCTTGCTTGCGTGCGCCTTTGAGCAAAGGCCATCTTGGGCCCGGCTGCGGCTTCTAGCCGAGGCTGGCTTGGGCTGCCTTGGCTCCCCTCACATCAAAAGAACCGACTCAGCTCAGCCTGGCTCGGTCCATCTTCTCCACGATTTCGCTGTGATTTCTTTTCTTCTACAAGTTCGTTGTCTCCTTTGCAATACTTTGCAATCGTCCAAGGTTATTTCTTGTTTTATTTTTTCACCCAAAAACATAACAACCTCCTATACCCTTTCAAATTGGGCTTACACAAAGCTATACAAAACTGTGAAGAAAAATTTACAGAAGCGCCTATACTTCAAAGGTGAGGTGTACAACCATTCTACCCGTACCAAAATAGTGAAGGATCTCATTATAATAGGTCTTGCTAGGTTTTATTAACTAGCATGCATTATCTAAAGCCTTTCAAAGCCAATGCTCTGAATAGAGGAACATGCATGCGAAGGAAATGAAATGGACACAGTGCAATGGAAGGTTAAAAATATACCTCTAGGTGTCCTCTTCTGGTCTGGTTAAGAAAGTGAGGCACTAACCACAGGAGAAGCTACCAGCCTTGACGACAATTTTGGTGAGAAACCAGCGATCCATTGGATTCTTCTTGTCATGTACGTGAAGCTTTTTTGCTTCTCAGAATATTCCTCCGCCTATCTATGTTGGTGAAACAACCTAGGCAAGGAATATTCTAAGAAGTGAAAAGCTTCATGTATATGCCAAGAAGAAGCCGACGGATCGTTGGTTTCTCGCCAGAATCGTCATCAAGGCAGGTAGATTCTCCTGTGGTTGGTGCCTTACCTTCTCAACCAGACTAGAAGAGGACACGTAGAGGTATATTTTTAACCTTCCGTTGTGCTGTATCCGTTTTATTTCCTTCGCATGCATGTTCCTTTTTTTGTCATTCCATCAAAGTGGTATCAGAGCATTGGCTTTGAAAGGCTTAGGATGATGCATGCTAGTTAACAAAACCTGGCAAGACCTATTATAATGAGATCCTTCACTATTTTGGTATAGGTAGAATGGTTGTACACCTCACCATTGAGGTATAGGAGCTTTTGAAATTTTTTCTTCACAGTTTTGTTTAGCTTCATGTAAGCCCAATTTGAAAGGGTATAGGCAGTTGTTAAGTTTTTGGTGAAAAAATGTAACAAGAAATGGCATTGGATGATTGCAAAGCATTGTAAAGGAGATAGCGAAATTTGTAGAAGGAAAAAAATCACAGCGAAATCATGGAGAAAATGGATCGAGCCTAGCTGGTGTTTTTTATGTGAGGGGAGCCGAGGTTGCCCAGGCCAGTCGCGGCTCGAAGCCGTAGCCGAGCCTGTGATGGTGTCGGCTCAAGGGAACACGCGAGGAAGCTTCCTCGTAGAAGCTGTTTCCTCACGAAAATCGAGCGCAGAAGCTGCTGCACTAGGCGCATGCCCGTGGTCTATGGGTTTTCCTATGGGCCATGATCCGGTGTGGTGGGTGCACTTGACCAGAGAAAATATATATATATTTTTTTAGTTTTTGGCCCCATACCAGACGAAGTTACTTTTATTGCAATAGTTAATATTCTTTGAATATTTTGCATGAAAAATAATAGTAAAGGATATTAGGATTAACCGAGATCATTAATTAATTTAATTAATGTATTTAATTATTTTATTTGGGCACTTAGGATTAAAAATAGAAATGTAAGAAAATGTTTACAGTTTTCTAACATGCTGATTATTTTAAGTCCTGTGTGTGCTTTTCTCAAAGGCCAAAGTCTTTGGAAAATTTTATTTGACAAGGAAAAATACTTTTCTTTAATTAAATGGTCATTTTAACATTAAAAAAAAAATTAATCCTTGGTTATTTTCTTAAAGGTTTTTTATCCTTGACATAGAAAATATTATGGATTTAGAAATTTTTGTAAGTTAAAATGAAAGGCCATTTTAATTCATTTTAGCAAAGGAAAAATTATTTTTGTCAAATAAAGCCTTGAGATCAAAATCTCTAGTGTAACATCCGTCATTTATACTTTTGCTTGGCTACTATTGGTAATAGGGTGAGAATTTACATTGATGTCCAGAAAAATTGATCGGTGTAATGAGACGAAAATTTTGGCGGAATAATATTTTGTAGGGACCTGGATGTAATTATTGGATTTGTTCTACCCGTACTCTAAATTTTTGAAAGGCTATTATTATTAACAAAATAAGAATTTAAAGGTACTCTAAAAAAGAGAAGTTGGTTAGTGCGGTGAAACTCACGTTTTGGTGTGAATTATGCTACCCGGGGTATTGAGAGAATTTTCATCATTTTCACTGCGCCCATGACTTTGTCCACAAATTTGACAAAGTAGAAAAGCAATTGAAGAATTTGAGTGTTACCAATGGATTCAGTGGAATATTTGGAGTTCAATGGTGAAAGAAAATATTTTTTCGTTACAGATCTGATTTTGGTCATTTCTGAAGAAAATAGGAAATCGTGGTTAAAAATGGATGTGTGGAATTGTGTGAATGGTGGATGAAAACAAGTGTTAAAATACTATTGGGGAAGTGAAATATTTGTGGGATTATTAAATTTCAAAAGCTTATTGAATAAGCTTAAGAATTAACCATTTACATTAAATTCACCAATAGGAATTTAGCTTTAAAATGGATAGTCCACAATGTAATTAATGTTGGTTGACTTTAGGCACTAGAATGGCAGTGGAAGGGTTATAAAACAGCCAGAAATTCGTCCAAGAAAAGAACAAAAGGAAGGAGAGGAAGAAAAGAAAGGAAAAGGAAAGAAAAGCTAGAAAAAATAGAGAAAAATGGGAAAAGTGAGAGAAGAAGAGTTCTTGGAGAGAAAAAGGGAAAATTGAAGCATTTTTCAGCCAAATCAAGCTACAAACAAGGTAAGCATTCAAGCTTCAAGAATTAAAGTTGTAGATTAAAGCATGAGGGTTACTTTCATATAAATTTTGTTTTTAAATTCATGCTATTTATGAATTTTTCTCAAGAATTCAAGTTTGTTTATGAGTTTGAGTGTGTCGGTTGGTGAGGAGGATTTTATTCTATGTTTTATATGGTGATTAAAGATGTTTTCATGATGGTTTTATTGGTGGATCATGGCTGCATAAGAATCATGTGAAATAGGATGGAAAGCTAGACTAATTGTTAAAGGAAAATGAATGGTTATTGTTGTTGTTTGAGGATGTTAATTAGTATTGGAAAATATGGTGTTACTGAGCTAAATATGTCTGAAAATCAGAAGTATGAAGGCTTTTTTAGTAACATTTGAGGAGGATTAAGTGATATAAAAGTGTTTGGATTGAAGGAAAACAAAAGAAAACATCAATAGTGAAATTGAGGTAAAACTTCTGGGGCTGTATTTGCCCAGTACTGTACCTCAAGAACCAGAATTTTGGAATAGGAATTTGTATAATTAAATTTAAGAGTCTTACGGTCATTTTGGTATATCATAGAGCCGAAACGGAGTTATGAGTTGAAAGTTATGTCCATACAAAATCATGTGTTAAAGCGCAAAATTTCAGAAATTTGCTTGGAATATGGACAAATTTAAGGACGATTAATTGTGTAGTTTTGGATGAAATAATTGGGAAAATATGAAGTAAATCCCTTGTTTATGAAGGGAGAAGGGATGTGGAGAAAGAAAATGAAAGAATCAAACAAACGACGAAAAAATGACGTGAACGAAAGTTGAACGTTTTCCTTAACCATCGGCTAAATGTCGGTTGGACATCGGCCAACCGTCGGCTATATTTTGGCCGAACACGAATTGACCCAAAATCGATGTTTGGTGTATGTTTAGTGATGAACGGCCAACGGAACATCAAAAATAGTAAAGACGGTGATTAAACGGCCGTGAACAGAAAGGATTACTTAGGACACGAGGTGAGTCCCTTGGATTTCTAAAACTCTTCCTAAAGCTAGTGTGCTTTGTTTTTCCATGAAATGATATGCTACATACCATTTTGGAAATCCCCGAATATATTTAAGATTTATCTGAGAAAGATTTGTGTTTATGCTATTTCAGGCTTGAATGAATTTCATGATTTGCTTGGAAACCTTAACGGATGATTAAAGTATGGTTTTGTGAATTTAGTCCTTTTTGGATTAATTGTTGGGATTTTCGAAAAACGGTAATTTTTGGAATCGGGTATTCGTTAATTGACTAGAATGCCCTTATTGGAACATTTTATGAAAATGTGTTTGGAAACTTTAAATTTAATCCTCTTTTCGGATTAGAATTCTGAATTTCTTGAAATGAGTTCCTTTTTGGAATATGGCATTTGAAAAATGATCCAAATGTTCTTATTGGAATGTTTTATGAAAACCCTTGAAACTCGGGTATTTGGTAAATGACCAAAATATCCTTATTGGAACTCTTGTGAATATTTTTCGAATCCGGTAAGGGTAAAATGACTGGAATACCCTCGAAAAGTCTTTTTGAATCAGGCATGGTTAAAGTGTCCCGAATGCCCTTGGAAAATGATTTTTGTGATTTAGTATGGGGAAAACGGCCAAAACACTCTTGGAAACATATTTTGATGTGTGAACAGAACTCTTTATCCTATTTTAACATGATTTTGGAAAATGATCTCTCGTGAAGAGTTGACTTTTGGAAAATAAATTTTGATCCCTGGAATTATGTTATTAGCCTAATGTGCCTATGGAATGAATTGATTGGCTTTGCAGAGCCTATGTGAATATTGATTTGACTTGCGAGTCAGTAGGATCAAATTCTGGAAAAATGTGATTTTGCCCCAAAAATATTTTGATTTGAAAATCCTATGGGATCAGATAACACTCTAGCCTGATCAATTAGAAGGGATTGGTATTGGTAACGTTGAGTACTCAACAAGGACTTTGATCTTTGTATTAGCTCATGTTAGAGGTAGATGACCCCAAGTAACCTAGCTAGTTCTGGGGATTGTCTTACTCTAAACAGGGCGACAGAACATTGAGATAAGTCATCCCGCTAGCCTTTTAGCACCTTGCAATTGCCGCGTCTGTGGGCGCTTCTTATTTTGAGTCATTTGCTGGATGCCAGATGGGGACAGTGGGCACATTTGACTCCTTGCCGCCTCGATGATAATTGACGTTAGGATTGGGACCCTGGCTTATGGTGGCAAATAAAAGATTGTGTGCTATGGTACACTAGCTATGCTGCGGTATAGCTAAGCAGAAGTATGCTGTGGTGTACTTATTCTGGCGACGCATGGTTGAGTACTGGAGGCTGCGGTCTTAGTACAATGATACGTGGCATTGGAGGCAAGGATTGCAGGACTTGCATACAGGTCGACCTTCTATTGGAGATGTGGTTATGATTTGAAAATTGGGGCAACAATTTGAAATTTGAAATAATGTTTTCCAAAAATAATTGAGTTCTGGAGAAACTCTTCTTTAGAGAGTTTTGGAATTATTTCCAGCGAACAAATGATATACTATTCCACAAAAGTTTTATATACCCTATTCTTTCATAAAGTACTAGCACACATAGGACTTATTGGGTGATTCGTCACTCACACGTGTCTTTTAACTTACCTTTTTTAGGATCTAGAGTTGAGCGGACCTACCGATAGAAAGGCGATAACACAGAGTCAACAGGTTTGGTTTGGACAACTTTCCTTTTTATCATGTACTTTATTCTATTATAGATAGAGATGGCACATATCAAATCCTCTACTATAGATACATATATGTGTGTATGTATGTGTGTGTGTGTGTGTGGCCATTAGTATGGGTTATTGTTGAGTCTGGACCTTATATATGTATTTACTCTGTTGTTTTTGTTATAAAGACCCCTTGTCAGGGAAACTGGATTGGGTGACTCCCGATGTTGATATGCTTTCGCTGTTGTCCTTAGTAGTGGTGTTATAATTTGTATCTAAGCCTAATTTTATAGAACTATGGTATTGTCATAGTAATTGATAGAACCCTTTGATTGTGTAGGTATGGTAGATAGGAGCGATAAGGGCAAACGCCCAATGGTCAAGCGCAATGATGAAGGAAAGAAAGAGACAGGTGAGAGCTCTAGTATGGAAAGGAAACCTACCCTCGAGAGGATACCGTCGCCACATGAGGAGGCAGATGGTGACTCTGATGAGATCATGGTGATATTGAGCCGTATCATCAGGACGATCATGATGACAATGGTACCATCCCCAATGGTGTAGTATTATTTGAGAATGATGAAGAGATATTTGGTGGGGATATAACAGGGGTACTTAAGGAGGAGATACTGGATTTGGAGGTTGTTGATGCAGGAGAGGACCAGGAGGTACCCGAGGTGGAGGTGGAAGTGCTTGTAGTTGAAGAGCCTGAGGAGAATTTAGAGATAGACCAATAACTATTGGCTTGGTTGTAGCCAGATGTAGACGGTGATAAAGAGGTTGATGCAGCAAAGTCTTATACAGTCTCAACTGATTCAAGATCTCCCGTATCAAACAGTGAGGATGATGAGTAGGAGAGTAAGATGTATATATACATAGTATGATATGTACAGTTTGGTCGGTGTATATGACTGTGTGCTTGGCATACAAATTTTGTACTGGCTTTGTAATAAATGAGAATGAACATGTGTTATGTTTTGCTAATTGTAATGTGCCTATTTTATGTCTTCGTTTGAGCTATGTAACATTTTTTATACTAGTGAAATCTTATGAATTGTATAGATACCTCCTAAACGGACCTCCGGACAATCATCGCGAGCTACTCAAAATAACACTGAACCAATGGTGGTGGAACCGTAGGCAGAAGGTCCCCACCTCACAACCTTAGACCACCTTATATTTTAGACCTTCCAAATGATGGTTGATAGGATCTAACAACTGACTGAGAATGCTAGGGTAAATGAGAGTATGAGTAAGGAAAGTCAGCAAGGTGAAGTTGAGTCAGATCCAGCCCTTTAGCGCTTTCTTAAATTTCACCTTCTACAATTTCAAGGGCGACCTGATTAAGAACAAAAAGCTGAAAAATTAGATTGAACAGATAGAAAAGATCTTTGCAGCATTGAAATATTCAGAGTAAAAGAAGGTACAACTTACTACATTCCAACTGAAAGGACTTGCCCAAGATTGGTGCGCAAGATAGATGAATCAACGAGAATGGGAGTGGACATATTTTAAGGCCAATTTTAAGAAGGAATTTATTCCCATTTGTGTGGTAGAGAAGAATGAGGATGTATTTCAAGCTTTTTGACAAGGAGGCCGTATGGTGGGGTAATACGCTGCTAAATTCACTAGGCTATCAAAATATTGCCCTCTCTTAGTCCATTCAGAAGTAGACAGGATTAGATGTTTTGTGAATGGTTTACGACAAGAGTTGAAAAAAGTATTAGCAAGTATGGCTCCTACTAGTTATAACAATGCAGTAGAAATGGCCTATAGAATAGAAATGGTTGATATTGAACAAGCAGATGAGAGGAACCGAGGTGAATTTCAGGGCATGAATTAGTAGAGACCTAGAGGGTCCTGATGGCAGGGGAAAAGGAATATGCAAAGGATGGGAGGCCCGATTGGTCCGATGGGAGGACTGCCCTCTTTTAGATGCTTCAATTGTGGGGAAATGGGACATAAGATTTTAAATTGCCCTCATCCACGAAGGATTGGGGGATGGAGCCGACCTGGAGGTAATAGCCAAGGATAGAGGTTAGGATTTGGAAGAGGAAACCCAGGGAAGGCTTCTACCTTCAAAACTGGACCCCCTCCCCAAACAGTAAGTAAACACTCGGGTGGTGGCCTTATAAAAGACAGATAATCAGACTGCAATGGTAAAAGGTACACTCCTTATTTTTTATCATACTACTAAAGTATTAGTAGATCCTGATTCTACGCATCCCTTTGTTGCCAATTCATTTCTTGATTCTATAAAGATAAAAGGGGAAGAAATTTCATATGAAATGATTGTTAGTACCCCATTGGGAAAGTAAATGAATAGTGAGAAAATACATTGGAACTATAGAATCTTGGTAGGAGATGAAGAATTGGAAGGAAATTTGATATGTTTACCCATAGAGGATCATGATGTTTTGTTGGGCATGGATTGGCTATCTCAGCATCATGCTCAAGAATTTATTCTAATGAGTCAGAAGAAGAGTGATTCGAGACAAATCCAATATCACTAGAAAAGGTCTATGGACCCGAATTCGAACAATAGTAAAGGGATTGAGGTCAAAGAGACCTTATATAGGAATTATTTACTAATTCTGAACATTCTATTTTGGTACCATTAATAGTGAGACGAGGAATAAAAGAGGTTGAACACTTAAAGGCCCTATGTGCATAGTGCGATATGAATTGTGTGAATAAGAATATGCACACGTGTATAGTGTTTTAATATTATATTTGAGTACTAAAAGTCCTAGTTTATCATAATGTGTGAAAAGATATGATTATATCAATACTAATGTACCAGGAATCATCGGACATTTGAAGTTAAACGTGCTCGGGTTAGAGAAATTCTAGGACAGGTAACCCCTGGGAAGAACCTATAAAAGCTGATAGGAAGTGATTTATGGTTGTTTCAGGAAATGAAAGTATGATCTATATGCAAAATGATATAAATACCGAAGGTTTAATTATAGATCATACGAGAATGATGTATGTGAAGGTATCATATTAGGTTGAAAGAATATGAGAATTTCTCAAGAGATCATGTTTATATGTGCTAAATAGAATTTTTCTTCTATTTCATGTCATATGAATGGGAAGTATTGAGATGTATACATTTGCTTGGTGTCCCATGAAGTAGATTTACAGAGAAGAATGGAATATGTTCAATGCATGTACTGTCACAAGGGTAGACACACTCATGAGCAATATTGGAAGAGACTTCGAATCAGTGCAGGAAAAATGGATATACTTTAGCTAGTTGACCATATACTAAGAAACAAGAAGATAGCCCCTTTGCTCATGAGGAATTTAAATCTAGAGAGTCACAGGGAAATAAAGGACCCATTAGGATTCATGTAGAGTAAAGAAGGAGTAGATGGTAGAAGAAACTAGAAATAAATATTTGATAGAATTAAGGCAAATCTAAATTTCGAGAATGAAATTTTTGTAAGAAGGGAAGAATATAATACGCCACATTTTTCTTTTGATTGCTTACTACTTATAATAGGATGAGACTTTATATCAATGGCCAGAACAACAGATGATCGGTGTAATGAAACGAATATTTTGGTATAATAATATTTTGTCGGGATTTGGATGTAATTATTAGATTTTTACTACCCTACCCTAAATCTTTGGAAGGCTACTATTGTTAATAAAATAAGAATTTGAGGGTACGCTAAGCATGGAAATTGATCAGTGCGATGAAACGCATGTTTTGGTATGAAATAAGTTATTCAGGTTATCATGGGCATTTTAATCATTTTGACCGCGTCGGTGACTGCGATCTCAAATTTGACCAAACTGAGAAATAATTAGAGAATTTAAGTATTATCAATGGATTTAGTGGAATTTTTGGAGTTGAATGGTGAAGTAAAATATTTTTCTATTCTGGACTCGATTTTAGTCATTTTTGAGAAAAAAAATTATAAATGCAGGTAAAAGTTGGACGTGTGGCACTATCTGATTGGTGGATAGGGACATATGTCATATTATGAGAGGTTGTATGAGATTTCATACAAGATAAAGCTTATCAAATAAGTTTTACAAAATAAATTAAAAAAATAGGTGGACGAATGAAATTGTGACACGTAGCGGATAGCCCACAATTTGTGACCAAATGGTCACCAATTTAGACCATGTATGGCGGTGGACGAGCTGAATTTCAGCAAGGAAATTCATCCATAAAGAGGGTAGAAAGAAAAGGAAGAGAAAAGAAAGAAAAATGAAAGAAAAGATAGAAAAAATTGAGGGAAATTGGAAAAGGAGTTCTTGAGAGTTTGGTGAATCTTGGGGTAAAATTCAAGCTAGAACATCTCATACTCAAGGTAAAATCCTATGTTTCAAGAATTAAAGTTGCAAAATTTGTTACAGTGATCGTTTTGATATGAATTATAACATGAAAACATGAGGATTGTGATGATCAAAGTGATTATTTTGTACTATGTGAGACTTTGTGTGTGAAAGTATGTGTACTGGTTGGATGAAGGATCTATAAGCTATATTTTGTATGGTTGATAGGGGCTAAATTAGTTATATTTTTCCTAGTTATTTGAGGTTCTTTTGTGATACATTTTGTTCATTAACTAGCCATATTCCTTCATATTTGAGATTTTACCCTTGGAAAGGTATGTGGTCTATTATTGCAGATTTTTGGGGTAAAATGAAACAAAAACATTGCAAAACATATTAGAGGCGGTGCCGGCTAGGGTACTGGAACTAGCGCCGGCCATGCACTGTTAACACGAACTTCTAAGCGACAGAAAAATTGGTGAAACAGAGCAAAACAGAGTGGAACCAGCGCCGGCTGCATTTTGGTCTTCATTGTGCAAAATTCAGAAAAAAATCGGCGAACAAGTAAAGAACCAGAACACAACCGGTGCCAGCTCTGAGAGCATAGGCGGCGCCGACTGTGCCCTGAAGTTAAGGCGGTGCTTGATTTTTTCTACGCGATTTGTGTTAATCTGTGGAGTTTTAGTATCTTCCAACTTCTACTCGGCCAAGAACATTGTACCTACGAGTTTAGACACTTCCTAAACCTATAAATAGATGAAAAACACAAGGAAAAATGGGAGAATTCATTGATAATCATAGAAAATCACTCGAATCAAAGGTGGAATTCTTCAATTTAAGGAGGGTTGTACAAGAAGGTCTTCAAAGGAAGAAGAAGGAAGCTTGTCTATAAGTGCTTTCTTTTACTTTGTTTTCTTTTTCTTGAACAATGATATGTTAATTATTTTATTGTAATTCGACATTGTTTTAGATATTCATGATTTTTAGAGTTATTTGATCTTTTTATTAATTGATTGTTACTCTTGGTATTTAATTACTTGGATTGATTATGAGATTAAGTGATTGTTTCTTCCCATTAACTTGCTTGAAAAAAAGGTTGATGGTGGTTTCCATTCATTGGTTTCATATTTGTTGTCTCTTAACTTGCTTGAAAAAGAGGTTAATTATGAAGAACAAAGTAATTAAATGTTGATTGATGTCTATCAGAATATGGATTCATTGGTTGATTTCATGTTTTAAGTTTGCTAGTATATGGAAATTTAATCAAAGATTGTGTTTAATGCATCTTTTGGGTGAATTAGTTAAGATAGAATATGTGATGCTAATTTGTCTAGGAGATAGTGATTTCATGGATTGAAAAACAAGTGAGTCTATCTTAATCCTTCATGATGCCAAGGGAATAATTAGTTAGGATAATGATTGGGTACTTTAATATCATGTTTGTCTAAACAATAGTTTGAATTGCATACTTCTCCATCCTTGACATGTATATATTTTATTTTGTTTTATTTTATTTTCCTTTGTAGTTCGTTGTCACTTTATTGAGTCGGTTAAACAATGAAAGAAAAGTTGTTAATGTATACTTGTTCCTTGAGGATCGACACTGGTTTGAACCCTAAGCTCGGTCAATGATGAGTACGCTTGCTCATATGTGTAATTTGGGTTTAACATTTTAATGTAAACTTGATTGGGAATGTGCTTAGTTTTTATGTGATTTTTATACCCAAATCCGGACACATCAATGGTAGATAAGGGTATTTGAATGGTGATTTAAAGGGGTGTTAATGATTGCGAAGAAATGTGGTAGATTTGGGATTAAAATGGGGTTAAACGTTAAAGAAAATAGATTATGATTGTTTTCAACATTGATGTTGATTATATGTTATTTGCATAAGAACTTAGTGGCTTGTTGAACCAGAAAACCTGAAGAATTATGGTTTTTTTATTGGAAAATGAAGTGGATTAAGGGTTATATAGGTGTTATAAATCAAGAAGCACAAGTAGGTGAAGTTGTTTTTGTGAAAATGGATTAAAAACCAGAAAACTACTGGGGCTGTTTCTGCCCTGTATCGTGTCAGGGGAATTAGGACTAAAAAAAGGGCTAACATATAATTATGTTTAAGAGTCTTACGGTCATTTTGATATATCATAGAGCCAAATTGGAGTTGTGGATTGAAAGTTATGTGCGAAACAAAATCATGTGTCAAAGTAGTAAAATTTCCGGATTTTGCTTGGGATGTGAATGAACCTAAGGAAGAATAATTGTGTGATTTTGAATGAAATGAATGAGAAATATAGAGTGAATCCCTTGTCCATGAAGGGAGGAAGGATATGGGAAAAGAAAAAGAATTGAACAAACGATGAAGAAGCGACGTGAACGAAAGTTGAATGTTTTCCTTAACTGTCGGCTACTTTTCGACCAAACTTGATTTAACCAAAAAACGATGTTTGATATAGGTTTATCAGTAAACGACCAACGATATGTTGAAAATGGTAGAAACGGTGGTCGAACGGCCATGAACGGAAAAAGTTAATTAGGATGCAAAGTGAGTCCTTTTGATTTCTAAAACCTTTTGAAAGCTAGTCTACTTTACTTTTCCATGAAATGCTACGTTTTATACTATTTTGGAAATCCCTTAATATAGCGAAGGTTTATCAGAGCAAAATTTATCCTTATGCCACTTTGGACTCGAATAAACTTCATATTTGGCTTGGAAACCTTAACGGATGATTAAAGAATGAATTTGTGAATTTGGATCTTTCTGGATTAAACACTTGGGATTTTTGGAAAATGGTTATTTTTAGAATCGAGTATTCACAAATTGACTAGAATGCCCTTATTGGAACTTTTATGGAAATATGTTTGGAAACTTTGAATTTAATCCTCGTTTAGGATTAGAATTATGGATTCTTGGAAAAAGTTCCGTTTGGAATCAGGTATTTAAAAAATGATAGCCTTATTGGAATGTTTTCTAAAAATCTTTGGAATCAGGTATTCGGTAAATGACCGAAATATCTTTATTGGAACTCTTGTGAACATTTTTCAAATCGGATAAGTGTAAAATGACTCGAATACTCTCAAAATTCTTTTGGAACCAGGTATGGGTAAAATGACTCGAATGCCCTTGGAAATGACTTTTATGACCGAGTACGGGCAAATGACTCGAATACTCTTGGAAACTTATTTTGACGTATGGAAAGAACTCTTTATCCTATTTCAACATGATTTTAGAAAATGATCTCTCGATATAAGATTGACTTTTGGAAAACAACATTTTGATCCTGAAAACTATTTATTTGCCTGATCTGCCTATGGAATGAACTGATGGGCATTACGAAGATTATTGGAATTATTATCTGACTTGCGAGTCGGTGGAATCAAATTTTGGAAAATGATATTATGCCCAAAAATGGCTTTCCTGGTACGAAAAATGGTTTCCTCATGTGCTCAAGTATGAGCATTTTTATGGATTTGGAAAGACGATGAACAATATGAATCTTGAATTCTTAATTTCTTGAACTTGTCAGCCATTGAATCCAAAACATGACTAACTTGACTACTTGGTGTATGCACTAACTTGAATACTTGGCGTATGCACTAACTTAAATACTTGGGGTAAGCACTAACTTGATTACTTGGTGTAAGCACTGACTTACTTGGCATATGCACCTACTTGAATACTTGGTATAAGCACTAACTTACTTGGCATATGCACTAACTTGAATACTTGGCATAAGCACTAACTTACTTGGCGTATGCACTAACTTGAATACTTGGCGTATGCATTTACTTAAATACTTGGTGTAAGCACTAACTTGATTCTCAGTAGTATGCTGTAGTGTACTTACCCTTTCGGCGATGCACAGTTTAGTGCTGTAGGCTGTGATCTAAGTGTCAAATTTCATCATGCTTATAAAAAAAGAACGCAGTGGAAATAACTATAAATCTATGCCCAAGGATCACATGTTTGCAATTAAAATGGGAATAGAGGAAGGAAATGGAGAATACCTTCTATAGCAGAAAAAATAAAATTTTTCTTGCAGATAGAAATTTGATCAACAACCCAGGAACTAATTCCCTCTGTTTTGATCAACCAACCACTACAATCCAAGAGTAGGATTATGTCTAGCAGTAATCCACACAAGGTTGAGTTGTTCACAAAAACCACTCAAAACTATGTA
Organism: Voacanga thouarsii; assembly: GCA_026120185.1. Lineage (NCBI taxonomy): Eukaryota > Viridiplantae > Streptophyta > Magnoliopsida > Gentianales > Apocynaceae > Voacanga > Voacanga thouarsii. Next base: position 216,928 of record JANUWF010002029.1, on the reverse strand, counting down.
ACACCCTGCTACCTAGGCCCAACAGGGCCGGGGATGTCGCCCCGTCCAAAGGACAAGGGGTCTTTATAACTAGGTCACACAAATAAAATAGCAGAATAAAAATAATAACTTAACTTAAAATTTATTACAACCCAAGAATAAATCCACGAATAAAACCATGAATTCCCAAAAGAAAAATAAATCCATAAATAAAATCATCCACTCTCAATTCCCCAAAGCAATACATAAAAATAAAGACAACATTTTCTTCCAAGGCAGATAACACTAGCTACTCATCCCTACAGTAAGATCGACCTGAAATCATGGTAAAAAGGTGATGAGACAGAAATCTCAGTAAGTCCGTGTGTGCTTTGGGTGTTCAGTGAAAATAGTTTGTGGATGCAAAGTGTGTAATCTTTATAAGAGAAATATTGGCAAGCAATAAACATTAGTCAAAAGCAAGAGTGGTGTTTTGGCTTTTCCAAGCATACATAATCAAAAGTGCACAATAAAATCAACCATTCAAAAAGGGTGGTCATGGGTTACCACACGTTGGGCCCCATGTCCACATCGTCAATATGCCACACTTTGTGCATAGTACCGGTTAGAATGCCGACACTTTGTGCAGACTAACAAAAGGTAGGTGATCGACCTACCGGGCAAGATACTCCTCCTTCTCTATACCCAAACAACAACCGGGTGTCCATTCCGACAAAATACAGTCACTTGACTGAAAAGAACACTGCTAGCTCGGACTGGCATGACTAAGTAGTACTGATGTTTCTCTAAGTTAAGCTTATCTTCTGGAGGTGGCCTCCTGCCAGAAGACTCACTCTTGCTCTTCAAAACTAGTACTACTAGCCTACCCTTATTGAGTACTTAACGTAACGTATCCCACTTGGGAAAAATGAACAAAACATAGTTCCATTTGAAAATGGCAATTAAGGTTTTCCAAAGTTTGGGGCAAAACTGGTTTTAGAAAGAATTTTAGGTTTTGAGTAAAATCGCCCTTTGATTTACAAATAATTTATTTGTCTGAAATGGGAATGGAAATAATCCTCAATTGCCTTTACAGAAATGAGTGACCATGCACTCTACATTTGGCTTGCCATAAAAAAAAAAATCATTTTTCATCAAACAGGTTTTATACAGGAGCTTACCTGATCCTTGCTCACAACAAAGGTCTCCAACAGCTGACCTAACCCCGCATGGGCAAATACAAACCACAATCAAACTCAAGCCAGAATCCACCTTCTCAATTTAAAACAACTCAACTTACTACTACCATGATCCTAGTGTCCCAAGCTTTAAGGCCAAACAATAAATAAATAGGTTTATAAGCTAAGCCTAATTTGATATTTAAAATAATTAATGTTTTGGAAAATACGTACTAATAAGTTGAAGGTTTAAATCTTGATAAGAAAGATTTAGAGTTTATTTGATGAAGAGTCCTAGGTGGAATTAGGTAAAATAATAATTTATTAATAATTTATTTGTTAGAAAATAATTGATAACTAAAATTAGTTGAAAAAAAATTTAATGAGTCTTGCTTGAAAGATAATAAATAAAATTTTAATGGGTTTTAATTAAAAGATAATAATTAAATTTTTAGTAATAAATATTTTACTAATTATGATTATTTCCATGAAAGGCTTTATTTGATATTATCATTTTATATATAATATCTATATATTTTATTTTTCTAGCAAAAGTTATTATTTATTTGACTAAAATATCCTTATTATATATAATAATCCAAATTTACCCCTCCTAGGGTTTTTTTTTTGGAAATTACTAGCAAAATCCCATTATGAAATATTTTATTCATGAAATAAAAATTAGCTTAGGGACAACTAGATCATGATCATATTTCTATGGCTAACCACAATCAAGGACATATACAATCCTTCAATTCATCAAATCATCCAAATCATGCATATAAGCATAGATCTAAATTTATCAAGACATGATCTAACCCCTACTAGCATAAATATGATCATGGCTTCAACAATCCAACATGAATATAAATCCTATTCACCAAAGGTGACATAATCTCTAGCATACTTCATTACAAATACTACCTATGACATGGAGACATGCATTAAACCTCAAATCATCATACAATCAACCAAGATAATCCATCCATGCATAAATCCCATCTTCTTCATATTCATACATACATTCATGCTTCAACCTCAACAATATATACTCAAACCTTATCCGCAATCCATCTTCTATCAACATCATCCTAGAGACATGAATCTAGAATTTAAAAGAAGGGTTAAAATGGCTTACTTGATTGATGAATTCCTTGAAGTAGTTTCGAATGAATCTCAAGCCCTAGATGCCTAAATCCATCCAAAGGAGATGAAGGAAGAATGGCCATGGAGAAGAAACCATTCGGCCAAGTAAGTGAGTGGTTCGGCCAAGAGAGAGAGAGAGAGAGAGAGAGAGAGAAGAAGGCTCATTAGCATGCTTAAACACATATATATTCATTAGAGATTGAAGATTAGCGAAGATGAAGTTGATTGAATAATCCTACCTTGAAGGTGTTCTTGAGCCTTCACAAAATTTCAGGTTTTTGATCCAAAAGTGCAAGTTGGATTTTGGAGTTTGATGTTAAAAATGGTACGGATGGACTCACAACAATGAATAGATGAAATATGGAATTCTTAGAGGTAGTTTGAAGTGATTTGGAGAGGTATTAGGTGAAAGGAAGGAGTAGGTGTTCTTGGTGTACTATGTGTTCTTGAACGTTGAAGAGAATAGAGAGCTTTTGGATGGAGGCTGTCGAAATTCCATGAGGATTAGAGTTGCCGATTTTCTATAGGGTTTAGGTAGATGGTTTTTCTGGTTTGGAAGGGAAAAGAAAAGGCTAGTTGTTGGAATCCTTAAAGAATATTTTTATGAAGCAAATTTGGAAACTAAATATTCAAGAATATCTTTGATTATGGAAGAGCTCTTGGAAATCTGCCATGGCCGACTGCTTGTGCAGAATTTTGGCTGGACGAAAGCTGGTTGATGGAGGCTAATGGTGGCTGAAATTAAGGAGTCTAATGGTAAAGGGAAGGTCTGGTTGTTTGAGGTATATTTTATGGAAAGTTGTTAAATCATAGTGGTTGGAATTTTGGTATTCGAATCAAGGCATGATTGCAGAATTTTTTTCGGAAATCTTTTTGGCAGCCATGACTGGATTTTCGTGCAGAACTTAGGGAGGACAATGGAGTTCGGTTAATGGAGGTTTAAGGGTGGTTTGAGCAGAAAAATGATGGAGTTTCGGCAAGGAGAGAATTTGGAAACAAAGTTGGAAAAACTACTGTACAGCATTTTTCGCAAGGCTGGAATTTTTCTGGGCAGCTTCAGCTGCCATCTTTCCATCCAATTTGCAGAGGTTTTGAAGGGGAATTTCTGGGGCTTTCAAGGCTGGTTTCCAGCCTAATTCATGGAGGAAAAACATGGCTAAGGTGCTGAACAAAAATTGGAAGAAAACAGCTTGGTTTCGGTCCTCCAAAGCTACGATTTGCACAGGAATTTTTCTGGTTTTGCACCACCTTTGTGCAGTCCGAAATTATCTAGAAAAAATCCAGATTCTAAGCTGATCAAAAGGGCCATTTTTTGGCAGCATTTGGGAGGGAATGATGGTTAAGAATTTTGTCACCTTGAAGGCACACAAAGCTGGAAAAATTTCAGTTCTAAGCATGAAGGGAAATAAACCTAGCTAGAGTGAATTTTTAGAAAGTTCACTAAGGAATTTAATTCACTTGAAATCTTTCCCCCTCTTCCATTGTTTCGGTCCATATGATGTCTTTTACTAAGACATTTTGAACCTTTAAAGCCACAGCACCTTGCTGGAATTTTTCTAGAATAAAATTGGTTTGAACAAATTGAACAAACTAAGGAATTGAGAAATAGGAAGGATTAGGGTTCAAGAGGGAATGAATTCCCCTTAGAAATTTTGAGTAGAGTAAAAGAGTAGGATTTGAAGACTCCTATCATGTCTCTCTTAGGATAACATCTCTACCCTACTCCCAACACCACTAAGGCCGAAAATGATACTTCCCAATCAAAAATAAAATTTAACCAAGCTAAAGCTCCTATGATGGAATTTGAATCCAAGACCTCAAGAATTAATTCCAAAGCTCTAACCACTAAACCACAACTACTCTTGTTCTTATTTCATCTCTAAAATGCTTTTCCTATTTAATTCCCAAGCCATCTCCATATTTTCACCTCAGGCAAAAATTACTATTTTGCCATTCTCACTCAATAATCATAATCAAGCCCTCTAGACTATAAAACACAAATTCAATGCACATAAAATCATATAAAAATATATTTAAACATGCAATAAAATATGATATGCATCCTAACCCCCTTACTCTAAGGTTGGTTTTGATTGGGGTTTCACAAACTATGCTTGTAAAAGAGGAGTAACTAGGTTTTAATTGGAGAATAATAGGGATGAAGAAGAAATGATTTCTTAGAATTCTCCCTACAAAAGGGAATGTTTCCTATATTTACAGTTTTTAGGATTTGTGTTAATTGTAATTAAGTCCTCCAAGATCCAATGTCTACAATTAGGCCCTTGAAGTTTATATAATTGCAACCAAGTCCCATGAATTATAACAAACTTATAATTCATCTATAAATATATTTTTCTTCACTTAATTAACCCCATAATATTGTCAAATAATATATATTCAGTATTCAAACCTTTATTGTGTGTGACCCATTAGGTTTTCTGGTCTTATTGGTAGCATAATATGAATTAATTCCAACAGCTTTAGAATCAATAATTCTAAATAAAGTATATGATGAAATTATTAATTTTCTAATTAATAAATTCATATTTAGTAGATCAAGAGTGACATCTGGCAATGACTCTTGATCACCGAAAAGTCTAGAAAGTCAAGTGGCTTAACATGAATCTTTCGATAGCAAATAACCAGTGCAATAAACTCCTTTCGCCATACTATAACTCATTCGGTCTAGAGCATGGAATTAATGCTAACTCCCTCTGGAATATTATTAATTATAGTATGAATATTTTAGTACTTGTTCAAGAAATCCATTACTCGATATGTGTATCAATTTGGAACTATTTCAACACATAGTCATCTTAGCCAAGGACTTCATGCGCAATGATTTCTACAAGTGGCCTTGATATATACTCTCCTACTATTAGGAGTGGTGAATCTTTTATTGACTCTCTCAACTACTTTTGTTTACTTTGCATTGTACCCAATATCCATCCCATAGGCAATCCTTGTAAGACTCCAAAGATTAAAATCAAAGTACAACTCTTGATAAACAAAAAATACCTTGAAGATTATAACTCTAAGGATGCTTGCACACTTGTTATAATGAGATTCTATCTCTGACACTCAATAGCTATCCAAGTGATTATCTCTTAGCGAGGTCATCTAATGAACATGTTCATATAACAAGCATCCACATATTAATCATGAGTATCACAATACTCACGGTTATGAGAAGCACTGCTTGATCCAATCAAGGGATATGACATGTACTAGTCTTCGCGTATTGATAATGTTCCATCTCATTGATACTCTGATTTAGGATTATTCAAGTAGAAACACTACATAGTATATTAGAAATCTCACATCATGATCTCTATCATGATTTCCTTAACACTGTGTTGTACCAGGGACTTTATCAAACAGTTTATACGTATATTAAGATATAACAATCAAACTAAAAGTTAAAGAATGTCTCTTTTATTAATTATTATGCAATATATATGATACAAGTGATTCCCTCTAGGGTACAACACTAATAATCTCCTACTTGCACTTGAGCCAATTATTCATGTATCGAATACTGAATGACTCAACATGTTTATCATGTTTCTTCTGGGTAAGTGCTTTAGTGAGTGGATTAGTTATGTTCTGATCCGTGGGAATTCTCTGTATCTTTACATCTCGCTTATCTATGATCTCTTTAATTAGATAATAGCATTTAAGTACATGTTTGGATCGTTAATGAGACCGTAGTTCCTTTGCTTGTGCAATAGCTTTATTATTATTACAATACAAAAGTATGGGATCTACAATGCTAGGCACCACTCCAAGTTTTGTGACAAACTTCTTGATCCACACTGCTTCTTTAGTTACTTTGGAAGCCACTATGTACTCTGCTTCAGTTGTTGAATCGATAGTACTCTCTTATTTGGAACTTCTCTAACTTACTACCCTACTACCTAACGTAAACACGTAGCTAGATTATGTTTTGTACTCGTCCTTATCGGACTAAAAACTGGCATCAGTATACCCTGTTACTTGCAAATCACCATCTCTATATACCAAGAATACATCCGTAGTCCTTCGTAAGTACTTGAGGATTTTCTTTACAGCCGCCCAATGACTCTTTCTAGGGTTAGATTGGTATTGCTTGTCAAGCTATGCGCAGATGATACATTGTGCCTAGTAAATATCATAGCATACACAATAGACCCAATTGCTAAAATATACAGAATTCTACTCATATGATCCCTTTCAACTTGTGTCTTTGGAGACATCGACTTTGAAAGGCTTACTCCATGTGCCATAGGTAAGAATCCTTTTTTGGATTGATCCATACTGAACCTCTTCAGCACTTTATCTATGTATGTTGACTGTGAAAGATCTAGCAACCTCATTGATCTATCTCTATAGATCCTTATTTCCAGAATATAGATTACTTCTCCAAGGTCTTTCATGGAGAACATCTTGGATAACCAAATCTTTATAGATTGAAGAACAAAAACATCATTTCCTAATAGCAATATGTCATTTACATAAAGCAATAAGAAAATAAATGCATTCCCACTAACCTTCTTATACACACAAGGTTCATCTATTTTTTAAATGAAACCAAATTCTTTAATTGTCTCATCAAAATAGATGTTCCAACTCCTAGATGCTTTTGTAAGTCTATAAATAGTCCTTTGTAACTTGCATACTATTGTGCCATCTTTGGATGTGAAACCTTCAGGTTGTGTCATATACACTTCCTCGATCAGGTTTCCATTAAGGAAAGCTATTTTTACATCTATTTTCCAAACATCGTAGTTGTAATGAGCGGCAATTGCTTGGAGTATTCTTATGGATTTTAGCGTAGCGACTAGTGAAAAAGTTTCATCATAGTCAATACCTTGCTGTTGTTGATAACCTTTTGCAACCAGACGTACCTTATAGGTAAACCATATTACTATTCATGTCGGTTTTATTCTTGAAAACCCATTTGCACCCTATAGGCTTGATTTGTTCGAGTGGATCAACTAAAGTCCATGCTTGGTTGCCATACATGGAATCCAATTTTGACTTCATGGCTTCAAACCATTTGTCAGATTTTGAACTATTCAGAATGTCCTTGTAAGTAGTAGGCTTATCTTCTTCTATGAGCAATACGTTATTATGGTCACTTATGAGAAATCCATATCTTTCAAGAGCCATTCGTATGCTACTCGACCTACGAGGCTCTTGTGTGTTAGAAGGTTTATCAATAGGTGTAGGTTCAGATGGTTGATCAATATTTGTTTGTTCTTCTTGAACTTCAGTAAGTTCAAGCTCATTCCCAATATCTCCTTTAAACGTATGCTCTTTCTCTAAGAAGACAACATGTATCGAAATAAAAACTTTATTTTTAGAAGAAAGATAGAAGTAATATCTGAAGGATTCTTTCGGATATCAAACAAACAAACATTTATCAGACTTACTTTCAAGTTTGTTTGGCATTGCCGTTTTAACAAAAGCAGGGCAACCCCAAATTCGAAAATGAGATAACTTTGGTCTCTTACCAAAGAATAGCTCATAAGGAGTGACATCAACAATTTTTGATGAAACTCTATTTAATATATAAATAGTAGTCTCCAATTCATATCCCCAAAATAATTTTGGTAAGTCTATAAAAGCCATCATAGTCCATACCAAGTCTAGAAGGGTTCGATTCATTCTTTCAGATACACCATTATGCTTAGGTGTATACGGTGGAGTCCATTGAGATAATATCCTATTATATCTAAGATAACTTAGAAACTCTTGGCTTAAGTATTCACATTCTCGAATGGATCTAAGAGTTTTAATACTTCTGCCAAGTTGTTTCTCTACTTCATTCTTGAAGTCTTTAAACTTGTCAACTGCTTTAGACTTGTATTTCATTAAATACAAATACCCATATCGTGAATAGTCAAAGATAAAGGTTATGAAGTAGTGATAACCTCCTCTTACATGTATAGACATTGGGCCACGTATATCTATATGTATCAGTTCTATTAACTCTTTAGCATTTTCTCCTTTTCCAGAAAATGGAGTTTTAGCCATTTCACCAAGTAAACAAGATTTGCATATGTCATATGATTCATAATCAAATGACCCTAAGTCACCTAGCTTGTATAACTTAGACACGTGTTTTCATTTACATGGCCTAAACGACAATGCCATAAGTAAGATGAGATTGAGTTATCTTTTCTTTATTTCTTTTCATTTATATTGAGAATTGGATTATCCATGTCTGGAATATATAAACTATTAACCAAAGTTGTAGAATCATAATGGACATCATTTAATGAAAAAGAACAATGTTTATTCTTAAAATTTAAATAAAATCCAAATAAGTCTAAACAAGAAACTGAGATAATGTTTTTTAATAAATCTGGTACAGAATAGTAGTTTTGAAGTTTTAAAACTAATCCAGAAGGTAAATTAAGATGATAAGTCCCCACAGCTAGTGCAGTAACCTTTGCTCCCTTTGCAGCTCGCAAGTCCACATCACCCTTTTCTAGCCTTCTACTGCCCTTTAGTCCCTACAAATTATTGCATAAATGAGATCCACAATCGGTGTCCAATACCCATATCTCATTATTAAATGTAGTATTAATTTTAATCATAAATGTACCAGGAGTAGAAGTAGAAGTGCTTGAAAGCTTCTCCTTCTGCTTCTTTTCCTTCATGGTTTCCAAGTAGGCTTTGCAATTGCATCTCCAATGGCTCATCTTGCCACAATGATGACATGGGTCTTTAGTGGCTGCTTCCTTCTTCTTCACGCCTCCTTTGGGCTTGGTAGGATTTTTTTTCTTCTTCTTGGGAACTTTCTTTTTAAAAGACGAAGAACATACTAGCAAGATCACCTTATCATCCTTCTTCAAGGATGATTCAGCAGTCTTAAGCAGAATGATAAGCTTAGCTATGGTGGTCTCAACATTGTTCATGTGGTAGTTAATCACAAATTGTAAAAAACTACTTGGTAATGATTGTAAAATTAAGTCAATACTGTAATCATGATCAATTATGAAACTAAGAGACCCAAGCTTTTCAATATAGCCTAACATCTGCAGCCCATGAGTGGCCACTGAAGCAATTTCAACCATCTTAGAATGGAACAATTACTTAGAGATCTCATATCTCTCAGTTCTAGTTTGTTTATCAAACAACTCTTTAAGATGCAAGATAATGGTTTGAGTATCCATATGCTCATGATGTTTTTGTAACTCAAGAGTCATTGACGCTAGCATAATAGATGATGCAGTATCACTATCCTCCTTCTGCTTCTTGTGGATAGCATGCTCATTAGCAGGAGCATCTTGGGCTAGAGGTGGTAGAATAGAAGCATTTAGCATGTATAGCAACTTTTTCAACTTGAGAACGATACTCAAGTTTCTATACCAATCCAAATAGTTTGATTCAGTGAGCTTATTTGTTTCTAAAATGCTACGTAGGTTTTGATTTGTCAACATGATGCAAGTAACCTAGATGTAAAGATAGAGTAATTAGAACATGTATATGCTCATGATATGCAAGTAATTAGATCTTTAATTAAATGCATTTTTATTCCACTATTTTATTCAAATCAATAGCACTCACTATTGACTCGGGAAAGCCAGTTGGAAGCTTTACTAGTGGACCAGTATCCAAATTCCTTAAGAATGACCTTGGGTAAGCTTAACATGCCACTCTTAAGTTCAGTGGTAGGTATCTAATACCAATTACATCAAATATAACTACTGTATTATTGGGTGATTAACATCTTTTAATTATTAAAGTATTTAATACTGTCCTAACTTTACCTCTAATATTCTTTATGTTTAGGTTAGCCCAACCGAGATGAAGAAATCGGTTAAACCCAATCCATTAATCAGGAATTAAATTTCATAGCTTGAACATACTCGATGTCAAGTAGGGTTGGGTAAGCCCAACAACCTGGTCTAAAAAAAGAACTCTCGTTTTTACTATATTAATGGAAGACATTAGATTTAATATTATTTGAGGGATTTATTCCTTTTAGTTGTCTCATCGTTTGGCATGCATACAATTTATCAATAAGCAGCATAAATTGATAAACATGATAATAAACAATTACGTGACATGGTTATAGACTTTTTAAATTAATTTTCTCTAGCCATCAAGGAAAATATTAAGGTCAACCCTATGTGTTCATGCATGATTTAAGTAGAATGTCTTACCATCTCTCTTCGTTTTGATTGCCGTCTTCAAAATCTTGTAAATAAAATTCTACCTCAATCTAACCTATATAAACCAATTACATAATTTCCTAAAGGAAGAAACCTCGAGTTATATTTGAGGGGAGTTAAATGAGAAGAGAATTACAAAAGAATTTGAGATAAGGCAGACGCGTAGACCTTATTTAATTAAAACAAAGCGATAAAAATACATGAACAGATAAGTTTGGTTTTAGTCCATAACATTTCACCATGCTAATAAAATGTGCTTAAAATACAGCATAAAACATCCAATGCACAAACATCTAAAATTAGTATTTTGGAGAAATTTGCATCTAAAATTAAAATTTGAAATGTTCTGGGCCAAAATCAAAATTTAGAAAATTATGGATCCTACATATAATTTTGGAAAAATATTTTTATCCAAAATCATAGGTTTCAAATAAATTCTAATCATTATTAGAAAATATTCTTAAAATTAGAAAGATAAAAAAACTTATTTTTTTATTTAAAATAGTGCAAGCCGCGTGCCAGCTAGGACCAACCGCACACGGCTAGCATATGAATAGGGACAGCCGCTGAGCGGCTTGGAGACTCTTCTCCAAACTGCTTGGTGGTTTAGCCTAGCCGCTCGGCGGCTTTGGAAACTAATTTCCAAGCTGTTGAGCAGCTGTGATCCTAGCCACACAGAAAATTTTTAAGCAACAGTAAGCATAATACCACTATTCATCTTCTTCCCGGATTCTGCAAAATTTTTTTCATGAAACGAAAAGTGATTTTCAGATCGTTCAAAATAATTTTGATATCAAGCATTGTTAATCAATATTAAAAATTATATGTAATCTATATTACAATTTAAACAACAATCCAGATTGGTGAATCAAAAGCTTAATTGCAGGAAGAACAGGAAGTCATTTACAGAACCATTTACAGAACCATTCTGCAACATTCATTATGCAGAAAAACAAGACCCACATGGAAACAATTCCCAAACGATTTTGAATGACACAATCTCTTCAAACCAGAAAATCCAGACATGCTATACAAAGCAGTACACATACAGTAGCCATGATCATACATTACATGCTCAGAAACGATTTCAAAGCAATTAAAGACCCTTTGAAATACAAACGCGAAAGCTCTGATACCACTATTGGATTTCATCATGCTTATCAAATAAGAACACAACGGAAATAAACATGAACATGCCAAAGGTGTTGGATTGTATGCCCTCTTAGACTAGGTTTCTGATGTAAAATCGAATTATTTAATAAAAGAATTTATTTTCAGAAATTGTTTGTGAATTTACTTTTTGTTTGTGCACGATTTTCATTTAGAACAGACCCATTGTGTTTAAATAAGTGATCCATGTGAATGGTGGTCTTTCACAGTAAGGTATAGATCACGGGTTATTTAACACATAAACATTTGTTCTTAACCTATTGATGAGACTGGGAACCTCATCATGTTTAGGTTATTCTGTTATGAATTCCAAATGGAGAATGGCTTACCTTTAGCCAGTGGATAGTCCACTCACTTCATGACATAAGCGTATTTCGAATACGTAGAACAGGACCTGTAGTAGTGGTTTCTCAAAGTACTATATGATAGAAACCTAGACTACTACCACTACAGCGTGGACTAGTACTCTACGACTTGAGTATGAGTTGGTGGTCTAGCGAAGCTGGAAGCATATACTTTGATTTGCTGTAGTTGAGGTTCTATCATAGGCTTGCATGTTGGGTATGTGTGACTAGTTCGTTAAGACAGACTTATACAAGTTAGTTTCTGCACTATATCGCCCCTGGTGGTTGTCCGAATGGTCTAAATTATCTAGGGCCCTGGGAAACATGACTTGGATGTTTACTTTAGGGTAGCTCCCTTGGAAAGCGGAAACACTCCAGGAAGTCGTGGATCATTGGACTAGAAGCCTAAGGATGGTAGATGTCATTTAGGGGGGTGTTAGTACACTTCTTCCTCTCTAAATGTACGGCAATGTGTAGAGGGGTATTTTAGTCATTTCACCTGTAGGTCGGAGACTTTGAGAATGCAGCATTGTCCTTGGGGTCAATATTTCCTTATGGTGATATTAGGAAATATTTAAAATGCAAAATACAGCTATTTATATAGCAGGGGTATTTTGGTCATTTTAGCAGCCAAGGCGATGTGTCTTTTTGGTCCTCGGGATAGCCCGTAAGTCCTAACTATTTTTGGGTTGAGGAATTGGTCTCAGTTGAAGAGGATTTTATTTTATTTTGTTTTATTTTATTTTATTCAGGAAGTCTAATTTATTATTGGACTTGAATAAAATAAATAAATAAATAAATAAAATAGGAGTTGAGAGAAATTAATTATCTAGTTTATTTGGTTAATTAATTATTCGGGGCCTAGGTCCAAGTATGAATAATTAAGAAATTAACTCGGGCTTAAACTAGGGAAATAATTAATGTTTAATTATTTATTGGGTTATTTATATAGGCCCAAGAAATAAATAATTAAAGATTAATTATTATGGTTCATTTGGGCTCATTAATTATTTATTGGGTTACTTATGTAAGCCTAGAAAATAAATAATTAATATTTATTATTTTGGGCCTTTTGGGTCCAAGAAAAATAATAAATATTTATCTGGCCCAATAGCTTGGACCTTAGGGTTTTTTCCAGATACGGTTAAGAGGAGTTTAAGGTTAGGCCAAACTGTTTCTCAGGATAACATCCGAGTGTTTTGAAATCCCGGGGAGATGATTATCAGAGATAGAGAGACCTAGTTTAGGCCAAATATAAACAACTCTTTGAAAAGGAAAAACCCTAATTTCTTTCCCTAGCCTTACACACTCACGTGACTCTCTCTCTCTGGGAACTCTTGTTTTTCCCTCTCCCTTCCTCTGTGGTTCCTTCTTGTTCTTTGCTAATCAATAGCGAAAGAACTAAGGAGTTTTGAGATCGTTCCTCTTCACCATAGTGTTCACCAACTAGAGGTTAGGCTGAGAATATCCCGAGAGCTGGAGAGCTAAGCGTTAATGCAAACAAGGCGGAGTGGAAGGCTAGCGGGTGTTCAACCGGAAGCTCTTTCAAGTGGACAAAGCAAGGCGATTCCAGTCGTTCAATCCACTCTTACTCAACCTAGAAGGGTTAAGGAGCGCAAGGGTATGATCTTCACGCTTCCGCATGGCCTTTATAGCTCGTGTTTAATTTTTCTCTCTGTTTTTTTTTTCTTCCATGGCTCCCTGTTTCTGCGTTTTCCATCAAAAGGATCACGTGTTTGCAATTAAAATGGGAATAGAGGAAGGAAATAGAGATTACCTTCTATAGCAGAAAAATAAAACTTTTCTTGTGGATAGAAATTTGATCAGCAACCCAGGAACCAATTCCCTTTGTTTTGATTGTCTAATCGGACCACTACAATCTAAGAGTAGGATTGTCTCTAGCAATAATCCACACAAGGTAGAATTGTTAACAAAACCCACTTAAAACTACGCTAATAGAAGAGGAGGGCTAGGTATTATAGAAGAATAGGGATGAAGAAGAAACGATTTCTCAGAATTCTCCCGACAAAAGGGAACAATTCGTATATTTAAAGGTTTTAGGATTTGTGTTTATTCTGATTAAGTCCTCCACGATCCAATATCTACAATTGGGCCCTTGAAGTTTATATAATTGTAACAAGTCCCATGAATTATAACAAACTTATAATTAATCTATAAGTATATTTTTCTTCTCTTAATTAACCCAACAATATTATCAAATTATATATATATATATATATATATATATATTCAGTATTCAAACCTTTATTATGTGTGACCCATTAGATTTCTTGGTCTTCTTAGTAGTATAATATGAAATAATTCCGATAGCTTTAGAATCAATAATCCTAAATAAAATATAGGATCAATTTATTAATTCTCTAATTAATAAATTCTTATTTAGCATATCAAGAACATCTAGCAATGACTCTTGATCATCCAAAAGTCCAAAAAGTCAAGTGACTTGACATGAACCTTCAATAGCAAATAATTAGTGCAATAAACTCATTTCACCATACTATATCTCATTCGGTCTAAAGCATGGAATTAGTGACAACTCCCTCTAGAATATTATTAATTCTAGTCCGAATATTTTACTACTTGCTCAAAAAATCCATTACTTGATATGTGTATCAACTTGGAACTATTTCCAACGCATAGTCGCCTTGGCTAAGGACTTCATGAGTAATGATTTTTACAAGTGGCCTTGAGATATACTTTTCTACTGTTAGGAGTGGTGAATCCTTTATTGACCCTCTCAACTACTTTTGTTTACTTTACATTATACCCAATATCCATCCTATAGGCAGTTCTTGTAAGACTCCAAAGATTAGAATCAAAGTATAACGCTCGATAAACAAAATACCTTAGAGATCTTAAGTCTAAGGATACTTGCATACTTGTTATAATGTGATTTTATCACTGACACTCAATAGCTATCCAAGTGATTATCTCATAGCTAGGTCATCCAATGAACTTGTTCATATAACAAACATCCACATATTAATCTTGAGTATCACAATACTCACGATTATGAGAACCGCCGCTTGATCCAATCAAGGGATATAATATGTGCTAGTCTTGGCGTATTAATAATGTCCCATCTTATTAATACTAAGACTAGGGATTATTCAAGCACAAACACTAAATTGTGTAGTAGGAATCTCACATCATGATCGCTATATTGATTTCCTTAATACTGTATTGTATTAGAGATTTTATCAAATAGTTTGTACGCATATTAAGATGTAACAATTAAACTAAAAGATAAAGAATGCCTCTTTTATTGATTATTATGTAATATATATGGTACAAGTGATTGTCTCTAGGGTACAACACTAACACTAAGCACAATAATATGTAGCGCTGAGGGCAAAGCCTTGTGAGCTTTGCATACAGGCTGACTTTCAGTTGAAGGAATGCCTGTGATGTGGAAATTAGGGGCAATGATTTGAAATTGAAGCACGATTTTTCATAATGATTGAGTTATGAATACACTCTTCTTTAGAGAGTATTGGAATTCTTTCTAGTGAACCAATGAAATATTTTCCCTACAAGGGTTTTATATACTTTATCTCTTTACTAAAGCACTAACACACACGGGACTCATTGAGTAATTTGTACTCATATGTGTATTATTTCCTTTGAAAAATTTAGGATTAGAGGCGCAGTGAAAGCGAGGTGGACTCCTAGAGGCTCATACTGCATCGTGGGCCTATTATACCAGTGAGTATATGTATCAGAAGACAAATTCTTTGTACTTTTCTATTTTTTGAAAACTTTTCGCTACCTTTTGAGTAAAGTTTGTTATAAAGACCCCTTATCTGAGCAATCAGACGGGGCGATATCCCACAAAGTTATAGCCCACTACGTTACGAAAATATGGGGTGTTACACAAAATACTAACTTTAGCAATATTTTGGGTGCAAGTGAAAAAGGAAAAAGACATCCGTGGGCCAAGCAAGAAGACAAAATGGAACCTTCGACTAAACAAAGAAAAAGAATTTTTGTTTATATACTAACAAAAAGAATTGGATCCTACGGAGGATGCATATCATCCTCCCTATGATCACAAATCCATTCCCCACATGAGCCGAAATAGCCCATGTGAGCCATGGCTTGGTGATTTTTGCGTCTCAAGCCGCTACTTGGGGTAAAAAAAACATTTTTTTTTTCGTTTTCTTCTTTGTCTTCCAAAGATGATTTCTGGAAGAAAACTTCAAGTCTTCGGCTACAATATCAGAGAACTATTCTCTAACTGATTCCATTTTTTTTCTCTTTTTTTTTTCTTTTCCATTTCTATGAATTGATTCCAATCCTTTTCTGTAAAACAGAACCAGAACAAATCAAAATTTGTTCAGGAAATAAGACAGCTTCAAGAAAAAAATTTCCTATTTTCCAGTTACAGAAACAAACAAGAAGAAAAACACAAGCCATATGGTTAAACTCAAGCCATAACTGCTTCTATAAATAATCCTAGTTTAACTTATTACAATCATGGCCCTAATGTCCTAAGCTTTAAGGCTAGATGATAAAGGGTTTTATAAAATAAGTCTAGTTTGATAAATGAAAATAACTATGGGTTGTAAAATAATTTCTAATAAGTTATGGGTTCAAATATAATCTTTGCTATTAATAAATAAACTAGGGTTTATTTGATGAAGGGTCCTAAGTCTTAAAAAATAATAAACTATTATTAATCTCCTAATTAATAATTAATAGATAGAAAATAATTAGTAAATAAAATTAATAGTAAATTTTATTAAATCTTGATCAAAAGGTAATAAATAAATTTTAATAGTATTTATGACTATATGACCTATAAGATTAATATTTTTCCTATTATGATTATTTATATAAAAGACCTCATTTATTATTATTACTATATATAATATTCATATATATTATTTTTAATAGAAGATGTCATTTATTTGGCTAAAATCTCACTATTTCATTTAATAATACAACTCTCAAAGCTTCCTAGGATTTTCGAAATTATTGGAGGAAAATATAGTATTAACTTTTTTAAACGTAAACAAATTGGCTAATTAAATTATCTTAGGATCAACAAGGTCATGATTATAATTTTCCTATTGCTAACAAGATTCATGAACATAAAATCAAACATCAATCAACCAACTATTCTATTCATGCATAAAGGCTTAATTTCATATCTACTATTACATGATCCAAACCTCACTAAGTATAATCATATTCATGGCTTCAACAAGAATTCAAGAACATAAACCCTATTCACCAAAGGTGACATAATATCTAGCATGCTTAACCATCCAACTTACTCAAGAGATGAAAAACATGCATCGATCCACAAGAAATACTACAGCACTTAATCATGGGAAAACATCCTCATACTCCAATCTCAACTCCTTCATACACAAGCATATACTCAATCCCCAAACATCATCTATCCTTTTCTAACAACATCTAGGAGACATGATTTTAGAATTAAGGAGGGGGTTAAAGAAAAATACCTGGTTGATGACAATCTCGTTGAAGATCCAAGGAGATCCACACTCGAATGGGGCTTGATTTGTCCAAGGAAGAAGAAGAACAACAGTCATGGTTGAAACAACCATTTCGGCAGAGAGAGAGAGAGAGAATATTAGTACATTGTATTAAAGATTGAAGAGAAAAGAAGAATGATCAAAATTGTTCTTGGTTACCTTGAGAGAGTGCTTGAATCTTCAAGAAAAATTCTGGTTTTTAATTCGATAGCAGAATTTTATTTTCAATGTTTGATGTTAAAAAATACAGAAATGGTCTCTAGAAGGTGAGTAGACGTGATCTGGAGTTTTTGGAAGGGATTGGAGGTGTTTGGAGTGGTCTTAGGCTTGGAGAATGGTGGCGTGTGTTCTTGGAGAAATTTAGAGAATGGAGAGAAAGCTAGACGAAATTTGCTGAAAGATGTTGGCTGAATGGTTAGAGGAATTCTTGTGATTGGACTTTCAGATTAGGAGAAAGAGGGAAAGCTGGTTGTTTGAAATTCAAAAGGAGTAATTCATGGAGTGAATTAAGGTAGAACATATGGTAAGAGTGGTTTGGTTGATGAAGGTTCTTGGAGCTGCTATGGCCGACTGGTTTTGTTGAAGTTTTGCTGAGATGAATGAGGTTTGTAAGAGCTATAGGGTGGCCAAAATTCTGAGTGTAATGGTGGGAGGATTTCTGGTTGTTTGGAGCCTAATCCATGGAAGTTTTCATGGAGCAATTTGCTGAAATTTTGAATTCTAATTGGAAGCTTGATTGGAGTAATTGATGGAGTGATTTAAGGAGTAGCTATGGTGCTCATTCGAGTAGATCAATGGAAGGGGTGAATAAGTTCAGTTCATGGCTGACTTAGGTTAGTTTCACAGAAAGTTGAAGTGATTTTCGGACAAAGCTTGAAGAGGGAGCAAGGCTGGAGTTTCTGGTTGTTCATTCGAATGGTTTGCTGGAATTTTTGTGCAGATTTTTCTGCAATGTTCAAGCCGACTTGCAAAAGGTTTGAAGGGGTATTGGAGGGTCCTTTAAGGCTGGTTTCCAACCTTCTTTATAGAGGAAAGACATAGATGATTTACTGGTTTGAAGGCTAGAAGAGACAGCTTTGTTTTTGGACTGCTAAGCTGTGAAACTGTCCAGGTTTTTTTCCTGGTTTGCACAGCTTTGTGCAGTCTAATTTTTGGCCAAAGGTTTCAGTCTTCAAGCTGAACAAATTGGCTATTTTTCTAGCAGTATTTGAGTGAGAAAAATGGCTAATGTTTTTTAAAGCTGGACTGGTCAATGAAGCTGGAAAATTTCCAGATTGCTACCATGAAGAAGATGAACACTTATAGAGTGGAGTTTAAAGGTTCAACTATGGAGATTAATTCTCTTGGGAGCCTTCCTTAACTCTTTCCCCATTTCCAGCCAATACTCTATCCTCTAAGAGTCATTTCGAGATTCCAAGGTTAATGAACCTTGTTGGATTTTCTGGAAATAAAAATGGCTTTGGATAAATTGAACAACTTAATTGATGAAGAATTAAGGTAAGCTAGAGAGTAGAAGGACATGAATCCTTTAAGAATTCTTTTAAGGCACAAGAATAGGATTAGAACATTCCTTTCATGTCTCCCCTAGGACAACACTCCTAGTTCTACTTATGGGATAAAAAGGCTGAAAAGTCTAATCCTTAAACAAAATTAAATTATTTATGCTAAATCTTAAATAATGGGATTTGAATTTAAGACTTTAGAGATTAATTCCAAAGCTCTAACCACTAAACCAGAACAACTCTTGTTCTTATTTTTTTTTTTCCAAATATTCTTCCTATTTAATCCTCAAGCTATCTCCCTATTTTCACTTCAAGTAAAATTACCATTTTACCCTTCCTACTCAATAAGCATAACTAAGATTTCTAGACTATAAATTATAATTTTAAAGCATATAAAATCATTCAAAAATATATTTATGCATGCAAAAGAATATGATATGCATCCCGAGCCCCTTACTCTAGGGTTGGTTTTAGTTAGGGTTTCACATCCTCCCCTCTTTAGGAGAATTTCGTACCGAAATTTAGGCGTACCTCTATCTCAGATTGGGGTACTTTTGCTTTACCCTCTCTTCTGTTTCCCATGTGGCATCTCGCATGCCATGATGCTCCCACTGTACCTTTACCATCGGTATCTGCTTGTTCCGAAGAGTCATGATACTTCAGTCCAATATTGTCACGGGTTTCTCCACATAGCTCAGGTCGGGTTGTAACACCAACGGCTCCTCATTCAAATTGTGGAAGCCAAATTTCACATTTTCAATTCAATTTCAATGAGAATATGTCTTCAGTGCAAGAAGACAGAATCAAAGTCCAAATTGATTTCAATTTCTCAATTGCAAAACTGAAGGCTGTAGACTTCTTCCTTTATTTTATTTTTATTTAGATTTTTTTATTTAGAAAATTACAACTCCTTTTTGGTTTTGGATTTTTAGGTAATTACTTTTTCTTTACTTAGGATTATTTTAGGAACTTTGTAAGCCTATAAAGAAAGGCCAATGTACATAGAAAGGGGGGGTGCACAATGTAGAGCTTAGATATATATTTTAGAGTGCATTACCAATATTTTCTTGAGAGAAATAATTCAGGGAGCATTGATTCTTAGAGTAGTTTTCATTAGAAATTGAAAAGCTTGTCTATGAGTATTTATCTCTTTCCTTTGTTTTCTTTTTCTTGAACAATTTTGATTTTAATTCTTTAATTGTATTTAAATATTATTCTTGGATTTATAATTTTGAGTTAATTCAGTTCTTTGATTAATTAATTATTTTCTTTGGTATTTGATTACTTATTTGATTACGAAATTGATTAATTAATTCTTATTGTTAACTTGCTTAAAAAAGAGGTTGATAATGGTTTTAATCTAATTAATTTTATATTTGTTATCTCTTAACTTGCATGAAAAATGGGTTAATTATTTAGAACATTTGTAATCAATGGTTGGTTGATGATTGCTAGAGTATGGATTCATTGACTAATTTTATGTTTTAAATCACCTAGAATATAGGGGTTATATGAGGATTAATTTTAATGCCTCTTTTGGATTAGTTAGTTGAAACAAAATATGTTCACTAATTTAACTAGAAGATAGTAATTCTATGGACTGTAAATGACGTGGGTCTATATTAAATCCTAATAGGATTTCTATATCACAATAATGATTACTGTGGCGGAAACTAAGAAATCCAAGCCCCAAGATCACAAGCATGAGATTTAAAATAGGTTTAACAAGGAACAAAAGGTAACGGTTTTACCTTTCTTTGTGTGTCTGAAAAATAAAATTTTCCTTGATCAAACACCACGAGAGTTGAATGTCCAACCACTACAATCATAGTGTGTAATTATCTGTAACAGAAATTCACACGCAGGATCATACTCAAGCACCAAGATTTTTCTATGCTAGTAGAAAAACAACAAGGCGGCTAGGGTTTTGTTTTTCTGGTTTGCTGACGAACAGCGAGAGAGAGAGAGAGAGAGAGAGAGAGAGAGAGAAGAGAAGGGTCTTTTGTGAGTTTTTTTTTTTCATGAATCCCTCTACTATTAGGTTTCGTGCATATCTCATATATGTCACGAAAAATCACTGAAAACTAACAATTCTAAAACAATTAGAATTCTCTAATTGTAATTGGAATCATCAAGTTCTCATAATTACAATTTGGCCCATAAATTATAACTAATTATAATTTGGCCAGGCAATCAACCCCACTATGTTATCAAATAATATCTTGAGTATATAATCCTCTATTGTGTGTGACCTATTAGGTTTCCCAGTCAATTGGTAGCGAACATGAACAAACATCTCTGAGATTAATAATCTATAATTAATTAGAATTAATCATATCAATTCTAATCAGGATTGGTTTATTAATTCATTAATCAATAAACCCATAATCCCAGATTATGAGCGGTATCTAGCAACACATCATGACCACCTAAGAGTTCAAGAAGTCAAGTGGCTTGACATGAACCCTTCAATAACAAACTATAGTATAATTAACTCCTTTAACTATACAGTATCTCATTCAGTTTGGAGTACGGAATTAGTGCCAACTCTCTCCAAAATATATTAATTCTGGCCCAAATATAATAGTACTTATACCAGGAACCCACTACTCTAGATGTGTATCAATTGGAACTGTTTCCAATACACAGTTGCCTTGGCCAAGGATTTCTTGAGTTGTAATTCCTACAAGTGGCTGTGAGACATTCGCCCCTACTATTAGGAGTGGTGGATTCTCTATTGACCCTCCCAATTACTTTCGTTTACCTCATAATGTACCTAATATTCATCCCATAGGCGGCCCTCGATCTGGCTCCAAAGATTGGAATCAAAGTATAATGCTCAGCAAAAAAAAGTACATCGGAGATCTCAAGTCTAAGGATACTTGCACGTTTGCTATATTAAGATTATATCACTAGCACTAAATAGTTATCCATGTGATTATCTCATAGCTAGGTCATCCAATGTACTTGTTCTATTAACAAGCATCCACGTATTAACTTTGAGTATCTCAATACTCACGAATATGAGAAACACCGCCAGATCGAATCAGGAAGTCTAACGCATTAATGATGTTCTATCTTATTAATACTATGACTAGGGACTATTTAAATACTAACACTATACAATGTAGTATGAATCTCATATCATGATCTCTATCATGATTTTCTTAACACAATGTTGTACTAGTGTAATACCCCGCCCAAAACTACCTTTGACTATGGGGAAAAGTCATGCATTGCATAGCATCTTGCATTTCATGTGGTAGGTAGAATAAATTTATTTGCATGGGTGCATGTGAATTTTTCCGTTGCTCTTGCATTTGAATTAATTGATGTGAAATATTTGTGTTGTTAAAGATTTGGATAAGGGAGGTTTGGTCGAAGATTTGGTAGGATGAGTATTAGGGTGGTGAGAATTGATTGTGGAAAAAATTAGTATTGCAGTTGTTTTGGAATAGCGGAGAGGTTGGTGACTTCCTTTGGTGACCCGAGTTCGAATCCTATCTCTTGAAAATTTTAAGCTTTCTTTTGAATTCCTTTTCTAGTATTCTTCATGCCTTGGCCGAAAACCCCTAGTTAGGTGCCACTTTGAAGAATTTCAACTGGTATAAAACTCTTCTTGATGAATATTAGAGTTAGGGAATATATTAGGGAAAAAAAATCTTATTTTACCTTTTCAAGAATTTTAGCCATAATCCTTTTATTTATTTAATTATTTTAGAGAAATATTTTAACTAAAGTCTTAGATATCTTCTTTGGGTTTAAATGTCACTTTTATAGGGAAAAGACTCCATATTTAACTACTAAGTTCAAGGATTTTAGATAAGGATAAAGTTTGCTTTATTTTCGATTTTTGTTCTCTTGAATTTTCGAAAACCTTAAGCTGGAAAATTCTGGAAATTTTTCCAGATTTTGTCCACCACCTTGGAGCACAAAACCTTCTAGGACTAGAGGGAATCTTATCCAAATCCTTGATGAAACCAGATTTTATTCAATCCTAAATCAACTAGGATTAGAATCCCTTTTCCTAGCTCAATTTCGGCAGCCTTGTGCAAGCATAAGCTATACGAAATTCCTGCACTCTTAAGTGCAATCAAACTCTTCAAACCCTGGCTCAAAACACCTAGAACACTCCCTAACAATTCAACTACCTTAGTTGCACAAAACCAGAATTTCTATCTCCAAAAAATAACTGATTTTCGGCAGCTTGGAAATCAGAAAATTCGGTCAGGTTGCACAGGAATTTCGGCCAGCCTTGTACCCCTAATCCAACCGAAATTCTGCACACAAAACACACCAAAAAACCCCAGCTGATCAAGCAAATTTCAGCGCCCAAAACCCTCATCTTTTCTCTGGAAATTTTGGCAGAATTACAGCCTAAACAGTCCAGAATTTCTTCTCTTTTTGTTCAGCAATTTCGCATAGCACTTGCACAGAATTTTCAGTCACCAAAACTCACACAAACTCTTCCTTGTTTGGCCCAAAATTTTGAACACACTCAACCCTTCTCTTGAGCATTATTTCGGTCAGCCTAGGGGAGTAAATTGTAGATTATTCTCTCCCCTTAAACTCACCTAAAATCGGCAGCAAGGAGACACATCATAAGCTGAAATTTCTCCCTTGCTGTCCAAGAAACCTAAAGCCATTAGGAGTCTTTCTAAACATCACCATCTAACCCTAAACCAATCTTCTCCAACTCTAAATCATAGCAACCGTCTACCCTCTCCATTCTACACAAAAATTTCATCAACTTCTCTCTGCAAATTTTCGAAAACTCAAGACTATTCTAAGTAAAAATTGAACACACCTTAAGGTAAGCAAAAATCCTTTCAACCTCTTGATGCCGTTTTCTCTAATGATTCTTTTCTCTTTCTTCTACCCTTAAATCACGCCCCAAAGAGGCTGATTTCATCTTCTTCCTTAATTTTCGGTCAAAAGGAGCAAAGGAGGTAGCTTTTCTCTTCTTCTCAAGCAAACTCGGGATGATCACCATAGGAACATCGAGATCTCATTACCCGGTTGTTGCAAGGTAAGGGAATACCCACCCTTGATGCCGAAAGTAAAGTTTAATGGTGTTTATTAGCGAGATGAACATGTGGTCGTGGTATATGATCTATGGGGATTGAATAGTTTACTTGGACTTAAATGGGGGATTGCGAATTGTTGTGAAAATAAATGGGATTAGAGCATGTTTGAATTAATTGAGACCCTGATCATGATATTATGTGATTTAGATTAGGAGGATAATTGAGGAAAGCAAGCTGTGAATTTATCACGTTTATCTAAGGCATATCAAGTAAGTCCTTGCATAAACTCTTTTATTAAATGTTGTGATGGTAAGTCCTTATATAAACTGTTTTGTTAAATGTTGTGATGGTAAGTCTATGTTGTGAAGCTTTGTAAAGCTATTGTTGAACTATGATTACTTGGGTTGTAAACGTGGATATTTATTCTTTAAACGGTTTTGTCAAACTAATGATTTTATTAAGAAAACTATTCTTTTCCTTAAAATTTTTGGAAGTCTCTTTTAAAGAAACACCACGTTTTACAAAGCCAAGGTTTGGAAATATTGTGAATCAGGAATTGACGGATATGTTCGTTGAGTACTCAATAAGGGTAGGCTAACAATACTAGTCTTGGAGGGCTAGCGTAAGTCTTCTGGCAGGAGGCCACCTCCAGAAGATGAACTTTGCTTGAAAAGGTGACAGTGTTGGTTGGTCAGGCCAGTCTGAGCTAGCATGTGTACCTGGTATGGTATTATTTATATTCCCGGCATGGACACTCGGATGGTTTTTTTGGGTGTAGAGATGGAGGAGTATCTCACCCGGTGGGCTGTACACTCACCTTGATCAGAACGCCCAACGTGTGGTAATCTGGTCCGGACAAGGTGCACAAAGTGTGGTGCCTTGGTTATTTTGTTCTCATAGAGCCCAACGTGTGGTGACATGACTGTTTATTCGAGTGGAGGATTTATTTTGAACAAAGTGTGACAATGAGAAAAACCCACTCCTTGGGAAAAGAGATTGTTTATGACTTTCCAAATTGTTTCTACAAATGTTTTACACTTTGCATACACGTACTATTCAAAACACTATGCACACACACAGGACTTACTGAGAGTTATTCTCACACCGTTTTACATCATGTTTTCAGGAGATAGATTGTGTTGAGGCAGCCGGGCTTGATAGTAGAGGCTTTGGCTATTTTTTCCCATGGTGTTCTAAGGGACTTTTGTCGTTTATACTTCTGAACGATATTTGTTTTATCTCGTTTTACTCCAAGTTGAGCCTGATGTAATAAGAGTATTTCTTTGTTTATCTAAGTTGATTCCTTTGGAGATTAACTTTATATTTTATACCTCGTTCTAAAGACCCCTTGTCCTACGGGATGGGGCGACATCCCCGCCCTTTTAGGGTACGTAGTCGTGGGGTGTTACAAGTGGTATCAGAGAGAGGTTTAGGCAATTACTTGACTTATGGGGTTCTATTTCCTTAGGTATTCTGATCTGGTGCTAATTTTTATCTTTAGTTCGTAGGATGGTCAAAAGAGTTGTATCGGTTGTCAGAGACTGGCCCGCTGGCTGCGGGAATTCACCTGCCCCACTACCCGTAGCTAATCCACCCGCGTCTGATTCAGAGAGAGAGCGTGAGCCGTCAGTGTTAGACGACCCAGTGGTTGAGACGGAGATAGAGGTCGACGAGAGTTTAGGGGAAGATGAGGGAGATGAGGAGATGACGGAGTTGAGTGATGGAGAAGTAGATGAGCTAGGGAATAAATGAGACGATGAGAACGAGGGAGAGATGGTTGGGGTAGAAGGAGAGGATGAAGAGGTAATGGAGGTTCCCTGGACCCCGCAGATAGGGGAAGTTGGTAGGACCCCTGCTCGCCATAACCCTAAAGGGTCCAGTGGTGAGGGATATACACTGAGAGATGAGGTTGTCGCGGGAGAGAGAGACCGTAGGCAGTCAGCTCTAGGAGGGGTAGATTTGGGAAAGAGGAAGTTGGAAGAGAGTCCTAAGGGGTGTGGACTCCGATATGGACTGGGCGTAGATACCATGCTAAGGAGAAAGGGGTTGGTTGATCCATTTGACTTGGGGAGTGAGAGGCCTACACCTAAGGGTATAGTTAGATTACTATTGGATGAGCTCTATGAGATAGCCATGAGAGCCAAGAGGGGCCGAGAGGTTGAGTCAGGGCAGCCAAATGGGAGCGTTGGTTTCGCAAGGAACTACATAGGGAGACCCGATAGCTCCATGGGGTGGCTGGTGGAACCGGCCTTTGACGACTCCGATACTTCTGTTGAAACTAGGGAGAGTCGAACATAGAAGACTAGCCGCTTTTACTTTTTATTTCTTTGGAATTTGCATACTTTTATTTGTTTATCTCTTTTAAGGGAGCATGTGGCTCATAGGGCCTATTTCTCATTCTAAATAAAAAGGGTATCGTATGCGATGACCCCTTCTTTTCTGCAAAGAATGGTTTATATGATAAGCATGAGTTTTGTTTATTACTTGATTTATCTCTGCGCGTTATCATCACATTCTCTTTTAGATGAGTACATTTCTATCAAATGATCATGCATCTAAGCATAATCTTTTCCCCTATGGTAACTAACTGACCTGGAGTGAATGTGATTAAGATGGCACCAAGACGCCGAACAGTTGTGCAAAGCAGAACGGTGCAGGAGAGTGCATCCTCCACCCCAGAATTTGAGCAGATGCATCATTCCACCCCCGACGTGGAGGAGCACATGCCACGTGAGCAGGAATTGGCTTTGGAGAGGTCATGGGAGGTGACCATGGGTCAGGCTTTCGACAAGATGGCCTCGATTCTACAGAACTTGACTGAAAGAGTGGACAAGGTGGCCAGGAAACCACCGCGAGGAGAGGATGAGGCTCTGGAGCGTTTCCTGAAGTTCCAGCCTCCCACATTCCAAGGGGAGGTGGAATAGGATGAGAAAGCCGAGCAATGGATTGAGCAGATGGAGGACATTTTCCCTACTTTGCAGTACTCGAAAGAGAGGATGGTGAAGTTTGCTGCTTTTCGGCTGAGAGGACCGTCTCGAGCATGGTGGCAGCGGGTGCGGTGTGATTGGGATAAGGAGGAGCAGGAATCGATGTGGGATGATTTTACGGAGGCTTTCCGGGCCAAGTACATTCCTCGATGGTGGCTGAGAAAAGGAAGGACGAATTCCAGACCCTCAGGCAGGGAGGCATGACCGTGGCCCAATATGCAGCACGATTCATGCAGTTGTCCAAGTACTGCAAGTGCTTGGTAGACACGGAGCAGAAGCGCACCTGGCAATTCGTGAAAGGGCTTAGGCCAGAGTTGAGGAAAGCATTGGCCCCATCGCCGCCTACATCGTACACTACCGCTGTGGACGCAACTTCTCGGACGGAGAACGAAGATCGGCATCGACCGGTGAACCGACCCTTTCAACCAAGTCGTCCACTGATGAGGCCTTCCGGCAATAAGCGGCCTGCGGCCTTTTTGCCGTGGGGAAATCGGTGTAAGCAGCCTCGAGTGCCAGTAGCAGGACCGATGCAAGGCAGCTTGAATTGCCGGCTGTGTGGGAAGCGGGGCAACACCGAAAGAAATTGTTGGGGTAATAGGGGTGTGAGGAGGTGCTTCAATTGCGGAGACCCAGTACATCTGAGGAACGTCTGCCCCAAACCCTTAAGGATTGAGCAGACCGCGCCGACCCAGCCAATGAGAGGCAATAGAGGTGCCGCTACTAGACCAGCCGGAGCGGGAGGCCTGAAGCCCCAAGTGAAGGCCAAAGTTTTTGCCCTGAGCCGAGAGGAAGTTGGAGCGGATGCCGCTGTGATCGAAGGTAACCTTTCTATCCAAGGTTATCTTGTTAATGTTCTGATAGATCCAGGATCCACACACTCTTATGTAAGTAAAGTATGTGCTTTACGTCTGGGCTAGGAAGGAAATGAGCTACCTTATACCTTAGTAGTTAGTTCCCCCTTGGGAAAGGTGGTGGAAGCAGGCAAGAAAATGGAAAGTTGTGGAGTTGAGGTTGGGGAGGAGATTCTGGAGGCCGACCTTATAATCCTGCCCATGGACGATTATGACTTGATCTTGGGCATGGACTGGTTGTCGAAACACGGAGCTCGTGTGGACTGCAAGGTCAAGACGGTGCAATTTGTGAGACCTGGATGGGATGTAATTGAATTCAATAACAAGCGAACGAAGGAACTAAAATTTCTTATTGCTGGAGCTAAAGCCCGAAAGTTGCTCAAGAAAGGATGTGCGGGATACTTGGCATATCTCCTAAACAAATCGAAAGACCAGTGTACCTTGGAAAGTACGGAGGTAGTGAAAGACTTTTCGGATGTGTTCCCTACGGAGCTCACTTCCCTAGCCCCTGAACGGGAAGTTGAGTTCACCGTGGATCTGATTCCCGGAGCAGAACCGGTATCCAGAACCCCCTACCGGATGGCACCGACAGAGTTGAAGGAGTTGAAGGAGCAATTGGAAGAATTGCAAAGGCAAGGCTACATCCGGCCAAGTACATCACCGTGGGGAGCCCCGGTGTTGTTTGTCAAGAAGAAAGATGGAACCTTGAGGCTATGTATCGATTATCGGGGACTGAACAATCTAACGATCAAGAATAAATACCCTCTACCCTTGATCGATGATTTGTTTGATCAACTGCAAGGCGCTGCTTGCTTTTCAAAATTAGACCTACGGCAAGGATACTATCAGGTGAGGATCAAAGAAGAAGACATTCCTAAGACTGCATTCAACACGCGGTATGGCCATTACGAATTTGTAGTAATGCCATTCGGTGTAACCAACGCACCGGCAGTATTCATGGATTTGATGCATCGCATTTTTCAATCATACTTGGACAAGTTTGTGGTTATATTCATCGATGACATTTTGATCTACTCCAAAAAACCGGAGGACCACGCGGAGCACTTAATGTTGGTCCTAGAGAAGCTGAGGGAATTCAAACTTTATGCTAAGTTCAGTAAGTGTGAGTTTTGGCTGAGCTCAGTGTCTTTCCTTGGTCACGTGATATCCAAGGAGGGGATCAAGGTGGACCCTGCTAAGGTAGAAGCCGTAGCTAACTGGAAAAAATTGGAGAATATTACCGAGATACGAAGTTTCCTTGGGTTGGCAAGGTACTATCGGCGTTTCATTAAAAATTTCTCCACTTTAGCTTCACCAATGACACGACTGTTGAAGAAGGATGTCGTTTTTGCTTGGAGTGAGAAGTGCGAGAAGAGCTTCCAAGAACTTAAGAGGAGGTTGATTTCAGCACCAGTGCTGAGCCTGCCCGAGGCTGATAAGCCCTACGCACTCTATACAGATGCATCCAAGGAAGGACTAGGAGCTGTGCTGATGCAGGAAGGGAAAGTTATAGCTTATGCATATAGGAAGCTAATGCCTCACGAAGTTAATTATCCCACACATGACCTAGAGCTAGCAGCTATAGTGTTCGCCGTGAAGAAATGGCGACATTACTTGTATGGTGCACAATGCGAGGTTTTCACTGACCATAAGAGTTTGAAGTACATCTTCACACAAAAGGACTTGAATCTCTGGCAGCGTAGGTGGATGGAGTTCCTGGAAGAATATAAGTGCCATATTAACTATCATCCGGGTAAAGCGAATGGGGTAGCAGACGCTCTAAGTCGGAAGGTGAAAATGGCACACTTGGGAATACAGGAGGTGTCGGCAGTCCAGGATATCCTGGAGAAGGAGGCGCATGTGCAAGAGGGGAAGATCTGCATGAGCAACTTGAACCTGAAACCCGATCTGGACCAGAAAATTGTATCAGGTCAATAGGGCAATACAGAATTTCAAACTTTTAGGGAGAAAGAGATCGCGAGAGGAGGAGGCGATTTCCGAACCGATGAGAAAGGGGTATTGCACTTTCGGGGCCGTATTTGTATACCGGACATCCAAGACTTAAGGAAGAGGATACTGGATGAAGCGCACAAGAGTAAATACACTATACACCCTGGGGAGGTAAAGATGTACCAAGACTTGAAGAGGAAATATTGGTGGGCTGGAATGAAGAGGGCTATAGTTCCGCATGTGTCAACCTGCCTGACGTGCTAAAAGGTTAAAATGGAACATAAGAAGTCTACAGGGTTACTGCAACCGTTACCGATTCCCGAATGGAAATGGGAAGAGGTGACCATGGACTTTGTGACTGGCCTTCCGATGACCAAGTCACACAAAGATGCGATCTGGGTGGTAGTGGACCGATTGACCAAGACAGCGCACTTCATACCGGTAAACGTAAGGGACTCAATGGAAAAGTTGGCTCAGACATATAACCGAGAAATTGTAAGGTTGCATGGTGTACCGTCAAGCATTGTGTCGGATAGGGACCCTAGATTCACTTCAAGGTTTTGGGGTAAGTTTCAGGAGTCTTTGGGCACGACCCTGAAATTCAGCACCTCTGCTCATTGGCAAACAGACGAACAATCCGAAAGAGTCATTCAGATACTGGAAGACATGCTCCGAGCATTTATCTTGGACTTTAGAGATAAGTGAATTGAGTCTTTACCGCATGCGGAGTTAGCATATAACAACAGCTATCAAGCGTCGATCGGAATGGCTCCGTACGAAGCACTGTATGGGCGAAAATGCCAAGTACCGATATACTGGGGATGGACAGAAGAAGGGAACGTTAAGAAGACTGGTGAAGTATGCATTCAGGAGATGACAGACAAGATCAAGTTAATTCGAGAAAGGCTAAGGGCAGCGCAAAGCAGACAGAAGAGTTATGCAGACTCTAGGAGAAGGGAATTGGAGTTCCAAGTAGGTGACCTTGCATTCTTGAAGTTGACTCCTAGTAGAGGAATCCTGAAACATCCGAGGGGAGGGAAGTTGAGTCCTAGGTATTATTGGAGAAAATTAGACCGGTTGCCTACCGATTGGATCTACCTGATGGTCCAACCGGGATGCATGATGTATTCCATGTCTCTCAGTTAAAGAGGTACAACTCCGATCCGAGTCATGTACTCAATGAGGAATCGTTGGAGTTGCAACCCAATCTGAATTATGTGGAGAGACCCGTCAAGATCCTGGAGCGGAGTATTAAGACGCTTCGAAATAAGCAGATACCCATGGTGAAGATACTTTGGGATCATCATGGAGCAAAGGATGCAACCTGGGAAACAGAGGAATGGTTAAGACGGAAGTATCCGGGTATGCTCGAAGGGTATGAAATCTGAATTTCGGGACAAAATTCTCTTAAGGGGGAGGGGATGTAATACCCCGCCCAAAACCACCTTTGACTATGGGGAAAAGTCATGCATTGCATAGCATCTTGCATTTCATGTGGTAGCTAGAATAAATTTATTTGCATGGATGCATGTGAATTTTTCCGTTGCTCTTGCATTTGAATTAATTGATGTGAAATAGTTGTGTTGTTAAGGATTTGGATAAGGGAGGTTTGGTCGAAGATTTGGTAGGATGAGAATTAGGGTGGTGAGAATTGATTGTGGAAAAAATTAGTATTGCAGTTGTTTTGGAATAGCGGAGAGGTTGGTGACTTCCTTTGGTGACCCGAGTTCGAATCCTATCTCTTGAAAATTTTAAGCTTTCTTTTGAATTCCTTTTCTAGTATTCTTCATGCCTTGGCCGAAAACCCCTAGTTAGGTGCCACTTTGAAGAATTTCAACTGGTATAAAACTCTTCTTGATGAATATTAGAGTTAGGGAATATATTAGGGAAAAAAAAATCTTATTTTACCTCTTCAAGAATTTTAGCTATAATCCTTTTATTTATTTAGTTGTTTTAGAGAAATATTTAACTAAAGTCTTAGATATCTTCTTTGGGTTTAAACGTCACTTTTATAGGGAAAAGACTCCATATTTAACTACTAAGTTCAAGGATTTTAGATAAGGATAAAGTTTGCTTTATTTTCAGTTTTTGTTCTCTTGGATTTTCGAAAACCTTAAGTTGGAAAATTCTGGAAATTTTTCCAGATTTTGTCCGCCACCTTGGAGCACTTTTAGCTCAATCCAAACTCTTCTAGGACTAGAGGAAATCTTATTGAAATCCTTGATAAAACCAGATTTTATTGAATCCTAAATCAACTAGGATTAGAATCCCTTTTCCTAGCTCAATTTCGGCAGCCTTGTGCAACCATAAGCTATACGAAATTCCTGCACTCTTAAGTGCAATCAAACTCTTCAAACCCTAGTTCAAAACACTTAGAACACTCCCTAACAATTCAACTGCCATAGCTGCACAAAACCAGAATTTCTATCTCCAAAAAACTACTGATTTTCGGCAGCTTGTAAACCAGAAAATTCGGTCAGCTTGCACAAGAATTTCGGCCAGCCTTGTACTCCTAATCCAACCGAAATTCTTCACACAAAACACACCAAAAAATCCCAGCTGATCAACCCAATTTCAGCACACAAAACCCTCATCTTTTCTCTGGAAATTTTGGCAGAATTACAGCCTAAACAGTCCAGAATTTCTTTTCCTTTTGTTCAGCAATTTCGCATAGCACTTGCACAGAATTTTCAGTCACCAAAACTCACACAAACTCTTCCTTGTTTGGCCCAAAATTTTGAACACACTCAACACTTCTCTTGAGCATTATTTCGGTCAACCTAGGGGAGAAAATTGCAGATTATTCTCTTCCCTTAAACTCACCTAAAATCGGCAGCAAGGAGACACATCATAAGCTGAAATTTCGCCCTTGTTGTCCAAGAAACCTAAAGCCATTAGGAGTCTTTCTAAACATCACCATCTAACCCTAAACCAATCTTCTCCAACTCTAAATCATAGCAACCGTCTACCCTCTCCATTCTACACAAAAAATTCATCAACTTCTCTCTGCAAATTTTCGAAAACTCAAGACTATTCTAAGCAAAAATCGAACACACCTTAAGGTAAGCAAAAATCCTTTCAACCTCTTGATGCCGTTTTCTCTAATGATTCTTTTCTCTTTCTTCTACCCATAAATCACGCCCCAAAGAGGCTGATTTCATCTTCTTCCTTAATTTTCGGTCAAGAGGAGCAAATGAGGTAGCTTTTCTCTTCTTCTCAAGCAAACTCGGGACGATCACCATAGGAGCATCGAGACCTCATTACCCGGTTGTTGCAAGGTAAGGGAATACCCACCCTTGATGCCGAAAGTAAAGTTTAATGGTGTTTATTAGCGAGATGAACATGTGGTCGTGGTATATGATCTTTGGGGATTGAATAGTTTATGGACTTAAATGGGGGATTGCGAATTGTTGTGAAAATAAATGGGATTAGAGCATGTTTGAATTAATTGAGACCCTGATCATGATATTATGTGATTTAGATTAGGAGGATAATTGAGGAAAGCAAGCTGTGAATTTATCACGTTTATCTGAGGCATATCAAGTAAGTCCTTGCATAAACTCTTTTATTAAATGTTGTGATGGCAAGTCCTTATATAAACTGTTTTGTTAAATGTTGTGATGGTAAGTCTATGTTGTGAAGCTTTGTAAAGCTATTGTTGAACTATGATTACTTGGGTTGTAAACGTGGATATTTATTCTTTAAACGGTTTTGTCAAACTAATGATTTTATCAAGAAAACTATTCTTTTTCTTAAAATTTTTGGAAGTCTCTTTTAAAGAAACACCACGTTTTACAAAGCCAAGGTTTGGAAATATTGTGAATCAGGAATTGACGGATATGTTCGTTGAGTACTCAGTAAGGGTAGGCTAACAATACTAGTATTGGAGGGCTAGCGTAAGTCTTCTGGTAGGAGGCCACCTCCAGAAGATGAACTCTGCTTGAAAAGGCGATAGTGTTGGTTGGTCAGGCCAGTCCGAGCTAGCATGTGTACCTGGTATGGTATTATTTATATTCCTGGCATGGACACCCGGATAGTTTTGTTGGGTGTAGAGATGGAGGGGTATCTCACCCGGTGGGCTGTACACTCACCTTGATTAGAATGCCCAACGTGTGGTAATCTGGTCCGGACAAGGTGCACAAAGTGTGGTGCCTTGGCCATTTTGTTCTCTTGGAGCCCAATGTGTGGTGACATGACTGTTTATTCGAGTGGAGGATTTATTTTGTTCAAAATGTGACAATGAGAAAAACCCATTCCTTGCGAAAAGAGATTGTTTATGACTTGCCAAATCGTTTCTACAAATGTTTTGCACTTTGCATATACATACTATTCAAAACACCATGCGCACACACAGGACTTACTGAGAGTTATTCTCACACCGTTTACATCATGTTTTCTGGAGATAGATTATGTTGAGGCAGCGGGACTTGATAGTAGAGGCTTTGGCTATTTTTTCCCATGGTGTTCTAGGGGACTTTTGTCTTTTATACTTCTGAACGATATTTGTTTTATCTCGTTTTGGTCGAAGTTGAGCCTGATGTAATAACAGTATTTCTTTATTTATCTAAGTTGATTCCTTTGGAGATTTCCTTTATATTTTATACCTCGTTCTAAAGACCCCTTGTCCTACGGGACGGGGCGACATCCCCACCCTTTTAGGATACGTAGTCGTGGGGTGTTACAACTAGGGACTTTATCTAACCATTATTTTATGCAAAAGTAAACAAAAGAAACTGTAAGATAAATAACGCATTTTATTAAATAAAATGTGTCATATATAATGTATAAGTGATTGCCTCTAGGGCATAACACTAACAAATCCTTCATAACACCAAGATAGTAATTGGTTAAGATAAGTATTAGATGATTCATGTCATGCTTTTGCAAATAGTTATTTAACTACATATTTTTCTCTCCATGAGTTATATATATAAATATATATTTTTTTTATTTTTATTTTTATTTTTTTATTACTTTATTTAGGTCGGTTAAATAATGAAAGAAAAGTGATTAGTGTGTACTTGTTCCTTTGAGAATTGATACTCGTTAATTCCCTGTACTATACTTACAATGAGTATACTTGCTCATATGTGTATTTTAGGATTAATGTTTTTAATTAAAACTTGATTAAGGGATGGGTTTAAAATTGGTGATTTTATATATCCAAAATTACACATTAGCAACCCCATATTCTCAAGTGAGATAACTTTGGTTTCTTTCCAAAGAACATCTCAAATGGGTAGTATCAGCCTTTTTTTTTATGGAAATCTATTTAGAATATAAACAGAAGTCTCTAGTGCGTACCCCCAAAACGATTTAGCAAGTCTGTAGAAGCCATCATGGTCCATACCATGTCTAGAAGGGTTCGATTCCTTCTCTCAGATATACCGTTATATTGAGGTGTATGTGGTGGAATCCATTGAGATAATATCCCATTATCTCTAAGATAAGATTGAAACTCTTAGCTTAAATATTCATCTCCTCGATCAGATATTAAAGTGTTAAAACTTTTTCCAAGTTGTTTCTCTACTTTATTCTTGAGGTCTTTGAACTTTTCCAAAGCTTTAGATTTGTATTTCATTAAATAAAAATATCCATATCATGAATAATCACTGATAAAAGCTATGAAGTAGTGATAACCTCTTCTGCTCGTCAAACTGAGAGCACAAGATATATTAGGCCTTATACATATCATAGCGTATATGATAGATCCAATTGCCGAAGTATATGGAATCTTACTCATGTAATTCCTTTCGACTTGTGTCTTGGGAGACATCAACTTTGAAAGGCTTACACCATGTGACATGGGTAAGAATCCCTTTTTGGATTGATCCATGCTAAACCTCTTTAGCACTTTATCTATGTATGTAGACTGTGAAAGACCTAACAACCTTTAAGATCTATTTCTATAGGTCCTTATTCCAAGAATATAGGTTACTTCACCAAAGTCTTTCATGGAGAATTGTTTGGACAATCAAACTTTAATCGTTTGCATGACAGGTATATCGTTTCCTATTAGTAATATGTCATCTACATAAAGTAAAAAGAAAATGATTGCGCTCCTACTGACCTTCTCGTATACGCAAGGCTCATCCATGTTTTGAATGAAACCAAACTCTTTGATTGTTTCATCAAAATGGATGTTCTAACTCCTAGAAGTTTGCTTAAGTCCATAAATGGACCTTTGCAGCTTGCACACCTTTATGCTATCATTGGATGTGAAACCCTCAGGTTGTGTCATATACACTTCCTCAGTTAGATTTCCATTTAGGAAAGCTGTTTTCACATCCATTTACCAAATCTCATAATTATAATAAGCAGCAATGGCTAGGAGTATCCTGATGGATTTTAACATGGCAACTGGCGATAAGGTTTCACCATAGTTAATACCATGTTGTTGACGATAACCTTTCACCACTAGTCGCACTTTATAGGAAACTACGTTACCATCCATATCCGTTTTCTTCTTGAAAACTCATTTGCACCCAATAGGTTTAATTCCTTTGAGTGGATCAACCAAAGTCCATACTTGGTTATCGTACATGGAATCTATCTCTAACTTTATGGCCTCAAGCCATTTGCTAGATTCTAAACTGTTCAAAACATCCTTATAGGTAGTAGGCTCATCTTCATCTATGAGCAATACGTCATTGTGGTCACTAATGAGAAATCCATATCTCTCAGGTGCCACACGTATCCTACTAAACCTACGAGGTACTCATGTAGTAGAAGGTTCATCTATTCTCTTAATAGATATGGGATCAGACGCTTGATCCTTGTTTGTTTGATCTTCATGAACTTCACTAAGTTCAATTTTACTCCCACCATCCCCTTTGAGCATGTGCTCCTTCTCTAAGAAGATGGCATGCTTCAAAACAAAAACTTTATTTTCAGAGGGTAGGTAGAAGTAATATCCTAAAGATTCTTTCGAATATCCCACAAATAAATACTTATCAGATTTACTGTCAAGTTTGTCTGACTGTGGCCTTTTAACAAATGCAGGACAACCCCATACTCGCAAGTGAGATAACTTTGGTTTCTTACCAATGAACATCTTAAATGGGGTAGAATCAATCAATTTTGTTGGAACTCTATTTAGTATATTAACAGAAGACTGTAGTGCATACTCCCAAAATGATTTTGGTAGGTCTGCAGAAGTCATCATGGTCCGTACCATGTCTAGAAGGGTTCAATTCCTTATCTCAGATACACCGTTATGTTGAGGTGTATATGGTAGAGTCCAATGAGATAATATCCCATTATCTCGAAGATAACTCAGAAACTCTTGGCTCAAGTATTCTTCTCCTCGATTAGATCTTAGAGTCTTAATACTTTTGCTAAGTTGTTTCTCTATTTCATTCTTAAAGTCTTTGAACTTATCAAAGGCCTCAGATTTGTATTTGGTTAAATACAAATACTTTTATTGTGAGAAATCATCGATAAAGGTTATGAAATAATTATAACCTCCTCTTGCTTGTATTGACATTGGGCCACATACATCAGAATGTATGAGTTCTAATAACTCCTTGGCCCGTTCTCCTTTTCCTGAAAAAGGAGTTTTAGCCATTTTACCTAGTAAACAAGACTCGCATGTGCCATATGATTCATAATCAAATGTCCCTAAGTCACCAAGCTTGTGTAACTTAGAAACACGATTTTTGTTTACATGGCCTAAACGACAATGCCATAAGTAAGAGGTGTTAGAGTTATCTATTTTAGGTTTCTAATTATTTATATTGAGAATTGGATTATCCAAGTCTAGAACATAAAAACTATTAACTAGAGTTGCTGAACCATAACGAATATCATTCAATGAAAAAGAACAACATTTATTCTTAAATATCAAATGAAATCCATTTAAGTCTAAACACGCAAATGAGATAATGTTTTTTATTAAAACTGGTACATAATATTAGTTTTGTAATTCTAAAACTAATCTCGAAGGCAGGTTCATGTTATATGTCTCCACAGCAAGTGCAGCAACCTTTGCCCCATTTACAGTATGTAGGTCCACGTTACCTTTCTCTAGCCTTCTACTGCCCATTAGTCCCTGCAAGTTATTACACAAATGAAATCCACATCCGGTATCTAATACCTATATCTTCTTTCTAAAGGTAGTATTTATCTCAATCATAAACATACCCGGAGTTAAATTAGAAGTACTTGCAAGCTTCTCCTTCTACTTCTTGTCCTTAATAGTCTCTAAGTAGGCCTTGCAGTTGTGCCTCCAGTGGCCCATCTTTCCACAATGATGACATGGGTCCTTGGTAGCAGCGTCCTTCTTCTTCACACCACCTTTGGGCTTCATAGGAGCCTTCTTCTTCTTCTTTTGAACTTTCTTTTTAGAAAAATAAGATTCTACCATTAAAACTGCATTGGAATCTTTCTTCATGAAGGACTCTACAGTTTTGAGAAGATTGATCAACTCTAGAATGGTGGACTCAATCTTATTCATCTGATAGTTAATCACAAATTGTGAGAAACTTTTAGGTAAAGACTGTAGAATTAAGTCAATACTTAAGTCATGATCCATCATAAACCCGAGAGATCTAAGCTTCTCTATTAAGCCTAGCATCTTCAGCCCACAAGTGGTCACAGAAGAACCCTCTGCCATTTTACAATCGAATAGTTGCTTCGAGATCTCGTATCTCTCAGTTCTGGCTTGGGTGTCAAACAGCTCTCAAAGATGTAGTATAATCGATTGAGTATCCATATGCTCATGCTATTTTTCCAACTCGGGAGTCATGGATGCCAGCATAATACACGATATTGTATCAGTATCCTCCTTGTGCTTTTTATGGATAGCATCCTCATCAGCATGAGCATCTTGAGCTGGTGGAGGCGAAATAGGAGCATCTAGCACGTAGAGTAACTTTCCCGACTTGAGAACGATTCTCAAGTTTCTATACTAGTTGAGGTAGATTGATTCGGTTAACTTGATGGTCTCCAAGATGCTAGGTAAGTTTAGGCTTGTAGACATGATGCAAGTGACCTAGATATAAAGATAGAGAGGATTAGTTACTGTATATGCACATGAAATGCAAATAATTAGGACTTTAATTAAACGCATTTTTACTCCACTATTTTACTCAAACCAATAGCCCCCACTACTGATTCGGGAAAGCCCATTGGAAGCTTTCCTAGTGGACCGGTATCCTAATTCCTCAAGAATAACCTTAGGTTTGCCCAACAAGCCACCTTTAAGTTCATGGGTAGGTATCCAATACCAATTACATCATATATAATTACCGAATCATTGGGTTATAGCTTTTAATCTTAAAGCCTTTTGGGCTACCCTAACTTTTCTTCTAAATTTCTTTATACTTGAGTTTACCCAACTGGGTTAAAGAATTTAGTTCAACCCGACCTATTAATCAGGAATTTAATTCCATAGCTTGAACATGCCCGATGTCGAGTTGGCTTGGGTTTGCCCAACAAACTGGTCTCGAAAAAGGACTCTTGTTCTTACTATATTAACGGAAGGAATTAGGTTTAATATTACTTGAAGGATTTGTTCCTTTTAGTGATTTCAACAAATGACATGCATAAAAATCAATAAATCACATAATTGATAATCATGGTAATAGAGCGATTACATGGTATGGTTATGGACTTTTCTCTAAATTAATTTCTTTGAGCCATAAAAGAAATTAATATAGTTAATCCTATGTTTTCATGCATGATTTAAGTAGAAGGTCTTACGTTCTCACCTTGTTTTGATTGCCATCTACAAAATAAAATAATGCTACTCCTATCTAACCTATGTAATATAATTACATTATTTCCTAAAGAAAGAAAACCTCGAGTTACATTCGAGGGGAGTTAGATGAGAAGAGAATTACACAAGAATTTTCGAGAAGGCAAGACACGCAGGCCATATTTCATAAAAACCAAAACTGTAAAAAAAAAAAAATGCATGAACAGATATAATTTGGTTTTAGTCCATAACCATTCACCATGCCATTAATTATGCTTAAACAAAATAAACATATAAATTTTTATTATTCCAAAATCAGTATTTTGGAAAAATAAAACAAATTCTAAAATCAATGTTTTAGAAAATACATTTATTTTAAATTTCCAAAATCATTATCTTGAGAAAATAAAATTGTTTATCTCAAAACTAATTTTGAAAAAATAGTTTTGGGTCCCGTCTTTGGCAGCGAAAACGGCAGGCAGGGGTTAAGGTGGCAGCGCCCCTTGAAAGAAAATTTTATTTTATCGCCTCTCTTCAAATGAGATTTTTCTCTTTCAAAATTCTGTTTTAGAAAATTTATTAATTTCTAAAATCATATTTTAGGAATTAATAATATAATATAATCTAAAATCAATATTTTAGAAAATATATTAATTTTAAATTTCCAAAATCATTATTTTAGAACACAAATTAATTGCTAAAACAATTTTTTAGTAATTAATTATTGTTGTTTGGGGCTTTCTGGAATTTATGAAAAAATGTGTGGGCCATTTGATAGAAAACCGAAAGATAAACAACGAAAACAAATATATATATTTTTAAATCTTTCCAGAAACAATTTCTGGAGCCTTCACCTTCTGCAACGGTTTAGTGAGAACAATTCTCAATAGAATTTTTCTGTTTTGAAGCTCAAAACAACAACCAATTTGTTAGTTTAAACAAAATCAAAACAGAAGATTAAATTCACAGAATGAAACAGAAGGAAACAACACATGTTCACAGAAAATGTTTTTTTCTGTAAAAAGAAAACCTGTAGCACTTTTCTGGAAACATTTTTCCAACCAAAATGAAATATGATGTAACAATTACACAAGCATAATGCACTACAAATTTAACCCACAACTAAATTCCATATCTAGAAACATCCAAAACGTTTTTAATGAATGAAACCAGAACCAGGGAGATTTCTGTGACAAAATGAAAACAAATTTTCATCGAAGATAACAAAATAGAAAACTCTTCAAACAGAACCCAGTCTCAGAAACAATTTCTTTATGACTCTTATCTTATGCACAAAACATTTTCAGACATAGAAAACAAAGACAGCAGAAAACATATTTCAGAGACATAATCGCACCATTGAAAACATTTTTTCAGTCACAGAACATGCTTGGAACAATTCACAGCAAAAATTAAACCCGTTAGAAAACACATTGCAGGAAGGCTCTAATACCACTGATGGGATTTCTATATCACAATAACGATTACTGTGGTGGAAAATAGGAAATCCATGTCCCATGATCACAAGCATGTGATTTAAAATAGGTTTAACAAGTAACAAAGGTAATGGTTTTACCTTTTATTTGAGCGTCTGAAAATAAAAGTTTTTCCTTCTTGTCTGACAATTGTGGCGTGATCCAGCAATCCAGTTAATGCCAATGGATAACAAACAGGTTGATTGTTGTGCCTCTGTGATCACAATATGCAATCACCTCTAAAAGTATTCCACACGAGGGTCACTCTCAAGCGCACTAAACCTTCTGTGCTAGCAGAAGAAAATCAGGCGGCTAGGGTTTTCAGCTTTTCTGAGAGAGAGAGAGAGAGAGAGAGAGAGAGAGAGAGAGAGAGAGAGAGAGAAGAGAAGAGAAGGTTTTGGAGTATGTTGTTTTCCGTGAATAGCTTATCTAATTAGGTATCGGGTATATGTCTCACATATATCCCAAAAGCCTACTGAAAACACGGCTACAGGCTCTATCTAAGAATTCTAAAACAATTAGAATTCTCTAATTATAATTAGAACCATCAAGTTCTTATAATTACAATTTGGCCTAGAAATTATAACTAATTATAATTTGGCCACAACAACTTTTCTTTCTCGCAATTAACCCCACTATGTTATCAAATAACACCTTGAGTATATATAATCCTCTATTATGTGTGAGTTATTAGATTTCCCAGTCAATTGGTAGCAAACATGAATTAATTCAAACGTCTTTGAGATTAATAATCCATAATTAATTAGAATTAATCATATTAATTGTAATCAGGATTGGTTTATTAATTCATCAATTAATAAACCCATATTCCGCAGATCATGAGC
The DNA here is from genome assembly GCA_026120185.1 of Voacanga thouarsii. Classification (NCBI taxonomy): domain Eukaryota; kingdom Viridiplantae; phylum Streptophyta; class Magnoliopsida; order Gentianales; family Apocynaceae; genus Voacanga; species Voacanga thouarsii. The sequence continues at coordinate 175,108 of JANUWF010002029.1, read as the reverse complement.
GGTATCTAGCAAGACGTCATGACCACCAAGAGTCGAGGAAGTCAAGTGGCTTGACATGAACCCTTCAATAACAAACTACAACGCAATTAACTCCTTTCACCATACAATATCTCATTCGGTCTGGAGTGAAGAATTAGTGCCAACTCCCTCCAGAATAAAAAAAAGGTATATATATAGATATTAATTTTGGCCCGAATATAATAGTACTTGTATCAGGAACCCATAACTCTAGATGTGTATTAATTGGAACTGTTTCCAATACACAGTCACATTGGCCAAGGAATTCTTGAGTAGTAATTCCTACAAGTGGCCGTGAAATATTCGCCCCTACTATTAGGAATGGTAATCCTTTATTGACCCTCTCAACTACTTTCATTTACCTCACAATGTACCCAATATCCATGCCATAGGCGGCCCTCGATCTAGCTCCAGAGATTGGAATCAAAGTATAATGCTCAGCAAACAAAGTACCTTGGAGATCTCAAGTCTAAGGATACTTGCACATTTTCTATATTGAGATTATATTACTGGCACTAAATAGTTATCCATGTGATTATCTCATAGCTAGTTCATCCAATGTACTTGTTCTATTAACAAGCATCCATGTGTTAACTTTGAGTATCTCAATACTCACGGATATGAGAAACACCGTCTGATCAAATTTGGAAGTCTAACACATGTTAGTCTTAACGCATTAATGATGTCCTATCTCATTAATACTACGACTAGGGACTATTAAGTACTAATACTATACAGTGTAGTAGGAATCTCATATCATGATTTCCTTAACACAGTGTTATATTAGGCACTTTATCTAATAGTTATTTTACACAAACGTAAACAAATGATATTGTAAGATAAATAATGCCTTTTATTAAAATAAAATGTATCATATACAATATACAAATGATTACCTCTAGGGCATAACACTAACAGTTACATTAGAGCAGTTCTTGGATAAAGGCAGAGCAAGTAGTTTCAGCCACTCTAGTATGCCAGCAAAACTCTCAGAGCAGTGCAAGATAATTATACCGCAATAGAAAAAGAGTTGCTAGAAATGGTTTTTCTTTTAATAAATTTCATCCCTACCATATCTTATCTAAAGTTGTGGTTTACACTAATCATTCTACACTAAAATGTCTTCTAGCTCAACATAGCTCTTAACCTAGATCGATAAGATAGGTGTTACTTTTGCAAGAGTTTGATTTTGAGATCAAGGATATAAAGGGAGATGAAAACTCAGCTGCAGGTCACTTATCAAGGTTGGCGAATTCCACTCTGGAAGCACTGAAAGAAGAAAAGATCAATGATGTCTTCCTAGATGAACAACTTTTATAGGTTGGATGTCAAAATTCTGTTTCTCCTTGGTTTGTATATTATGCTAACTTTCTTGTAGCAGGTATCCTTCCCAAAGGACTTACTCAACAACAAAGGAAGAAATTCCTTCCTGATGTGAAGTATTACTTTTGGGAGGTTCTTTTCTTGTTTCCTTGTTAGACAAACCATGCCATTTGAAGATGTGTAGATATTGCTGATTCTTGGGACATTTTCTGACATTGTCATGATGGACTAACTGGGGGGCATTATTAAGAAAATAGGGCAATAAGAAAAGTCCTTGACTCTAGATTATACTGGCCTTAAATATTTAAGGATGCACACAGTTTTATGACAAATTGCAATAGATGCCACAGACAGGTAATACCTCTAAAGCTCATAACATGCCCCTTTCCATTTTCTAAGTCAGTGAGATATTTGACTATTAGGGGATTGATTTTATGGGACCTTTTCTAAGCTCTTTTAGTAATAATTATATTTTGGTACCTATTGACAATGTATCCAAGTGGATTGAGGAACAGGCATTACCTACAAATGATGCTAGAATGGTGATTGAGTTTTTGAAAATTCTATTTACTTGTTTTGGTGCCTAGAGTACTTATAAGTGATAGAAGAACTCATTTTTACAACAACCAGTTGGAGAGAATGCTGCATAGATTAGGAGTGACCCATAAGCTAGCTACTCTCCCAAACTAGTAGTCAAGTAGAATTAAAAAGAATCTTGAAAAATGTAGTGAATCACACTAGGAAAGATTAGAGTGTAAAATTAAATTATATTATTAGGGCATATCGGACAGAATACAAAATATGTCTAAGAACAACTCTATATAGGTTAGTCTATAGGAAGTCATGTTATCTACCTATGGAAGTAGAGCATAAAGCTTTCTGGGCCATTAAAGTAGTTAGTTTTGATCTTGAATTTGCAGGGACAAAAATGCTTCTCCAAATGAATAAGCTTGAACAATAGAGGAACATAGCCTATAAGAACTCAAGAATCTACAAGGAGAATATGAAGAAGTGGTATGACAAGCACATCATACTAAGTCGTGAATTCAAGAAGGGTGATCAAGTTCTACTGTTTGATTTAAGGCTAAAGCTATTTCTTAGGAAGTTGAGAGCTAGGTGGTCTGGGCCATTCTTGGTGACCAAGGAATACCCTTCGAAGCAGTTGAACTATCTCATCTGGAAAGGGAGTCATCAAAGTAAATGGGAACCGGTTGAAGCTATATCATGGAGAGAACATTGGTGACATGAAAATGGTGGACTACATCCTACAAAATGTAGAGAAGTCTTGATTTATAAATTTTAGTTTTGGGGGATTTTCTTTACATTTGCTTTTTCTTTTCTTTGGACTCAGTTTTGTATATATTGTTATTTTTATTATGTTATATTATTTCTTACATTTGACATTTACTGTAGTTCACTTTTTTTTTTTTTTTTTTTTTTTGCAGTTTTGTTTTTCTCTTCTTTTTCTGACAAAAATACTCATCTTCATGAAGCTGTGTATTGCTAAGCCTCTTCCCCTTTTATTCAATTTAGTCCGATTTGGATGTATTTTTTGTTATATTTGTGGCCAATGAGGACATTGTCTACTTTAAGTGTGGAAGAGAGGTTATTTAATATTCTCTTCATGTTTTTATTGTGATTATGAAATTTTCTTGATTTTTGATGATTTGTGTGCAATTGTGGAAATTGGGCTTTTTTTTTTTGTGGATATGGTTGGGCCATGATGGTACTGTTATTGTACCCCTTTTGGCATGAGAATAAAATTTAAGAATTATTGGATAAGTTTGTTTTTGAGTAAAACTTGTATATTAAGTATGAAATTGTTAAGTCTTGAGAAATTAAATTAACTTTGTTTGGGCTTTAGTAAATCTGGCACCATGTTGTTCATTAGGAATTGAGGTTGTATTTGTGACGATATATAAGCATGGAATTTTAAGCTAATCTTTGTTCTGTGGTTGCACAAGTAGTTTTTATTCCGGGTGAGTAAATATGGATTGGGGTAAAAAGATAAGAGATCAAAGCAATGCAATACAAAAGTTGAAAAATCTTTATTCATATATTTACAAGGCATTTATGTTACCTTGTCAAACCCAAAAGAAAGAAAATAGAAAACTTTTTCGATTAAGGTAACGCTAAAGTTGAAAAATCCTTATTACATATCTTTACTAGACTTTTGCATTACCTTACTACTACAAAAACAAAAAAAGAAAATACATTGAAAAATAATTGAGGGAATAAAGTGAGCCTATAGACCAATCTTATATTTATACTTGCATTATGGTATTTAGGAGTTCATAGAATTTGGAATTAACCTATTAAGCCAAGATTATATGAATCACATCTTTCACTTTCGAAACTTAAAGAATAAAGATGGAATACCTTGAATCAGCATGAACTTGTTTAACTTAGCTTCGATGGATTTGATTATTTCTATCCTAATATATTAGTTTACATAAAAATCGACTTAACTAATTAGGTTTTGGACTTGATTCTCAAATCAAAAGAGAAATAATACCTTTACCATCTTGGCCAACTCATGTTCAAAAATCTCATCTTATTTTGTGAAAAACTTTTTGCTTGTGGTATTTTATTACTTGCTTGAGGATAAACAAAGGCTAAAATGTGTGGGTATGTGATGAGGGCTTATCATATATATATATATATATATATATATATATATATATATATATTCTATTTTTTTGTGCTTTAATTAAAATAAATTCTTACGCAATTCACTACCCACCACACCCTTTTAATCTTATTTTTGTTAAAAAATGAAAAATACCAATTAAAGATGGAAAAAAGGAAATGAAAAAAAAAATGAAAAATCCACGCCAACCTTTTAGGCGTGTTGCACAAAAAAAGCACACCAAGTGGCCTAGGAAATTTGAGCCTTTCTAGGCCACCAAGTTTCTGGTCCTTGGCGTCCATTTTTAGTAGTATATGCATCCTAGGAAGAAGGAAGTTCGTCGGCCGTCTGCTGGTCTTCATGAAAAGTAATTTTCTAGAAAATTGGCGGACTAAGGAAAAAGAATTTCCCTAGGCCACCTAATGTATTATAAGGTGCTATATTCTTTAAACATGGTGGCCTCAGAAGAAGGAAATTCCCTAGGCCACGTTGTCAAGTCTGTGAAGAAGTAGGGATCCAGAAAATTGGTGGCCTAGAAAATAGGAAGTTCCCTAGGCTACATGGTTGTTTGTTATTGTGGCCAAGTCCAGAGACTAGGCAGACTAGGAAAACTCAAGATCCCTAGACTGCCTGGTCTCTGGAGTACCTAGTGGCCCAAAGAAGTTCAATTTCCCTAGGCTGGCCACAAGCAATTCCAGTATATTCTATAGCGAATTTCTGTAGATCGAAGACTCCAAAGCTTATATATCATTCTTTCACACATGAACAAATGGAGGAGAATTGGAAAGGCTTAGGGTTTTCTCTCAAGAACCTAAGTCTTGTGAGTTTGCACACAAAAAATAGAAGAAGACCAAGAGATTTAAGGAAGGGGAAGAAAAGGCTACTTGAAGATCTCACAAGGAAGAATGAGGCTTGTCTATGAGTTTATTTTTCTCTTCTTTTTGTAATCTTACTTATAATTCCGATGCTAAGATTTGATTTTAATTATAATGAAGGGTTGTACCCTATTTTTATGCTTGAGGATGATGTATTTTCTTCGGATCTATACTTTTTGTTCTATGGTATTTGGTTATTTATGCTTATTGAGTTATCTTGGTTGAGATGGGTTTTGGTTGATGAGCTTCAATTAAATGTTCATCTTTAATAATTTCAAGAGATGGGGTTAAGGTTTAAACACCCACTTAGCTAATTCAACATTTTCCATTTTCAATTAACTCGAGAGGGAGGTTGAAAATTATGGCTAATAACCAAAGAGTTTGCGAGATTGCCTAGAGATAGGGATTTTATGGCCTCTGGATGATTTAGGATGGTGATTAATAATTAATGCACCTTTAAGTTTGATTAGTTAGGTAGAGATATCGATTAATTGAATTTGGAGATGGAAATCTCATAACTCGAGAGAGAATGTGACTGATATTTGATTCACTCCGGTGCCTAGAATTAGAAATTATGGATCTAAGAGATGCTCCACTTTTAGATATTGATGTGTTCAGACACGGGTATAAAAATCATATAAAAACTATGCACATTCCCAATCAAGTTAAATTAAAACGTTAAACCCAAATTACACATATGAGCAATCGTACTTATCATTAACATAGCATAGGGTTTAAACGAGTGTCGATCCTCAAAGAACAAGTAGACATTAATTACCTTTCTTTTATTGTTTAACAAACTCAATAAAGTGAAAAATAAATAAAATAAAATAAAAATATATGCATGTCAAGGATGTAGAATTATGTAACTTAAACAATTGTTTAGACAAACATGATCTTAAAGTACCCAATCTTTATCATGCCTAATTATTCTCTCAGCATCATGAAGGATAATATAAATTCACTTCTTTGTCCAATCCATGAATCCCTATCTTCTAGGTAACTTAGTATCACATGTCCTGTCTCAACCAGTCTTACCCAAAAGATGCATAACTATAGTCCTTGATTTAATTCCCATTCCTGGTAAATTATGCATGAAATTAACTAATGAATCCATATCCTGGCAGACATCAATTAACCTTGAGTTACTTTGTCTCTACTCTTAACCCCTTTGTCCAAGTGATGCATCCAGACTTGGGTATAAAAATCATATAAAACTAAGCACATTCCCAATCAAGTTCAAATTAAAACGTTAAACCCAAATCACACATATGAGCAAGCATACTCATCATTAACTGAGCATAGGGTTAAAACAAGTGTCGATCCTCAAGGAACAAGTAGACATTAATTACATTTCTTTCATTGTTTAACTGACTCGATAAAGTGAAAAACAAATAAAAATGAAAAATAAAAAGAAAATAAAAATATGTATATGTCAAGGATGTAGATTTATGTAACTCAAGTTGTTGTTTAGACAAACATTATCTTAAAGAACTTAACCATTATCATAACCAATCATTCTCTTGGCACTATGAAGGATGAAGGTAGACTCACTTTGATGGTCAATCCATGAAATCACTATCTTCTAGACAAATTAGAATCACTTGGTCCGTTTCAACTAATTCATCCAAAAGACGCATTAAACATAATCCTTAATTAAATTCCATTGGTCTCGGCAAATTTAGAACATGAAATTAATCAATGAACCCTTGGTCTCAGAAGACATCAACTAACCTTCAATTACCAGTTCTTCAACAATTAACCCCCTTTGGTCCAGCAAGTCAATTGTCAACAGAATATGAAATTAATAAATCGAAACAACCATCAACCCCCTTTGGTCCAGCAAGTCAATGGCTAGAATCAACTAACTAATCTCGTAATAAACATAAGTAATTGAATACCAAGAATAATAACCAATTAGTCAAAAGATCAAATAACTCTAGAAATCATGAATATCTAAAACAATGTTGAATTACAATAAAACAATTAACATATCATTGTTCAAGAAGAAAAAAACAAAGTAAAAGAAAGAACTCATAGATAAGCTTCCTTCTTCTTCCTTTGAAGACCTTCTTGTACAACCCTCCTTGAACTTGAAGAATTCCTCCTTGGACTGAGTGATTTTCTATGGTGATCAATGAATTCTCTCTTTTTCCCTTGTGTTTTCCATCTATTTATAGGCTTAAGAGATGCCTAAATTCGTAGGTACCAAGTTCTTGGCCGAGTAGAAGTTGGGAACTGCTAAAACTCTCCAGATTTCCAAAAACGCATAGAAAGATCGCAGCACCGCCTTAGGGATAGAGCACAACCATCGCCGCTTTGGTCCTTCGGAGCCAACGCCACCTGTGTTTTGTTTCTCCACTCGTCCGTCGATTTTTCTCAGAATTCTGCGCATATGTTCCAGAATGTAGCCGGCACCGGTTCCAGCCTTACAGTTGGCGCCGCCTTTGCTCTGTTTCGTGACGATTTTTCTTTGTTTTACCCAAAATCCTGAGATAATGACCCAAAATACCTTTTCAAGTGTAAAATCTCAAATATGAAAGAATATGACTAGTTATTTCACAAAATGTATTACAAAAAAGCCTTAACTAACTAAGCAAAGTATAACCCATTTAATCCCTATAACATTCCCCCAGACTTAACTCTTTGCTTGTCCTCAAGCAAAGTATCAAGAACAAGTAGGAAAAACACAAGGTTTTAATCACTCAATCAATTCCAAAACCATATCTTCAATGTTTTCTTTATTTATGAACATAAAACATATGACACTAAATCTTTCACAGCTAATGCAAGACTTGTGTAGTGATAAATGACTTAGTAGAACCATCTTAATAGTTTACAATATTCTCAAACCATTGGAAAGAAGTCAGTTTAGAAAGAGTATGCATTCCATATGCTTACTTTTCATACACTCTCTCCACTAATCCGAGACGTATCCTGATTCTACTTAGATCAAGTAGGACTTTTAAGCTTGTAATGTAAGGCTAAAGGTTTGTAATGTGGCTTAGCAAACGAAGGATATAGGAACGTCAAAAGTAAAAGAAAATTGAGAGTAAGCAAGAAAAGGGTAACTAAAATAAACCTATAATTCCTAACTCTTCTTGCTCTCCTATTCCAAGAATCAATCAAACCATAACCTTATATAACAACCCTTATGCATTTCAAGCAAATCCTGCATTGTTCTTCTTTTTTCCTTTTTCACCTCTTCTTATCATCAACTCTTTTCCTCACAAGATCACTCAATTTTCCAGCAATGGTGTCAAGTGTTTTATATGAACTTACTTTTACAATTCACTCACCATCCCTTTTGTGATCTTTTCGCTCTTTTTTTTTTTTTTTCCAATTCTCGTTCAATTCTCTCTTATTTTACTCCTCTTTTGTTTTCACTGCTACTGTTCTTTTCTTTTTCCCTCACTTTTCTTTCTAGCAGCTTGTTGTTTTCTCTTTTCACTTCCTCTCATTTCTTTTCTTCTTTCTCATCTTTTTTTCAGCTCAACATTCTTTTCTTTCTCAATTTTTTTCAACTTCTTCCTTCCATTCCACTTCCCTTCTTTTCCTAGCTCCACTTGTAATTGATCCATGACTGAAAGTAACAAGTCATGATTTCCATCCCTGCATTTTTTTTCCAACATACATATACTTTCATCCTTCAAGAGCATAAAGATTTGGAAATTATACAAACTCTCAGCACAAGTAATAGACAAAATATCGTGACGGGTTTTAAAGAAAGAAATCACCAATTTAGGCTCAAAATAGGCACTAGGGATAATATTGTTGGGGATATGCCCTAGAGTCAATTTGTACTTATACTATTGTCATTATGTTTTATATAATAATATGAGGCTTTCCTTTCCATGAATAGCGAGTTTTGTTTTGTGGTCATCAAGTACGTGATTTGATAGTAAAGCCCTACAATGAATACAATGACTATTCTAAAACTATCCCTGATCGATTATTATTATTGGAATAATAATAAATTAATATTAGTATGTTTGTGACTTGATGGCTATGTTTTACTGGTCATGGATATTTGTGATATCGAGTCAAGACATAAATAAATGTTAGAGAACATTGTATTGGACATGACCCACTGTGAGAGTACTTCATGGAATATGTCATAAGTACTTTCTAACCATAATTTTATATTTAGTCCTTTTGTCACACGATATCTAGATTAAGCATAAGGCACGGAGCATGTCATCCTTATGAAGCATAATCAATTATTTCTTGATTTCATAGTAGACTGTTCAAACAAATGATATCAATATCTTAGATTGATATATTTGAGCACGACTATGCATTTTTAACAGTCTAACTTATCAAGGGGCCTATGGATATCTCTCCCATAATTGAGAGGGACAAATTCCTTCACAATCAATCATATTCCTCTCCTTGATTTATTCTATATCCAACAATAGTCTAATTTATTATCTGGTTAAAGACAACTTTAGACAATGTCAAAATATAGAATTTATCAAGTTGGAAACTATGATGAATTTAGGTCGACCTACTTGATAAATAGTTTCCCACTTGATAAATTCTATCTTTTGACATTGTCTAAAGTTGTCTTTAACCAGATAATAAATTAGACTACTGTTGGATATAGAATAAATCAAGGAGAGGAATATGATTGATTGTGCAGGGATTTGTCCCTCTCAATTATGGGAGAGATATCCATGGGCCCCTTGATAAGTTAGACTGTTAAAAATGCATGGTCGTGCTCAAATATATCAATCTAAGATTTGATATCATTTGTTTGAACAGTCTACTATGAAATCAAGAAATAATTGATTAAGCTTAATAAGGATGACATGCTCCATGCCTTATGCTTAATCTGGATATCGTGTGACAAAAGGACTAAATATAAAATTATGGTTTGGTTCAAAGAGATCACCGATCTTCATTTAACCTGGATAGTTATAATGTTTTGCTAGAAACCGCTTATAACTTGTGGGCCATTTAAATCTGATTTAGGCACACTGCCAGTGTTAAATGAACCTATAGGGTCACACAATAAGCGAACTTGTTAGGTTATTTTTCTAGTGACCAGATTCGACGAATCTGGAAATATATCTAAGTTAATCGTACTTAGCAAATTTACCAGATACAATGAATCTGGAAATATGTCCACATTCGATGTATCTGGATGATGTCCAGATTATAAGAATCTGACTCGGTAAATTAATTAGTTAAATTACCGAGATAATGGCAGAATCTTATCATATCAGTCTTAATTTAATTTGAATTTAAATTAGAATATGATAAGATATTATTAGGGTTGGACTCTAAGAGGTTTGGAGATTTTTAAGAAAACCCTAGCCGTCTTTTCAAGAGTCCAATTTTTCGGTTGAGAACATTCGTTCCATTCTCTACCAGAAGAGGGAAAAAAAACCTCTCAAACCCTAGGCACTAGCACTCCTCGGGTATCGAGTGAGTTCGCGGTGTGTATCTGATAGAGGACGTTCGCATACTGCAGCGTCTAGTGATTGTTCGGGTTGAACGTACAACAGCGCAATCAGAATTGAAGGATTTTGATTACAGCAACCAGAGGTAATTCTTAAACCTTAGGTCTTCTTAATCGTTTACTTGGGTCCTCGGGAGGGATTCGTGGATGTTTTCTGCATTTAGGAGTCCACGAATTCTAATAAATATAACAATAGGTAGGCTTGAAAAGCTTAAACTATCCAAAGAAGGCCTATTACCGTCATCCCTAAGTTAAATTATGAATGTCTTTCTTATTTTGCCTCGAGAGGTATTCAAGTAAGTTCTAGAATGTTCCATAAATTTCAGAGAAAAACAGGTTTAAGAATAATGCAAAGCATTTGATCAAGAACTACTTTGTCCAAGTGAGTGGAAAAAGTCATGCATAAGCCATAAATGATCTAGAACATATGCTCTATAATCCATCATAAAGACATGTACTAAAAAAAAAAAAAAAATACAGCTTGAAATCACCAGAAAATAAAAAACTGGTGAGAAATTTTGAAAAATCCCGCTCCTAAGAATACGTATAGAAGAATTGTCAATCAAACCACTCCCCCACACTTAAACTGGACATTGTTCTCAATGGCCGAATAAATATAACCAAAACAACCAATACCATGGGACCAAACAAAATAAATGAGAAGAGATAGGAAAAACAAAGTTTCATTCATTGTGGCGTACAAGAGCTGAATGCTTGTAGAGGGAGGCAACATCAACGTACCTAAAAAATTCAAAAGAAAATACCAAAGCATTACAACTAGAAAAGAAAATAAAGTAAAGACAAACGAAATAGAAATGGTCAAAAAACAACCGCTGCTTGGGAAACCACACATTTTCGATGTGGATTCATCAAAGAGCATGTCTACCTGCTCGGGATGTGGAAGACTGCCACCCGCATAACGTTTCACCCTATAGCTATTAACTTTGAAAGTGCCCCGAGTGGGGTGAGTGAGTTCGAGGGTACCAAAAGGGCCGATCTTACTTACCGCGAATTGTCCCAACCACTGAGATTTCAACTTGCTGGGAAAGAGTTTTAAACAAGAATTGAATAACAGTACTTGCTCACTTGGTTTAAATTCAGGTTGGTAAGTGATATGCTTGTCGTGCCACCATTTAACTTTCTCCTTGTGCCGTATGGAATGATCATAAGCATCGTTTCGCAATTCCTCCAAGGCTGTGAGTTGAAGTAATCTGGACTTTCCAGCTGACTTAAGATCGAGGTTAACTAGTTTTATCGCTCAATAAGCCTTGTGTTCAATTTCAACGGGTAAGTGATAGGATTTACCATAAACTAACCTAAACGGAGTTGTACCAATCAGTGTCTTAAAGGCTATTCGATATGCCCAAAGGGTATAATCTAATTCTAAGCTCCAATCTTTCCGAGTGTGATTGACAGTTTTTTCCAAAATGCGTTTGAGTTCTCTATTAACCACTTCAACCTGTCCATTTGTTTGAGGGTGATACGGGGGTAGCCAATCCATGGTGCACACCTAGGTGTGTGAGAACTTTTTTCATTTGTGCATTACAAAAATGAGTCCCCCTTACTAATGAGGAGCTTAGGGACACCAAAAAGAGTGAAAAGTTTTTTAAGAAATTTAACCACCACCTTTGCATTATTAGTGGGTAAGGCTTGGGCTTCTACCCATTTAGAGACATAATCCACTGCCACTAAGATATATTTATTCCCAAAAGAACTAGGAAAAGGTCCTATAAAGTCTATGCCCTAATAGTCAAATACTTCACATGCTTGAAAAATTTGTAATGACATCTGTAATACCCCACCTAAAGCCACATTTTACTATAGGAAAAAGTCATGCATTGCATAGCATCTTGCATTTTATGTGGTAGCTAGAATAATTTTATTTGCATGATGCATGTGAATTTTTCCTTTACTCATGCATTTGAATTCATTTATGTGAAATAGTTGTGTTGTTAAAGATTTGGTTAAGGGAGGTTGGGTCGAAGATTTTGAAGGATGAGTATTGGGGTGGTAAGAACTTCTTGTAGAAAAATTAGTATTGGAGTTGTTTTGGAATAGCGGGGAGGTTGGTGATTTCCTTTGGTGACCGGAGTTCGAATCCTACCTTTTGTGAAGTAAGTTTCTCTTCTTGAAATTATTTTCTTTACACCGTTTCTTATCTTGGCCGAAAAAGAATCTAGCTATCCTAGAGAAATTTTAGTATTTTTACTCCAAGGAAATAAGTCTCTATGTTTATTTCCTAAATTCAAGGACTTTGATGTGAATAAAGGCCACCTTTAATTTTCAGCTTGTGTTCCTTGGGATTTTTGAAAAAACCTAGCTAGGAGCCACTTTGAAGAATTTCAAGTGGTATAAAACTCTTCTTGATGAATATTAGAGTTAGGGAATATATTAGGGAAAAATCTTATTTCACTTCTTCAAGAATTCTAGACATAATCCTTTTATTTATTTAATTGTTTTAGAGAAATATTTTAACTAAAGTCTTAGATATTTTCATTGGGTTTAAACGCCACTTCCATAGGAGCAAGACTCTATATTTAACTCCTAAGTTCAAGGATTTTAGCTAAGGATGAAATTTGTTTTATTTTCAGCTTTTGTTCCCTTGAATTTTCGGAAACCATAAGCTGGAAATATTCTGGAAATTTTTCCAGATTTTGTTCGCCACCTTGGAGCACCTTTAGCTCAATCCAAACTCTTCTAGGACTAGAGGTAATCTTAACCAAATCCTTGATAAAACCATATTTTATTTCAATCCAAATTCAACTAGGATTTCTTCCTTTTCCTAGCTGAATTTCGGCAGCTTTGAATCTACATAAGCTGTCCGAAATTCCAGCCATCTTTAGCTACAATCCAACTCTGAAAATCCTAGCTCAAACCACCTAGAATACTCCTTTACAATTAAACTACCTTAGCTGCACAAAATCAGAATTTTATTCACACAAAAACACTGAAATTCGTCCAGCATATACACAGAAAATTCGGACAGCTTTGTGCAGGATTTTCGGCCAGCTTTATGTTCCTACTTCAACCAAAATTCTACACACATCCTTCACTGAAAAACCCCAGCTGAACAAGATATTTTCAGCGTCCAAAACCCTCAATTTTCCTCTGGAAATTTCGGAAGAATTGTAGCAGCCAAACCAGTCCAAAACTTGCTACACTTGCACAGAATTTTCACAGCACATGCACAGGATTTTTCAGTCATCAAAACTCACTCAAACTCTTCCTCGTTTGGCCCAAAATTCTGAACACATTTAGCCCTTCCTTTGAGCAGTATTTCAGCCAGCATATAGGAGCAAATTTTAGAATTCTTAGCTCCATAAAACTCCCCAAAAATCGGCAGCAAGGAGGTGCGCGCAAGCTGAAATTTCGCCTTTGCTGTCCAAGAAACCTAAAGCCATTAGGAGTCTATCTAAACATCACCATCTAACCCTAAACCAATCTTCTTCAACTTTAAATCATAACCACCGTTTACCCTCTCCATTCTACACGAAAATTTCAGCAACTTCTCTCTGCAAATTTTCTAAAACACAAGAGTTATTCCAAGCAAAAATCGAACACACCTTAAGCTAAGCATAAATCCTTTCAACCTCTTGATGCCGTTTTCTCTAATGATTCTTTTCTCTTTCTTCTACCCTTAAATCACGCCTTATAGAGGCTGATTTCCTCTTCTTCCTAAATTTTCGGTCAAGAGAAGCAAAGGAGGTAGCTTCTCTCTTCTTCTCAAGCGAACTCGGGACGATCACCATAGGAGCATCGAGACCTCATTACCCGGTAGTTGCAAGGTAAGGGAATACCCTCCCTTGATGTTGAAAGTAAAGTGTAATGGTGTTTATTAGCGAGATAAACATGTGGTCGTAGTATTTGATCTTTGGGGATTGAATAGTTTACTTGGAATTAAATAGGAGATTGCGAATTGTTATGAAAATAAATGGGATTAGAGCATGTTTGAATTAATTGAGATCCTGATCATGATATTATATGGTTTAGATCAGGAGGATAATTGAGGAAAGCCAGCTGTGAATTTATCTCATTTATCTGAGGCATATCAAGTAAGTCCTTGCATAAACTCTTTTATTAAATGTTGTGATGGTAAGTTCGTCTATAAACTGTTTTGTTAATGGTTGTGATGGCAAGTCTATGTTGTGAAGCTTTGTAAAGCTATTGTTAAACTGTGTTTGCTTGGGTTGTAAACGTGGATATTTATTCTTTAAACGGTTTTGTCAAACTAACAGTTTTTAGCAAGAAAACTATTTTTTTCCTTAAATTTTTAGAAATCTCTTTTAAAGAAAATCACGTTTTACAAAGCCAAGGTTTGAAAATATTTTGAATCAGGAATTGACGGATATGTTCGTTGAGTACTCAATAAGGGTAGGCTAACAATACTAGTCTTGGAGGGCTAGCGTAAGTCTTCTGGCAAGAGGCCACCTCCAGAAGATGAACTCTGCTTGAAAAGGCGACAGTGTTGGTTGGTCAGGCCAGTCCGAGCTAGCACTATACCTGAAAGGTATTATTTATATTCCCGGCATGGACACTCGGATGGTTTTGTTGGGTGTAGAGATGGAGGAGTATCTCACCTGGTGGGTTGTACACTCACCTTGATCAGAATGCCCAACGTGTGGTAATCTGGTCCGGACAAGGTGCACAAAGTGTGGTGCCTTGGCCAACTTGTTCTCATGGAGCCCAGCGTGTGGTGACATGACTTTTATCCGAGTGGAGGATTTATTTTGTACAAAGTATGATAATGAGAAAAACCCACTCCTTGCGAAAAGAGATTGTTTATGACTTGCCAAATTATTTTTTCAAATGTTTTACACTTTGCATACACGAACTATTTAAAAACACCATGTGCACACACAGAACTTACTGAGATTTATTTTCACACCGTTTTACACCATGTTTTCAGGAGATAGATTGTGCTGAGTCAGCGGGGCTTGTAATAGTTGGAGCTTTTGCTATTTTCTCTATCCGTTCTAGCAGACATTTATTGCTTATGCTTCTAAACAATATTTTGTTTTATTCCGTTTTGCTCCAAGTTGAGCCTGATGTAATAAGAATATTTCTTTATTTATCTAAGTTGATCCTTTTGGAGATTACCTTTATATTTTATACCTCGTTCTAAAGACCCCTTGTCTTACGGGACTGGGCGACATCCCCGCCCTTTTAGGGTACGTAGTCGTGGGGTGTTACAAGCGGTATCAGAGACATGGTTTAGGCAATTGCTTGACCTATGGGTTCTATTTTCTTAAGTATTCTGACCTGGTGCTAATTTTTATCTTTTGTTTATAGGATGGTCAAAAGAGTTGTTATGGTGTAGTGGTTAGAGCATTAGAATTAGTTCTTAAGGTCTTGGGTTCAAATTCCATCATAGGGAGACCCGATAGTTCCGTGGGGTGGCTGGTGGAACCAGCCTCTGACGACTTCGATACCTCTATTGAAACTAGGGAGAGTCGAACATAGAAGACCAGCTGCTTTTACTCTTTCTTTCTCTGGAATTTGCATACTTTTTCTTGTTTATCTTTTTATTAAGGGAGCATGTGGCTCATAGGGCCTACCTATTATTTTAAATAAAAAGGGTATCGTATGAGATGACCCCTTCTTTTCTGCAAAGAATGGTTTCTATGACAAGCATGAGTTTCGTTTACTACTTGATTTATCTCTGCACGTTATCATCACATTCTCTTTTAGATAAGTACATTACTATCAACTGATCATGCACCTAAGCATATTCTTTTTCCCCTTAATAACTATCTGACCCTGAGTGAATGTGATTAAGATGGCACCAAGACGCCGAACAGTGGTGCATAGCAGAACGGTGCAGGAGAGTGCATCCTCCACCCCGGAGTTTGAGCAGATGCGTCGTTCCACCCCCGATGTGGAAGAGCACCTGCCAGGAGAGCAGGAGATGGCTTCGGAGAGGTCAAGGGATGTGACCATGGGTCAGGCTTTCGACATGATGGCCTCGATACTACAGGACTTGACCGAAAAAGTGGACCAGGTGGCCAGGAAACCACCGCGGGGAGAGGATGAGGCTTTGGAGCGTTTCCTGAAGTTCCAGCCTCCCACATTCCAGGGGCAGGTGGAACAGGATGAGAAAGCCGAGCAATGGATTAAGCAGATGGAGGACATTTTCGCTACTCTGTAGTACTTGGAAGAAAGGATGGTGAAGTTTGCTGCTTTTCGGCTAAGGGGACCGTCTCGGGCTTGGTGGCAGCGAGTACGGGGTGATTGGGATAAGGAGGAGTAGGAGTGGACCTGTGATGATTTTACGGAGGCTTTCCGAGCTGAGTACATTCCTCGATGAGTGGCTGAGAAGAGGGAGGATGAATTCCAGACCCTCAGGCAGGGAGGCATGACCGTGGCCCAATATGCAGGCTGATTCATGCAGTTGTCCAAGTACTGCAAGTGCATGGTAGATACGAAGCAGAAGCGCACCTGGCAATTCGTGAAAGGGCTAAGGCCAAATTTGAGGAAGGCGTTGGCTCCATCACCGCCAACGTCGTACACCGCCGCAGTGGACGTAGCTTCCCGCTTCCCGGACGGAGAATGAAAATCCGCACCGACCGGTGAACCGACCCTTCCAACCAAGTCATCCACCTATGAGGCCTTCAGGCAATAAGCGACCTGCGGGTTCTATGCCATGGGGAAATCGGGGTAAGCAGCCTCGAGTGCCTGTAGCCAGATCAATACAAGGCAGCCTGAACTGCCGACTATGTGGGAAGTGAGGCCACACCGAGAGAAATTGCTAGGGTGGCGGGGGTGTGAGAAGGTGTTTCAACTGCGGAGACCCAGGACATCTGAGGAACGTCTACCCCAAACCCTTAAGGACTGAGCAGACCGTGCCGACCCAGCCAATGGGAGGCAATAGAGGTGCCGCTACTGGTCCAGCCGGAGCGGGAGACCTGAAGCCCCAGGTGAAGGCCAAAGTTTTTGCCCTGAGCCGAGAGGAAGTCGGAGCGGACGCCGCCGTGATCGACGATAACCTTTCTATCCAAGGTTGTCTTGTTAATATTCTGATAGATCTAGGATCTACACACTCATATGTAAGTAAAGTATGTGCTTCACGTCTGGGCTAGGAAGGAAATGAGCTACCTTATACCCTAGTAGTTAGTTTCCCCTTGGGAAAGGTGGTTGAAGCAGGCAAGAAAATGGGAAGTTGTGGAGTTGAGGTTGGGAAGGAGATTCTGGAGGCCAACCTTATAATCCTGGCTATGGACGGTTATGACTTGATCTTAGGCATGGACTGGTTGTCAAAGCAGGGAGCTCGTGTGGACTGCAAGATTAAGATGGTGGAGATTGTGAGACCTGGACGGGATGTAATTGAATTCAATGGCAAGCGAACAAAGGAACTGAAATTTCTTATTGCTGGAGCTAAAGCCCGGAAGTTGCTCAAGAAAGGACGTACGGAATACTTGGCGTATCTCCTAAACAAACCAAAGGACCAGTGTACGTTGGAAAGTACAGAGGTGGTGAAAAACTTTTCGGATGTGTTCCCTACGGAGCTCACTTCCCTACCCCCTGAACGGGATGTTGAGTTCACCGTGGATCTGATCCCCGGAGCAGAACCGGTATCCAGAACCCCCTACCGGATGGCACCGACAGAGTTGAAGGAGTTAAAGGAGCAATTGGAGGAATTGCTAAGGCAAGGCTACATTCGGCTGAGTACATCATCGTGGGGAGCCCCGGTGTTGTTTGTCAAGAAGAAAGATGGTACCTTGAGGCTATGTATCGATTATCGGGGACTGAACAATCTAACGATCAAGAATAAATACCCTCTACCCTTGATCGAAGAGTTGTTTGATCAACTGCAAGGTGCTGCTTGTTTCTCGAAATTGGACCTACGGCAAGGATACTATCAGGTGAGGATCAAAGAAGAAGACATTCCTAAGACTACATTCAACACGCAGTATGGCCATTACGAATTTGTAGTAATGCCGTTCGATGTAACCAACGCACCGGCAGTATTCATGGGTTTGATGCATCGCATTTTCCAACCCTACTTGGACAAGTTCGTGGTCATATTCATCGATGACATTTTGATCTACTCCAAAAATCCGGAGGACCACGCGGAGCACTTAAAGTTGGTCCTAGAGAAGCTGAGGGAATTCAAGCTTTACGCTAAGTTCAGTAAGTGTGAGTTTTGGCTGAGCTCAGTGTCTTTCCTTGGTCACGTGATATCCAAGGAAGGGATCAAAGTGGACCCCGCTAAGGTAGAAGCCGTAGCTAATTGGAAACAACCGGAGAACATTACCGAGATACGAAGTTTCCTTAGGTTGGCCGGGTACTATCGGCGTTTCATTAAAAACTTCTCCACTTTAGCTTCACCGATGATACGGCTGTTGAAGAAAGATGTCGTTTTTGCTTGGAGTGAGAAGTGCGAGAAGAGCTTCCAAGAACTTCAGAGGAGGTTGATTACAACACCCGTACTGAGTTTGCCCGAGGCTGATAAGCCCTATGCACTCTATACAGATGCATCCAAGGAACGACTAGGAGCTATGCTAATGCAGGAAGGGAAAGTCATAGCCTATGCACCTAGAAAGCTAACGCCGCCCGAAGTTAATTATCCCACGCATGACCTAAAGCTAGCAGCTATAGTGTTCACCTTGAAGAAATGGCGACATTACTTGTACGGTGCACAATACGAGGTTTTCACAGACCATAAGAGTTTGAAATATATCTTTACGCAAAAAGACTTGAATCTCCGGCAGTGTAGGTGGATGGAGTTCCTGGAAGAATATAAGTGCCCCATTAACTATCACCCGGGTAAAACAAATGTGGTAGCAGACGCTCTAAGTAGAAAGGTGAAAATGGCACACTTGAGAATACAGGAGGTGTTGGCAGTCCAGGATATCCTGGAGAAAGAGGCGCAAGTGCAAAAGGGGAAGATCTGTGTGAGCAACCTGACCCTGAAACCCGATCTGGACCAGGAAATTGTATCAGGTCAACAGGGCAGTACAAAATTTCAAACTTTCAGGGAGAAAGAGATCGTGAGAGGAGGAGGCGATTTCTGAACCGATGAGAATGGGGTATTATACTTTCGGGACTGGATTTGTGTACCGGACATCCAAGACTTAAGGAAAAGGATACTGGATGAAGCGCACAAGAGTAAATACACCATACACCCTGGGGAGGTAAAGATGTACCAAGACTTGAAGAGGAAATATTGGTGGGCTGGAATGAAGAGGGATGTAGTTCAGCATGTGTCAACCTGCCTGACATGCTAGAAGGTTAAGATGGAGCATAAGAAGTCTGCAGGTTTACTGCAACCATTACCGATTCCCGAATGAAAATGGGAAGAGGTGACCATGGACTTTGTGACTGGCCTTCCGATGACCAAGTCACATAAAGATGTGATCTGGGTGGTAGTGGACCGAATAACCAAGACAGCGCATTTCATACCGGTAAACGTAAGGGACTCAATGGAAAAGTTGGCTCAGACATATACTCGAGAAATTGTAAGGTTGCATGGTGTACCATCGAGCATCGTGTCGGATAGGGACCCTAGATTCACTTCAAGGTTCTGGGGTAAGTTCCAGGAGTCCTTGGGCATGACCCTGAAATTTAGTACCTCTGCTCATCCGCAGACTGATGGTCAATCCGAAAGAGTCATTCAGATACTGGAAGACATGCTCCGAGCATGTATCTTGGACTTTGGAGACAAGTGGATTGAGTCTTTACCGCATGCGGAGTTAGCATATAACAACAGCTATCAGGCGTCGATCGGAATGGCGCCGTACGAAGCACTGTATGGGCGAAAATGCCAGGTACCGATACACTGGGGATGGACAGAAGAAGGGAACGTTAAAAAGACTGGTGAAGTATGCATTCAGGAGCTGACCGACAAGATTAAGTTAATTCGGGAAAGGCTAAGGGCAGCACAAAGCAGACAGAAAAGTTATGCAGACACTAGGAGGAGGGAATTAGAGTTCCAAGTAGGTGACCGTGCATTCTTGAAGTTGACTCCTAGTAGAGGAATCCTGAAACATCCGAAGGGAGGGAAGTTGAGTCCTAGGTATTTGGGACCATTCCCGATATTGGAGAAAATTGGACCGGTTGCCTACCGATTGGATCTACCTGATGGCCTAACCGGGATGCATGACGTATTCCATATCTCTCAGTTGAAAAGGTACAATCCCGATCCGAGTCATGTACTCAATGAGGAACCATTGGAGTTGCAACCCAATCTGAGTTATGTGGAGAGACCCGTCAAGATCTTGGAGCGGAGTATTAAGACGCTCCGAAACATGCAGATACCCATGGTGAAGATACTTTGGGATCACCAAGGAGCATAGGATGCAACGTGGGAAACGGAGGAATGGTTAAGACGAAAATATCCTTGTATGCTCAAAGGGTATGAAATCTGAATTTCGGGACGAAATTCTCTTAAGGGGGTGGGGATGTAATACCTCGCCCAAAACCACCTTTGACTATAGGAAAAAGTCATGCATTGCATAGCATCTTGCATTTTATGTGGTAGCTAGAATAATTTTATTTGCATGATGCATGTGAATTTTTCCGTTAATCTTGCATTTGAATTAATTGATGTGAAATAGTTGTGTTGTTAAAGATTTGGTTAAGGGAGTTTGGGTCGAAGATTTTGAAGGATGAGTATTGGGGTGGTAAGAACTTCTTGTAGAAAAATTAGTATTGGAGTTGTTTTGGAATAGCGGGGAGGTTGGTGATTTCCTTTGGTGACCCGAGTTCGAATCCTACCTTTTGTGAAGTAAGTTTCTCTTCTTGAAATTATTTTCTTTAGACCGTTTCTTATCTTGGCCGAAAAAGAATCTAGCTATCCTAAAGAAATTTTAGTATTTTTACTCCAAGGAAATAAGTCTCTATGTTTATTTCCTAAATTCAAGGACTTTGATGTGAATAAAGGACACCTTTAATTTTCAGCTTGTTTTCCTTGGGATTTTTGAAAAAACCTAGCTAGGAGCCACTTTGAAGAATTTCAAGTGGTATAAAACTCTTCTTGATGAATATTAGAGTTAGGGAATATATTAGGGAAAAATCTTATTTCACTTCTTCAAGAATTCTAGCCATAATCCTTTTATTTATTTAATTGTTTTAGAGAAATATTTTAACTAAAGTCTTAGATATTTTCATTGGGTTTAAACGCCACTTCCATAGGAGCAAGACTCTATATTTAACTCCTAAGTTCAAGGATTTTAGCTAAGGATGAAATTTGTTTTATTTTCAGCTTTTGTTCCCTTGAATTTTCGGAAACCATAAGCTGGAAATATTCTGGAAATTTTTCCAGATTTTGTTCGCCACCTTGGAGCACCTTTAGCTCAATCCAAACTCTTCTAGGACTAGAGGTAATCTTATCCAAATCCTTGATAAAACCATATTTTATTTCAATCCAAATTCAACTAGGATTTCTTCCTTTTCCTAGCTGAATTTCGGCAGCTTTGAATCTACATACGCTGTCCGAAATTCCAGCCATCTTTAGCTACAATCCAACTCTGAAAATCCTAGCTCAAACCACCTAGAATACTCCTTTACAATTAAACTACCTTAGCTGCACAAAATCAGAATTTTATTCACACAAAAACACTGAAATTCGTCCAGCATATACACAGAAAATTCGGACAGCTTTGTGCAGGATTTTCGGCCAGCTTTATGGTCCTACTTCAACCGAAATTCTGCACACATCCTTCACTAAAAAAACCCTAGCTGAACAAGCTATTTTCAGCGTCCAAAACCCTCAATTTTCCTCTGGAAATTTTGGTAGAATTGTTGCAGCCAAACCAGTCCTAAACTTGCTACACTTGCACAGAATTTTCACAGCACATGCACAGGATTTTTCAGTCATCAAAACTCACTCAAACTCTTCCTCGTTTGGCCCAAAATTCTGAACACATTTAGCCCTTCCTTTGAGCAGTATTTCAGCCAGCATAGAGGAGCAAATTGCAGAATTCTTTTCTCCATAAAACTCCCCAAAAATCGGCAGCAAGGAGGTGCGCGCAAGCTGAAATTTCGCCTTTGCTGTCAAGAAACCTAAAGCAATTAGGAGTCTATCTAAACATCACCATCTAACTCTAAACCAATCTTCTTCAACTTTAAATCATAACCACCGTTTACCCTCTCCATTCTACACGAAAATTTCAGCAACTTCTCTCTGCAAATTTTCGAAAACACAAGAGTTATTCCAAGCAAAAATCGAACGAACCTTAAGCTAAGCATAAATCCTTTCAACCTCTTGATGCCGTTTTCTCTAATGATTCTTTTCTCTTTCTTCTACCCTTAAATCACGCCCTATAGAGGCTGATTTCCTCTTCTTCCTAAATTTTCGGTCAAGAGAAGCAAAGGAGGTAGCTTCGCTCTTCTTCTCAAGCGAACTCGGGACGATCACCATAGGAGCATCGAGACCTCATTACCCGGTAGTTGCAACGTAAGGGAATACCCTCCCTTGATGTCGAAAGTAAAGTGTAATGCTGTTTATTAGCGAGATAAACATGTGGTCGTAGTATTTGATCTTTGGGGATTGAATAGTTTACTTGGAATTAAATAGGAGATTGCGAATTGTTATGAAAATAAATGGGATTAGAGCATCTTTGAATTAATTGAGACCCTGATCATGATATTATATGGTTTAGATCAGGAGGATAATTGAGGAAAGCTAGCTATGAATTTATCTCATTTATCTGAGGCATATCAAGTAAGTCCTTGCATAAACTCTTTTATTAAATGTTGTGATGGTAAGTCCGTCTATAAACTGTTTTGTTAATGGTTGTGATGACAAGTCCATGTTGTGAAGCTTTGTAAAGCTATTGTTAAACTATGTTTGCTTAGGTTGTAAACGTGGATATTTATTCTTTAAACGGTTTTGTCAAACTAACGGTTTTTAGCAAGAAAACTATTATTTTCCTTAAATTTTTAGAAATCTCTTTTAAAGAAAACCACGTTTTACAAAGCCAAGGTTTGAAAATATTTTGTATCAGGAATTGACGGATATGTTTGTTGAGTACTCAATAAGGGTAGGCTAACAATACTAGTCTTGGAGGGCTAGCGTAAGTCTTTTGGCAGGAGGCCACCTCCAGAAGATGAACTCTGCTTGAAAAGGCGACAGTGTTGGTTGGTCAGGCCAGTCCGAGCTAGCACTATACCTGAAAGGTATTATTTATATTCCCGGCATGGACACCCGGATGGTTTTGTTGGGTGTAGAGATGGAGGAGTATCTCACCCGGTGGGTTGTACACTCACCTTGATCAGAATGTCCAACGTGTGGTAATCTGGTCCGGATAAGGTGCACAAAGTGTGGTGCCTTGGCCAACTTGTTCTCATAGAGCCCAGCGTGTGGTGACATGACTTTTATTCGAGTGGAGGATTTATTTTGTACAAAGTATGACAATGAGCAAAACCCACTCCTTGCGAAAATAGATTGTTTATGACTTGCCAAATTATTTTTACAAATGTTTTACACTTTGCATACACGAACTATTTAAAAACACCATGTGCACACACAGGACTTACTGAGATTTATTCTCACACCGTTTTACACCATGTTTTCAAGAGATAGATTGTGCTGAGTCAGCGGGGCATGTAATAGTTGGAGCTTTTGCTATTTTCTCTATCCGTTCTAGCAGACATTTATTGCTTATGCTTCTAAACAATATTTTGTTTTATTCCGTTTTGCTCCACGTTGAGCCTGATGTAATAAGAATATTTCTTTATTTATCTAAGTTGATCCTTTTGGAGATTACCTTTATATTTTATACCTCGTTCTAAAGACCCCTTGTCCTACGGGACGGGGCGACATCCCTGCCCTTTTAGGGTATGTAGTCATGGGGTGTTACAGCATCTCATTAGATTTTGAAAGATTACCTGTGCGTTGACACCTATCACAACTTTGGACAAACCTGTAGGCATCTTTAAACAACGAGGGCCAATAGAATTCGGCGTCTAGCATCTTTCGTGCAGTATTGTTGGCTTGGTAATGGCCTCCAGCAAGTCCTTCATGACAATGTCGAAGAATATCTTCCCCTTCCCTAGAATCTATACATCTCCGAATGATTTGGTCCACACAACACTTGAACAAATATGGATCATCCAAGAAGTAATGTCGTACATCGGAGACGAATTACTTCTTTTGATGTGTCGTGAGGTCTTTTGGGGTAATTCCTGCAGCCAAATAATTAGCAAAGTTGGCAAACCATGGTGGGGTTTGGATCTCACCTTCTATGAGTAAGAGTTGCTCATCCGGAAAAGTGTCATCAATGTCTTCGTCTAGCAAGGATTCTAGGTTTGGATTATCCAATTTTGACAGATGATCTGCAGCCAAGTTTTCTACCCCCTTTTTGTCCGTAAACTCCAAATCAAATTTCTGTAATAATAGAACCCATCTTAGCAATCTTGGTCTGTATATACAATGACTTTGGACAAAATAAGATAAGAGAGGAATTTATCAAAGGTAAACACTATGGCAAGCAACTCTTTCTCTATTGTTGTGTAATTTTCCTGTGTATTCGTTAAAGTCTTGCTGGCATAGTATATCGGTTGGAAGTGCTTGTTCCATCTTTGTCCCAATACTGCACCAACTGCAAAGTCACTTGCACCACACATTAGTTCAAAGGGAAGAGACTAATCCGGGGCAATTAGAATGGGTGAATTAATCAATTTCTCTTTAAGTATGGTAAAAGTGTTGAGACATTTATCATCAAAATTAAACACAGCATCCTTTTCAAGTAAAGAAGTAAGAGGTTTCGAAATTTTTGAAAAGTCTAAGATAAACCGCCTGTAGAAACCTGCATGACCAAGAAAGCTCCTTATAGCTTTTACCGAAGTAGGAGGAGGTAGCTTCTCGATTGCTTCAATTTTTGCTCTATCGACCTCAATACCCTTCTTTGAAATTTTATGCCCTACCACAATACCTTCTTGTACCATAAAGTGGCACTTTTCCCAGTTAAGCATGAGGCTAGTCTCTTCATATCTTGCGAGCACCTTCTCAAGGTTAGATTAGCACAAGTCAAATAAATCACTAAAAATTGAGAAATCATCCATAAGTACCTCCATGATGTCCCCCACGAGCCCTTCAAATATAGCTGTCATACACATTTGGAATGTCTCGAGGCCATTGCCAAGGCCAAATGGCATCCTACGATATGCAAAAGTATCATATGGACGCATGAAAGTGGTCTTTTCTTGGTCCTCTGGAGCAATGGGAATTTGCAGGTAGCCTGAGAATCCATCTAAGAAACAATAATACTCGTGTCTGGCTAACCTTTCCAATATTTGGTCAATGAAAGGAAGAGGGAAGTGATCTTTTTGAGTGGCTTTGTTTAACATCCTATAATCTATGCAAAATCTCCAACCTGTGACCAATCTCGTAAGGACTAACTTATTTTTATCGTTAGGGCTCACCGTCATTCCTCTCTTTTTGGTACCATTTCAGTAGGACTTATCTAACTGCTATCTAAAATAGGGTAAATGATGCCGGAATCTAAGAGCTTAACCACCTCAAATTTTACCACTTCACTCATATGTGGGTTCAACCTGCATTGGGGTTGCACTACGGGTTTTGCACTTTCTTCCATTAAGATCTTGTGTGTGCAAAAGGATGGAGTAATGCCTTTAATATCAGTGATCTTCCAAGCTATCACCCTTTTATATTTTTCCAACAGACTTATCAGCTTGGTCTTTTGTTCTGCCTTAAGATTTTTGGCAATGATGACAGGCAACTTACAATCCTTAGCCAATAACACATATTCCAAATGCTCGAGTAGGTCTTTTAAGTCTACTTTGGGAGGATCCTCTATAGATGATTTTATTCTCCCCAAACTGCATTTTTCTACGTCTAAATTCTGCCTCCCATCCTCGATATGAAATTCCTCTGAATATGCCATTGATGTTTCTATCAATTCTTCCTCAATAGATTCCTGTATCCTCTCAAAAATTGATTTGTCAAGAATATCAACTCTTAGACACAAATCATCAGAAGTTATAGGTTGCTACAAGCTCTTGTGGATTCGAATTATGACTTCCTCATCCCCAACCCTCAGTGTCAACCTCTCCCTATGGATATCAATTAATGTTTTTGCTGTAGCTAGGAAGGACCTACCTAAGATTAAGGGGACATTAGAATCTTCATCCATGTCAAGAATAACAAAATCCACAGGAAATATGAATTTATCAACTTTTACCAACACATTATCAATGATGCCCCTAGGGTATTTGATAGATCAATCCACGAGTTGAATACTCATCCAAGTGGGCTGTGGTTCTCCTAGGCCTAGCCTTTTAAATATTTTATATGGTAGTAAATTAATGCTAGCACCTAGGTCAGCTAATGCATTATAAAAATGAAGAGTGCTAATTAGACATGGGATAGAGAAACTTCCTGGATCTTTTACTTTTTGGGGCAAACTCGAGTTGTCTTGCAGGATGGCTGAGCATTCTTCGTTGAGGACTACTGTAGACAATTCTTCCTGTTGCTTTTTGTTGACAAGCATGCTTTTGAGGAACTTGGCATATTTGGGCATGTGGATTAAAGCTTCACTGAGGGGAATGTTTATGTGCAGTTGTTTAAATACCTCTAGGAATTTGTTGAACTGAGCATCTTTTTGAGCCTTGTGTAGACAAGTAGGGTATGGTACGTTAGGCTGAAAAGTAGGTTTTTCGGAAGGTGGGCAGGGGATAGCCGGCGCCGGTTCCAGTGCTTCAACCGGCGCTGGGTCCATTCTGTGTTGTATCATTTCGGCGTTTATGGATATCCGGCACCAGTTCCCTTCTTCTAGCTGGCGTCAGCCTTCATCTGATCTGTCTGGTAATTCTTTTCCACTTTGCAACGTGACAGTAGCTATTTCCATACTGGCTAACGGTGTTAGTTCATGAGATTTTATTACCTTATCCGTCAAAAACCAGATTTGTTATTCCATGTTGCGGATCATTGCTTCGAATTTCTTGAATGTGGAATCGCTTTCTTGGAAACGCCTTATGACATGCACTACAAATTTACCAACTAAGGTTTCGAGCTCTGTTGATTCTGGTGCTGTGAGTGTTCCCTCCGATGCGTGATGGAGGTACTACCCCTTGTTCGACCTTCTTAGATCCCAATTCGCCATTTTTCCTGAACAAGGAGACGAGTTAGACATGGAATCTACAAGAGTATGCAGTTAGTTTAAAAGACGTAGTCCAAGTTGGTTAGTTTAAGTTAGGTTACACAGTTATACAAGAATACACGAAATACAAAAGATAGCACCATTTTGCAGAAAGAACAAGTATACATATTTACCTATTGACATATTTACATATTTATATGCTTAAATCAACAAAATCCAAGTTTTCATGCTATTGTTCCCTGACAACGGCGCCAAAAACTTGATGCGTTCAGACTTGGGTATAAAAATCATACAAAACTAAGCACATTCCCAATCAAGTTCAAATTAAAACGTTAAACCCAAATCATATATATAAGCAAGCGTACTCATCATTAACTGAGCAGAATGTTAAAACGAATGTCGATCCTCAAGGAACAAGTAGACATTAATTACCCTTCTTTCATTGTTTAACTGACTCGATAAATTAAAAAACAAATAAAAAGGAAAATTAGAAAGAAAATAAATATATGTATATGTTAAGGATGTAGATTTATATAACTCAAGCCATTGTTTAGACAAACATGATCTTAAAGAACTTAACCATTATCATAACCAATCATTCTCTTGGCACCATGACGGATGAAGGTAGATTCACTTTGATGGTCAATCTATGAAATCACTATTTTCTAGACAAATTAGAATCACTTGGTCCATCTCAACTAATTCATCCAAAAGACGCATTAAATACAATCCTTAATTAAATTCCCTTAGTCTGGACGAATTTAGAACATGAAATTAATTAATGAACCCTTGGCCTCGGAAGACATCAACTAACCTTTAATTACCAGTTCGTCAACAATTAACCCCCTTTGGTCCAGAAAGTTAATCGTCAACAGAATATGAAATTAATAAATCGAAACAACCATCAACCCCCTTTGGTCCAGCAAGTCAATGGCTAGAATCAACTAACTAATCTCGTAATAAGCATAAGTAATTGAATACCAAGAATAATAACCAATTAGTCAAAAGATTAGATAATTCTAGAAATCATGAATATCTAAAACAATGTTGAATTACAATAAAAAAAATTAACATATCATTGTTCAAGAAAAAGAAAACAAAGTAAAAGAAAGAACTCATAGACAAGCCTCCTTCTTCTTCCTTTTAAGACTTTCTTGTACAACCCTCCTTAAACTTAAAGAATTCCTCCTTGAACTGAGTGATTTTCTATGGTGATCAATGAATTATCTCTTTTTCCCTTGTGTTTTTCATCTATTTATAGGCTTAAGAGGTGCCTAAACTCATAGGTACCAAGTTCTTGGCTGCGTAGAAGTTGGGAACTGCTAAAACTCTCTAGATTTCCAAAAACGCATAGAAAGATCGCAGCACCGCCTCAGGGACAGACCACAGCCGGCGCCGCGTGTGTTCTGTTTCTCCACTCGTCCACCAATTTTTCTCTGAATTGTGCGCATATGTTCCAAAATGCAGCCGGCGCCGGTTCCAGCCTTACAGCTAGTGCCGCCTCTGCTCTGTTTCGCAACGGTTTTGCTTTGTTTTACCAAAAATCCTAAGATAACGACCCAAAATACCTTTTCAAGGGTAAAATCTTAAATATGAAAGAATATGACTTGTTATTTCACAAAATGTATTACAAAAGAGCCTCAACTAACTAAGTAAAGTATAACTAATTTAGCCCCTATCACCAAGCAAGTTAAAAGCTAACAAAAATGAAACTAATGAATTGAAACCACCATCAATCCCTTTGTCCAAGAAAGTTAATGGAAAGACCCAACCAATCAATCTCGTAATGAGCACAAGTAATCAATACCAAGAATAACAATCAATTAAGCAAAAGATCAAAGAACTCTAAAAACCATGAATATCTAAAACAATGTTAAATTACAATAAAACAACTAATATATCATTGTCAAGAAAAAGAAAACAAAGTAAAGAAATAGATATTCATAGACAGGTCTTCTTTTTCTTCCTTTGAAAACCTTCTTGTACAATCCTCCTTGAACTATTTATTTCTGGAAAATATTAGTGATGCACTAAAAAATAAATCTAAGTCCCTACATTGTGCACCTCCCTTTTCTAGGGTAAATTGGCCTTTATTTATAGGCTTACAAAGTTCCTAAAAGAGTCCTAAGTAACGAAGAAAAAATTACCTAAAAATAATCTAAAACAAAAAAGGAATAATAAAAGTCCAAAAAAAAATCCTAAATAACTAAATAAAACAAGGGTCAGCCGTCTTGACTTTTGGAATTGGAAATCTATTGGACTTCAATTTGATTTTACTTTTGTCTTCCTTTTGTCATGTTGTACTAAAGCAAAATTTTGTTGAATTGGAATTGGAAATTACCTTCCAATTTGAGCCGTCGAAAGATGTCTTGCCACCGAAGCCTTATTCTTGTTGTAATTGGCTCAATTGAGCTGCAACTCAAGCCACCGCCTGCTTCCATTGATTTCCTTTTCCTGTTGCTTTTGTTCTTTCTTTGCTTTAGCCGTTCTCAGCTTGCTTAGCCGCCGACCAAGCCACCTTTCCTTGTTCAATTGTTGCTGACCGAAACTCTTCTTTTTCCTTTGTTTTGTTGCTGCTGTAATTTCTGTCTGGCTATCGGCTCAAGTGAGCCATGAAGCCAATGCCTTTTCCTTTCCAACTTCAATTGCAATTTTTCTCTGTTTCTTCAATTTCTTTTGTCCATCCAGTAGATAACCAGCGCCAGCTGTCCTTCTCGGGCTGGTGTCGCCTTTGTTATGGAAAATCACAGAATTAGCTCTAATTTTCCCTTATTTTTATATAAAATTACATAAAAGTATTTTTATAAGGGAAATATCAAATAGGAAGGAATATTACTAGTTATTGTACAAAATGTATCACAAAATAACCTCAAATAACTAGGAAAAATATGACTAATTTAGCCTCTATCAATTCCCCCACACTTGAATCTTTACTTGTTCTCAAGTAAACACTTAACCAAAGCATTTAAAACAATTTATTTCTTTTCATATTCATCCGTAACAAAGGCATAATTTCTCTCCAACCTTAAACACAAAATTGTCATTCATTCACCCTTTAAAAACCATCGGAAACTCATACATTAAATCAAATAATCCCAAGGCCATCAAAGTTAAGTTAAACAAGTTTATACCTAGTACATGAAAATTATTCCACTCCTCAAGCAAAAACATAGATAACATAAACCATACAAGTCAAGTCATTTAACTAATTCAAGCATTATAAACACAAATTTACCAAACTCAAGTTAGTGAAATATGGAAAACACTCCACTCTTTATTTTTTCTATGACTTTGGGAATTGATAGCCTCAAGTTAATGGATTTCTCTTCACACACCGTATTGGCCCCCTTTACAATCATCACTCATCATTTTTTTCTCTCACAATTTTTTTTCCTTTCCTTTTTTTTTTTTTTTTTGGCTTTTTTACCTTCGGGATAGCCTCAAGAGAGTGCAACGAATACACTTGCTACTTCTCCCCATATTAACCCCCTTTTCAGCAAAAGCTCTTCAAAAAAATAAAAACAATAAGAGCATTTTTATCTCAACTCAATTTTTTTCACTCAATTTTTTCTCATATATATTTTTTTTCTCTCACATTCCTTATTCAAAACTCAATGTTAAGCAAATTCTAAATCCATAATACAAGAATTAATCAACAACTCTTCACATATTTCATCACATCATCCATATTCAAACTCAAAGAATAAAATAAAACTCAAATACCAAATATACCCAAGGTTAACTTAAATTCTCAAGACTTAGAAAAATCTAACTTCATCCACAAGTTTACCTTTTGAATAAAATCCTACCATACTGAATGACAAATTCATATCCAAAGTTAAAAAGGAAATCATATCTTCATTATAAACAAATAAAATCCGTTTAACTCCAAATCTGTTGTTTTTTTTTTTTTTAGAAAAAATTTCAAAAATCAATATTGAAATTCCCTCAAACATATATAATTAGAAATCCACTAAAAATCACAAAGATGCACTTAAGAAAATGTTAAATCTCTCCCCCACACTTAAATTGGACATTATCTCAATGGCCTAAAATAGCACACTAAAGCATAACCAAGGGACCAAGAATGTAAAGAGGGAAAATAAATAATACTCCCCAAGGCAGATTAGCTCCATGAAAAGTCAAATTCCAAAGTAACTCAACAACAAGAAAAATAAAGATAATTGATAAAAACTTGGACCAAGAATATTACCAAACCACTCCCCCATACTTAAACAAGACCATGTCCTTATGGGCCAAAAATAAACACAATAAACATCGCTAATGGGACCAAAATTGAAAAGGGGTAGAAAGATTAAGCAATACTCCCCAAGTGTAGATAAGCTCCAAGATATGAGAAATTCATTCTTCAAGAAGTTGGAAGAATTATTCCAGCGAAATTCAACCTACACATAGAAAGATGAATACTCAAGTGAAAGCATAAAGAGTAATTGAAACAAAAAATAAAATTTAAGGGAGATGAAAGATAGAAAGTCAAAGCCTTTAAGTCCTCCTTGAAGTAGAGTCTCCAGATTGTCCAAACGAACCACCAAATAGACCACCCTAACCTCCAAAGGGTTCAAAAGATCCTCCTTGGCTCATCCAAATCCACTTTGCAATTGGTTTTCTTTATAGCGAGGAATTTCTCCAGATTTTTTTTTGTACTCAAGAAAAACAAGAAAAATAACCAACGTAGATAGCACAAGTACAATGTCAACCAATTTTAATCAACACGTGAAAATACCACAAGGGGGCCAAGATTTCCAGATTTGCAAAAATTTCAGAAAAATGCATAGCTAATTTTTAGAAGCAATCTTAAGACTTAAAATCCATTCTATGCATTTTCGGCCCACCAAATAAACTCAACAAAGATTTGTCCATGTCTAGTAAATTTTTCATCAAAAGCATATGCAGAATGCCAAGAATTTCAGGAAGTTAAAATTGAGCTTAACATGAAGAGAGTTATTCCACCAATGTATCCCCCAACGTATAAGTTTTAAAAAAATTTTAATCCATGGGGGATAATAGAAGAAGAAAAGTAATATGAAGAAGAAGAAGGGGAAGATGAAAAAGGATCATTCTAGGGGAATAGGGAAAGAAAGAAATAAATAAATAAATAAAAGAAGAAAGAAAAATAGAATAACAAGACAAATAAGAAAATCAAAGAAAAAGAAAACAAGAAGAAAAAGACAAACTAAGAAAATTTTGGGAAGGAAAGACAAAAGGGGAAGGAATCAAACGGAGTTTTTTTTTTTTTTTTTAAATCGGAAAGGGACCAGTCTAGGACCGGCACCGGCCAGGCCTGGAACCAGCGCCGGTTGTGTTTTGTCTAGGCGCTGATTTTTTTTTTTTTTTTTTAAACTAAAACTTTTCTAATTGAATGCATGACCACAATACATTTAAAACAAGAATTCATAAATAAAAATTATAAATTATAAATAAAGAAACAAATAAGAAAATAAAATTAGTCTGTCTCTAATATCTTGTTAGCTAAAGTCCAAACCTGAAAATAAAAAGAGTTAGTATTGACTCAAAATTATAGATGTAAAAATCAACAAAAGTAAAAATACCATTATTACACATTCCACATTAATATTAGATTAGTAAACTTAAATAACTAAATATACAATATATACAAACATACAAAGAAAAGTGAGTTATTATGAACATGTATATACCTATGTACATATTTACAACATATACTGGAATTAAAATACAATTATACAAACAACAAAATATGGCACCTTTTTGCAAAAAGAACAATTGTACATATTTACATATTCACATGGTTAAATCAACAAAATCCAAACTTTCATGCTATTATTCCCCAGCAACGGCACCAAAAACTTGATGTGTTCGAACTTGGGTATAAAAATCATATAAAAACTAAGCACATTCCCAATCAAATTAAATTAAAACGTTAAACCCAAATTATACATATGAGCAAGCGTACTTATCATAAACATAGCATAAGGTTCAAACGAATGTCGATCCTCAAGGAACAAGTAGATATTAATTGCCTTTCTTTCATTGTTTAACCAATTCAATAAAGTAAAAAAGAAATAAAATAAAAATATATACATGTCAATGATGTAGAATTATGTAACTTAAACCATTGTTTAGACAAACATGATCTTAAAGTACCCAATCTTTATCATGACTAATTATTCTCTCGGCATCATGAAGGATAATATAGATTCACTTCTTTGTCCAATCCATGAATCCCTATCTTCTAGGTAACTTAGTATCACATATCCTGTCTCAACCAGTCTTACCCAAAAGATGCATTAACCATAGTCCTTGATTTAATTCCCATTCCTAGTAAATTATGCATGAAATTAACTAATGAATCCATATCCTAGCAGACATCAATTAACCTTGAGTTACTTTGTCCCTACTCTTAACCCCTTTGTCCAAACAAGTTAAAAGCTAACAAATATGAAACTAATGATTTGAAACCACCATCAATCCCTTTGTCCAAGCAAGTTAATGGAAAGACCCAACCAATCAATCTCGTAATAAGCACAAGTAATCAATACCAAGAATAACAATCAATTAAGCAAAAGATCAAAGAACTCTAAAAACTATGAATATCTAAAATAATGTCAAATTACAATAAAATAACTAACATATCATTGTCAAGAAAAAGAAAGAAAAGGAAAGAAATAGATACTCATAGACAGGTCTTCTTTTTCTTCCTTTGAAGACCTTCTTGTACAATCCTCCTTGAACTATTTATTTCTGGAAAATATTAGTGATGCACTAAAAAATAAATCTAAGTCCCTACATTGTGTACCTCCCTTTTCTAGGGTAAATTGGCCTTTATTTATAGGCTTACAAGGTTCCTAAAAGAGTCCTAAGTAACGAAGAAGAAATTACCTAAAAATAATCCAAAACCAAAAAGGAATAATAAAAGTCTAAAATAAAATCCTAAATAACTAAATAAAACAAGGGTCTACCGTCTTGACTTTTGAAATTGGAAATCAATTGGACTTCAATTTGATTTTGCTTTTGTCTTCCTTTTGTCGTCTTGTACTAAAACAAAATTCTGTTGAATTAGAATTGGAAATTGCCTTCCAATTTAAGCCGTTGAAAGCTGTCCAGCGACTGAAGCCTTATTCTTGTTGTAATTGGCTCAATTGAGCCACAACTCAAGCCACCGCCTGCTTCTTTTGATTTCCTTTTCCTATTACTTTTGTTCTTTCTTTGCGTTAGCCATTCTCAGCTTGCGTAGCCACCAACCGAGCCACCTTTCCTTTTTCAAGTGTTGCTGACCGAAACTCTCCTTTTTCCTTTATTTTGTTACTGTTGTAATTTTTGTCTTGCTGTCGGCTCAAGTGAGCCATGAAGCCAATGCCTTTTGCTTTCCAACATCAATTGTAATTTTCATCTGTTTCTTCAATTTCTTTTGTCCATCCAGTATATAACCGGCGCCGACTGTTCTTCTAGGACTGACGCCGCCTCTGTTCTAGAAAATCACACAATTAGCTCTAATTTTTTCTTATTTTTATATAAAATTATAGAATAGTATTTTTATAAGGAAAATATTAAATAGGAAGGAATATGACTAGTTATTGTACAAAATGTATCACAAAATAACCTCAAATAACTAGAAAAAATATGACTAATTTAGCCCCTATTAGGTACTAAATGGAGGAATTTCTTTTGTTACATAGGTTATCTCTTTCTTATTCCTTGATGAACCTAGGACTCTCTCTTATGTAAGAACATGACTTTCTCTTAGTGTAGTTAATCTTATATACTTCATATTTTTATTTGGCTAAATAATAAGAAGAGAAGGAAGTAGGGGTAGTAGTTGCATGTTCTAAGGTTTTTCGATATTTGCTAATGATATTATACTACACGATAGTTGCACTTAACTATATGTGTGTGTTGTATGATTTTATTTAGCATTCTAATTAGTAAAAGTTGTGTATATATATTGCACAATTGATATGGATTTTTTGTAACTGCATATCATATAGCAACTTCTAAAGTGGCTAAAGAGGTGGTTTGGATCAAGAAGTTTATAATTGAAGTAGGACTCATACCTAATATTGTTGATCTAATACCTTTATATTGTGTTAAAAATGGAGCCATCGCATAAGCAAAAGAACCACAGTCTCATCAATGATCCAAACATGTACTTAAGCGCCATCACTTGATTCAAGAAATCATTGATAGGAAATGTGTAAAGATAGAGAAAGTTCTCACTTATTAGAACATAACTGATCCACACACAAAGGAATTATTCTAAAAGATACATGATAGTTATATTTAGTCATTTAGTATTTGATACATCAACGATTGGGTCTAGTGCAAGTAGGAGATTGTTAGAGTTATGCCCTAGGAACAATCTATTTATACAATGTATTTTGCACATGTATATAATAAAGACACTCTTTATTATTTAGTTTCTTTGTTTCATATGTGTATATGTGTGAAAATAATAGATAAAGTCTCTAGCACAATGTACAGTATTAAGAAAATCGTGATACAGATCATGATGTGAAATTCCTATTACATTATACAGTACTTGTGTCTAAATTGTCCTTAGGCATAGTATTAATGAGATAGGATATCATTAATGTGCAAATACTACCACGTGTTCTACTTCTTGATTAGATCAAGCGGTGGTTCTCACATCTGTGAATATTGTGATCCTCAAAGTTAACATCTGGATGCTTGTTACATGCATAAGTACATTGGATGACCTAACTATAAGGTAATCACAAGGATAACTATTTAGTACCTAAAGAGGTAGTTTAGATCAAGGAGTTTATAACTGAACTAGGACTAATACCTAGCATTATTAATCTATTACCTTTGTATTATGTTAACAATGGAGCCATCGTATAAGCAAAAGAACCATAGTCTCATCAACAAGCCAAACATGTACTTAGGTTCTATCACTTTATTAGAGAAATCATTGATAGGAAATGTATAAAGAAAGGGAGAGTTTCCACTGATTAGAACATAGTTCATCCACATACAAAGGCATTATTCCAAAAGAAACATGATAGTTATGTTTTGTCATTTGGTATTCGATACATGAATGATTGGATCTAGTACAAGTGGAAGATTGTTATAGTTATGCCCTAACACTAATCCATTTGTACAATGTATTTTGCACATTTGTCTAATAAAGACACACTTTATTATTCAGTTTCTTTGTTTCATATGTGTATGCGCGTAAAAATGATAGACAAAGTCTTTAGCACAATGTACAGTGTTAAGGAAATCGTGATAGAGATCATGAAGTGAAATTCCTATTACACTATACAATACTTGTGCCTAAACTATCCCTAGTCATAGTGTTAGTGAAATAGGATATCATTAATGTGCAAAAACTAGCACATGTTATACTTTCTTGATTAGATCAAGCAGTAGTTCTCATATCTGTTAGTATTGTGATATTCAAAGTTAACATATGGATTCTTGTTACATGAACAAGTATGTTGGATGACCTAGCTATGCTGTAATCACATGGATAACTATTTGGTACCAGTGATAGAATCTCATTATAGTAAATGTGCATGTATCCTTAGACTTGAGATCTCAAAGGTACTTTATCTGCTGAGCATTGTACTTTGATTCTAATATTTGAAGTCTTATCAAGGATTGCTTATAGGATAGATATTAGGTACAACATATAGTAAACAAAAGTAGTTGAAATGGTTAACAAAAGATTCATCACTCCTAATAGTAGGGACGTATATCTCACGGCCACGTGTAGAGCATCATTACTCAAGAAATCCTTGAACAAGCTAACTATATGTTGAACATTATTCTGAAATGATACACATGTTGAGTAATGGATTCTAAAATAATTAGAATCAATATGTTAATTCTAATTGTTAAGCATTATTAATTCTACAGTGATTAGAATTAATTTATATTTTGCTACTAATAGACCAGAAAACATAATATGCCTCGAACAATAGAGGAATTGGTACTCAAGGTATTATATGATAATATCATAGGGTTTATTTTTTAGAATAAAAAAATCTATAGGCTAATTATAATGTGGTTATAATAATTGGAGCCAAATTGTAATTGTTAAAACCTTATGGGTTAAAATTACAAATTCCAAATACCAAGGCCAATAAAAATAAATGCTTTATTTTTTTTTTCCCCTGAAAGGTTTAGAAATAAAATTGAGATGGATTTTCTGTGTTTCACGTTATGTATATATATGGATATATGCATCACGTCACAAATTGGGTTTTTTTAAGAGAAAAAACACACTGAAGCTTTTTTGTTTTTTCTTTTGAAAACAATTAACCCTATAGCCGCATGTTACCTACTAGCATAGGTTTTTTGGTGCCTAATCTGAGAACAATATTTTGTGTGAATTATTGTTAGAGAATTCCTATACTTGGAATTTGGTGGCTCGATTTGATCATTGATGCGTAAAGTTTAGGTGTAAAAAAATCATCAATTTTAAATTGATCATTGATGCGTAAAGTTTAGGTGTATAAAAATCATCAATTTTAAATCTATCTCTTAGACAAGTTTTCATTAAAACATTAATCCCAAAATACACATACAAGTAAGTATACTTATCGTAAGTATAGTATAGGGAATTAACAAGTATTGATCCTCAAAAGAACAAGTACACACTAGTCACTTTTCATTCAATGTTTAACTGACCTAATAAAGAGAGAAAATAATAAAAAGAAAAATAAAAAAATATATACAACCCAAGGATGTAGGAATATGCAATTTGGGCAATTATCCTAGAAGACATGATAATGAATCATTTAGCAACTATCTCAAGTAATCATCATCTTGGCATCCTGAAGGAATATAAAGTAAAATTCAATCATTTTTCAAGTAATGAATCTACTTATATAGACTCCACTTCTTTCCTAATCCATGAAATCACTATCTTTCAATTAAATTAGTGGATTTCCCAATCAAACCAACATAACCAAAACATGTATTAAACTCAATTCCTCATAAACATGAAATTAGCTAATGACCCTTTGCACTAGGTGAAATCAACTAATATTTGATCACTTTAGTCCTTTAATCTTAACTTTGTTTTCCAAGTCCATTAAGATTCGATCAATTATGAAACCAATGCAATGAAATCCTAACATCGTTTTCCCAAGTTAATTAGAAGAGCCCGTATCAATAACCAGTGATAACAAGTAATCAAATACCAAAGATGATAAAAAAATTGATCAAATAACTAAATTAACACAAAATCATGAATCCCAAAATAACGTCAAATTACAAGAAAAACATTGAATACACCATTGTTTAAGAACAAGAAAACAAAGGTAAAAGAAAGCACTCATAGACAAGCTTCCTTCTTCTCTTTTGAAGACTCTCTTGAACAACCCTCCTTGAATGGTGAATCTTCCCTTTGTTGAGTGATTGGAATTTTTGCTCTTAGATTTACTCCTTTTCCCTTGTGTTTTCTCTTGGTTTATAGGCCTCTTTAATGCCAAATTCGTTGCTTGAGGAGTCTTGGCCGAGTAAGATTCATAAAATACTAAAATCTTTGGAAAATTATCAAATTTGTGCATAGAATTTTTGCCTCTCCAAAGCAGACCTGGTGCCGGGTCTAGTCGACCCACTTGGCGCCAGGTGTGTTTTGTTTTTCCCCTGGATATTACTTTGTTTTCCCTGTTGTTCTAGATTGGACCTGGCACCTGGTCTACTTGCAAAACTTGGCGCCAGGTATATTCTGGAAATTTTCACTTTTTGCTCGAAATCAACTCAAATCTGCACAAATTTGTCAAAAACACTTTCTGCAAGTAAAATGTCAAATAGGAAGGAATATGGCTAGTCATTACGTCAAAAGTATCTCAATTTAACCTCAAATGACTAGGAAAATAGTGACGTTTTTAGCTCCTATTACATACCCCCACACTTGAACTTTTGTTTGTCCTTAAGCAAAACATTTTAAGTCAAGAAAACACAAGCTCTTTCTCATTCCAAAAATTTGAAACATAACAAGGATTATAACTTTCCTTCAAACATTAGATAAAACTCTTGCCATTCATCAAACCCTTTGAAAACAATGCAATCTTTGAAACATTTGATAAGACACCACAAAACTCTTAAAGTTAGGTTAATCAAGTTTATACATTAGTTGAAGAAAATTATTTTACCCTTCAAGTAAGAACATAGTTAACATGAATTGCATGAGTCAAGCTATCTATCAACTCAAGCATTCTAAATCCAAAAATTGCACAACTCAAGTCATGATGTATGGAAAACACTCCAATTTTTTCTCCATTTTTTTCAATGACTTACGGAATTGATAACCTTAAGTGAATGAATTTCTCTTTACACACCGTATTGGTCCCCTTTTAGTCATCACTCGTCATTTTTTCAACCTTTTTCCTTTCTTTTGCTCTTAGGAATTCATAGCGTCAAGAAAGTGGATTTCCTTCACTATCCATATTAGCCCCCATAATCAAGCAAAAACAATTCTTTCTCATCTTTAAAGAGAAAACAACAATCAACTCATTTTTCTCAATTTTTTAGCTTCACAAGAATGTTCCACAATTCTTCCACAATCTTTTCACTCAAAGATCTTTTATCTTCTCACATTCCTTATCACAACTCCAAGCTAAGTAAAGTTTAAACCTATAATACAAGAGTTAGCCAATAAACTTTCCCCGGATTCATCATACTCTCCATATTCAAACTATATGAGTCAAATAATATTCAAACACCAATGCATAAAGAAGATTAATCCAAATTCGCAAGTCTTGAAAAATATCCTATCCAATAAACCACTTGCATATAAATCCACCAAATGAATGATAAAAATTCCTATCCAAGTAAGAAAGGAATTACAACCTTGCTAAATAATGAAAATCACAAAAAAAACAAAAAAAACAAAAAAATTGAAAAAAAAAATTGACAAAAATGATATGGAAAATATCTCCAATACCTAAACTCTCCCCAACACATAAACGGGACATTGTCCTCAATTTCCAAAATACAACAATGAAAGCAAAGCCAAGAAGACCAAAATAAATAGAAAGGAAGAATAGAGAAAAGAAATACTTCCAAAATCATGTTCTATAAACACAAGTTAGCTCCAAAATCTCTAAACTTTCAAATTTTCAAGAAAAAAATTAGCTTGATACCAAGAAAACTCTAAGATAATTGATAAAAACTTGAACAAAGAGTATCACCAAACCATTCCCTCGCATTTAAACTGGGCAATATCCTTATTGGCCAAAAACTAACACAAGAAAGCATCTTCAAAAGGACCCAAAAAAAAAATGACAAATGAGGTAGAAAGTTAAGAAATACTCCACAAATGCAATAATACTCCAATAAATATTAAAACTTAGAGAAGAACAGAAGAGCTTGTTCAAGAAGATGTTATTCAAACCAACAAAAGAAAACACAAAGAAAATAATAGCAAAACACACCAAAAATAAAAGAAAACACACTAAAGAAAAATAAAAATCCAAACAAAGCAAGGAAAAACATGACTTACTACCTTACACTTAAGATGGAAAATATTTTCCTTATTTGGGACAGGAAAAGACACTTAATTGAATAAAGAAAACCCAAACAAACACAAAGAGACAAACTCTTTCCACTCATCATGCTTTCTCATCATTCCTTTGTAAAAGACATTAATGCTTATTAAAAATGTAAGGAAGATGAATGTAGAAAGAAGAGAGGGTTTTGAAAAATAGAAGGTTCATGAAAATAATTTTTCTCAACAAAGCAAAATACATAAACCTTATTCTCTGACATTCTTTTAGACACACAAATATTTTTTGTCAACATACAAGTGCGCATAGTATCTAAAGAATGCATCAAACTTGAAATCACCATTTAACCCATCAAAAGAT
Organism: Voacanga thouarsii; assembly: GCA_026120185.1. Lineage (NCBI taxonomy): Eukaryota > Viridiplantae > Streptophyta > Magnoliopsida > Gentianales > Apocynaceae > Voacanga > Voacanga thouarsii. The sequence goes on along the minus strand of JANUWF010002029.1, from coordinate 133,901 downwards.
TTGTCACAATGAAAATTCCCTTGAAAACTTAGCAATTGAGTTCTTAAGGATGGGATCAACAAATCCTTACTTTTCAACGCTTCTACAAATACCAAGTTACCTCCCTAAAATTGGGGTGAAGGGTAGAATTTGTCAATATCCTTCAAGGACTTCTTATGACAAATCACGGATAAATCTAACTCCTTGAGACATGTTAAACTCCATACAACATCATTTAGACCATTGTCTTCCAAGAATGGAGAGGAACCTAAGAAATCATGTGACAAAGAGATATTATAATTATTATCACATAGAGGATAATCAAAGACTTCCCTTTCCACATTGGAAAATTGTTTCTCATATCCTCTCTCTTTTCCTTAGGGATTCTCTTGTTCAAGTGTATGGGCCTTTATGGCATCTTCAACCGACTTGGCTACTTATGTTCTTTGATGGCTCATACGTTAGAATACTTCTTCATGCAACTTAACAGATAAATTTGTATTGGTGAAAAAAGAATGCATTGAGGCTTCAAGTGATGTCTCACAAAAATCGGCAATCCAAGCTTGCAAATTTGCCAAATTCTCATCATTGTAGCTTCTTTTATCTTGTGCCCAAAAGTAATTGTCCATGATGATGTAAATCTTGCCCTCAAAGAAAAACAAAAATCAAATCGAACATGAAAACAAAAAAAAAATTATAGAAAAAAAAGAAAAGAAAAAAACAAAAAGGAAAAACAAATAATAGAAAAACAAAGAAAAGAAAAACATAAACATTAGATATATTCACAAACTATCTAAACACAAAAGTTAATGGAATTTACAAGTACAACATAAACTAAGCTAGTTAATTAAGTCACACAATGTTACAAACAACAAGATATAGCACTTAGTTACACGAAGAACATATATACATATTTACATACGGACATATAAACAAATAAACATGGTTAAATCAACAAAATCCAAGCTTTCGTGATATTGTTCCTCAGCAATGGCGCCAAAAACTTGATGCGTAAAATTTGGGTGTATAAAAATCATCAATTTTAAATTCATCCCTTAGTTAAGTTTTAATTAAAACATTAATCCCAAAATACACATGCGAGCAAGTATACTCATCGCCAACATAATATAGGAAATTAATGAGTATCAATCCTTAAAGGAACAAGTACACACAAATCACTTTTCATTCATTGTTTAATCAACCCAATAAAGTGGGAAAATAATAAAAAAAATAAAAATATATATACAACTCGAGAATGTAGGAATATGCAATTTGGAAAATTATCCTTGAACACATGATAATGAATCATTTAGCAACTATCTTAAATAATCATCATCTTGGCATCAAGAAGGAATATAAAGTAAAATTCAATCCTTTGCCAAGTCATGAATCTACTTATATAGACTCCACTTCTTTTCCAGTCCATGGAATCACTATTTTTTTTTATTAAATTAGCAGATTTTCCAATCGAACTAATATAACAAAAACATGTATTAAACTCAATTCCTCATAAACATGAAATTAGTTAATGACCCTTTGCTCTAGGTAAAATCAACTAATCTTTGATCACTTTAGTCCTTTAATCCTAACTTCGTTTCCTAAGTCCTTTAAGATTTGACCAATATGAAATCAATGCAATGAACTCCTAACATCATTTCCCAAGTCAATTAGAAGAACCTGCATCAATAACCAATGATAACAAGTAATCAAATACTAAGGATGATAGAAAATTGATCAAATAATTAAATTAACACAAAACCATAAATCCCAAAATAATGTTAAATTACAGTAAAAACATTGAATACATCACTGTTTAAGAACAAGAAAATAAAGGTAAAAAAAAAAAAGAACTCATAGACAAGCTTCAGTCTTCTCCTTCGAAGATTCTCTTGAATAGCCCTCCTTGAATGGTGAATCTCCCCTTCTTTGAGTGATTGGAATTTTTGCTCTTGGATTCATTTTTTTTCTCTTGTGTTTTCTCTTGGTTTTGTAGGCTTCTTCAATGCTAACTTCATTGCTTGCGAAGTCTTGGCCGAGTAGGATTCGAAAAACACCAAAATCTTTAGAAAATTACCAAATTCGTGCACAGAATTTTTGCCTTTCCAAAGCGGACCTAGCGCAAGGTGTATTTTGTTTTCCCCCTGGACATTGCTTTGTTTTCCCTGTTATTCCAAATTAGACATGGCACCTGGTCCACCTGCTAGACCTGGCGCCATGTCTGTTATGCAAAATTAATATTTTTACTCGAAATTAACTTAAATCTGCACAAATTTGTCAAAAACACTTTCAACATGAAAAATGTCAAATATGAAGGAATGTGCCTAGTTATTACATCAAAAGTATCTCAATTTAACCTCAAATAACTAGAAAAATAGTGATGATTTTAGCCCCTCTCAATTAACTTTCGAAGGGGATTTGCGTGAAGAAAATTTTAGAAGTTACGTTTTTAGGTAATTAATTTTTCTTCTGTCTCCTAACCCGTTTAATTACATACGAATGGTCCTATTGTTGGGTTTCTAATGCATATCATATATAGCGTAGTGGAAAAATAAGAACGAGATACCATCCCAGGATCTACATATATGTGGAAAATAAGACATAAAGAGAACAAAGGTAACAACTTTTTACCTTTCTTTGATTGTGTGAAGAGCAAAAATTTTCTTCTTCAAGTCGAGGCGTGATCCAACAATCCTCTTGATCAAACACCAGGAGAGTTGAATGTCCAACCACTATAATCACAGTGTGTGATTATCTCTAACAGAAATCCACACGGAGGATACACTCAAGCACCAAAATTTCCTGTGCTAGCAGAAAAACAATGGCGGCTAGGGTTTTGATCAAGATCAACAAGAGAGAGAGAGAGAGAAAGAGAAGAGAGAGCTTTCGTGGCTGTTGTTTTTCGTGTGAATCCCTTGTTTAGGGTTTCGTGCATCTATGTATTATATGTCACGAAAATCCACCAAAAATCTGGAATTCTAAAACAATTAGAATTCCCAAATTGTAATTGGAAATATCAAGTTCTCACAATTACATTTGGACCATAAATTATAAATAATTATAATTTAGCCACAACTCTTTCTCTTCCTCTCAATTAACCCAACTATATTATCAAATAATATCTTGAGTATATAATCCTCTATTGTGTGTGACCTATTAGGTTTCCCAGTCAATTGGTAGCGAACATGAATTAATCCAAACATCTTTGAGATTAATAATCTATAATTAATTAGAATTAATCATATTGATTCTAATCAGGATTGGTTTATTAATTCATCAATCAATAAACCTATATTCCCATGTCATGAGCAGTATCTAGCAACACATCGTGACCACCTAAGAGTCCAGGAAGTTAAGTGGTTTGACATGAACCTGTCAATAACAAACTACAGTGCAATTAACTCATTTCACCATACAATATATCATTCGATTTGGAGTACGGAATTAGTGCCAACTTCCTTCAGAATATATATTAATTCTGGTCCGAATACAATAGTGCTTGTACTAGGAACCCAAACTCTAGATGTGTTTCAATTGGAACTGTTTCCAATGCACAATCGCCTTGGCCAAGGACTTCTCGAGTAGTAATTCTTACAAGTGGCCGTGAGATATTCGCCCCTACTATTAGGAGTGGTAAATCCTTTATTGATCCTCTCAACTACTTTCATTTACCTCATAATGTACCTAATATTCATCTCATAGGCAGCCCTCGATCTGACTCCAGAGATTGGAATTAAGGCACAAAGTTCAGTAAACAAAGTACCTTGGAGATCTCAAGTCTAAGGATACTTGCACGTTTGTTATATTAAGATTATATCACTGGCACTAAATAGTTATCCATGTGATTATCTCATTGCTAAGTCATCAAATGAACTTGTTCCATTAACAAGCATCCATGTGTCAACTTTGACTATCTCAATACTCACGAATATTAGAACTACCACCTGATCAAATTAGGAAGTCTAACACATGTTAGTCTTAACGACTAGGGACTATTTAAGTACTAATACTATACAGTGTAGTAGGAATCTCATATCAAGATCTCTATCATGATTTTCATAGCACAGTGTTGTACTAGGGACTTTATCTAACAGTTATTTTACACAAAAGAAACTGTAAGATAAACAATGCATTTTATTAAAATAAAATGTGTCATATACAATGTACAAGTGATTGTCTCTAGGGCACAACACTAACATCTATTGCATGGATTTTATTTTAATTTCTACTGCACATATTATGTATTGCATGATAAAAGTCTAATAGTTTTAACTGCAAATTTCCTATACAGTTTGGTACTAAGGAAAATAGCCATTTCAACATAACTTTCTTTAGGTTTTTCCTAGGTTTTCATTAACATATCCTACAACATCTAAATCTTTTTAAACCTTGTTTAACATTCCAACAATAGTATTTTAACTTACTTTCATGCTCAGCATTCCCCAACAATCCAAACATAATTGCTAAGTCAAGGTTGCCAAAACAAAATTTTCATTCATTCCAAATGGCAGCTTTAAGTCTTTTAGATATTATAGGGCATTTAGCCACTAAACTCTCACAATACCTACTCTAAGTGTTCCCAAATAGTTCAATATATGTTTATATTTAACCATCTCTGTTTACAACCTTTTCAACTCAAGAATATTCTAAAGTCACTTAACAAGTATTTGCCTCATACATTTTCCATTAAAATAGCCTCACAGTATTCCTTCCATAATTTTCCTTCCTTTTTTTTTAACTAATGTCCAACCATTAATCACTTCAAGATATACCATATAAGCCATCAAATGTCGCCACCATTCTTCTACAACCAACCGGCCACCTTCCCATAAAAACAACACAATGTCTATCTCATTTTTCTTCCAAGAATCCAAATATCAAGCATATTATCATATTAAAATAAATTTCCAATATGTCTAGCTTAATTTTAGATCTAAAGAGGGAATTCTTACCTATTTATTACTGCAAAGTAAGACTTGTATATAAAACTCCACCTACTTACGTAACCCAAAATGGGTCGGGGATGCTACCCCGTCCTTTAGACTAGGGGTCTTTATAATAAAAGAGTAAAAGAAATTCAAAATTTAAAGAAAGTCTAAGGGAAAATTATTATTTTTTTAAAAAAAAAAACTTCAATACTTATACAAAAGTTCCACATAAAATTAATATTCAAAGCAAATATCTAACAAATGGACAAAGAAAATCCGTAACAAAAACTTCAAGCTACTGATCTTCCAACATAATCAAGACTTGAGGCACCCTGAAAACATGAGTTCAAAATAGTGTGAGATTGGTTATCTCAGTAAGCCCCGTGTGTGAGTTGGGCTAAGAAAATAAAACACATTTCATGATGCATGCACTATCAGTATATCAAAAGCTTTATCATGCCTTTACAAATTTAATTCTTATTTATTGAAAGATAGTAGTGAGAAGTCTTGAAGCAAAATGCTTTTAGAGGATTTTGTTTGGAAAGATATGAATAGTTAAAAGATATCCAGCTTCGAATAAAATTCCAAGGACACTTTAGAATAGCTTCACGGAAATAGTTCATCAATTAAAAGCAACCAAGTTAATATGACAGGGCATAGAGGTGGCTCTCACACTAGGTGAAGCACATGACCCCCATCAGGTGGTGAAAGGGCACAGAGGTGGCTCTCACTTCTATGAAGCACTTGACCCCCAACACCTGGTAAGTGTACATCCTACCAAGTGAGATTTTCCTCCCTCTCTCACTCAATCCAATCTGGCTATCCCACTTCCAGCCATCGGCTCTACTAGAACCCTGTCGCTAGCTGAGGACGGCTCAACCTTCTATACTAATGCCCTGATCGAAAAGAGTCAACCTCTCAGAGATGGCCACCTGCCGAGAGATATCCGCTAACTAACCAAAGGCTAGTATAAAGGTCTAGCCCTTATTGAGTACTCAATGTTATTCAATCTTCACAATTCATAAGGCTCCAAAGCGGACCCTACAACATTGGCTCTATATAATTCCAAATAACATTTTTCAACTCGCACAAAGATTTTAGAAGGCATAGTTTTAAGACAACATTTCATTCCAAGTGTTCATAGTGAAGGAGCCACATGCTCAAATAAGTCATGCTATGATTTTCGAAAAGTATATGCATGATCAAGAATTCATTTCTTGCATATTCAAAGCAAATCAAAATGTTTGATGCTTGGCTCCTAAGTCATGCTTGACATAGTTTAAAAATTTCCAAATCTAGAAGTTTCTAAAATTAGAAGTTTTCCAAATGTAGAAAGTTTCCAAAATAAGAAGTTTCTAAATATAGAAGTATTCAAAAATTAGCTATCATGCCATTATTTCATGTTTTCAAGAGATACTCACCAACCTTTCTTTCAAACTAAGATAATAAGGTAAAACCGATTTCATGAATGTAAGGGAAGTTACCTTATCCTTAAGCTTAGGGTATGAACTCTAGTAAGTTGGTCCTTACCCTTGATAATCTTTCAAATCTAGCAAAGAGTTCATATAAATTAATCACAGCACTTCTTAGATCATCCCCAAAAAAGTCAAGTCCATATTATACACCAAGCATATATCATGCTTATACTTTCCTTTGCTAGCCAAATAATGCCAATAAGCATCAAGCATGAACTATACCTATACTCAGCACCTAAGACCTTCCATCAATCCCTTAGAAAGAAAAAAATCCACCAACATTTCTCACGAAATTACATTAAACTTAGCAATTTAGCACAAAACCACTTAGCTGCCTTCAATTTTCATCAACCATAGTCTAATCCCTAAGGGTAAAAACCCTATATGAACCACTCCGATTGACCTCAAATTTTTTTGGCACATAGCTCAACATGTTATGAATGAAATACACTAAGCATATTCAAAAAATTAGGCTCTTACAAATCGCAGAAAATTTGAACCTAAACTACTCAAATTTGACTCAACTTTGGCCATGCTAAAAAGAAAATTAATAACTTCCAACCTTGACCCCGTTTTCACCCCAACTTTTCCATATTTTTTAAGCACACAAAAGCTTGCACTTTCAAAATTTTTACTCAACAAACCATGCTCAAAATAGAGTGCAAAGCAGTTTGTAAAACAGTGAACAGTAAGTTTCGAAAATCCCCTGTTCTTAGTTTTTTTTTTTCCTTTGAAAAATTTATGCAATAGACTAGAGCAACTTCTAGAATAATATTCCACATGAAAAACATGATATTTATGTATTAAAACAAGTTTCAAAAAGTTTCTTCAAAAATCCAAACTTGTCCTGCATTTTCTTGAGGCCAATTGACAACTACCAAATAAATAGCAAAACTTTAGCTTCCGCCATGCATTCGGTTCACTTGAAAAAAAAAAACGAATAGAAGAGACAAATAGGACAATCTATTGTGATATCCATAGCCTCCATATGCATTCGGTCCATGAAAAGAAACAAGTAGAAAAGAACAAATAGAAAGGACAAATAGAAGTAAGCATCCGGTTCATGAAAAGAAACAAGTAGAAGAGAACAAATTGCAGCAAGCATTCTCCATTTAAAATTTGTGCACAAAGGGACAAGTAAAAGCAACCAGTAGGCCTTGCAATTTCCATTTCAATTTTGTGCACAAGGACACAAATATAAGCAACCAACATGCCTTGCAATTTCCATTTAAAAATTGTTCACAAGGAGACAATTAAAGCAGCAAGCATGCCAGCCAAATCCATTCAAAACACATATACATGCCGCCTTTTTTTCCAGGAGAAAATAAACGAAGGATTAAGCTTGTTACCTCTCGAAATCCTTTTAGGAAAAGAGAAGAGAAACCTAGGATGTTAGCTGCTATGTGTGTCGGCCACAATAACAAAACTGAAGAGAGTTTGTTGTGAAGTTGGTTAAAGAAATGTGTATGCGGGTGTCGGCTATTTTGCTCACTATGGCAGTGTTTTGTTGTTCAAGTTGAAGAGGAAATCATGCACCATTGGAGAGAAGAAGCAGTGCACGATGATGGCTGAAGTTCTTGAGAGTTTCAAGAGTTCCTAGGAGTGAAGGTAAGCTAAGATTTTCCTTAGGCAAAGAAAGGAAAATCGTGAAGCTAGGGGCAGTTGAGGATGCACCGGTTGATAGGAGGAAAATATAAGGTTTGTTTAATTTCAAACACGCTTTTAATCAAACCATGATCCTATAGATTCTAACAGCTTTTGACCAGTTTTAAGAAGTACAAGGGCAAAGCAAAAAATAAAAAGTCTCTGCACATGAACTCATGCAAAGTTGTTGGCCAAATAGAAAATCTTGTGATCAAAATTTCTGAACTAAGTTTGCTAGGTATAATATTTGGAAATTAAAAGTGGTAGGTAGCTAGAGTTTTTAAGAGGAAATAAGGTCTTCAAAGGCATGTGCAAATGCTGAAATTTTAGTTTTTCAAAGATGACAAAATCCCTGATAGATAGGTGGTGGATGTCAGCCATGGAGAGATATAGGAAAATATAAGAGTCTTCAAGTCAAAATGCGATGGCTAAACGAGATCAACCACATGAATGCATAATTTAATATTATGCAAGGAATATATATATGGAATGGAAGGAAATCATTTGGTTATAACATTATCAAAATAATATATATAATATTATTACAATTCATCATAAGAAAACAACTACAACAATAAATAAGTTTTCAATAGATAATAAATAATAACAATATAGTTCTAATTAGTATAATAATAATAATTATTACTAATATAAATAATTAATAGATGACCAACCAAAAATGGGAGATATAATAGCTTTTCAGGAATGATGATGATGATGATAATAATAATAATAATAATAGTAATATTTTTCATATAAGGTATTTTATGGCACAATAATCAAATAATGCCTTCCACTATTCCTAAATCACTACTAAAAATTTAATGCACCATATATTCAAATACATTTAAAATATGCACATATCACTATAATACAACCTTGCAGATTCATGAAACAAGCATATATCATGTTAAAATATATATGTTCATATTCAATGCATGCTAATTCTCATAAACTAGGTGTGACCAGAGTGGGGTACTACATTGTAAGTGTTTCCTTCTTTCTCCTTTCTTTGCCCTCTTTTCTCCTGGTTTCCTTTCCTTTTCTTTGTCTCCTTTTTCTTTCTTTTCTCACGATTCCTTCCTTTCTCTCTCTCCTCTCAGCTTCTTCTTTTTCTTCTTTTCCCTTCCTTTTTCTTTTATTTCTTCTCTTTTCTTTCTCTCTTTCCTTTCTTCTTTTTTTCTTCTCCGACTCTCTCTCTCTTTCTCCCTTCTTTTCTTTTTCAGTTAGATTTTCTCCTTATTCTTTCTCTTTCTCTTCTTATATATATATATATATATATATATATAACCTCATTGTTAACATCTGATGTCTAGAACATCTTAGAATTCTTTGGAAGATGATGTGGCATTCTAGCTTACTTTAGAAGCTAATGGTAACTTGTGGAAGCTTATAGAATCCTTACGAAGTTAGTAGAACATGGTAGAATTTGTTAGAAACTAGTAGATCATGCAATGTCTTGCATGGTCAATGTTAAGTCAAATATGGTTAAAAGAGGTTTAGCATAGTCAAGGCTATCATATGGTATGGGGCACCTTTATTAATCTTTTGTGGGTCCTATGAACAATCCTTATATTTTCTTCCCTTTCCTAATTTTTTTCGTATATAATACTACTAATAATTCTAGTAATAGTAATAATAATAATGATAGTAATATTTACACATATAATAATAATAATAATAATAATAATAATGATGAATAAAACAAGAATAGTAAGAGTAATATTTTTTCTTCTATATATTCTTATGTTGTTAATATTAATATTACTCTATTTAAATTCCTATATAGGGTGGAGTATTACACTAAGGAAGTCCAAGAAGCCCGAGCCACCATCTTTCTGGAAAATTTTTCAAAATAGCACATTTTGCATCCCTTTTTATCCTCATTCATCTCCAATTGATCTTTTTCATTTCATAAACAAAAACAAGGTGCAAAAAGTGTGATGAGTAGTGACTTGAGCAAGATTTTATTACAATTAAAGCACAAATACCATATAAAATATATGCATGATAGTCACTCATCACATACCCTCACACTTAAACGTTTGCTTGTTCTCAAGCAAACAATGCCAAGAACCACAAGCAAATAGCTTTTCTCATAAAAATAGATTTTCACAAGTTAAGATTTTTTGAACAAGTTTGGCTAAAATGGTAAATGTAGTATTTCTCATTTTATGTAAAAATTAAGTCCAACACCTAATTAGCCAAGTCAATTGATGGGTATATAAAATCATCAATTTTAAATCCATCACTTAATCAAGTTTTAAGTACAACATTAATCCCAAAATACACATGTGAGTAAGTATACTCATTGCAGGCATAGTATAGGGAATTAACGAGTATCAATCCTCAAAGAAACAAGTACACACTATTCACTTTTCATTCATTGTTTAGCCGACCCAAATAAAATGGGAAAAGAATAAAAAGAAAAACGAAAGAAATATATACAACTCAAGAATGTAGGTTTATGTAATTTAAACCAATAGCCTAGAAATCATGACATTGAACTATTAGCAATTCTCTCAACTAATTATCATCTTACCATCACGAAGGAATATAAAGTAAAATTCAATCGTCTCACAAGTCATGATTCTACTTAGATAAATCCCACTTCATTTTCCAATCTATGGAATTCTATATTTTGATTACATTAACATATTTGCCAACCAAGTTAATCATAGCCAAAACATGCATTAGGCTTAATTTCTTATAAATATGAAATTAGCTAATAACCCTTTGCTCAAGGCAAAATCAACTAATCTTTGATCACTTAGTCCTATAATCTTAACTTCGTTGCTCATGTCCATTAAGATTAGACAAATACGAAATCAATGCATTAAAAATCCTAACATCGTCGTCTTAAGTCAATTAGAAAAACTCGCATCAATAACCAATAAAATCAAGTAATCAAAAACAAAATAATAATAATAATAATAATATTCAAAAAATTAAATTAACTTAAAATCATAATTCCAAGAATAATATCTAAATACAATTAAAGAATTAAAATCATCATTGTTAAAAAAATGAAAATAAAGGAAAAAGATGAATACTCATAGACAAGCCTTTCAATTTCCAATGAAAGCTCCTCCAAAAATAATGCTCCTTGAATTATTTCTTTAGAGAAAATATTGGTGATACACTCTAAAAAATATGTCTAATTCTTCACATTGTGCACCACTTTTTTCTAAGGTAATTGGCCTTTATTTATAGGCTTACTAAGTTCCTAAAAGAATCCTAAGCAAAGAAGAAGTAATTTCCTAAAAATCCAAAACCAAAAAGGAATAGTAATTTTCCAAATAAAATCTAAATAAAACAAAGAGGTTCCACCTACTTAATTGAGAATTTGAAAAAAAAAAGTTGGACTTTTAATTTTGTCTTGTTGCACTGAAGATCTATTCTTTTCGAAATTGGCTTCAATTGAGCCGTGCGGAAGCCATTAAATCCAAAATCGTTCTTCTCCCACCAACTGAGCCACACACCAAGCTCTCTCTATTGCAATTCATTTGTTGTCTTCTTGCTCAGCCAAAGAACCACCGAATTTGTTTCATTCTCATGTTGTTGCGATCAACTCGATTGAGCCGTCGAATTACTTCTTTTATTGCTGTCAGCTTTCCCAAGCTAACAAATTGCTGCTTCTTTTCTTCTATTAACTTTTTGCTGGCTTTGTTTCTTTGTTCAACATTCGGACCCACCGATTGCATTTCTCTTTTACTTTTGTTGCTTTTGTTTGTTTGCTTAGCCGTGGCCGAGCCGTGGGTGAGCCTTGAGCCATTTTTCTCCTTTTCCTCTACAATTTCAATTACACTTGTGTTCCTCTATTTTATCTTATGTTTTTCCTCATTCCTTTGTTGTTCCAGTAGAGGACCGGCGCCAGATCCATCTTCTTGGCTTGGTCCGGGTCTGTACTGGAAAAATACACAATTACCTCCAAATTTTACCTATTTTTATATAAAATTACAGAAAAGCATTTTTATAAGGGAAATATCAAATAAGAAGGAGTATAACTAGTTATTGTATTAAAAGTGTCTCAATTTCGCCTCCAATGACTAGGAAAATAATAATGATTTTAACCCATATCCTCATTTTCTGTGTAAAATAATATAATAAGATTGATATGACTAAATGCATCAAAGTTGAATTAAACAAATTCATACCTATTCAATGTGTTCCATCAAGTTTCAGAAGTAAATGATGTGACTTATATAAATTAGGCTTGATAAGTTAATTCCAAATTATATGACTTCTTGACTACTACAATCCGAGTAGTAAATAGAAGATTGCCCTACAAGCTCACTTTTACAAGGTGATTTAATAGCCTAATAAAGATAGATAAGTAAAGATTTTCAGCTCTTAGATTACCCTTTTTATTTTTGCATTTTTTTTCTTTTGGTAAGGTAATGCAAATGCCTAGTAAAAATATGTAAATAATAATTTTCAGCTTTTGCATTATGATGCGTCTTTATTTGGGTATAAAAATCATATAAAAATAAGCACATTCCTAATCAAGTTTAAATTAAAACGTTAACCCAAATTACACATATGAGCAATCGTACTCATCATTAACATAGCATAGGATTCAAACGAGTGTCGATCCTCTAGGAACAAGTATGCATTAATCACTTTTCTTTCATTGTTTAACCGACTCAATAAAGTGAAAAATAAATAAAACAAAATAAAACAAAATAAAATAAAATAAAATAATATATACATGTCAAGGATGGAGAACTATATAATTCAAACCATTATTTTGACAAACATGATCTTAAAGTACCTAATCATTATCATAACTAATCATTCTCTTGGCATCATAAAGGATTAAGATAGATTCACTTCTTTTTCAATCCATCAAGTCACTATCTTCTAGATAAATTGGCATTACTTGGTCTTGTCTCAACTAATTCACGCAACTGATGCATTAAACACAATCCTTGATTAAATTTTCTTAGTCTCGACAAACTTAAAACATAATATTAATCAATAAATCCTTAGTCTCGGTAGACATCAATTAACCTTTAATTACCAGTTCTCATCAATTAACCCCCTTGGTCAAGTAAGTTAATCGACAACAAATATGAAATTAATGAATTGAAACCACCATCAACCCCCTTGGTCCAGTAAGTTAATAGAAAGGAACAACCAACTAATCTCGTAATAAGCAGAAGTAATTAAATACCAAGAAGAACAACTAATTACTCAAAAAATCAAAGTAACTCTAAAAATCATGAATACCTAAAACAATGTCAAATTACAATAAAATAATTAATACATCATTGTTCAAGAAAAAAAAAAACAAAGGAAAGAGATAGATAGTCATAGACAAGCCTCATTCTTCTCCCTCTGAAAACCTTCTTGCACAATCCTCCCTGATTTTGGTAGAATTCCTCCTTTGATTTGAGTGATTTTCTATTATAATCTATGAATTCCCCCCTTTCTCTTGTGTTTTTTTCTTTATTTATAGGCTGTAGAAGTGCCTAATTTCATTCCTCTATGGTTCTTGGCTGACTAGAAATAGGAAGATGTTAAAACTTTACAACTTTCCAAACACTGCACATAATAATCGAGGCACCGCCTCAGCATCAGGTCATAGCCGGTGCCACCTGTCCTGGCTAGGGCCGGTGCCGGTTGTGTTCTGTTTCTCCAGTTCTTCACTGATTTTTCTTAATTTTTGCACAATCTTTTCCAGAGTGCAGTCGGTGCCGGTTCCAGCCTTCTACCCAGCACCGGTTCGGTTCTGTTCCGCTTCATTTTCCTGATTTTATGTCACTTTAAATTACGTGCCAGTAGCACGTGGCCGGCGCCGGTTCCTCTAGTCTGTCCGGTGCCGCCTCTGTTCTGTTTTGCGACGTTTTTTTTTATCTTATTTTACCTCTAAAATCTAAAATAATGCATTCCAAGGGTAAAATCTCAAATATGAAAGAAGATGACTAGTTATTGAACAAAATGTATAAAAAATTGCCTCGAATAACTAGGAAAAATATGACTAATTTAGGCCCTATCATATTACATTACTCAATTTTTTTCTTTCTCATTTTCTTGTATTTCTTATGGCAAAGTAATACAAATACCTAGTAAAAATATGAAGGTAAAGATTTTTCAACTTTTGTATTATCTTGCTTTATTCTCTCTCTCTTTTTTTTTTTTTTTTTTTTTACCACAATCCACTTTTACTTAAATCCAAAATAAGGACTAGTCATACAATCATAGAAAAAATGTTAACTTAAAATTCCAAACTTATATTTCAACATAAACACCACCTCAATTCCCAAGAAATAACATGGCACCACTTCTACAAAATCATGAACAAGATTTAAAAAAGCTGTCAAGACTTAGTCATTTTGAACCTAATATAATAGTTTACTAAAAAACAAGCTCATCCAAAAATGTTTTAGACCAAATTCGCATGCTAAAAGAAACACAATAACAATACCATCATAGCTAAACGTGTCCAAAATTCTAAAAAATTTTGGCCAATTTTTAGATTTCCAAGATTGCACAAAATTTTTTTACAAATATTTAAGAAAACTCCACTATCACAATAGAAACTTGAAGAGAATATTAAATAACCCCTCCTTTGCATTTAAAGTGGGCAATACCCATATTGGCCAACAATATCACAATTAACACATCCAAGTACAACTAAAATAAACTAAACGGTGAAAGGGTTAGTAATACTCCCTAGGTGATCACAACACATAAATAAGAAGAATGTTTCATTATGAAATTTTTTTCTAAAGAAATGGGGGACTAATCTGCCAAAAGGATGTAAAATACAGTAAATTTTAAATGTAAGAAATAATCATAACATAATACTACGAAAATATTAACAAAGATAAGTACTAAGAAAGCAAATATAAAATGGATCCTAAAAAGCCAAAGCTCAGAAACGGCCTCCCCAAATGTAGATGGCCTAGCTCCTCCACCTAGTCCCTGACTCCTAGATACAACGTCCCAAATATTCTCTAGATATTGCTACTATCTCTTTTGCATTTGTCTGATATCTTCCTGAAGACGACTCATAGCTCTCTAACCCAGCTATAATTGATCCATCTTGTCCTCCAGATGTGCCAATAACTCAAATGCCTTTGTAGTTGCTCTTCTTGGTCTATTTTCAAGTGTTACTAATTTTCCATATAATTTCTTTGTTGGGCAAACCATTCACTATATTGAAGCTAGGTGTCACGCAAATAATTTTTTTTCTAGTTTTTAAGTCTGTCACCTTTATCTACAATTGTGCCACAGTTGTCCTAGTTTTAATTTGAAGGTTTTCCACGTCACTATGCTTGGCATCTTGTGATCGCGAGGTAAGAAGAGGTTCATCTTCATTATCCAAATCCTATGCATCCCTTAGTTTTAGGATTTTTTTTAGCATTCTCATTGTATAGATAACCCATATGTTCTAATGTTTAATCAGAAACCACGCCACTAGTCCTTGTAGGAATGGATAATTTCTTGGAGAAATCTACACCAAAATAAAGAAGTATCTGGGTTATGATTAAGGTGTAAGACCGAGTGTCACACAAGTGCAGCAGAATTTAAAAAAAAAAAAACTAATCAAACTTACTTTTGCTTCTAAAATTAGAAGAAACCATGACTGGAATTTATTGAGCACTAGGCTATTTGGAGCTCAATTGAACCGTAACCTCCGGAGTAGTACTGATTGGAATACTTGCAAAATGTCTGCTCTTGCACATAAAACGCTTCAATAGCTTGTGCTTTTAACCTTCCAAGATATCTTCTCAATCTCACAAATAGAACTACCAATGAAAGTAGGCTAAGATTATTCTTTTGAGGAAGAACTGAGAGAGAGCAAGGAGTGGTGGCTAGGGTTCTCTTGAATTCATTCATTATCACTCTAGCCAGCCTCCATAAGGATTATATGGATTATATTTGTCCTTAAGGGCCACTGCCGTAATCCAAGAAGGACTAGGGAAATTCCAACCACTAGGCCTTTTTATTTATCTTGGGTTTTTAGTTAAAAACCTGAAAATACTAAAAATTTAGCCTACTATATCTATTATTTTATCTGAGCCTTTTATTTAACTAAAGCCCAAAATAATAAATACATAACTCAATATAATTATTAGGCTAATCCTAATTTATTTTATTTTAGCCATATATTACCTTGGGCTTTCTAGAATTAATTAATTAATCTAGCCCACGAATTACTCTTAGACTTAATTAATTATGCTAGCCTAATGGATTTTCCAGAATAAAATATATTCTCTCACTCCTCAAATAATCCAACTAATTTATATAATGACTAAAATAGTCATTATGATTTCTAAAACTATCTTGGAGACCAAAAGACATATTATCATTGGCTCCTAAAAAGACCAAAATGCCCCTATTAAATAAATAGTTGGATTTTACACATTTTTCATCACCATATGAAGATATTAACCACGAGGATAATATTGCTTAAGCGTTGTTTTTTACCTGTGGGTGTAATAATGAAAATATCCCTCCACATAACACCCATCTTTGAGATCGGAAAAATGTACTAACACCATTCTTAGTGATAGCTACTATCCTTTGATATCTAGTCTGATAATCTATGACTTACAACATGTACTAGTTATCTCAGGAAACTACCCAATACATACTAAGTCACATTCTCAAGGCTCTAGATTATTTAGATTATCCTGAACAATCATAAGAGACTAATATCTTCACTAAGTGAAGCATAGAAATTCTATTATGTAAACTTGTCTTAATTAATTAGAGTCATATACCTAACATGTAAGGTTATTGGCCTTGCGTTAAGACCTTATCCATCATACATCCAAGTGCATAAGTTCAGTTTCACTAGACCACCAGCATATACTGAAATCTTAGGGAGCTCATCCATACAATAGTAGTGATAAACCAATCTTTATTTATTATAGTATTTTTATAAAAATTACTTTCACATTAACCATTTTTACATATTTCAAATACGCATACATTATTGGTGTGAGAGGACTACTCACTAGTTAAAAGTAAAGGATTCTCTATTTAGAGACTATAGTGCAATAATCTAAACCTTGATAAAGCACCAACTTCAACAATCGATCAAGAGTATTTTACCTTGTATGTTAATAGCCTTTTATCTACACCTTACTATGAAAGTACGATCCAATCACATAGATCAATTATTAACATACTTTGACTTTAATATGAAAATATAATCTAAAAAAATAACTATTAATGAATGAAATATTTTATTAGCTTTCAAAATATAGAAATACATAGTCTATTTTGGGCATACATATGGACAATCTCTCACTTGCACTAAATAGGCATGATTGTCCATATGTGCCTACCTCTTTGATGTCCAAGTGTCTTCAAAACACTTTTTCTATAACATGCCACTACCTACATACCCTATTAGGGCGGGGATGTCATCTGGTCCTTAGGACAAGGGGTCTTTATAACTAGGAATCACAAAGAAAGGAAAGTAATAATCAAAATTAAGCTAATTATACCTCAAATGATACATGAACAATTCCAAAAAATAAATAAATATATGCTAGGGTCTCTCAAATAAAATACACAAAAAAAGAAATAAGTCTTCAAATAAAAAAACAATCACTAATCAATAACCTTCACAATAGGACTGACCTGAAAGCATGATATAAAAGGTGGTGAGCCATAAATCTCAATAGGCCTATGTGTACTTTGAGTGTTTCAGATAAAAAAATTCATGTATGCAAGTTGAGAAATTTTCATAAAAGAAAGTGTTGGCAAGCCTTATATAAATTTCACAAATAAAGAATGGCATTTTTCTTTCAAACCATACATGTATACAATAAAAGCAACCACTCAAAAGAGTTAGCCATGGCACCACACTTTGTGCACCATGACAAAAGAATGTTTAGAATGCCACACTTTGTGCATACTGACAGAAGGTAGGTGTACGGCCTACCGAAAGAGATACTCCTCCATCTCTACACCTAAACTTACTGATTATCTATTCTAGAAACACACAGTCCACATGACTGTACTTGCTAACTCGGACCGGTACGACCTACAGGATTGGCATCCTTCTGGGAAGGACTCACCCCTCAAAGGTGGCCACCTACTAAAAGACTTAGCCTAATCATTCAAGACTAGTTCTAGTAGTCTAACCATATTGATTACTCAACATTCTGTTTGTCCCACTTAGGAAAAGAACGATCATACAATGATTCTCTTTGAAATATCAGTTATGGTTTCCAAAATTCTTGTTAAAGTTGGTTTTTAGGAAAAGTTTAGCATTTTGTATAAACTAGCTTATTCATCTAAGAATGGTTTGTTTGACTGAAAAGAAAAAGGAAAATTGTCCATAATTGCATTCATAGTACAATTCCTCATATACATCATGTTTGACTTGCCAAGGTAACTTTGATCTTCAAACAACTTTATGCAGGAACTTACCAGATCTTTTTCTCTTCCTAGGTACAATAGCTTTCCAAGGTAATTTAAGGCAACCTAACCCCGCGTGGGGTAAATACAGGGTATAAGTCTAACACTCGGATACCACTTGCGTTAAATAAATAACTCTTAGGTTCAACTAGCTACAACAACCTCTAGCTATGACAACAATGCCTTAAACTTTAACACTAGTTGATAAAGTATTTTATATAATAAAATTAATTTGATAAGTTAAAATAAATAGGTGTTATAAATAAATAATAAATTATAATATCAACTATTTATTAACAAAATAATAAATAATGAGTAATATTAATAATAAATAAAATTAGTGATAAATAATGAGTACTATTAATAATAAATCCTAAAAAAAATATTGGTAATAAATAATAAATAATATTATTACAAATAATAAGTAAAATAAATTTAATAGTAAATAATAAATAAGTAATAAAATTATTAATAAATAATCTATTCTATTATAATCAAAATTTATGAGTGTAAATAAAAGTTTTGGTAAGGCTACTAATAACAATATGAATATACAAGAGATTTGATATTAATTAAATCAAATATATTACTATTTATATTTAATAAAAACATTACTATTTATTTATCTAATAAATTAATAATATTTCAACTAATTATTGATTTTGAAAATAATTTTGTTTATCGAAATTAGTCAATTAAATAATAATAATAATAATAATAATAATAATAATAATAATAATAATAATAGCAAGAATAATTCTAAACATAATAAAGATAGTTCTCACAATAATTTTATTGCTAGAAAAAATCTATACACATATTCATATATATATAGATTCAACAAATAACATGTCAATTTATCCAAAAATAGACGTAAATTAACATACATCACAACAAGGATGATATTCTACTAGGCATAATATCATCTAGGGATTTATTGAAAAATAACATCATGAAGGCATACTCAACAACGGTGGTATAATGACTATCATATACCAAAACATCCATAAAGCTCTTAATCATAATGAACATATAATGATCCTAATTTATAATCCATAAATCACAACATTCATTCAGATTCTCATATCTTAAATCCATCCCTTTCACCCCCATACATATCTTCAACCCCACATTATTCAATCAACCTATCAAATCCATCATCTAAGAGCCATGAGTTTGAGAATTTAAAGAGGAGATCAAGAAAGAAATACTTGTTTTGATGACCGTTAGTTGAAGATATTGCCTTGTTCATTGAAGGTCCTTGAATGCTTGAGGGTCCTTCTTTGGTTGAAGTTGTTCAAGAATGGCCATCAATGATTCGGCCAAGAGAGAGAGAGAGAGAGAGAGAGAGAGAGAGAGAGAGAGAGAGAGAGAGAGAGAGAGAGAGAGAGAGAGAGAGATAAGGATGATTATGAAATGGTGATGATGAGATGAAGAAGGTCCAAGATGTTTAAATTTACCTTCTTGATTTTCTTCTTGTTCTTGACCGAAAAGTGTGTCTGATCCGAATGGAAGATCCACTTTGGTATTTTTGGTGTTATGGAGTGGCCTATGAGTGAGTAAGGATGGAATCCTAGTTGGTTTGAAGGTTCTTGGAGTGATTTGGGATAAATAGAGATGATTGAAGGTTGAAGAAGCTTAGTGTGTGTTCTTGGTGTTTTTAAGAGGAAATTGAGAGAGTGTGTTTCGTTTGTGTCTTGTGAATGATGGTTGAATGGCCTAGCTATGTAACACCCCACTACCTAGGCCCAACAGGGGTGGGGATGTCGCCCCGTCCAAAGGACAATGGGTCTTTATAACTAGGTCATACAAATGAAAATAAATAAACTTTAAAATTTAAAATTATTACAACCAAAAAATTCAAGAACAAATCCAAAATAAATTGTTCACTATCATCTCTCAAAGTAACATATAAAATAAATGGCATAGAGTCATCAAGCATGCAACAATCTAGCTACTCATCCCCATAGCAGGATCGACCTAAAAACATTGCATAAAATGTGATGAGATAAAAATCTCAGTAAGCCCGTGTGTGCTTTGAGTGTTTCAGGTGAAACAGTTCATTTATGCAAGTTGTAAAAGTTGCATAAGAGAAGGTGCTGGCAAGCATTAAATAATGTTAAAAATAAAGAGTGGCATTTTGCTTTTCCAAACATACATGTGCACAATAAAAACAACCACTCAAATCGGCGGCCATGGGTTACCACACGTTGGGCCCCATGACCATATAACTGTCAGAATGCCACACTTTATGCAGACTGACAAAAGGTAGGTGTACGACCTACCGGGTAAGATACTCCTCTTTCTCTACACCCAAACATACCAATTGTCTACTCTGGAAATACACAATCCACATGACTGAAACTTACTAGCTCGGACCGACATGACTAAGTAGTACTGTCGCTTCTCCAAGTTGAGTTCATTTTTTAGAGGTGGCCTTCTGCCAGAAGACTACTCTTGCTCTTCAAAACTAGTACTACTAGCCTACCTTTATTGAGTACTCAACGTTGATTATCCCACTCGGGAGAAAACTGATAAAACATTGCTTTATTTAGAAATAGCAATTAAGGGTTCCTAAAGTTCATGTCAAAGTTGGTTTTAGAAAGGGTTTAGTGGTTGAGCAAAACTGTTTGTTGATTTTCAAATGATTTGTTTGACTAAACAAGAAAGGAAATAGTCCTTAATTGCCTTTACAAAATGAGTGTCCATACACTTCGCGTTTGGCTTGCCATAATAACCTTTTGTCATCAAATAAGTTTTATGCAGGAGCTTACCTGATCATTTGCTTGCAAATTCACAAGTCTTCCAAAGCTGACCTAACCCCGCCTGGGGTAAACACAAGGCATATGGTTATACTCAAGCTATATTTGCTTTCATAAATAATCCTAGTTCAACTTATTACAATCATGACCCTAATGTCCTAAGCTTTAAGGCTAGATGATAAAGGTTTTTATAAAATAAGTCTAGCTTGATAAATGAAAATAACTAGGGGTTGTAAAATAATTACTAATAAGTTATGGGTTCAAATACAAATCTTTAGTGTTGTTATAAATAAACTAGGGTTTAATTGATAAAGAATCCTAAGTCCTAGATGATAATATTAAAATAAATAATAACTTATTACTAATCTCTTAATTAATAATTAATAGTTATAAAATAATTAATAAATAAATTTTATTAAATTTTGATCAATAGATAATAAATAAATTTCAATAGTATTTATGAATATATAGCCTACAAGAGTAATATTTTACCTACTATTATTATATATATAAAGCTTGATTTATTATTTATATAATATAATATATATATATATATATCCTTCAATAAAAGGTATCATTTATTTGGCTAAAATATTACTATCCCATTTATTATTCCAAATCCAACTTCCTAGGGTTTTCTAAATTTTTGGAGGAAATCATAATATTAATTTTAATTAACGTAATAAAGTTGGTCAATTAAAATGGCTTAGGATCAACAAGGTCATGATCATTATTTTCCTATTGCTAACAAGAATCATGAACATAAAATCTAACATCAATCAACAAACTATTCTATTCATGAATAAAGGCTTAAATCCATACCTACTATCACATGGTCAAATCTCTACTAAGCATAATCATATTCATGGCTTCAATGAAAACAAGAACATAATACTCTATTCACCAAAGGTGACATAATATCTAGCATGCTTAACCATCCATACTTACTCACGACATGAAGAGCATGCATCGACCTACAAGAAATATCATAAAACTTAACTATGGCAAAACATCCTTATGCTCCAATCTCAACTCCTTCATACAAACACATACTCAAACCCCAATCATATTCCATCCTTTTCTAACAACATCTAAGAGACATGATTTTAGAATTAAAGAGAAATACTTGGTTGATGACTATCTCGATGAAGATTCAAGGAGATCCACACGCTTGGAAGGCTTGAATCATCCAAGAAGGAAGAAGAAAAACAGCCATGGTTGTAGCAACCATTTCGGCCGAGAGAGAGAGAGAGAGAAAGTATTAGTATATTGTTAAAGATTGAAGGGAAAGAAGATGAACAAAATCAGTCTTGATTACCTTGATAGTGTTCTTAAGACTTCAAGAAAATTTTGGTTTTTGATCCGTTAGTAGATTTTTGTTTTCAATATTTGATGTTATAAAATCCAGAAATGAACTCTAGGGAGTGAGTAGGCGTGATATGGAGTTAACAAAAGGGTTTGGAGGTGTTTTGAGTGGTCTTAGACTTGAAGGAATGTAGTGTGGGTTCTTGGTGTTCTTAGAGAAATGAAGAGAATTGGAAAGAGAGTTGGACGAAAGGCTGAAAGTGTTGGCCGAATGATTGAGGAATTCTTGTGATTTGATTTTCAGATTAGGGAGAAGATGGAAAGCTGGTTGTTTGAAATTAAAATGGAGTAATTCATGGAGTGTTTCAAGGTAGAAGATATAGTAATGTTGTTTGATTGATGGAAGCTCTTGGAAGCTGTAATGGCCGACTGGTTTTGCTGTGATTTTACTGAAATGTATGAGGGTTGAATGAGCTATAGGTTAGCCAAAATTGGGAGTGCAATGGTGGGAGGATTTTTGGTTGTTTGAAGCTTAATCCAAGGGAGTTTTCATGGAGTAATTGCTAGAATTTTTGAACTTTAATTGGAAGCTTGATTGGAGTAATTGAAGGAAGAATTCAAGGGGTGGCTATGGAGTCCAATTGTGTAGGTCAGTGGAGGAGGGTGATGGAGTTCAGTTCATGGCTGACTAAGGTTAATTTCATAGAAGTTTGAAGTGATTTTCGAACAAGGCTTGAAGGGAGAGCAAGGCTGGAATTTTTCTAGTTGGTCATTTGAATGGTTTGCTAAAATTTTTGTGCAGTTTTTTTTGTAATGATCTAACTGATTTGTAGAGAGTTTGGAGAGGTATTAGAGGGTCCTTTAAGGCTGGTTTCCAGCCTTCTTTATGGAGGAAAGCCAGAGTTGAATTACTAGTTTGAAGGCTGAAGAAATAGCTTTAATTGTTGGCCTACTATGCTGCGAAACTGTCCAGAAATTTTTCCTGGTTTGCATAACTTTGTGCAGTCTGTTTTTGGCAAAGAAATTCCAGTCTTCAAGCTGAGTAAGTTGGTCATTTTTCTGGCAACATTTGAGTAAGAAAAATGGCTAAAGTTTTCGAAAGCTGGACTATCCAAGAATCTGGAAAATTTTCAATTTGCTACCATGAAGAAGATGAATACGTATAGAGTGGAGTTTGAAGGTTTAACCATAGAGATTTATTCTCTTGGGAACTTTCCTTAACTCCTTCCCCATTTTCAGCCAAAACTCTATCCTCTAAGAGCCATTTTCAAAATTCCAAGGTAAAAAAACCTTGTTGATTTTTTTGGAATTAAGATATGGATTTAGATAAATTAAACAAGCTTAATTGGTGAAGAATTTAAGGTAAGTTAGGGAACAAAAGGGCATGAATCCCTAGGACAACACTCTTACTTCTTCTTATGGCATGCAAGGGCCGAAAATATTCTACCTTATATAAAAATGAAATTTAATCACGATAAAACTTAATTGGTGGGATTTGAACTCAAGATCTTAGAGATTAATTCCAAAGCTCTAACCACTAAACCACAACAAATCTTGTTCTTATTTTTTCTCCTAAATATTCTTCCTATTTAATCCTTAAGCTATCTCCCTATTTGACCTCAAGCAAAATTACCATTTTACCCTTCCAACTCAATAAGCACAACTAAGTCTTTTAGACTATAAATTATAATTCTAAAGTAGATAAAAATCATTCAAAAATATATTTAGGCATGCAAGAAAATATGACATGCATCCCGACCCTCTCACTCTAGAGTTGACTTTAGGCGGGGTTTCACAAGCTAGGGGGAGGGATTTTGGTTATCTAATAAGAGGGAGAGAGTTTTCGCTTTTCAAATTTCAAATTGAGAAAAATGTGGAGATGTTTGAGGTAAATGATTGGGTAATAGTGTTTGCTCCTTGAAGATTTCTTGTCCTTCAATGGTGAATGGCTGAACTAGCTATGATTTGATCATAAATGAAGAATTGTTCAGCTTTGCAGCTGGGTGAAAATGGCCGTGAAATAGTAGAGATATTTTTGGCTTAGTCCTTTAGCTAAATGAGTGTTTAATGGAAGAAAATTCTGCAATTTAATTTCAATTTGGAAAAGTTTTTAATGGAGTAAAGATAAGAGTGTTTTGAGGTGTGTTAATGGAGTCCTAATGACCAAGGTAGATGAAGAAGCCATGGTGTTCTGTCCATGGCTGTAACATGGCCAAAAATATAAAGAAGGATGATGATGAAATTGGTTCTTGCTTTATATAGGCAAAGCTAGAAAAAAAATTCTGCAATTTAAACTGAAGAACTCTTAGGATTTGAAATGATTTTCAGCAGAATTTTTAGACTACTTTGAAACAGATTTGCAGCTGGAATTTAGGAGTGTTTGAAGGTCCATTAATGGTGGTTTTCCAGCCACCATCTTGGAGAAGAAATAGGAGAGTTTCAGGTGGTCTTGTGCACAAATGAATGGCTCAATATTCATGTCCAAAGCTTGGTTATTTGCTGGAAAAAATTTTTGGTATGGTATAGCTTGTACAAGCTGCGAAATTCCATGGTGTTTTCAGCTTTCATCTTACACAAGATGATTGGTTCTTTGCATGAATTAGGTAGAGAATGGTTGCTGCAAATTTTGAAAACCAGCCATGAGAAAATCTGGAAAACTTTCCAGATTTTAACCAAAACAAGATCAAGAAGAAGATGAAGTTCTTGGAGGAATAACTATGGTGATTTAATTGAAAACCTCTTATTATCTTTCATCCACAATTTTAGCCGACCTCCTATCCCACAAGAGCTGTAATTTTCGAAACTTCAAGCAAGGAATTATCCAAGACTTTTATAGATATAAAAATGAATTAAAGAAATAGGAGTAGTTTAAATTCAAAGAGGTTAGAACAAGACTTGCAAAAATAATAGAGATAAAAATTCTTCTAGAATTCCTTTTAGGACAAGATCACTTGGTTAAGATATTACCATTGTGTCTTCTCTAAGACAATATTCCTAACTTTAAGGAATGTAAGAAAGAAGAAAATTCAAACATTGGTTAAGATAATTATGAATAAAAATTAGGTGATGGTATTTGAACTCAAGACCTTAGAGATTAATCACAAAGCTCTAACCACTTAACCACAACAACTCTTGTTCTTATTTTTCCAACCAAATTCTCTTCTTATCTAAGCCTTAAGCCATCTTCCTATTTCAACCTCAAGTAAAATTATCTTTTTACCCTTTCTGCTCAATAGGTACAAATAAACCATATAACCAATAAACCACAATTCTAAGGCACACAAAATCATTCAAGGAATATATTTTATATAAGATTATATGATATGCATCACATCTCTCTTACTCTAGGGTAGGTTTAGGTGAGGTCTTACATCCTCCTCTCCTTAAAAGAATATTGTCCCGAAATTTAGCGTGTACCTTTATCTCAAGTCTGGGTATTTCAGCTTCACCCATTCCTCTATTTCCTACCTAGCATCTTAAGTGCCATGATGCTCCCACTGCATCTTTACCAATGGTATCTGTTTATTCTGGAGAGTCTTGATACTTTGGTCTAAAATTTTAATGGGTTTCTCCACGTAGCGCAAGTCAGGTTGTAAAACCAACGGTTCGTCATTCAAAACATGTCCTGGGTCGGCATTGTACTTTTTCAGCTAAGACACATGGAATACTTCATGTATTCTTGTCAAACCATCTAGCAGATTGAACCGATACGCAACAGGTCAAAATCTTTCCGTGATTGGAAATGGTCCCAAATATCTCGGATTCAGCTTAACGCCTTTCAGATGCTTCAAGATTCCCTTACACAGAGTCATCCTAAAAAATACACTGTCTCCTACTTGGAATTCCAATTCTCTTCACCTATTATCTGCATAACTTTTTCTCGGCTTTGAGCCTTTTTCAACCTTTCTCTATTTAGCTTCACCTTTTTTGACATTTCTTGCATGCAGACTTCTCTAGATTTGCTTATGTGGCCGTCTTCTGACCAACTCCAGTACAGAGGTACTTGACACTTACGTCCATACAATGCTTCATATGGAGACATTCCAATCGATGATTGGTTGCTATTATTGTAAGATAATTCCGCATATGGTACACAATCAGTCCACTTATCCTCAAAATCTAATACGCAAGCTCTTAGCATATCTTTCAATATTTGAATAATCCTTTCTAACTAACCATCAATTTGTGGGTCTGCTGTCATACTGAATTTTTTATTAGAACCCATTGATTCTTGAAACTTACCCCAAAATCGGGATGGAAACCTCAGATCTCAGTCGGACAGGATACTCGAAGGTACTCCATACAATCTTACTATCTTTCACATATATGTTTGAGCTAACTTCTCCATTAAGTCCCTTACGTTCACTGGTATAAAATATGCTGACTTATTCAACCTATCTACCACTACCCATATGTCATCCTTTTGGGTCCTTGCCATAGGTAGTTCGGTAACGAAGTCCATAGTCACCTCTTCCCATTTCCACTCTAGTATTGGTAAAGGTTGTAACAATCCTGCCGACTTTTTGTGCTCCGCCTTAACTTTCTGATAGGTCAGGCACGTGGAGAAATACTGCACCCCGCCCTTCTTTTTTTTGGGCCACCAATAGGCTTTTTTCAGATCTTGATATATTTTTACCTCTCTCGAAAGAATAATGGGCTTTTATGCGCCTCTTCTAAAATCTTATCCTTCAGCTGTTGCTCATCAGGCACACATAATCGATCTCAAAAATACATCACTCCTATCTCATCTTACTGAAAATCACTGCCTTCCCGTTTAAGTTCTTTGTCCTTGAAAAGTTGAAACTCCGCATTGCTTTGCTGTACTTTGATGATTTCTTACCTTAGATCTGGTATCAATCTTAGATTACTGACTATAATCCTTTCTTCTTGCACTTTCATCCTTTTATCTAACACCTCTTGGACTGCTTGAATCTCTTGTACTCTAAGTTTGGCCATTTTGACTTTACGACTCAGGGCATCAGCAACAACGTTGGCCTTTTTGGGGTGGTAGTTGGTAGGACAATTATACTCTCTCAAAAATTCCGTCAATCTCCGCTACCTCAAATTCAAGTCCGTCTGGGTAAAAATATATTTCAGACACTTGTGGTCGGTGAACACCTTATACTCAGCTCCATATAGATAATGTCACCATTTCTTTAGTGCAAAAACAATGGCTGCTAGCTCCAAATCATGTGTCAGATAATTGACTTCATGAGGCTTCAACTTCCGAGAGGCGTAGGCTATTACCTTCCTATCCTGCATTAATACCGCTTCCAAACCTTCCTTAGAAGCATTAATATACAAAGCGTAGGGTTTGTCTCCTTCTGACAAACTCAACATTAGAGCCGTCATTAATCTCTGCTTTAGCTCTTGGAAACTCTACTTACATTTCTCACTCTAGATAAATGGTACATCTTTTCTCAACAATCGGGTCATAGGTGATGCTAGCATTGAGAACCCTTTAATAAACCGCCTATAATAGTCGGCCAACCCCAAGAATCTTCTGATCTCGGTGATGTTCTCTGGTTGCTTCCAGTTCGAAACTGCTTTGACTTTTGCTAGGTCCACTTTGATTCCATCCTTGGTCACAACATGGCTAAGAAATGACATCTTATCCAGCCAAAATTCACACTTGCTAAATTTGGCATAAAATTTATGCTTTCTTAGTTTTTTTTATACCATCTTTGGATGCTTTACATGATCCTCTAGACTTTTGGAGTATATAAGTATATCGTCGATAAATACCATCACAAACTTATCCAAGTATGGTTGGAAAACACGATGCATCAAATACATAAATACCGTCGGTGCATTAGTCACTCTAAAAAGCATCACTACAAACTCGTAGTGACCATATCTAGTGTTGAAAGCCGTTTTAGGAATATCCTCCCCCTTAATCTGCACTTGATAGTATCCTTGCCTCAAATTCAATTTGGAGAAATAACTAGAGCATTGTAACTGGTCAAACAGCTCATCAATTAAAGGTATGTGATATTTATTCTTGATGGTTAAATTATTCAACCCCTGATAGTCGATGCACAATCTCAAGGTTCCGTCCTTCTTCTTCACAAATAGCACTAGAGCTCCCTAAGGTGGCGTGCTAGATCTTATGTAACCTTACTTCACCAATTCTTCTAGCTGCCCTTTTAGACCAATAGTTATTTTCTACATGGCCCTTCTTCCCACAATGTTGGCATGATGAGAGATTCTGCGTAAGACCAGTCAGTGCCGTACGTGCTTGCTTTTCTCGGTTCTGCCATTGTTGGTAGGCAGGTCATTTATTAGCTTGCTGTCTCTGAAAGGGTCTCAGTGGTAGCTTTGGTGGCAAGAATGGTTTAGATACCATCATGCTTCGGTCCTTATTCTTTGTTCGGGTAACTGCATCCACTGCCCCAGAATATGTCGTCAGTGGAAAAGGTGCCAAAGCCCTTCTCAACTCCTGCCTCAATCCCTTGATAAACTGTCTAGTCCAGTTCTGCTCAGTATCCACTAGTCTCTTGTAATACTTTCATAACTGAGTAAAACGAGCAACATACTGAGCTATGGTCATGCTCCTTTACTTCAAATTCTGGAACTCGTCTTCCCTTTTTTCCATTATCCACTGAGGGATATATTTCACTCTAAATGCCTACATAAAGTTGGCCATATCTAGTCTTGATCTATTAATTCTTGATCTTCTTAGACTCACTGTCACCATGCCCGAGCGGGGCTTCTCAGCCTAAATGCAACAAATTTAACCATCTGCTTCTCAGTGTATTGAAGTGCAACAAAGATGTCCTCTATCTGTTCTACCTACTGCTCTACTTTCTGTTTTTGTTTGGCTTCTCCCAAGAAGGTGGGTGGTTGGAACTTCAGAAACCTCTCCAAAGCTTAATCTTCCCCCTTCGGGTTACTTCATTCTAATAAGGTTTGCAATATTCCAGAGTCACGAGTTCTACTTCAGGAACCTTTCTGTTGGATGCTGCTACACTATGCTTTGGTGTCATTCTAAACTATCGCCCCCAAATAATGAGTTATGCATCGAAGTTCAAAATATTTAAATCGAGCATGCATTCACATTCAGACTTAAGCAAAAATAAATCAAATGCAAGCTTTGCACAATAATTGAATTTTCCAAGATTGGAGTACACCAAGGTACTCTTATTTGCATAAATTTTGAAATAAAGCATTAAACATAAATGAACCCCTAGCATAGGATTTTATTAAAAGCAGTAAATAATAACTTCCTAAGCACGAAAAAACTTTGCCCCTAATCCTCATCAAAATCCTTAGTGTCGACATCATACAACCATTCCCCAGTATTCTTAGAAAGGTCTATCCCTGCACCAATCACAAATCCATAGTCCAAAAGTTCCTTCCCGGGTCTCCTAGAACTCTCCCAGTTTCAACATCGTTGGGTGGGGGTACAAAAGAAGGTCTAGGTGGAGATTCATTGTCTATCTCCCTCGGATCATCACTATCAGCAGTTAAATCGATCACGGGGCTAGGTGGATTTGGGACATACTCCCATCAATATCCTTATCCTCACTATCAGTGATAAAGTCTATTATAGGTATAGAAGGTGGCTAAAAAATTTAAACCTCAATATTACTTCTATCTTCCAAAGGTATGACTGGTTGAGGTGCAGGTTATGGTGCAAATTGTGGCACTGGTAAGTCTTTCGGGTAGATAGGGATTGGTCAATGCCATTGCTGCCCCTTCCTTGCAGTTCAATACATTCTAACCATCCTACAATATAAATAACCCAAATTAGTTAAAAGAGTTTTATCTTAGTGAAATAAAGCAAATACTATCAATAATTACCTAAACCTTGTATTTGATACCACTTGTAACATCCCACTACCTACGTATCCTATTAGGGCTGGGGATGTCATCCTTTCCTTATTACAAGTCAAATGATAAATGAACAATTCTAAAAAATAAATAAAAGTCTGCTAGAATCTCTCAAATGAAATACATAGAAAAAGAAATAAGTCTTCAAATGAAAGGCAATCTCTAATCAATAACCTTCACAACGGGACTAACCTAAAAGCATGGTATAAAAGGTAGTGTGACATAAATCTCAGTAGGCATGTGTGTGCTTCGAGTATTTTAGGTAAAAAAGTTAATGTATGCAAGTTGGGAAATTTTCATAAAGGAAAGTACTGGCAAGACTCAAATAAATTTCAAAAATGAAGAGTGGGATATTTCTTTCAAACCATACATGTATACAATAAAAGTGACAACTTAAAAGAGTTAGCCATAGCACCACACTTTATGCAGCATGACAAAAGAATGTTCAAGATACCACACTTTTAGCATACTAAAACAAGGTAGGTGTACGGCCTACCAGATAAGATACTCCTCCATTTCTATACCCAAACTTGCCGGTTGTCCATTCCAGAAACATATAGTCCACTTAATTGTACTTGCTAGCTCAGACCGGTACGACCTACAGGATTGGTATCCTTCTGGGAAGGACTCACCCCTCAAAGGTGG
Source organism: Voacanga thouarsii (assembly GCA_026120185.1). NCBI lineage: Eukaryota > Viridiplantae > Streptophyta > Magnoliopsida > Gentianales > Apocynaceae > Voacanga > Voacanga thouarsii. Next base: position 102,947 of record JANUWF010002029.1, on the reverse strand, counting down.
CCACCTACTGAGAGACTTATCCTAACCCTTCAAGATTTGTCGTAATAGTCTACCCTTATTGAGTACTCAACATTGTGTTTATCCCACTTAGGAAAAGAAAGATCATACAATGATTCTCTTTGAAATATTAGTTATGGTTTCCAAAATTCTTGTCAAAGTTGGTTTTTAGGAAAATTTTAGCATTTTGTATAAAATTGTTTGTTCATCTTAAAATGGTTTGTTTGGATAAAAAGAAAAAGGAAAATTGTCCATAATTACATTCACAGTACAATTCCTTATATACATCATGTTTGACTTGCCAAGGTAACTTTGATCTTCAAACAGCTTTATGCAGGAACTTACCTGATCTTTTGCTCTTCCTGGGTACAATTGTCTTCCAAGGTAATTCAAGGCAACCTAATCCCGCCTAGAGTAAATACAGGGTATAAGTCTAATATCCCGACAACACTTGCCTTAAATAAATAACTCTTCAGTTCAACTGGCTACAACAACCTCTAGCTATGACAACAATGCCTTAAGCTTTAACACTAGTTGATAAAGCATTTTATAAAATAAATTTAATTTAATAGTTAAAATAAATATGTGTTATAAATAAATAATAAATTAAAATATCAACTATTTATTAACAAATAATAAATAATGAGTAATGTTAATAATGAATAAAATTAGTTATAAATAATGAGTACTATTAATAATAAATCCTAAAAAATATTGATAATAAATAATAATTAATATTATTAAAAATAATAAGTATTAATAATAGATGATAAATAATTTTAACAATAAATAACAAATAAAATTAATAATAAATAATATTTATGAGTGTAAATTAAAGTTTTGGTAAGTCTACTAATAAGAATATGAATATAAAACACATTTGATATTAATTAATTCTAATATATTATTATTTATATTTAATAAAAATATTACTATTTATTAATCTAATAAATTAACAATATTTCAACTAATTATTGATTTTGAAAATATTTGTGTTTATTAAAATTAGTTAATAAAATTTAATAATAAAATTAATTATATTATTATTGTTATTAATAGTAAGAACAATTCTAAAAATAATAAAGATAGTTCTTACAACAATTTTATTGCTAGTGAAAATCCATACACACATACATGGATTCAACAAATAACATGTCAATTTATCCAAAAATGGACTTGAATTAACATACATTACAATAAGAATGATATTCTACCAGGCATAATATTATCTAGGGATTTATTAAAAAATAACATCATGAAGGTATACTCAACAATGGTGGTATAATGAATCCCATACTTCAAAACATCTATAAAGCTCTTAATCATAATGAACATGTAATGATCCTAAAGCAAAATCCATAAGTCACAACATTCATTCCAATTCTCATGTCTAAAATCCATTCATTTCACTCCCATACATATCTTCAACCCCACATTATTCAATCAACTTATCAAATCCCTTATCTAAGAGCCTTCAATTTGAGAATTTAAAGAGGAGATCAAGAAAGAAATACTTGTTTTGATGATCGTTAGTTGAGGATATTGCCTTATTCAATGAAGGTCTTTGAATGCTTGAGCTTCCTTCCTTCGTTAAAGTTGTTCAAGAATGGCCATCAATGATTTGGCCAAGAGAGAGAGAGAGAGAGAGAGATAAGGATGATTATGAAATGGTGATGATGAGATGAAGAAGGTTCGAGATGTTTAAATTTACCTTCTTGATGTTCTTCTTGTTCTTCACCGAAAGTGTGTTTGATTCGAATGGAAGACCCACTTTGGTATTTTTTGTGTTATGGAGTGGCCTATGACTGACTATGAACCGAATCCTAGTTGGTTTGAAGGTTCTTGGAGTGATTTGGGATGAATAGAGGTGATTGAAGGTTGAAGAAGCTTAGTATGTGGTGTTCTTGAGAGCAAATTGAGAGTGTGTGTTTTGCGAATGATGGCAAAATGGCCAAGCTGTAACACCCCGGATGACCTAGGCCCACCAGGGCCGGGGATGTCACCCCGTCCAAAGGACAAGGGGTCTTTATAACTAGGTCACAAATAAAATTGCTGAAACAAATAATACTCAAACTAAAAAGAATTTATTACAACCCAAAATACTTCAAAAGTACATCTATGAAATCCCAAAACAAAAACCATAATTAAAATCATCCACACTCGTCTCCCCAAAGCAGTAAATAAAATCAAAAAAACACATTCTCTTCCAGGGTAGCTACTCACCCACAACAGGATCAACCTGAAATCATGATAAAAGGTGGTGAGACAGAAATCTCAGTAAGTCCGTGTGTGCTTTGGGTGTTTAGCGAAAACAGTTCGTGGATGTAAAGTGTGAAATCTTTATAAGAGAAACATTGGCAAGCAATAAACATTAGTCAAAAGCAAGAGTGGCGTTTTGGCTCTTCTAGCCATACATAATAAATGAAATCAACCACTCGAAAGAAAGGGATATGGGTTATCACACTTTGAGCCCCATAACTGGTCAGAATGCCTAACACGTTGTGCAGACTGACAAAAGTAGGTGATCGGCCTATTGGGCAAGATACTCCTCCCTCTCTAAACCCAAACAACCACCGGGTGTCCATTCCGGCAAAAACACAGTCACTTGACTGAAATAAAATAAATTGCTAGCTCGGACCGGCACGACTCACTGGAACTGGCATCTTATCCGGGAAGGACTCACCCCTCATAGGTGGCCACCTACTGAGAGACTCACCCTAACCCTTCAAAGACTAGTCCTAGTAGTCCACCCTTATTGAGTACTCAACGACATTCCCCACTTGGGATAAAATGAACAAAGCATTGTGCTTCATGAAAATAACAATTTGAGGGCTTCTAAAGCTTTGGGAGAAATTAGTTTTAGAAAGAGTTTCAAGTTTGGAAAAATCTGCCCAAAGACTTTTAAATAATTTAAGCGTTGGAATTAATGATGAATTCAACCCTTAATTGCTTTCAAATAACCGAGTATCCTTCCACTCCACATTTGGCTTGCCATAAGGAAATCATTTCACATCAATTAGGTTTTATGCAGGAGCTTACCTGATTCTCGCTCACAACAACAAGGTCTCGGACAGATGACCTAACCCCACATGGGCAAATACAAATCTTAATCAGATTCAAGCCACAATCCACTTTCTCAAGTTTAAATCAACTCAATTCACTACTACCATGATCCTAGTGTCCCAAGCTTTAAGGCAAAACAATAATTGAATAGGTTTATAAGCTCAGTTTAATTTGTTATTAATGGATTAGGAAATAAATTCTATTAAGTTGCAAGTTTAAATCTTTTTAAGGAAAATTTAGAGTTTATTTGATCAAGAGCCATAGGTGGTACTAGGTAAAATAGTGATTTAATGATAGCTTAGTTGTTAGAAAATAATTAATAGCTAAAACTAGTTAAGATTAAATTTAATAAGTCTTTCTTGGAAAATAATAAGTAAATCCTTAAGGGTTTTGATCTAGTAAATATTTTATTCAGTATGAATCTTTTCATAAGGGCTTTAATTAATTTGATTTATTTTAAATAATATTTATTTATTTTATTTTCTAGAAAAAAAATCATTATTTATTTGACTAAAATATCCTTTACATATATTATAATTCCAAATCTACCATTCCTAGGGTTTTCAAAATTCTTTAGCCAAAATTATTAGTAAATATTTTATTTATGAAATAAAATTTGCTTAGGGACAGCTAGATCATGATCAAGATTCCATGGTCAACCATAATCAATAACATACTCAATCCTTCAATTCATCAAATCATCCAAGTCTTGCACATAGGCATAGATCTAAATTTATTATTACATGATTTAACCTCTACTAGCATAACCATGATCATGGCTTCAAAATCTATTCATGCACATAAATCCTATTCACCCATGGTGACATAATCTCTAGCATGCTTCATCACAAATACTACCTATGACATGCATCAAATCTCAACTCATCATTAAATCCACCAACATAATCCTTCCATGCATAAATCCCATCTCCTTCACAATCATACATATACTCATGCTTCAATCAACAACATCATATACACAAACCCATCGCCATTCATCAACCTAGAGACATGATTCTAAATTTTAAAAAGAGGATTGAAGGTACTTACTTGATTGATGAATGACTTGAAGGAGTTTAGAGAAGATCTCAACTCCTAGATGGCTAATCTTGTTCAAGAAGGGTGGCGAAAGCATGGTCATGAAAAAAGAGACCATTCGACCAAGGGAGGAAATTTCGGTCCATGAGAGAGAGAGAGAGAAAGAAGAAGAGATCATTAGCATGCTTATTCATATAGGTTTTCATTAGAGATTAATTTTGAAGAGGATGAAGTTGTTAGAATAAGTTTACCTTGAAGATGTTCTTGTTCTTCACAGAAATTTCTGCTTTTTGATCCAAAGTAGCAAGATGATTTGTGGAGTTTGATATTAATAAGGGTGTTGATGGATGCACAGCAAGGAGTAGATCAAATCTGGAGATTTTCACAAGGGTTTGAAGTGGTTTGGAGGGATATTAGGTGTGGAGAAGAGGTAGGTGTTCTTGGTGTAGTGTGTGTGTGTTCTTGTTGCTTGAAAAAGATCGAGAGAGAGAGAAGAAGAAGGTGCCGATTTTTCTGAGGAGTTGTGGCTGCCGAAATTCTGTAGGGTTTAGGGAGTGATTTCTCTAATTTGGAAGGGAAAGGAAAGGTTAGTTGTTATAATCCTTGAAGAATATTTTTAGGAAGGGAATTTGGAAACTAGATATTCTAAGAATATCTTGATTTTTCTGGACAGCTTGAGTCTCCTATGGCCGACTGGATTGTGCAGCTTTTCTGGGGAATTAAAGCTGGTTAAAGGAGGCTTGTGATGGCCGAAACTAAGGTGCACAATGGTGGAGAATATGTCTGATCAATTGAGCAAAATTTTATGGAAAGTTGTTAAACAAGATGGCTGAAAAGGATTTGGTTGAGGAATTTTCGGTCAGCCATGGGGGGAATTTCGTGCAGAAGATTCAGGGAACAATGGAGCTCTGTTAATGGAGGTTTAAGGGAGGTTTTAACAGAAGTAGGTTGGGGTTGTCGGTTGAAACACAATAGGAAACAAGCTGGACAAAAATTCTGCACAGAATTTCGCTGAACAGAAGTTTTCTGGCAGAATTTTTGTCTGCCATTTCTAGCAGATTTGCAGTGAGTTTTGCAGGGGATTTCAGGGGTATTCAAGGCTGGTTTCCAGCCTTCTTTATGGAGGAAAAACATGGCTAAGGTTCTGCACAAAATCTGGGAGAAAACAGCTTGGTTTGGAGCTCATAAAGCTGATTTTCGTACAGGAATTTTTCCTGCTTTGCTCCAGCTTGTGCAGTCCGAATTTGGGCAAAAACTTTCAAGTTTCAATTGATCCTAAAGACCATTTTTCTGGTAGTATTTGGGAGGGAATGTGAGCTAGAATTTTTGACCTTTTGAAGGTACAACAAGCTGGAAAATTTCAGCTCATTTCATGAAGATAGATGAATTAAGTTAGAGGAAAAATTTCAGCAAGCTTTGAAGAGGGATTTTCCTCTTGAATTTTCCCACAATTCATTTACATTTTCCAAACCATGAGAAGCCTTTTACTAGGACATTTTGATCCTAAAAGACCTTAGTCCCCTACTGAATTTTCTGGAAAGGAAAATGATAGAACACCTTGATCAAACTAAGGAGTTGGAAATTAAGGGAAAGCTAATGATCAAGGGAGAATGAATTCCCTTTAGGCATTTCGCGAAGAACAAAAGAGTGAAGTGAGAATTTAGGCATTCCTAGGACATCATCACCACATTGATCTAGGCCCTCATGGCCGAAACCATCCTTTTCCAAGCTAAATAAAATTTATTCAAGCTAAAGCTTCTATGATGGACTTTGAACCTTAGACCTCAAGAATTAATTCCAAGGCTCTAACCACTAAACCACAACAACTCTTGTTGCTATTTCTACTAGAAAAATTATTTCCTATTCAATCCACAAGCTATCTCCTTATTTTCACCTCGGGCAAAAATTACCATTTTGCCCCTCTCACACGTCACTCACCAACAAGACTTCAAGATAATAAAAATCAAATTCAAAGCACATAGAAATCATATGAAAAAATATTTAATCATGAAATAAAGCATGATATGCATCCCAACCCCCTTACTCTACGGTTGGTCTTGACTGGGGTTTCACACAAGCTATGGGGAAGGATTTCAGTTATCCAAGAAATAGAGAGAGATTTTCTGCTTTTTCAAATTTCAAATTGAGAGAAATGTGGAGATGTTTGAGGTAAAGGATTGGGTAATAGTGTTTGATCCTTGAAGGTTTCTTGTCCTTCAATGGTGAATCACTGAACTAGCTATGATTTGATCATGGAATGAAGAATTGTTCAACTTTGTAGCTGGCCAAAAATGGCTGTGAAATAGTAGAGAAATTTCTGGTTTAATCATTTAGCTAGATAAGTGTTTAATGGAAGAAGAATCTGGAATTTAATTTTCAATTTTGAAATGTTTTGAATGGAGGAAAGATAGGAGTGTTTTAAGGTAATGGAGTCCTAATGACCAAGGTGGATGAAGAAGCCGAGGTGTTCAATCCATGGTTGTAACATGGCCGAAAATATGAAGAAGGATGATGATGAAATTGGTTCTTGCTTTAGATAGTCAAAGCTGGAAAAAAAAAATCTGGAATTTAAGCTTAAGAACTCTTAGGATTTGAAATGATTTTGAGCAGAATTTTTGGACTACTTTGAAATGGATTTGCTATTGGAATTTAGGAGTGTTTGAAGGTCCATTAATAGTGTTTTTCCAACCACCATCTTGGAGAAGATAAAGGAAAGTTTCAGGTGTTCTTGTGCACAAATGAATGGCTCAATATTCATGTCCAAAGTTTGGTTTGTTTGCTGGAAAATTTTCTGGTTTGGTATAGCCTGTACAAGCTGCGAAATTCCAAGGTGTTTTCAGCTTTCATCTTACACAACAAGATTGGTTCTTTACAAGATTTAGGTAGGGAATGGTTGCTGCAAATTTCGAAAACCAACCACGAAGAAAATCTGGAAAATTGTCAAGATTTTAACAAAAACAATAACAAGAAAAAGATGAAGTTCATGGAGGAATAACTATGGTGATTTAATTGAAAACCTCTTCCTATCTTTCCTCCACAATTTCGGCCAACCTCCTATCTCACAAGAGCTGGAATTTTCAAAACTACAAGTAAGGAATTATCCAAGACTTTTATAGATATAAAAATAAAGTAAAGAAATAGGAGTAGTTTAAATTCAAAAAGGTTAGGATAAGGATTGCAAAAATAATGGAGACAAAAGTTCCTCTAAAATTCCTTTTAGGGCAAGATCACATGGTTAAGACATTACCATTGTGCCTTTCCTAAGACAACATTCCTAACTTTAAGGAATGTAAGAAAGAATAAAATGGGATTTGAACTCAAGACCTTAGAGATTAATCACAAAGCTCTAACCACTTAACCACAACAACTCTTGTTCTTATTTTCCCAACCAAATTCTCTTCTTATCTAAGCCTCAAGCCATTTTCCCATTTTGACCTCAAGTAAAATTACCTTTTTACCCTTTCTATTCAACAATTACAAATAAACCATAGAACCCATAAACCGCAATTCTAAGGCACACAAAATCATTCAAGGAATGTATTCTATGCAAGATGATATGATATGCACCCCATCCCTCTTACTCTAGGGTAGGTTTAGCTGGGGTTTAACATTTTTTGTCAAAGGCTTGGTAAAGGGATCTTCCAGATTGTTTTAAAAGGAAATATGATCAACCACTACCTAATGTTTCTAGATGAACTTCTAAATCTGGCAATACTATCTCTCAATGTGCTTGCCCTTTCTATAGTTCCTTGTATTGTGATGCAACTCCAGAATTTCTAAAATATATGGTAATAAGCATGTTTATTTGTGGCAAAATTCCAAGTTCATTGAGGATTTTCTGAAGCTAAACTGCTTATTCAGAAGCCCTAAAACTGCCACATACTCAGTTTTCATGGTAGAATCAGTAATGGAAGATTGCTTAACATTTCACTATGAAATAGTCCCTCTAGACAAAGTGAAAACATGTCCACTGGTGGATTTTCTTCTATCTTTACTCGCTTGGAAGTCTGAGCTAATGTAACTGGTAAGAACTAAATCATTAGCTCTGTAGACAAGTATACAAGTTTTTGTTCCCTTCAAGTACTTAAGTATAAGTTTTACAGCATGCCAATGTTCTTTTCCTGGGTTTGATTGATATCTGCTAACCATACCTATAACAAGCAGATATTTGGCCTTGTACAAAGCATGGCATACATGAGATTTTCCACAGTCGAAGCATACGGAATCTTACTCATCCTTTGTTTTTTTTTTTTTTTTCTTCCTTGTGTCTTAGGATACTACTTAGAGTATAAGGTTAATCTGTGCCTAAAGAGTATAATTACCTCTTTATATTGATCCATGCTAAACTTAGCCAATATCTTTTCATTATAAGCAGATTGAGATAAGCCCAATATTCTTTGCTTCCTAATGCACTAAATTTGGATATATAAAAATCATCTAATTTTGTATCCATTCCCAACTAAGGTTAAATTAAAATATTAATCCCAAATTATACATATAAGCAAGTGCACTCATAATTAAGCATAGTATAGGGATTTAACAAGTATTGATCCTTAAGGAACAAGTACAACTAATTACTTTTTATTCAAGTTTAACCTACTAATTAGATTGATAAAGAATAAAAAAAATAAAAATAAAGACAAAATATATACACAACTCTTGCAGAGAAAAGCATGTAAGTAAATAATCACTCTTGAAAAAATGACAATAAACCGTTAGCAATTATTACACTTAATTACTTCACTTGGCATCATGAAGGAGTTTAACGTAGAATCCATACTCTCTCAAGTTATGGTTCAGTATCTCTTAGTCAATTTTAATGGACATCTTGGTCTCACTAAAAAAAAAAAACACAAAAAACACAAATCAAAGATAATTATCCCTATCTCTAGGTGACAATGGCTTGAAAATTTTAATTCCCCTATCTCTAGGTGATATCAACAACTTTTGATTACTTAATCTCGACGTAACCTCTCTCTCGAGTTAGTTAAGAAAATAAATTAAGAATTGAGCAACAAAGACTATCTCCTAACCTCTTTCTCAAATTAACTACAAGATTGTTCCAATCTCATCAATTCACCATTAACAACAAGTAATCAAAAACTAAGAAGAATAATCAGTTGAACAAAATACTAAATTAGTTTGTTATGACAAATCCAAAAATAATATTCAAATACAATTAAAATATTAATCTCATATTGTTCAAAGAAAAAGAAAAACAAATGTATTAAAAAAACTCATAGAGAAGCCCTATTCTTTCTCCTTTGATAACCTTCTTGAAATAATACTCCTTTGAGTGATAATTCCTTCTTCAATTAGTATGTGTAGCTTTGATTCCTTGAGTCTATTAAATTTATACACTAATCTTCACTTGTTCTTGGTTAAATAGGCCTCTTAAATGCTACAATTCGTCCTTCAAAAGCCCTGGGCCGAGTACAAGTTAGAAACAAGTTAACCTCTATGGCAATTTCTAATTTGACTTGAAAAAGGAATTTGAACTGCCACAATAGCATAGTGGCGGTGCCAAGTTACTTCATTTGGATTGGCATTGGTCCAGCTCTGGAAATCTCCTAGTTTGAGCTCTATTTCCTCTATTTTTCCAAAATGGAGCCACAACCGATTCAACCACTTTGAGCAAGTGTCGGTTCAAGTCTGGAAATCTACAATTTCACTCTAAATCATCCAATTCTTGTACAAATTCACCAAGAACACTTTTCACAAGCAAAACATCAAATAGGAAGGGAAATGACTAGTTATTAAATAAAAAATACCACAAAACATCCTCAAATAACTATAAAAATATAGACATAATTGGGCCTATCGTATCCCCCAATACTTAAGCTTTGCTTGTCCTCAAGTAAACAAGAGTTAATCACTAACAAAATAGCTTGTGAACAAGACAAAATAATTCATCAAACTCATCCTCAATCAAATTCATCCATAATAAAAGCAATAATCTTCTTCCAATCTTAAATACAAACTTGTCATTCATTCAACCCTTTCAAAACCTTGCAAACTAATGCATTAAACCAAATAATCCTAAGGCCATCAAAGTTAAGTTAAAAGCAAGCTCATATTCAGTACGAGAAAATTTTTCCATCCCTTAAGCAAAAACATAGACATTCATGAATCGTGCAAGTCAAGCTATTTAACAAACTCAAATTTGCAAAACTCAAGTAGTAGAATAAGGAAACACTGCACTTTTTTTCTTTCAATGACATAAGGAATTGCTAGCCTCAACTGAATGGATTTCTCTTCACACACCGTATTAGCCCCCTTACAATCATTATTCTCTTTTTTTCAGAAATTTTTAACATTTTCTTTCTTTTTTTTCTTTGCTCTTTTTGCTTTTTTACCTTCGGGATAGCATCAAGAAAGTGCACCGAACAATACTTGCTACTTCTCTCCATAGTAACCCCCTTTTTTAGCAAAAGGTCTTTAAAATTGAAAACAAGAGCATTTTTTCTCATCATTTTTCAGCTCACAAAACAATTTTTTCTTACTTCATCACATTCGTTATTCATAACTCAAAATCAAACAAATCATAAATCCATAACACAAGAATTAGTCAACAAATTTTCCAATATTCATCATATCATCCACATTCAAACTTCAAGAATAAAATAAACTCAAATACCAAATATAACTAAGGTTAACTTAAATTTTCAAGACTTAGTAAAATCTAACTTAATACACAAGTTTACTTTTTAACAAAAATCTAATCATAATGAATAACAAATCCATCTCTAAAGTTAAAAAGAAAATTATAACTCCAATATAGACAAATTTGAAAACAATTAGCACAAAAATCAATATCAATTCAAAATTTTATCCAAAATCAGCTCAACGTGCGCAAAAAGTTCAAGATAATCAAGAAGAATGAAGAAAGTATTGATTGGAATCCCTCCCCCACACTTAAGTTGGATATTGTCCCCAATGGCTTAGAATAACACAAGAAAAATTATACAAAAGACTAAAAAACAAGGAATGGGAAAGAAAATAAGACAAAGATATACTTCCCATAGCCATGTATTGCTAAGAACAATGTTGAATTCATTGTAAAAGAGCATTGTTTCCTTAACAATGGTTGCGTTAGTCTTAAACAAAGAAACACAACAAAAAGTGTAAAACTAGAATAAAAAGTGAAAATAAAACAACTAAATGACAACTATCTAAGAAAGTTCATTCAAATCAAAAGGAAAAATAAACAAAAACAAAACTAAAAGAAGAAATAAAAAGTAGAAAATCATGAGGCATCCTTCTTAGAATTATCATCATATTTATCAGTATCATCATCATCAGCAGCAGCTCTACAGGTTGATGATACTTCGCTTCATTATGGAGGTCAAGATCAAGGAGGGGGAGGCGCGACCATGCAAGAACTCAAGCCGACAACAAACATGGACAAAACTCGAACAAAAAGGAGGCCTCTAGAGGACGGCCGACACCACCCCCAAGCAGTAGAACCGGCACCGGCTCTATTCTATCCAACAACGGTGTTATTCTGCCATTCGACTGCCCAAAGACAGATCACAACCAGTGCCGGATGTGGTGTCCAAATCAGCGCCAGCTCTGCCTTGGGCCGCCAACAACTACCTCGTGTTTTTTATAGTTTCTCCTATTTTCTCCAATTTTAATTGTTTGTAAAGACTTATTATGACCCTAAACTGTAATAGAACCTCAGGGATTACTTAGCTAGGGTTAGGATAGTATAAATAGCACCTTTAGTGATTTGACAACACAATTCATACACTTTAATTCAAATTTGAGAGAGAATCTTGAGAGGCCCTAGCCTCCTTGTTCATCTTGTTCAAGATAATACTTGAGGGTTAGTCCTCCTTATGAATGAGTCTATAAATCTTTTGGATAATCCAATGTTATTTTCTTTGAATGGGTTTTAGTTGCTTTGTTCTTCTAAGGTTTGTTTGAATTCCAATATTTGGGTACCTATTTTCTCTATTCTATTTGTTCTTATTTACTTTTGTTACTTCAAGGATATTGGGGTGAGATTATAGTAGAACTTTCTACTATTCTTGAGGGTCTTTGCAGCTTAGTTCCTCAAGGGTTTGATAAATGATAGGTTGTTATTTCACTTTCTCCTTTTTGTCTCTAGAAGAATCTCTATTTTGGTCCTATTGTTTGAATTGAACACTTAACCAACTATTCCACTCACAACACCAAGAAAAAGCCACTTAAAATCATATCAAAGAGTTTGGTATCAGAGCAAGGAAAGCCTTTATTCCTATCAAAGCTTGAAAGCAAGAAAAAGGAGCCCTACAAAGTTGAAGAAAAAGAAAACAAAGGAAATCCCGTAACTCAAAAACATGCTTCAAAAAGGTCATTAAATCTTTGTTATATCATGATTTTTCTGTTGGGAAATTGCTCCATAATATTGCTATAATCCTTGGGAACAAAATTTTCTTGTGTTTGTGATAAAATTTGGCTTGAATATAGGTGAAAATGTTAGTTGTTCTTAAGTGACGGAATTGCATCCAAGGTGTTTGACAAATGTTCCATGAGAATATTTTTTGCTGTAGTTGGGATATTTGATTCTTAATTTTCATTCCTTGGGATATTGAGACATAGTGTATCACTCTAATTGTTGAATTCCTTGTTCATTGAACTCAATTTTACTAGTGCACACTTGTGATCATCTTATTCTTCGTAATCCTAGTTCTAGTTATTTTTTTGTTTCTTTGCTCTTTCTAATTCTTGTTCATTTCTTGCTTAGAAGTGTTTCTTATGCCTCTAGTGTTTGTTTTTGTGTTGATTGAGTCCACATTTCTTGAAATTCTTGACGAGAACTTGTTTGCTTGAGGTGCCCAACAAGTGTTTGTTGAAATTCCTCTAAGATCCCCTAATTGAAAAATTCTTTTGATATGTGTGATTCACTAAGTTGGAGTAAAAATTTAGCCGTTGGGGAGAATTTGGATTGAGCAAGAAGGCTTTGAGTATTGAAAAAAAGGCAAGAGGGTGAGCCTATTATTAAAAGAGCCTAAGAGAGCAAACACGAGCGTGGAGTGATCAACCTTGAGAGCCAACACGCAAGGAAGTGAAGTGAGGATCTCTTTTTTTTTTGTTTCTAATCTCTTTTGTTTTGCAGGTATAAGCAAGTAAATATTCCATCGCCATGGCCCAAGATCAAGAGATCTCTAGTCCTAACCCAAGTGGACCTAATACATCTCAAGAAAAACAAATTGATGCTAGGGGTTTGTGTGAGGACTTGCAGGCTATGATGAGGACTATGCAAAGTGAGTTCTAAAACATGATAAATGAATTGATAAATCATTTTAGACAATCTTCTACCATCGCACAAAGGAGAGGCCAAGAAAGATTTGAAGTACCTAGCCCAAGGATAAGGGATGGTGATGCCCATACTCTTTTGTTAAATGCTCAACAAGGGGAAGAGTAGGATGAGCACTCTATTGGGGTATTCCAATAAGCTCCCATGAGTAGGGGAAGACATGGGTTGAAAGAAGGACGAGGTTAGGGCCAAGGAAGGAATGGTGGAATCAATATAAGGGGGCTAGAAAGAGAGTTTGAGGGAGTTGATGAATAGTATAAGGGGGAGCAAGTTGAAGCCTTTGGGGAACATCATAGAGGATGGGGCAATAGAGGAGGAAGGAGAGAAGGAAATGATGAGGAGAGGGAGTTGAACCACATTAAATTGAAGGTGCCCACATTCTATGGCAAGAGTAACCCCGAAGCTTATTTTGAGTGGGAGAGTAAGATAGAGAGATTTCTAGAAAGTCATACCTATAGTGAGAGGTCAAAAGTGAGGTTGGCTATTTTGGGATTTTCAGAGTATGCTTTGGTATGGTGAGAGCAAGTTAGTGTACAAAGAAGACAAATGGGAATGGAAACCGTGGCTAATTAGAATTTGTTGAAAGATATAATGAGGGCAATGTTTATACCACACCATTAATACAATGATCTTTACCAAAGGCTCCAATCACTCAAGGAAGGAAACAAGAGTATGGAAGATTACCATAAAGAAATGGAAGTAATGTTGATGAGAGCTCAAGTCAATGAGGGTCCTACAGCAACAAGAGCAAGGTTCCTGGGGGGATTAAATAGGGAAATTGCCAATTTGGTAGAATTGCATCCCTATGATTGATTAGGGGATATGGTACATGCCACTAGAAAGATTGAGAGGCAATTAAAGAGGAGGGCATTTACTAGACCACCACTTCCAAACCCCAACACTACTAGTAAGATGCCAATTGAGAATGATGAAACCCCTAAGCCATTCCAAAGGGACTTCAACAAACCTAGAGAGGATTAGAAGCTTAGGGAGGATTGGAAACCTAGGGAAGGTTGGAACAAGGACAAAGAAAAAGTTATAGAGAGGCCACAAAAGAATAGGGATATAAAATGTTTTAAGTGCCTTAGATATGGACATACTTCCTATAAGTGTCCAAGCAAGAGAACGATGTATACTAATCCCTATAGTGAGATTTCTACCGATGAAGAAGAAGAGGGAGAAAGATACCAAGAGGGAAATGGAAATACAGAACGTGATGAAGGGAAAGTAGTTGGTCAAGAATACTCTTTGGTGGGAGTCACAAGAAGGTCATTAAATTCACAAGCCATTGAGGATCAAGATCACCAACAAAGAGAGAACATTTTCTACACTAGGTGTCTAATCAACAAGACTCCTTGTAGTGTCATTGTGGATAGTGGAAGTTGCACTAACGTGATTAGTGCAAGCTTAGTTGAGGAATTGGACATGAGTTGGATTAAACACTCCAAGCCCTACAAATTACAATGGTTGAATGATAGCGGGGAATTGAGAGTGAACAAATAAGTTTTGGTGTCTTTTGAGATGGGGAAGTATAAGAATAATGTGCTATGTGATGTGGTTCCCATGCAAGCAGGTCACTTGCTCCTAGGGAGACCTTGGCAATACGATAGGCATGTAAAGTATGATGGGAGGAAGAATACTTATTCCCTACTTAAGAAGGGAACTAAGTATACCCTTACCCCCATGCCTTCTAGTTAGATGAACAAAGATCAAAGAATCATTAAGGAGGGAGAAAAGAAGAAGGGAGCACAAGATGTCGAACAAAAATAAGAAGTTGAAAGGAAAGAACAAGAGAAGAAAGAAAAAGAGTTTAGAGAGAGGATGGGCACATAAGCACCTTTGACAATCAACGATAGGAGTGAACAAGGACAAAAGAGGGGAGGCAAAAGAAGAGTGAATTTCTTTGCAAAAGAAAGTGAGGTCATAGAGGCTGTGGAAACTAAGGAACCGGTTATTCTTCATTTATGCAAATGTTCTTATGTTTCTACTAATGATTTTTCATTGTCTTTGCCTAATAAAATTGCAACTATTCCTCAAGAATTTGAAGTTGTTTTTCCAAAAGAGGTGGTCAACCGAACACTAACCCAATTCTGGCCATAATCAAGAAGAACTTGAATAATTTGGGGGTATGCTTGCCACACCTTGAGTTTGTTTGCAAAAAGGCATTTCACCCTACCACTTCTTATTCTCCTTTTGAAATTGAGTATGGTTTTAACCCTCTAACTCTTCTAGAATTGTTTCCCTTACCTATAGGTGAATGAGAGAACTTTGATGGAGCTACGAAGATGGCAATGGTGAAACCATTCCATGTAGATGATGGCAGTGATTTAGAGATGAATCCTTTTCAAGAAGGGGGAGATGATGAGAATATGCTTCATCATGGAGGTCAAGATCAAGGAAGGAGAAGCATGACTGTGCAAGAACTCAAGCCGGCAATAAAGATACACGAAACTCGACAAAAAAGGAGGCCTCCAAAGGACGGCTAGCGCCGCCCCAAGCAGCAGAACCAGTGCCAGCTCCATTATGTCCAATAATGGCTTTATTCTACCATTCAACCGCCCAAAGATAGATCACAACCAGCGCCGGCTCTGCCCCGCGTTTTTTTATGTTTTCTCCAGTTTTCTCCAATTTTAATTGTTTGTAAAGACTTATTATGACCCTAAACTGTAATAGAATTTCAGGGATTACTTAGTTAGGGTTAAGGTAGTATAAATAGTACCTTTAGTTATTTGACAACACAATTCATACACTTTAATTCAAATTTGAGAGAGAATCTTGAGAGGCCCTAGCCTCATTGTTCATCTTTTTCAAGACTATGCTTAAGGGTTAGTCCTCCTTATGAATGAGTCTATAAATCTTTTGGATAATCCAATGTTATTTTCTTTGAATGGGTCTTAGTTGCTTTGTTCTTCTAAGGTTTGTTTGAATTTCAATATTTATGTGCCTATTTTCTCTATTTTATTTGTTCTTGTTTTCCTTTGTTGCTTTAAGAATATTGGGGTGAGATTATAATAGAACTTTCTACTATTTTTTAGGGTATTTGAAGCTTAGTTCTTCAAAAGTTTGATAGAGGGTAGGTTATTATTTCACTTTCTCCTTTTTGTCTCTAGAAGAATCTCTGTTTTGGTCCCATTATTTGAAGTGAACACTTATCCAACTATACCACTCACAACACTAAGAAAAATCCACTCAAAGTCATATCACAGGTGGATGCACCTTTTCCTAGAAATGGAAACTGATAAACCTTAGAGTGGGTGAATAAGGTTTATGGCAAACAAATGTAAATTAAAATTTTGATGTCTTTTGAAATGGGCGAATAGAATGTCAAAATTTGCTTCGTAGCTTTAAAAGGCAATCAGGGATCTTTTAAATGATTACTGAATGGAAAAAGGATAGTATGTATTTAAGATGGGTAGTTAGGCTATCAAGTACAGGCTTACTATAGAACACAAGGAGCCTTAAATGGATCAATAATTTTAGAGAAAATTGTAAGGCATTTAAGATTTGATGACTAGCAAAAATCAGTAAAAAAAATTCAGACAAAGTGCATAAATATAGACCTAAGGATTTATAGTGATTCGATCCTTAAATGATCTACATCCACTACCTTAAGCTATCACTTAAGGATTTCAACACAACTTACTCAAACCTTTTTCCAAATCACTGGTGGTAGGAAATACCAATTTTACACAAGAGGATCACCAGCCTTAGTTTTGCACCCAATCTCTTTAAACAAAACAATCAAGGCTCACCCCAACTACGTTTTACTTCCTTAACCTTGATACAAAGTCGATTAAAGATAGAATACAGAAATGGCTCACAGATTGAACAAATATGAACAACTAAGCACCAATAACTTTTTACCTTTTGATTTTTTTCAATATTACTTTGAAGCACAAATAAAAAGAGAGATTTTTATGATCTGATGTGTAAGAGTATTTCTGAAAAATTTAGCACAAAAATCTTCCTCAAAATCGTGCTTTTGAAGCTTTTATAAGAACCAAACCCAAAGTCCCAATGGCTAGTTACTCCTGTCAGGATTTCCAAGATTTTGGACTCACAAGGTGGAAGGATGTGTGTCCAAAAGATGAGTTCAAAATGGTACTTTAAGCAGAGAGATATATTTTGGAAAATGCTTCATATCATTGGATGGTATTTTGGATTCAGAGGTCCATCCAAAACTACTTCAACCAAAAATCCCGATTTATAAATAATTTTTGAAATTATTTGTAAGTGCTTCAAGGTAAAACAAATTGAACATATGGTAAAGAGACATAAGAATTTATAAATAATACCTTAATAACAATTCCTAGTTTATGATTCTTCACAAGTACTTTTGAGTATGCAATCTCTTAAGTTAAACTTATACTTGATCACCCCTTCTTGGATTCCATTCCTTAAGAGTTCTTTAGCAGTCTCATTAGCATGCCTTGGAAAAACTAAGGTCAAACATGTCCTATCACATATAGATCACATAGGTTAGTTCTCATAAATGTTTGTTATAAATCAAAACACATGAGAATCCCCTTAGGGCTAACAATCTCCCCCTTTTTGAGTGATGACAAACTTGATAGGATTGTGACATGCAAAAAAAAAAAAAAATGATATAGACAGTATGAACATATTAGACCGAGAGAAATAAGAATATTTTTAACTAAAATGCATTATCTCATTATAGGACTCAAAGGGTGCTTGTGAGATTAAGATAAGACCGAAGATCACTTCTTGTAAGAGCATTTTTGGACTGATGTTTTGGATTGAAGAATTGAGAGTCGAAAACTCACCCCGTGTTTGTGCAGGGTAACAATATCACAAAAATTGATCAAGCCTAGTTTTCTCAAGGAGTTTCAACCCTTCGTTTTCATTGTGCAATCAAAGAGAAACAACACAATTCTCATAAACATTCATTCAAGTATTCATCATCCGAACTTAATCACAATCCATATCTGGCAATCCAAAAATTTGGCAAAATGCACATCACAGTCATTATCATAATCATATTTGACAATATCGAGTTAAATATGGCAAATTTCAAGTTCTCAATCCATATTTATAAGGATAAAAATAGTGAGAGAGACATTTAGCTAAATCAAAGTAGAATGCATAACAGAATGCACACCAAGTCCACAAGCATAATCTTCTTCAAAACCACAATTCAAGTTCCTTAATATCACATCAAGTCATAAAACCCAAGTCATAATCCATATAATCACAACTATTTATCACACACGCATATAGTTATAATCACTCACATATAGCCACAATCCATCATATTTCATATTTCTTTCTCCCCTTTTGGCATCAATCAGAAAGATCTTAGCAGAAGAGAATTAGTAAGGATTTAAGCATGAGAATGGTAAAGCAGGAATATAGTGCAGAAGGTCAGTCCCCCATTGAGGTAGTAAACATATTAACAGAAGGTTCTGTCGGAATAGCAGTTCAAAAGTAAAATTGTTCATGCAAAAAACATAAAACAAATTCATAAAATTGTTCATCATAGTGAATGTTATATAGGAAGTCAACAAGCAGCAGTCATCATGTGCAAATTAGGAAATATAGACGGTCTTAGGCTTAGTACTGGCACCCTTCTTGGAATGCTGTCCAGTAATTCTGCTAGATATTCTTTTAACGATCACATGTTTCACCCTGCGCCTCGATGAGGTACTAAGTAGAAGTGGCTTGTCTTTTGTAGCAGCTGCTAGATCAACAAAGGTTGCAGCAGGCAACATTTCAGCTGGCTGGGATGGAATTTGTTCAAATATGGGTGTTGTAGCGGGTGGAGTTGGAACTTCTTTAGTGACAGCTTTCTTAGTGTCGGGGCGGGGAGGGGGGGAGGGGCATCCAGAATCCTTCTTGCTGTGGTGGAATGGGTTGATCTTCGGAGACTCCTCTAGTAGTCTTTTTTGCTTTCTTTCCCTCCATATTACTCAATCAACTTTGAAAGTTTTGCAATTTAGTCTTAACTTTTGTGCTAAATCCATCAAAATTTTCAGACAAAATAATTAAAGCATTCCAAATGCTTTGAGTCAGTCCACTCTCTTAGTTATCTGCTTGCCATTATTGGAGGATTCTTCTGCTATTTCAGCCTTCCATTTTGTTCCTGTTGAAGCAGCAGGTGTAGTTTTCTTTCTTTCAGCTTTGATTTTGATCAGCTTTACCCTTTTCTCATCAGACATCCCTAAGTAAAACCCATTGATTATTCACTTGTACAAAGCCCATTTTTGCTAAAGATTCCATGCTGTAAACATTAATCTTAAGGTGTCCAGAAGTACATGCACTGCGATTCACGTTGAAATGCTTCAAAACTTTGGTCAGTAGATTTCCATAGGGCAGGGCATTGTGAGAGGTATTTCTTGATTGAAGCATTAGTTTCATTGCCAAAAAACCCAAAACTAATTTACCTCCCCTCTGATAGGGCCAACATCAATATCATTTACATGATACTCATTGATGTTTTGTGCTGAAAACTCAAAGCCACCATGGTTAACACCATGTAGTACAGAATTCTCCCGAATTCATTTAGCCATTTAATGTTTCGATCATTTGAATTTTTGAAACTCCTTCCTCTAGAAAACTTAGCTTCAAACCTTGCCAGATCAAATAGGTCCAACTCTTTTGGAAATTTATTCATTTCAAAAAATTGAACTCCTTTGTCTCTGACTCCAAATATTCCATTCAACATTCTAGGATCAAATTCCATATTTACACAGCCTACTCTAAAGGTGTACCACTGAACCATGAATCCCCCACCGGTCTCTTCAAGCTTTCCTTTTCTTAGGTTTGAATTAAATTCTCAAATCAATGTGGTGTACAATTTTTCATTTACCAATAGTATAACCCCCTATCCAAGTGATTCAAACATATTCAGGATATTAGCAACATTCAAAAATACCTTAGTACCAACACAATATCTAGTAATGATAGTCCTATTCTTCAACAGCCAACTATTAAACTCATATTCACATTTTAGGTCAAGAAATTGGGGTACTACCGTATCAGAGTTTTCCAGTATAGGAAGCTAATGTGATGAGTCAGACTGGGAAGCTAGTTCCTCGGCAATGATTTTAATCCCTTTTTGCTTGGGGGTCGATTGAGTGGTGGCAATAGATTTTTTTTTTTTTTTTTTTGTCACTGCACTGCTTTGTCTTCGATTCACTTCCTTTGTCTGATTTAGGAAGTTTGGCTATTGTAGTTGTGAGAAGAAGATAAGGCTTGTTTTCATTTCATTGAGAAAGATAAAGATTCGAAGAGAGAGAGAGAGGCAGAAAGATCAATGGCGGTTTCGGATTTCAAGAAGAGAGAGAATTAGCCTTTTTGACAAACCCTCCTTTTTGGAATTTGCTAGGTATTTGAACGGATAAGTACAATCAAGTACCCTCAAAAGAGATTTTGTCATAGATAAGGTGAGCTTCATTGAAAAGCACAGACATTTTGAAAATTCAAAAAGAGTGTTCTGGACTCAAATCCTTTTTTATCCATTTTTTTTTAAAAGCGAACTTTAAATGATTCTAGGCTACTACTATTTTGGACTTAGACTTGTCCAAATTTGTCTGTCCAAAACAAATTTTATTCAGGGAGTTTTAGATTCATGTTTCAGAGATGTTGCATCCAAAATCACTATTCAAAAGTGTGTATCTTCAAAACTTCTACAGGAATGAACAAACAAATTCTTGGCAAAGTTGTTAGTTACATAATTTTGTTAATTCCCAAACCTCTTCGTACATGATTAAATCTATCTTCGGACAGGGATTTAGTGAATAAATCTACAAGTTGTTCATCAGTTAAAATATATTCCACACACATGTCACCCATAAACAAATGATCTCTAATAAAACGATGTTTAATTTCAATGTGCTTAGCTCTAGAATGCTAAATGGGATTCTTGGTCAGATTGATAGCACTAATATTGTCATATAGGATAGGTATGCAATTAAAATTTAAACCAAAGTCAAGCAAAGTGCTTTTCATATATAAAATTTGCGCGCAGCAACTTTCTGTAGCAATATACTCTATTTCGATTGTTGAAAGAGAGATACACGCTTGCTTCATGCTGTACCAAGAGACAAGAGAATGTCTAGGAGGCTGATAGTGTCCGCTGGTGCTTTTTATCCCAACTTTACACCTGGCATAGTCGACATCCATATATCCTATAATATCAAATGAATTAGTTCGTGGATTCCACAAACCATAATCATATGTTCCAATTAAGTATTTGAGGATACGCTTTACAGTATATAGATGAGATTCCTTTTGACATGATTGAAATCTAGTACATAGGCACATTGAGAACATACTATCGGGTTAATTGGCAGTAAGATAAAGGAGACTTCTAATCATACCTCTATATTTCGATTCATCCATTTTCTTACCTTTTTTATCTTTATCAAGATGTGCTCAAAGGTGTACTTATTTCTTTAGCTTCATTTATTCCAAACCTTTTGAGCAGTTCCTCGGCATACTTGGCTTGATTTAAGAAGATCCCATCTTTAATTTGTTTGATTTGTAGTTCGAGGAAGAAATTAAGTTCTCCTATCATGCTCATCTCAAACACTTGCTTTATTATCTAGGCAAATTTCTTGCATTAGGAATCATTTGTAGCTCCAAAAATAATATCATCAACATATATTTACACAATTAAGAAATCATCAAAAATTTCAAATTTGATAAATAATGTGGTATCAATTAAGCCTCTTGAAAAATCTTTTGAAAGAAGAAAACCAGTAAGCCTTTCATACCATGCTCGTGGAGCTTGTCTTAAACCATAAAGGGCTTTTGATACGAATTCTTGGTGGCTTTTCTTGGTGTTGTGGTGTTTTTGGTGACTATATGTTCAGTTCAAACAAGGGGAGCCAAAACAGGGACTTTTCTTGTGACAATAGGAGAAAGGTAACCCAACTACCTACACTCTTTCAAACCCTTGAAGAACAAAGCCTCAAAGACCCTCAAGATGAGTAGAAATTTCTATTATAATCTCATCCTAATATCCTTGAATTAATAAAGGCAAGCAAGAACAAATAGAATAGAGAAAATAGGCACCCAAATATTAAATTTCAAACAAACCTTAGAAGAACAAAGTAACTAAGACCCATTCAAAGAAAATAATATTAGATTATCCAAAAAATTTATAGACTCTTACAAAAGGAGGACTAACCCTTAAGCTTGGTTTTGAACAAGATGAACAAGGAGGCTAGGGCCTCTCAAGATTCTCTCTCAAATTTAAATTAAAGTGAAGTGAATTGTCTTGTCATATCACTAAAGGTACTATTTATACTATCCAAACCCTAACTAAGTAAACACTGAGGTTTAATTACAGTTTTGGATTATAATAAGTCTTTACAAGCAATTAAAGGTGAAGAAAACCGGAGAAAAGCATTAAAAACGTAGAGCAGATGTTGGTGCCCAGGGGGAAGCCGGCACCGGATTGGAACATTACAACCGGTGCCGGTTTGGCTCTATCTTTGGCTGGTTCATATTTGCTTGAGGTGTGGTTTGGACAAAATGGAGCCGGCACAGACTGTCCTCTGGGGAAGCCTCCCTTGTCAAGTTTCGTCTCCCTTTGCTGCCGGTTTGATTTCTTGTTGGGGTCCTTCGCGGATGGCCAACAACATGAACTCGTGGCTAGCTTTCTCAACCTTTCAATCCTTCTTTATCCTCAAGCATGGTCTGATGATCAATTGAAAATCATCTTAAAGCTTCTTGGTCCTCGCTCTTGTTATTAGCCCTTGTCCTCCATGATGAAGTAGAGTCTCATCATCTCCCCCTCCTTGAAAATGATTCATCTTCGAATCATTACCATCATCTACATCAAAAAGAGAGAGGTCACTAACATTAAAGGTGGCACTAACATGATACTCACCAGGTAGATCTATCTTGTAAGCATTATCTCCAACTTTAGCAAGAACTTGAAATGGCCCATCCCCCCTTGGATCAAGTTTGCTTCGTCGTTGCGTGGGGAATCTCCCCTTGTGAAGGTGTACCCATACCCAATTGCCTGGCTTAAAGGACACCTTTTTTCTTCCTTGATTGCGCTTTTAGGCGATCTCTTCATTTCGTTTTGCAATGGTTGTTTTCACCTTCTCATGGAATGCCTTCACTATCTCCACCTTCTTAGCTCCATCGAGGTTCAACCGTTCACCTATAGGCAAAGGAACCAAATCTAAAGGAGTTAGAGGATTAAAACTATATATAATTTCAAAAAGAGAATAAGAAGTGGTAGAGTGAATAGCCCTATTGAAAGCAAACTCAATGTGAGGCAAGCACTCCTCTCAATTCTTTGAGTTCTTCTTGATTATAACCCTCAAGAGTTGGATGAGTGTACAATTGACCACCTCCATTTATTCGTTCGTTTGGGGATGACAAGCTGTGAAACACAAGATGTTAGTTCCAAATTTGTTCCATAAAACTCTCCAAAAGTGACTAAGGAATTTTGTATCCTTATCAGAGACAATAGTCCTTGGAATCCTATCCATTCTCACCACTTTCTTGAAGAATAAATCTGCAATATAGGACGCATCATTAGTCTCGGAACAAGCCACAAAATGAGCCATTTTGGAAAATCTGTCAACAATCACAACTACAGAATCCTTCCCCCCTTGGACCTAGGCAATCCTAAAATGAAGTCTATTGAAATATCAACCCAAGGCACATTAGGTATAGGTAAAGGAGTATAAAGACCATGTGAAAAAGCTCTAGATTTAGCTCCCTACAAGTAATGTATTGAGAACAATGTCGCTCCACATCCTTTCTTATTTTTTGCCAAAAGAAATGTTCCTTAAGGATGCCTAAGGTTTTTGCAACACCAGAATGCCCCATTAGTCCCCCACTATGGGCTTCCCTAACTAGCAACACCCTAATAGAACCCCTTGGCACATAAAGCCTTGCCTCTCTAAACAAGAAACCATCATGCCTATAATATTTAGCAAATGCATTTTTCTCACAATTATGAAAAATATCCCCAAGCTCCTCATCATCAACATACAAATCTTTCACAAATTCAAAACCAAGAAGTTTAGCATCCAAAAAGTTAAGGAGTGCATACATTCGAGATAGTGCATTCGCTACCACATTTTCCTTACCCTTCTTGTATTGAATGACATATGAAAATGTCCTAATAAACTCCATCCAACTTGCATGCCTCTTGTTCAAATTTTGTTAGCTCTTGAGGTGTTTAAGGGTCTCATGGTCAGTATAAGTGACAAACTCTCTTGGCAAAAGATAGTGTTACTAATACTCTAAGGTCCTCACCAAGGCAAAAAAGCTCTTTATCATAGGTAAAGTAGTTGAGGGCTGCCCCAGATAATTTCTCACTCAAGTATGCAATGGGTTTTCTATCTTGGGTCAAGACCGCACCTATGCCCACCCCACTTGCATCACACTCTATCTCAAAAGCCTTCTTAAAGTTGGGAAGAATAAGAATTGGAGCTTGGGTCAATTTGTCTTTGGCGGTTTGAAAGGCTTGTTGTTGGGCTTCCTCCCACCTAAATCCCATCCTTTTCTTTACCACTTCGGTTAGAGGGACTGCTATAGTGCTAAAATTTTGGATAAACCTCCTATAGAAACTAGCTAGCCCATAGAAACTACGGACTTGGGTAATAGTGGTAGGGGTTGGCCAATCTTAGATGGCTTTCACTTTTCCCTCATCAATCTCAATCCCTTTAGCACTCACAACATACCCAAGGAATGTAATCCTCTCCAAACAAAAAGAGCATTTCTCAAGATTAGCATACAATCTCTCCCTTCGGATGGCAACAAGCACACTTTGAACATGATTCAAATGATTCATATATGATTTGCTATAAATTAATATATCATTAAAGTACACAACAACAAAATTTTCAATAAATTCCCTCAAAACATGGTGCATTAGTCGCATAAAAGTGTTAGGAGCATTAGACAATCAAAAGGGCATGACAAACCACTCATACAACCCTTATTTAGTTTTAAAAGCTGTTTTCCATTCATCCCCTTCTTTTATTCTAATTTGCTGACAATCGGATTTCAAATCAATTTTTGAGAAAATGCATGCACCAAATAGTTCACCAAGCAAGTCATCTAACCTAGGAATGGGGTAGCGGTATTTTACCGTTATATTGTTGATAGCACAACAATCCACACACATACGCCATATCCCATCCTTTTTAGGCACCAAGAAAACCGAAATCTCACATGGGCTTAGGCTCTCTCTCACATGTTCATTCTCAAGCAATGCATCCACTTACTTTTGCAACTCTTTGTATTCCTCCGGGTTGCTTCTATATGCCTATCGGTTGGGGATGATGGCTCCGCAAAGTCGATTTAATGCTCAATTACCCTCAATGGTGGTAGTCCTCCGGGTACCTCATTTGGGAAAACGTCTTCAAACTCTTGAAAAATAGCTGCAATTTCATGAGGCAAAAATAATGTGGAATCATTAGTAGAAACATAAGAACCGTTGCATAAAAGAAGTATAATCGGTTCCTTAGCTTCTATGGCCTCTATGACCTCACTCTCTTTTGCAAAGAAATTCACTCTCTTTTTACCTCCCCTCTCTTGTCCTTGCTCACTTCTATCCTTGATTGTCAATGGCACTTGTTTGCTCATCCTCTCTCTCAACTCTTTTTCTTGCCTCTCATTTTCTTGCTTTTGCTTAACTTCTTGCGCTCCTTTCTTCTTTTCTTTTTCCTTCATGATTCTTTGGTCTTTGCTCACCTCACTAGGGGCCATGGGGGTGATGGTAAACTTAGTTCCCTCATTGAGTAGGGAATAAGTATTCTTCCTCCCATCATATTTTACATGCCTATCATATTGCCAAGGCCTCCCTAATAGTAAATGACCCGCTTGCATGGGTACTACATCACATAGCACATCATTCTTATACTTCTCCATTTCAAAAGACACCAACACTTGCTTGTTTACTTTCATTTCCCCACTATCGTTCAATTATTGTAGTTTGTAGGGCTTGGGATGTTTAATCCAATTCATGTCCAATTCTGCAACCAAATCTGCACTAATCACATTAGTGCGACTCCCACTATCCACAATGACACTACAAGGGGTCTTGTTGATTAGACACCTAGTGTAGAAAATGTTCTCTCTTTGTTGGTAGTCTTGATCCTTAATGGCTTGTGAGCTCAATGACGTTCTTGTGACTCCCACCAAGGAGTATTCTTGTCCAACAACTTCCCCTTCATCACTCTCCTCATCTCCATTTCCCTCTTGGTTTCCTTGGTACCTTTCTTCCTCTCTTTTTTCGTCGATAGAAACCTCACCATAGGGATTGGTATACATCGCTCTCTTGCTTGGACACTCATGGGAAGTATGTCCATATCCAAGGCACTTAAAGCATTTGATGTCTCTATTCCTTTGTGGCCTCTCCATAGTTTTCCTTTTGTCCTTGTTTCATCCTTCCCTAAGTTTCCAATCCTCCCTAAGCTTCTAATCTTCTCTAGGTTTCCAAGCTTCCCTAGGTTTGTTGAAGTCCCTTTGAAATGGTTTAGGGGTTTCATCCTTCTTAGTTGGCACCTTGCTAGTAGTGTTGGGGTTTGGGAGGGGTGGTCTAGTAAATGCCCTTCTCTTTAATTGCCTTTCAATCTTCATAGTGACATGTACCATATCCTCCAATCGATCATAGGGGTGCAATTCCACCAAGTTGGCAATCTCCCTATTTAATCCTCCCCAAAATCTTGCTCTTGTTGTTCTTGGATCCTCATAGATTTGAGCTCTCATCAATATCACTTCCATTTCCTTATGATAATCTTCCATACTCTTGTTCCCTTACTTGAGTGATTAGAGCCTTTGGTAAAGATCGTTGTAGTAATGGTGTGGTATAAACCTTGCCATCATCATATCTTTCAACACATTCCAATTAGCCACGGTTTTCACTCACATATGTCTCCTTTGGGCACTAACTTGCTCCCACCATACCAAGGCATACTTTGAAAATCCTAATATAGCCAACCTCACTTTTGACCTCTCACTATAGTTATGGCTCTCTAGGAATATCTTCATCTTGCTTTCCCACTCAAAATAAGCTTCAGGGTCACTCTTGCCATTGAATATGGGCACTTTCAATTTAATATGGTGCAACTCCCTCTCCACATCATTTTATTCTCTCCTTCCTTCTCTATTACCCCATCCTCTATATTGTTCCCCAAAGGCTTCAACATGCTCACCCTCATACCATTCTTCAACTCCCTCAAATTCTTTTTCTAGCCCCCTTATATTGATCCCTCCATTCATTCCTTAGCCTCTACATCATCCTCTTCTCCTAGGAGCTTGTTGGAAACCCCCAATAAAATGTTCATCCTATTCTTCCCCTTGTTGGGCATGTAACGGAGAAGTATGGGCATCACCATCCCTCATCCTTAGACTTGGCACTTCAAATCGCTCTTTGCTTCTCCTTTGTGACACGGTAGAAGATTTTCCAAGGTGATTTATCAACTCCCTTGTCATATTTTGGAACTCACTTTGCATCGTCCTCATCATAGCCTATAAGTCTTCACACAAACCCCTAACATCAATTTTTTCTTCTTGAGGTCTACTAGGTCCACTTAGATTAGGCCTAGAGATCTCTTGTTCATCGGCCATAGTGGTAGAGTTTTCACTTGTCTATACTTGCAAAACAAAGAGATTAGAAGGAAAAGATAGATTTTCACTTCACTTCCTTGTGTGTTGGCTCTCAAGATTGATCACTCCACCCTCGTGTTTACTCTCTTAGGCTCTTTTAATAATAGGCTCACCCTCTTGCATTTTTCTTAGTACTCGAGCCTTCTTGTTCAATTCCAATTCTCCCCAATAGCTGAAGATTTAGTACAGCTAAGTGAATCACACAAATCAAAAGAATTTTCCAATTAGGGGGTCTTAGGGGAATTTCAACAAACACTTGTTGGGCACGTTAAACAAACAAGCTTTAAGTCAAGAATTTCAAGAAAAAAGTGGACCCAATCAACTCACGAACAAGTACTAAATGCACAAGAAACAATTCTAAGCAAGAAACAAACAAGAACTATCAAGAACAACGAAATAAAAACAACTAAAACTAGAATGATGAATAACAAGATGGTCGCAAGTGTCCAACAGAGAAATTGAGTTCAATGAATTTGGAATTCAACATTAGAGTGATATACTAAGTCATAAAGTCCCAAGGAATGAAAATTAAGAATCAAAGTTCCAAACTATAGCCAAAAACACTTTCATGGAACATTTATCAAACACTTTGGCTGCAATCTCGTTACTTAAGAACAACTATTCAATCATATTCAAGCCAAATTTCACCATAATCACAATATAAATTTGTTCCCAAGGATTATAACAACATCAAGGAGCAATTTTCCAATAGAAAAATCAAGGAATAACAAAAATTTCAATACCTTTTTTGGAGCAAGTTTTGAGTGATGGGATTTTCTGTTTTTCTTTTCTCTTCACTTTGTAGGGCTCATTTTTCTTGTTTTTAAGCTTTGATGGAAATCAAGATTTTCCATACTCTAATACCAAAACTCTTTGATACGAATTCTTGGTGGCTTTTCTTGGTGTTGTGGTGTTTTTGGTGGCTATGTGTTCAGTTCAAACAATGGGAGCCAAAACAGGGACTTTTCTTGTGACAATGGGAGAAAAGTAACCTAACTACATACACTCTTTCAAACCCTTGAAGAACAAAGCCTCAAAGACCTTCAAGATGAGTAGAAAGTAATAGTATAATCTCACCCTAATATCTTTGAAGCAACAAAGGCAAGCAAGAACAAATAGAATAGAGAAAATAGGCACCCAAATATTGAATTTCAAAAAAACCTTAGAAGAACAAAGCAACTAAGACCCATTCAAAGAAAACAACATTGAATTATCCAAAAGATTTATTGACTCTTATAAAAGGAGAGCTAACCCTGAAGCTTGTTCTTGAACAAGATGAACAAGGAGGCTAGGGCCTCTCACGATTCTCTCTCAAATTTGAATTAAAATGAAGTGAATTGTCTTCTCATATCACTAAAGGTGCTATTTATACTATCCTAACCCTAGCTAAGTAAACCCTGAGGTTTAATTACAGTTTTTGTTGGGTATCTCATGCGTATCATATACGGCGCAGCAGAAAAATAAAAACAAGATACCATCCAGGATCCGCATATATGTGAAAAACAAAACACACACACACACACACACACACACACACACATAACAAAGAAACAAAGATAATAACTTTTACCTTTCTTTGTTTGTGTGGAAAACAAAATTTTCCTTCTTCGAGTAAGATAGTTGTGGAGCGATCTAGCAATCCTCTTAAAGTATCACCACAAGAGTTGTATGTCCAACTAATATAACTACAGTGTGTAATTATCTCTAACAGAAATCCACACAGAGGATCTCACACAAGCACCAATATTTTCTTTGCAAGCTGAAAATTACAATGGTGGCTGGGGTTTTTCTTTCTTGTGCTACATCATAAGCAAAAACAGAGAAAAGAAGAAGAAGAAGAAGAAGAGTCTTGGATTCCCTCTTGGAAGAAGCCACATGAGAGAGAGATATGTACAATAGAACATGAAGATCATATCTCTATTATTCTCTTGAGAGGATGGCCCCACACACATTATTTCATGTGTGTTGATAAAAAAAAAAAAGAGCATTAGCACCCATTCCTTCATGTGTGCCCTTTTGTTTGTTTTGTATGACTTCTTGCTCAACAATAAAACCACTTTGATTACATCTTATATAACCAAAAGCCTCTACAAAAACCATATATGAGAATTCCAAACAATTCTCTAATTGCAATTGGAACCCATCAAGTTCTCAGAATTATAAATTGGCCCATCAATTATAACTAATTATAAATTGGCCACATCAACCTCACTTTCTTGTAATAAACCCCACCATGTTATCAAATAACATCTTGAGTATATATTCCTCTTTTGTGTGTGACCTATTAGGTTTCCCGGTAAATTAGTAGCGAACATGAATTAATCCAAACGTCTTCGAAATTAATAATCCTTAATTAATTAGAATTAATCCTATTAATTCTAATCAGGATTGGTTTATTAATTCATCAATTCATAAACCCATATTCTCAGATCATGAGTAGTATCTAGCAATACATCATGACCACCCAAGAGTCCAGGAAGTCAAGTGACTTGACATGAACCCTTCAATAACAAACTACAATGCAATTAACTCCATTCACCATACAATATCTCATTTGGTTTGGAGTACAGAATTAGTGCCAACTTCCTCCAGAATATATATTAATTATGGCCCGAATATCATTTTACTTGTACAAGGAACCCACTACTCTTAATATGTATCAATTGGAACCCTTTCCAATACACATACGCCTTGGCCAAGGACTTATGAGTAGTAATTCCTACAAGTAGCCATGAGATATTCGCCCCTACTATTAGGAGTGGTGAATCCTTTATTGACCCTCTCAACTACTTTCGTTTACCTCACAATGTACCCAATATCCATCTCATAGGCGGCCCTCGATCGAGCTTCGAAGATTGGAATCAAGGCACAAGGCTTAGCAAACAAAGTACCTTGGAGATCTCAAGTCTAAGGATACTTGCACGTTTGCTATTGAGATTATATCACTGGCACTAAATAGTTATCCATGTGATTATCTCAAAGCTGGGTCATCCAATGAATTTGTTCCACTAGCAAGTATCCATGTGTTAACTTTGAGTATCTCAATACTCACGGTTATGAAAACCACCACCTGATCGAATCAGGAAGTCAAACACATGCTAGTCTTAACGCATTAATGATGTCCTGTCTCATTAATACTATGAATAGGGACCATTTAAGTACTAACACCATCCAGTGTAATAGGAATCTCATATCATGATCTCTATCATGATCTTGTTAACACAGTGTTGTACTAGAGACTTTATCGAATAGTTATATTACTTAAAGTAAACAAAAAAAAAAACTGTAAGATAAATAATGCCTTTTATTAAAATAAAATGTGTCATATATAATGTACAAGTGATTGCCTCTAGGGAACAACACTAACAGTTTTAGGCCATAATAAGTCTTTACAAGCAATTAAAGGTGAAGAAAACTGGAGAAAAGCATTAAAAACACATAGCAGACGTCGGTGCCCATGGGGAAGCTGGCGCCGGATTGGAACATCACAACCGGTGCCGGTTTGGCTCTGTCTTCAACCAGTTCATGTTTGCTTGAGGTGTGGTTTGGACAGAATGGAGCCGGCTCTGGTTGTCCTCTGGGGTAGCCTCCCTTGTCAAGTTTCGTCCCCCTTTACTGCCGATTTGAGTTCTTGTTGGGGTCATTCACGGATGGCCAACAACACGAATTCTTGGCTAGCTTCCTCAACTTTTCAATCCTCCTTCATGCTCAAGCATGGTTTAATGATCAATTAAAAATCATCTTGAAGCTTCTTAGTCCTCGCTCTTGTCATTGGCCCTTGTCCTCCATGATGAAGTGGAGTCTCATCAGCTTTAAAGGGTTTAACGACATAGTTTGGAAAACATTCATGAATAAAACCAGGAGTTTACTACACATATACTTCTTCTTCAATAAAACCATTTAAGAAGGCACTTTTGACATCTATTTGATAAATCATAAAACATTTAAATGATCCAAAAGAAAGTTGCATTCTTTTTAATTCTAACTAAGCAACGGAAGCAAAAGTTTCATTAATAAATACCCTCTTCTTGATTGAATCCTTGGGCAACTAATCTGGCTTTATTTCTAATAACAATACTGTGCTCATCAAGTTTGTTTTTGAAAACCCACTTGGTACCAATCACGGGATATTGATGTGGTCTAGGAACAAGCTTCCAAACTTGATTTCTTTCAAATTGATTTAACTCTTTTTGCAAGGCCATTATCCAAAATTCATCATATAGAGTTACATTAATGTAATTCGATATAGTGCTAGAAAGTAAGGAACAATTATCAACAAAATATTGTCTAGTTTTCACTCTGCAGCTAGGATCGCCAATGATCTATTCTTTTGGATGGACAGTTTTGTACTTCCAATCTTTTGGCAAGTCTTGATTTGAGGGTTCTTTAATCCTTTGTTTGTTTTCTTCTGCTTAATGTTCCTCTAATTCCTCTTCTTTGGCATGAATATCGAGAGATGGAGCCTTGTGCTGCTCACAGCTTCTTTCTTTTGTGATTCCTACATCATCATCATCATTTCTAGAAGAATATATGTTTGATTCATCAAAGACGACATGTACGGATTCTTCCATACATAGAGTTCTTTTATTGTACACTCCATATGTCTTTTTTGTTAGAAGAATATCTAATAAATATAACCTCATCAGATTTGCTATCAAATTTTCCAAGATTGTTTCGAGTATTAGGACAAAACATTTGCATTCAAAAACTTTAAAGTAGGAAATGGGCGGAACTTTGTCAAATGTGAGTTCAAATAGAGTTTTTCTGAGAAAGGTTCTTAGCATAACACGATTGACAATGTAGCAAGCTGTATTCACAGCTTCAACCCAAAAGTATTTTAGAAATGAGTTATCACAAAACATTGATCTTGCCATTTCTTTCAACATTCTATTTTTCCTCTCAAACACACCATTTTGTTGAGGAGTTTTTACTACTGAAAAAATGTGTGAAACACCAGTTTCATCACAGAATTTTGTAAAGCCATGATTGCAAAATTCTCTTCCATTATCACTTCTAATTTAAATCAATTTACATCCAAGTAAATTTTAAACACGTTTGAATAATTTTGAAAATTTAGAGAAAGCTTCATCTTTTTAAGCAAGAAATAAAGTCCAAGTAAATCTTCAGAAGTTATCTACAAGTACATAAGCATACGTCCTACCACCAAGACTAGTGGTCCTCATTGGTCTAAACAAATCCATATGTATGAGTTCAAAAGGTTTTGATGTTGAAATCATTTTTTTTGTGTTTAAAAGAGGTTTTGGTTTGTTTTGCAAATTGGCAAGTATCACACCCGATTTTTATCAAATCTTATTTTAGGCAATTCTCTAACAAGCTCATTTGAGGATAATTTATTTAGCAAATTGATAGATTCATGGCCTAGCCTTGTATACTAAAGATAACTATCATCATCATTCACAGAGAGGCATCTAACATTATGAGCTAGAAGATCATAAAGATAAAATACATACACATTTCCAACACGGTTAGTAACAGAAATAGTTTCATTGCTAGAACTATCCATGATAATGCAAGAATCTTTCTCAAAAATAACTTTGCAGCCATTATAACATAGTTGGCTGATGCTAAGTAGGTTGTACTTTAATTCATCAATTAATAGCACTTGTTTGATGATAGTAGAGGATCCCTTACCAATATTACCTATGCTAAGTATTGTTCCCTTCTTTTTGTCAAATGATGTTACAAATCCATCATTTGTAACTTGAATGTTTTCCAGTAGTCTGACATTTCTAGTCATGTGCCTAGAGCATCTACTATCCAAAAACCACTTTGTGGAGCTCATCTTTTCCGATGAATGTTCCTATACATAAGATGGAAAAGTGATTTTTGGTACCTATACCTTCTTAGGTCCACGGGAGTTAGTAATAGTTCCTTTAGCTTTTCAAACTGTTTTTATATCGAATTCCACTTTCTTCCTAACATGACACTTAGATGCTTTGTGTCCATATATTTCACAATATATGCAATAATTGTGTCATATATGATGAAGCAGCTTTACAAAATGGGATCTGTAATTTCCATCTTTGATTTCATGCCTATAGCCTAGACCATTTCAGTTTCTAGCTACGTGTTGTGCACCAAATAATTTTTCCAAATAACTTTTGTCATTTGTGAACTTTTCAATATATATAGTGAGATCATCAACTTTATTTTTCATCTCATCAAAGTTGCTGACCTTAATTTTGAAGAGAATTAATTTTGTCACACAAACATTTATTTTCAATAAACATATAACGCAAAGAAATTAGGATAACATCATTTTCAACATTTCAGCACATAATGGAATCAAGTGAGACTTCGTTCTCGATTAATAGCTTTGCATTCTCATCTAACAAGGAATTAATTTTCATTTTCATTTTTTTGTTTCTTCTAAATAGCTTTTTAAGTTCATGAAACATATAAAAAAGTAGCACATTCGGATCATCATGCTTCTCACAATCAGAGTCATACAATTCAAATATCAAATTTGGAGGAGTAGGATTTACCTTATCCTCCATGGCCATAAAGCAAATGTTTGCTTTTTCATTTTCAGATTCACAGCTTTCTTCAGTCTCGGATTTAACTTGGTCCTAAGTTCTAATCAACCCTTTTCCTTTCTTCATTTTTGTGTCATTCTTCTTCTTTTTGAATTGCTTAGCCTCATTTTCTTTCACTATTGGACAATCAGTGATGAAGTGCTCTGTGCTTTTACACTCAAAACATTGAGTTTGAAGGAGGAAGTTTGTCCCTTATTTTTGATAAACTTCTTACCCCTTTTGAAGTAGCCTTTTCTGAACAATTTCTTTTTAAATTTTCTAGCAACCATAGCCAATTCCTTTGAATCCAAATCAGTACCATCGTCACTATCGGTTTGATCACTGTTGGCTTCCTCATCAACTGCTTTTAAAGAAGTTCCTCATTTTCTTTTGCCATCATCATCATGCTCTTGTAATCGTTTGAGTTTCATTTTATGGGTTAAGAGAGATTCAATCAGCTTGTCAGTGGGTAAGCTATTTAAATTTTTTGATTCCTCCATAGCTAAGGTTTTTTGCTGCCAACTTTTTTGGCAAAGCATCAAGCAATTTTTGTTTTGCTCACCAAGGGAATAAATTTTCCCATATGCCTTTAGTCTATTCATGATATTTGTGAATTGAGTGGATGTATCTGTTATATTTTCACTTGGCTTCATAGTGAACAGTTCATAATCTCAAACTAAAAGTCCTAATTTTGATTCCTTTACTTAAATAGTCCAATCATGGGTAACCTCAAGTAATCTCCATATGTAATGAGTAGAATCACCACCACTCACACGGTTGTACGAATTCGCATCAAGAGCATAGCATAGAATGTTCATTGCCTGATAGTTTAAGGACAATTTAACATTATCATCACTGTTGTATTCATCACTTCCTTTAGGCACTATTTCACCTTTGACAATTTCGGTTAGGACGAATGGTCCCTTTTTAATCAGATTCCATAGCACAAAATTTATTAAGCAAACATATATCTTCATCCTGTTTTTCCAAAATGTGTAGCTGCTTCCAGTGAATAGAGGAGGTCTATTTGTTGAAGACTCTTCGATGTAAGGCAGAGAAATGTGTTTGCCAATGGATCTTTTCTATAAGGCTGTTAAACCTAAGATAGTGTAGAGCAAAGCTCATATACCAATTGATAAACTCTAGAGGGGGTGAATAAAGTTTATTGTAAACAAATGTAAATTAAAATTTTGATATCGGCAAATAGAATCTCAAAATTTGCTTCGTAGCTTTAAGAAGCAGCCAGGGATCTTTTAAATTGATATTGAATGGAAAGAGGATAGTATGTATTTAAGATGGGTAGATGAGCTATCAAGTACAGGCTTACTATAGAACACAAGGAGCCTTAAATGGATCAATAATTGTAGAGAAAAACGTAAGACATTTAAGATTTGATGACCAGTGAAAATAAAGTAAAAAAAATCAGATAAAGTGCACAAGATTAGACCCAATGATTTATAGTGGTTCGATCCTTAAATAATGTACATCCACTACCTTAAACTATCACTTAAGAATTTCAACACAACCTACACAAACCTTTTTCCAAATTAATGGTGGTAGGCAAAGCCAATCCTACATAAGAGGATCACTAACCTTAGTTTTACACACAATCTCTTTAAGCACAATAATCAAGGCTCACCCCAATTGGATTTTACCTCATTAATCTTGATACAAAGCTAATTAAAGGTAGAATATAGAATGGCTAATAGATTGAGCAAATATGAACAACTAAGCACCAATACCTTTTTACTTTTTGATCGATTTAATTTTACTTTGAAGCACAAATAAAAAGAGATATTTTTGTGATTTGATGTGTAAGAGTATTTCTGAAAAAGTTAGCGCAAAAATCTTCCTCAAAATGGTGTTTTTGAAGCTTTTATAAGAGCCAAGCCCAAAGTCCTAATGATTAGTTACTTCTATCAGGATTTCCAAGGTTTTGGACTCACAAAGTGGAAGGATATGCATCTAAAAGGTAAGTCTAAAATGGTACTTTAAGCAAAGGGAAATATTTTGAAAAATGCACAAGATGGTGTTTTGGATTTAGAGGTCCATCCAAAACTACTTCAATCGAAAATTCAGATTTATAAATAATTTTTGAAATCATTTGTAAATGCTTTAAGCTAAAAAAAATTGAACATAAGGTAAAGAGGCATAGGAATTTACATTTGGGTATGCATCTCAGTCTTGAACGCAGCATTAGACTATGATCTCTAACTATTGGCACATGCTCGAGGCTATGGTAGCTGCTCCTACTTCTCATCATCAGTAGGGGGTATAGGGGGTATCTCTTCTATCCCAGGATGTTGGACTTCAAAATGTCTCATCCATCTCATCTCTCACTCGTGCTATCTATAGCCACACTGAACTAGAGTATGCTCAATTACTATATCATTCTCAGTGGTAGTCTCCGTAAGCTCTCCATTATAACGCACCCCAAAGGCCTAAAGGATATGCATGATGACTAAAAGAAAACAAAGGCCTTGAAGAAAATGCAAAAGTAGACGACCTCCATCATAGACTAGATGATAAGTGGGGTAAGGATGATGGGCTCACTTTGAATTATCTTGTGAATAATGTAAAGATCAATCACCCTAGATTCATTGAAACCACTAGCCTTAAGTACGACATTGAAAGAGAAGATATAGACTAAGGTATGTAGTTGGGCTTCAAGGTCATTATTAGAATAGTAGCCCACCTATCCCATAGGACCTCTTCTATACATCCCCAGGGTAGTGCTGGTATCACTCACACTCCAGTTAGACTAAGAAATAATCTTTTAGTTGTGATGGTCCACAGCTATCCATGGGCCCTCATTGTTAACACTAAGGATGGTGGCCAATCTAGCTCTATCATACTCAATGGAGATGCTCTTAACCATGGTAGAGATGGTCTCCAGGTTATTCTTCTTCTTATCATGCATATTGGTATTGAAATCCTTAACTAGAACAGGACAATAAACCCCTTGGAGTCGAATAATAGCCTCTTATCCCAATCTTTTGAACATAATGGATAACTAAAGAAAATTGTCAAGGGATGGTTTAAAAGTTTTATCCACTATAATCTTGTTGCTGACATGACTTTAGTACCAAAGCTGACATATAGGTTGGGTAGGAAGTGGCTCAAAAGAAGAAATAAAAGAAGAAAAGGCCCAAGACCTTTTAGCATGTGGAGCCATACCTCTTAGTCTAGATTTCATTACTCATAAAAGAGAAGATAGGTCAATAGATGAAAAAGTGAGCACAACCCCACTCACAATAGCCATAGTCAACCAAGCTTACCAAATAATAATTTTTAACCCAAACATCACCTCACAATCACAATACAATCTCCCTCAACAATACATGCACAAACGAACAATTTCCCAATTCCAGCACAATATCAATAAAACTTCTCAGGAAAGCAATGAAGATTGTTGTGCAATAGAGATCATGATCAAAATAACCCAAAACAAGTATAAAGGCATGGTCAATGACATTCCATAATCAATGTTACCCAAAAATTTTCTCCATTATGTGATAACTTGTGCAATATGTGCAATTGGCTATATTTCAGTGCATGCAAGACATTTTTATTAGAAATAATAGTGCCAATCATGAAACCATGCCATGTGATTCACAAAGAATGTAAAAATTCCATTAAAGCAAGAGAATAAAAAAGAACATAGCATTTTCAGCCAAAAATAACCCAACAAATACCAAAATTGAAATTTGCAAAACTAAATCGTAGAAAGTGTAGAAAAAACATACCACAATATTCTTCAATGTATGGGTAATCACCCAATGTAAAGTAAGCGAAGAAATCGTGCACCAATTGGATGGATTAAAAACTTGCAATTTGGTAGAAAAATGAGAATTTTCTTGATTTCAATCCAAATCTTAAAGAGTGAATCAAGAATTTTATGTTTGGAAAGTTTTTTAGAAGTGTTTAGAACAATTCGGCAGTGTTTCGAAGTAGAAACTGGCGATAGGTTGAGGGAAAAAAAGCGAGGGAAATTGATTTGGTTTGAAAAAATGAAACAAATATCAGATTTGGAACAACTTTATATGACGTGACCCGGCACCTGTTTAGAGCACATGGACTGGTGCCAGGTTGGGATTGTTTTCTACTAGTTAAAAAAAAAAAAGGCCAAAAATGGATCGGTACCAGGTTAAACATTCTGATATGGCGCTTAGTCAGCTCTGTTTGAGAAATTTTTTTTTTTTTCATTTTTTTTATAAAGATAGAAATAAAAACATCCCAATTTTGAAAACCTTGAATACATGAGCATACTAAGAAAAAAAAATAACAAAAATAAAAAATTGTCTAATACTGAAAGCAATAAAGTAAGTTCAGCGTTTTCCACGATCTTGGTCTCGTGGATTGTTTTTCGTGTTCCTAGGTAGAAATTCAGCTTGACGATCCCCAAGAAGTTTAACCAATTGACTAATTTGGTTCTCCAAGTTGTGCATTGAAGCCTCCAAATTCCTGGTCATTGCATCCACTCCTTGGAAACGTGTTTCAGTAGAACTTACCATGTGGTTAACCAACTCTTCTAATGATGGATTTAGTGGTGGTGAATTGTAGGGTAAGAAAACCGGAGTCCATTGGTTTCCAGTGAAGTTCAAGGGATTTTGTAGTGGGTTTTGATTGGTCCAAGAAAAGTTAAGGTGATTTCTCTAACCAAGATTATAGGTAGCACTGTATGGATTGTTACCTTGTCACCCATTCCCCATAAAAGTAGCTTGCTCTACGAACTTTAGAGATGATCCGATGTTTTGGCACTCGTGTTTGGAGTGCCCTTCTCCACAAAAATCGTACGTATCATTCATTACCTTTGAAAGACCCGCCATTTGTTCCATCTTTTGAGCCAGTGCCTCAACTTTTACTTCCAAAGCAGCTATATGATCCACTTTATGAACTCCCTGAACACGAGCCTTAGAACTTGAATTGCCCTATGAGTAATTGTTCATAGCAATATCCTCAATCAACTTATACAACTCTTCAGGGGTCTTAAAATTTATTGTTCCTCTAGCGGATGCATCAATCAATTGCTTTCAAGAAAAATGTAATCCACTTGTAAAAATCTGCATTTGTAGGCCTAGTTAAAACCCTTGATGTGGAAACTTTCTAAGCATTTCCTTCCACCTTTCCCAACACTCATATAGTCTTTTGGACTCCAATTGTTAGAAGGTAAAGATGTCGGTCCTAAGCATCGTTGTCCTAGTTGGAGGAATATATTTGGCTAAGAATTTTTCAACTAATCCAGTCCAAGTAGTGATTCACCTTATGAGTAAGGACTTTAACTAAGATTTGGCTCTATTCCTAAGAGAGAAAGGAAAGAGGCTCAATTTAATAGCATCTTCTTATACACTATTCATTTTGAAAGTGTTAAATTTCTAAAAAAACTATCAAGGTGGGAGTTAGGGTCTTCATTAGGTAACCCATCAAATTGGACCATATTTTGAATCATTTGGACTATGTTGGGTTTGATTTTGAAATTGTTGGCTTCTTCCCTTGGCCTAGTTATACTTGAGTCCGTACCTGAAATTATAGGCTAAGCAAAATCTCACATAGTCCTATTATTTCTGCCATTACAGCCATTATTGTTTTGGTTAACTTCCATCACTCTTGTGGAATTAAATTGGTTAGCCCAACTTTTATATGCTTGCCGAATCCTTTTGAGCATTCTTTCAATTTCTAGTTCAAAAACCACAATATCTCATGCATTTTGTTGGGTCATAAACTAAGAAGTCTTCCTGTAGAAAAACTAAGGTTATAAGAATTTTATCTTTATATATACAAAAAACAAAGACTATCATATTATACAATGGTTAACATATAAATTCATATATCATACAACAACTTATAGCACCTGTTTAAACAAAGAATGTATATACATATTTATATATAAACATATAAACATGGCTAAATCAATGAATTCCAAGCTTTCATGATATTGTTCCCCGACAACGGTGCCAAAAACTTGATGCATTAAATTTGGGTCATATAAAAATCATGCAATTTTGTATCCATTCCCAATCAAGTTTAAATTAAAACATTAATTCCAAATTACACATATGAGTAAGTGCAATCATCATTAAGCATAGTATAGGGAATTAATGAGTATCGATCCTCAATGTATAAGTACACACTAATTACTTTTCATTTAATGTTTAACCTGCTAATTTGATTGGTAAAGAATAAAAATTAAAAAAAAGACAAAATATATATACAACTCTTGAAGAGAAAAACATGTAATTAAATAATCACTCTTGAAACATGACAATAAACTATTAGCAATTATTACAATTAATTACTTCCCTTAGCATCATGAAGGAGTTTAAGGTAGAATCCACTATCTCTCAAGTTATTGTTTATTATCTCATAGTCAATTTTAATGGATATTTCTATCTCACTAAAATAACAAAAACATGCATAAAACATAAATCCTTGATGATTATCCCTATCTCTAGATGACATTGGCATAAAATCATTAATTCCCCTATCTATAGGCGAAATCAACAACTTTTGATTACTTAATCTAGACTTAATCTCTCTTAAGTTAGTTAAGAAAATAAATCAAGAACTAAGCAACAAAGACTATTCCTAACCTCTTTCTGAAGTTAATTAGAAAAATGGTCCAATCTCATCAATTCACCATTAACAACAAGTTATCAAACACCAAGAAGAATAATCAATTAAACAAAATACTAAATTATTCATTATTATAAATCCAAAAATAATATTCAAACAAAATTAAAACATTAATCTCATCGTTATTCAAAGAAAAAGAAAACAAATGTATTAGAAAGAACTCATAGATAAGCCATATTCTTCCTCCTTTGATAACCTCTTTGAAACACTGCTCTCTTGAGTGATGAATTTCTCCTTCAATGAGTAAGTGTAGCTTTGATTCCTTGAATGTATTGAATTCTTGCACTAATCTTCACTTGTTCTTGATTAAATATGCCTCTTAAATGCTGAAATTAGTCCTGCAAAGGCCCTGGGCCAAGTACAAGTGGGAAACAAGTTAACTTTTTTGGCAATTTCCAATTTGACTTGAAAAAGGATTCTGAACTGCCGCAACAGAGCAGGTCCGGTGCTGGGGTACTTCATCTAGACCGGCGCTAGTCCAACTCTAGAAATGTCCCAGTTTGAGCTTTATTTCCTCTGTTTCTCCATAATCGAGCCATGGCTGCTTCAACCACTTTAAGTAGGTGCTAAGTCAAATGTGGAAATCTATAATTTCGCTCCAAATCATCCAATTCCTGTACAAATTTATCAAGAACACTTTCCACAAGAAAACATCAAATAGGAAGGGAAATGACTAGTTATTAAATCAAAAATACCATAAAAAAACCTTAAATAATTAGGAAAATAGACATAATTAGGCCCTATCACTTCCTATCTCTAAGAAGATTTATACAAAAAATATAGCTAACTTCTCCCATACCATTCATGCTAAATTAACATGGTAGCTAAATCTTTATAAATGACTATATCCCTACAACATTTCCAATTCAGTAGAATGTCATCTACATAGAGTACTATAAAAGACATATTGTTCCAATCTAACTTTCTATACACACATGATTCATCTACATTTTATATAAAACCATACGACTTTATAGTCTCAACAAAATGTATGTTCCATACTTGTGATGCTTTCTTATGTCCATAAATAAATTTATTAAGCTTGAAGACCGTATGTTCTTGGTCTTTCACAATAAAACTTTCAAGTTGGGTTATGTAGATGTCATTACTAAGATACCCATTAAGAAAAGATGTCATAATATCCATTTTCCATATTGCGTAGCTATAATGATATGTGATAGCCAAGAGATGCAAATGGACTTAAGCATAGCTACAGGAGAAAATGTCTTCTCATAATCGATCCCTTCTTTCTAAGTATAATATTTAGCAACCAACATTCCCTTAAATATTTCCACTTTTCCATCTTCTCATCTCTTTCTCTTGTATACCCATTTACACCCTATGAGTTTGGTTTTTTCAAGTGCAGCTATATTATAGACTTGATTGAGATACAAAGACTCAATCTTGACATTTAGTACCACTTTCCATTTATCTTCATCAACATTAATAACAGACTCATCGTATCTAGTAGGATTTTGTTCTTGATAGTCAAAAACTACCTTAAGGGCTTCTCCAGGCTACTTTTTTAGAACCTTAGATATCTTCCTAAACATGATGAGACTCCGCTTCATCATGGAGGTCAAGATCAAGGAGGGGAAGGCGTGACTATGCAAGGACAAGGACCGATGACAAGATTTAGGACCAAGAAGTTTCAAGATGAGTTTCAATTGCTCATAAAACCATGCTTGAGGAGAAAAGAGGGTTGAAAGGTTGAGGAAGCTAGCCAAGAGCTCATTTTGATAACTATCCAAGAAGGACCACAACAAGAACTCAAGCCGACAACAAAGACGGACGAAATTTGACCAAAAGTTGGCCTTCTAGCGGCAAGCAGCCGAACAGCCGTTGGCTTTATTCTGGCACATGACCGGCCGAAGACAGTGCCTAACTGGCGTCGGCTTGAGGGCCCTAGCCAATGCCTACTCCAGCCTGGAGCAGTCGGCTACCCTGGCTGGAGCAGTCGATAGCTACCCTGGAGCAGGCGTTGCTCAGGCTGGAGCAGTGTGAATTATCTTGTCAAATCACTAAAAGTCGTATTTATACTACCCTAACCTTAGCCGACTGCTGCCCAACATTTTTTATATTTTCTCCGATTTTTCTTCATTTTAAATATTTTGTAAATACCTATTAAAACCCTAAATTGTATTTCAGGGATTACTTAGCTAAGGTTAAGGTAGTATAAATACGACTTTTAGTGATTTGACAAGATAATTCCCACACTTTATTCAAATT
This sequence comes from Voacanga thouarsii, assembly GCA_026120185.1. Taxonomy (NCBI): domain Eukaryota; kingdom Viridiplantae; phylum Streptophyta; class Magnoliopsida; order Gentianales; family Apocynaceae; genus Voacanga; species Voacanga thouarsii. Next base: position 59,543 of record JANUWF010002029.1, on the reverse strand, counting down.
TGAAGAGAGAGAGTCTAGAGAGGCCCTAGCCTCCTTGTTCATCTTGTTCAAAACCATACTTAAAGCTTAGTCCTCCTTATGAATGGGTCTATAAAATCTTTTGGATAATCTAATGTGGTTTCTTCAATGGGTCTTAGTTGCTTTGCTTTTCTAAGGTTTGTTTCAATTCCATTACTTGGGTGCCTATTTTCTCTATTCTTTTGTTCTTGTTTGCCTTTGTTGCTTCAAGGATATTGGGTGAAATTATAGTAGAACTTTCTACTATTCTTGAGGGTCTTTGAAACCTAGTTCTTCAAGGGTTTGATAGAGAGTAGGTTGTTAGTTTAATTTCTTCTTTTTTTTTTCTCAAGAAATCTACTGTTTTGGTCCCTTTGGATGAGCTAAACTCTTAATCAACTAAACCACCCACAACACCATGAAAAAACTGACTCACGATCATATCAAAGAGTTTGATATCAGAGCAAGGAAATCTTTGATTCCAATCAAAGCTTGGAAGCAAGAAAAGGAGCCCTACAAAGTTGAAGAAAAGCAAGAGAAATCCCGTAACTCAAAAACATGCTCCAAAAAGGTCATGAAATCTTTGTTATACCTTGATTTTTTTTTGGGAAAATTGCTTCTTGATGTTAATATAATCCTTGGGAACAAAATTTTCTTGTGTTTGTGATGAAAATTAGCTTGAATATGAGTGAAAATGTTGGTTATTTTTAAGTGACAGGATTGCAGCCAAAGTGTTTGATAAATATTTCATAAGAAAGCTTTTGGCTATAGTTGGGAATTTTGATTCTTAATTTTCATTCCTTGAGATATTGGGACTTAGTATATTACTCTATTATTGAATTCCATGCTCATTGAACTCAACTTTACTAGTGCACACTGGTGATCATCTTATTCTTCATAATCCTAGTTCTAGTTGTTCTTGTTTCTTTGTTCTTGCTAGCTCTTGTTTGTTTCTTGGTTAGAAGCGTTTCATTGTGCATCTAAGTGTTTGTTCTTTAGTTGGTTGAGTCTACATTTCTTGAAATTCTTGATTAAAATTTGATTGCTTGAGATGCCCAACAAGTGTCTGTTGAAATTCCCCTAAGACCCCCTAATTGGAAAAATCCATTGATTTGTGTGATTCACTAAGTTGGACTAAATCTTTAGCTATTGGAGAGAATTAGGATTGAACAAGAAGGTTTGAGTATTGAGAAAAAGGTAAGAGGGTGAGACTATTACTAAAAGAGCCTGACAGAGCAAACACGAGCGTGGAGTGACCAACCTTTGAGAGCCAACACGCAAGGAAGTGAATTGAGGACCTATTTTTCTTTCTAATCTCTTTTGTTTTGTAGGTATAAATAAGTAAATATTCCACCACCATGGCCCATGAACAAGAGATCTCTAGGCCTAACCCAAGTGAACATAATAGACCTCAAGAAGAACAAATTGATGCTAGGGTTTTACATGATGACTTACAAGCTATGATGAGGACTATGCAAAGTGAGTTTCAAAACATGACAAAGGAATTAATAAATCATTTTGGGCAATCTTCTATAATTGCACAAAGGAGAGGCCAAAAGTGCTGGGTATCTCAGGCTTGTATCCTATACGGTGCAGTGGAGGAATAAAATGAGATACCATCCTAGGACTCGCCTATGTGCGGAAAACAAGACACAAAGATAATAAAGGTAACAGCTTTTTTCCTTTGTTTGATCATCCAAAGAATAAAAATTTCTTCTTTAAGTCGAGGCGCGATCTAGCAATCCTCTTTATCTAACTTCACGAGAGTTGAACGTCTAACCACTATAATCACAGTGTGTGATTATCTCTAACAGTAATCCACACAGAGGAATACTCAAGCACTAAAATTTCCTGTGCTAGCAGAAAAAGATGGCGGCTAGGGTTCTTCACAAGAACAATCGAGAGAGAGAGAAGAAGAAGAGAATGTTTAGGTGGCCGCAATTTTTCATGTGAATCCCTCTCTAAGGTTTTCGGTTATATCATCATAAAACCGAAAAATTCATTGAAAATTTGGAATTCTAAAACAATTAGAGTTCCCTAATTGTAATTGGAAATATCAAATTTTCATAATTATAATTTGGACCACAATTATAACTAATTATAATTTGTCTACAACAACTTCTCTTTCACGTAATTAACCCCACTATGTTATCAAATAATATCTTGAGTATATAGTCCTCTATTGTGTGTAACCTATTAGGTTTCCTAGTCAATTGGTAGCGAATATGAATTAATCCAAACGTCTTTGAGATTAATAATCCATAATTAATTACAATTAATCCTATTAATTCTAATTATGATTGGTTTATTAATTCATCAATTAATAAACTAATATTCCCAGATCATGTGCGGTATCTAGCAACATATCATGACCACCCAAATGTCCAGGAAGTCAGGTAGCTTGACATGAACCCTTCAATAACAAACTTCAATGCAATTAACTCCTTTCACCATACAATATCTCATTCGGTTTGGAGTACGGATATAGTGCTAACTCTATCCAGAATTAATTCTGACCCGAATATAATAGTACTTGTACCAGGAACCCACTACTCTAGATGTGTATCACTTGGAACTATTTCCAATATGTAATTGCCTTGGCCAAGGACTTCTCGAGTAGTAATTCTTACAAGTGTCCGTGAGATATTTGCCCCTACTATTAGGAGTGGTGAATCCTTTATTGACCTTCTCAACTACTTTTGTTTACCTCACAACGTACCCAATATCCATCCCATAGGCGGCCCTCGATTGAGCTTCGGAGATTGGAATCAAAGTACAATGCTCAGCAAGCAAAGTATCTTGGAGATCTCAAGTCTAAGGATACTTGCACGTTTGCTACATTGAAATTATATCACTAGCACTAAATAGCTATCCATATAATTATCTCAAAGTTAGGTCATCCAATGAACTTGTTCTATTAACAAGCATCCATGTCTTAACTTTGAGTATCTCAATGCTCATGTATATGAGAACTACTACCTGATCAAATCAGGAAGTCTAAAATATGCTAGTCTTAGTGCATTAATGATGTCATATCTCATTAATAGTATGACTAGGGATTATTTAAGTACTAACACTATACAATGTAGTAAGAATTTCATATCATGATCTCTATCATGATTTTTTTAACAGTGTTGTACTAGGGACTTTATCGAATAGTTATATTACTTAAAAGTAAATAAAAATAACTGTAAGATAAATAATACATTTTATTAAACTAAAATGTGCTATATACAATGTACAAGTGATTGCCACTAGGGCACAACACTAACAAAGAGTGATTTCAAGTACCTAGTCCCAGGATGAGGAATGATGAAGCCAATACTCCTCCGTTGGATGCCCAACAAGAGGAAGAGTGGGATAAGCACATTATCGGGGGATTCCAACAAGCTCCTATAAGAGGGGAAAGACATGGTATGAGAGAAGGACGAGGTAGGGGTCTAGGAAGGAATGGTAGGAACAACCTAAGGGGGTTAGAAAGAGAGTTTGAGGGGAAACAAGTTGAAGCCTTTGGGGAATACAATAGAAGATGGGACAATAGAGGAGGTAGGAGAGAAGGAAATGATGAGGAGAGGGAGTTGAACCACATTAAATTGAAAGTAACCACATTCTATTGCATCAGTAACCCTGAAGCATATTTTGAGTGAGAGAGCAAGATGGAGATCTTTCAAGAAGGTTATACTTATAGTGAGAGGCCAAAGGTGAGGTTGGCTATCTTGGGATTTTCGGAGTATACTTTGGTTTAGTGGTAGCAAGTTAATGCACAAAGAAGACAAATGGGAGTGGAAACCGTGGCTAGTTGGAATTTGTTAAAAGATATGATGAGGGCTAGGTTTATAGTACACCATTACTACAATGATCTTTACCAAAGGCTCCAATCACTCAAGTAAGGGAACAAGAGTGTAGAAGATTACCATAAAGAGATGGAAGTAATGTTGATGAAAGCTCAAATCAATAAGGATCCTAGAGCAATAAAGGTAAGGTTCTCGGCAAGATTAAATAGGGAAGTTGCCAATTTAGTAAAGTTGCACCCCTACGAGCATCCATGTCTTAACTTTGGAAGCCTAGGGAGGATTGAAAACCTAGGAAAGGTTGGAACAAGAACAAGGGAAAAGCCATGGAGAGACCATAAAGGAATAGGGATATCAAGTGTTTTAAGTGCCTTAGATATGGACATACTTCCCATGAGTGTCCAAGCAAGAGAACGATGTATACTACTCCCTATCGTGAGATTTCTACCGACGAAGAAGAAGAGGGAGAAAGGTACCAAGGAGACCAAAAGGGAAATGTGGACAAGGAAAGTGATGAAGGTTATGTTGTTGGCTAAGAATACTCTTTGGTGGGAGTCACAAGAAGTTCATTGAATTCACAAGCCATTGAAGATCAAGATCACCAACAAAGAGAGAACATTTTCTACACTAGGTATCTAATCAACAAGACTCCTTGTAGTGCCATTGTGGATAGTGGGAGTTGCACTAACGTGATTAGTGCAAACTTAGTTGAAGAACTGGACATGAGATGGATTAAACACCCCAAGCCCTACAAATTGCAATGGTTGAACAATAGCGGAGAATTGAGAATAAACAAATAAGTTTTGGTATCTTTTGAGATGGGAAAATACAAGGAGGATGTGCTATGTGATGTGGTACCTATGCAAGCGGGTCACTTGCTCCTAGGGAGGCATTGGCAATATGATAGGCATGTAAAGTATAATGGGAGGAAGAATACTTATTCCCTATTCAAGGAGGGAACTAAGTTTACCCTCACCCCCATGGCTCCTAGTGAGGTGAACAAAGATCAAAGAATTTTGAAGGAGAAAGAAAAGAAGAAGAGAGCGCAAGATGTCAAATAAAAATAAGAAATTAAGAGGAAAGAACAAGAGAGAAAAGAAAAAGAGTTGAGAGAGAGGATGGACAAACAAGTAGCTTTGACGATCAAGGATAAGAGTGAGCAAGGACAAGAGAGGTGAGGTAAAAGAAGAGTGAATTACTTTGCAAAAGAGAGTAAGGTCATAGAGGCTATAGAAGTTAAGGAACTGGTTATTCTTCTTTTATGCAAAGGTTATTATGTTACTACTAACGATTCTACATTATCTTTGCCTAATGAAATTGCAGCTATTCTTCAAGAATTTGAAGAGGTTTTTCCACAGTAGGTGCCTGGAGGACTACCACCCATTAGAGGGATTGAACATCAAATCAACTTTGTGCCTAGAGCCGTCATCTCTAACCAACCGGCATATAGCAGTAACTTGGAGGAGTCCAAAGAATTGCAAAAGCAAGTAGAGGCATTACTTGAGAAGGGACATGTGAGAAAATGCCAAAGCCCATGTGCGGTTCCGGTTCTCTTGGTACCCAAAAACGATGGAACATGGCGTATGTATGTGGATTGTCACACTATCAACAACATCATGGTAAAGTACCGCTATCCCATTCCTAAGCTAGATGACTTGCTCGATAAGTTATTTGGTACATGCATTTTCTCTAAAATTGATTTGAAATCTGGTTATCACCAAATTAGAATAAGAGAAGAGGATGAATGAAAAACAGCTTTGAAAACTAAACAAGGGTTGTATGAGTAGCTTGTCATGCCATTTGGGTTGTCTAATGCTCCTAGTACTTTCATACGATTAATGCACCATATTTTGAGGGAATTCATTGAAAAATTTGTTGTTGTGTACTTTGATGATATATTAATCTATAGCAAATCATATTTGAATCATTTGAATCATGTTCAAAGTGTGCTTATTACCCTCCGAATGGAGAGATTGTATGCTAGCCTTGAGAAGTGTTCTTTTTGTTTAGAGAGGATTACATTCCTTGGGTATGTTGTGAGTGCCAAAAGAATTGAGGATGATAAGGGAAAAGTAAAAGCCATCCAAGATTGGCCCACCCATACTACCATTACCCAAGTCCATAGTTTCCATGGGCTAGCTAGCTTCTATAGGAGGTTCATCCAAAATTTTAACACCATAGCAGCCCCTCTAACTGAAGTGGTAAAGAAAAATGTAGTATTTAAGTGGGAGGAAGCCCAACAACTAGCCTTTCAAACTCTCAAAGACAAACTATGCCAAGCGCCAAATCTTATTCTTCCTAACTTTGAGAAGGCATTTGAGATAGAGTGTGATGCATGTGGGGTGAGAATAGATGCGGTCTTGACCCAAGATAGAAAATCCATTGCTAACTTTAGCGAGAAATTTTCTGGGGCAGCCCTCATTTACTCTATCTATGACAAAGAGCTTTTTGCCTTAGTAAGGACCCTAGAATATTGGCAACACTACCATTTACCAAGAGAGTTTGTCATTCATACCAATCATGAGACCCTTAAACACCTCAAAAGGTAACATAATTTGAACAAGAGGCATACAAGATGGATGGAGTTTATTGAGACATTTCCCTATGCCATTCAATACAAGAAGGGTAAGAAAAATGTATTAGCGGATGCACTATCTCAAAGGTATGCACTACTAAACTTTTTGGATGCTAAACTTCTTAGTTTTGAACTTGTAAAGGAATTGTATGTTGATAATGAGGAGTTTATAGGCATGATGGTTTCTTGTTTAGGGAGACAAGGCTTTGTGTGCCAAAGGGTTCTATTAGGGGATTGCTAGTTAAGAAAGCCCATAGTGGGGGACTAATGGGGCATTTTGGTGTTGCGAAGACCTTAGGCATCCTTAAGGAACATTTCTTTTGGCAAAAAATAAGGAAGGATGTGGAGAAACATTGTTCTTAATGCATTATTTGTAGGTGAGCTAAGTCTAGATCTCTTCCATATGGTTTTTATACTCCTTTACCCACACCTAATATACCTTAGGTTAATATTTCAATGGACTTCATCTTAGGATTGCCTAGATCCAAGAGGGGTAAGAACTCTATATTTGTGATTGTTGATCGATTCTCCAAAATGGCTAATTTTGTACCTTATTCCAAGACTAATGATGCGTTCTATATTGCAGATTTATTGTTTAAGGAAGTGGTGAGAATGCACGGGATCCCAAGGACTATTGTCTTGGATAGGGATACTAAATTCCTTAGCCACTATTGGAGAGTATTATGAAACAAACTTGATACTAATCTTTTGTTTTACACAGCTTGTCATCCTCAAACGGACGGACAAATGGAGGTGGTCAACCGAACACTTACCCAACTCTTGCAGACCATAATCAAGAAGAACTTAAAAAATTAGGAGAAATGCTTGCCACATATTGAGTTTACTTACAATAGGGCTATTCACTCTACCACTTCTTATTCTCCTTTTGAAATTGTTTATGGTTTTAATCCTCTAAATCCTTTAAATTTGGTTCCCTTGCCTATAGGTGAACGGATGAACCTCGATAGAGCTAAGAAGGCAGAAATGGTGAAGGCACTCCATAAGAAAGTGAAAGCAACCATTGCAAAACAAAATGAAGAAATCGCCCATAAGCGTAATCAAGGAAGGAAAAATGTATCATTTGAGCTGGGCAATTGGGTATGGGTGCACTTTCACAAGGAGAGATTTCCCACACAATGATGGAGCAAACTACATCGAATGAGGGATGGTCCATTTTAAGTTCTCGCCAAAATTGGAGATAATGCTTCTAAGATAGATTTACTCGGTGAGTATCATGTTAGCGCCACTTTTAATGTTAGTAACCTCTTTCCCTTTGATGTAGATGATGGCAATGATTCGGAGACAAATCCTTTCCAAGGAGAGTGAGATGATAAGACTCTGTTTCATCATGAAGGTCAAGATCAAGAGGAGAAGGCGTGACCGTGCAAGGACAAGGACCAATAACCAGATCTAGGACCAAGAAGCTTCAAGATGAGTTTCAATTGCTTATAAAACCATGCATAAGGAGGGAAGAGGGTTGGAAGGTTGAGGAAGCTAGCCAATAGCTCATTTTGATAACTATCAAAGAAGGACCCCAACAAGAACTCAACCAGGCAACAAAGACGGACAAAATTTGACCAAAAGTTGGCCTTCCAACCGACATCTGGCGCCAACCCAAGCAGCTGAACCGGCACTGGCTTCATTCTGGCACACGACCGACCAAAGACAGTGCCTAACCGGCGCTGGCTTGAGGGCCCTAGTCGGCGCCGACTCCAACTTGGTTAGCCGACTGCTACCCCACATTTTTTATATTTTCTCCAGTTTTCCTTCATTTTTAAATGTTGTGTAAAGACCTATTAAAGCCCTAAATTATATTAAAACTCAGAGATTACTTAGCTAGGGTTAGTATAGTATAAATACAACTTTTAGTGATTTGACAAAACAATTCACATACTTTATTCAAATTTGAAGAGAGAGTCTTTAGAGGCCCTATCCTCCTTGTTCATCTTATTCAAAACCATGCTTAAGGCTTAGTCCTCCTTATGAATGAGTCTATAAAATCTTTTGGATAATCTATTGTGGTTTTTTCAATGGGTCTTAGTTGCTTTGCTCTTCAAAGGTTTGTTTGAATTCCATTACTTAGGTGCCTATATTCTCTATTCTTTTGTTCTTGTTTGCCTTTGTTGCTTTAAGGATATTGGGGTGAGATTATAATTGAACTTCATACTATTCTTGAGGGTCTTTAAAGCCTAGTTCTTCAAGGGTTTGATAGAGGATAGGTTGTTAGTTTAATTTCTCCTTTTTATCTCAAGAAATTCACTAATTTAGTCCCTTTCGATGAGCTGAACTCTTAATCAACTAAACCACTCACAATACTAAGAAAAAGCCCACTCAAGATCATATCAGAACATCTGATTGTACCTCTTTAGGTTACTCAATTGGGGTACTAGAGGTTGAAGTATTAATCCACTCCTCTTCCAATTCCACCTTTCTCGAGACCTTAGTGGATGTACTTTGTTCATCTTACTCTTGGTGATAGGAATCGTCCCAAGCATAAATGCCATTTTAAAGAAGGGGGAAGGAAGACAAAGGCACAACACACGGCTTCATGGGTGAATCTCATTTTCAAGAGACTTTAAGATGCATTTCAAGATTCCAAGCGAATGATGAAGAAGGTTGTCATGCAATGGAGGATTAAAAGAGGGCAAAAAAGATCAAAGCTTAGACAAGAATTGGTATGCAGTGCAAAAAGAGCATAAGAGAGGGCTAAAAAGACAAGAAAAAATGACTGTATAGAGACCAAAACACACCAAGCACCAAGTCTACCTAAGCACCTGGCGCCAGGTCATCACTAGAACAAAATTTCCATTCCAAAACATACCTGGCGCCGAGTATACTAGTACACCTGGCGCCAGGATACTTCAGGCATAGCCCAACTTTATTTTATTTTATTTTTATTTTATTTTTGTTTCTAATTTAATTTTCTCAATTTTTGACCTGTAATAGGTATATTTTAGACTTACTTAGGAGATGAATAGATGAGAATAGATCTCCCATTTGCCAGGTTTAGTTTGTTATCTTTATATATGCCTCATTACTCTTGTAATAGATAGATTTTGAGACTTAGAATATATTTTGCCGAGAAACTAAATTCTCTCTAAATGAGAGTGTGTAAGGGGTGAGTCTCATTTCAAGACCAAATCAAAAAGCTTAGTCCTCCCATTGATTTAGTGTCTCTAAACTTCAAATGGATAATCTAAATCTCTTCCTCTATTCTTGGGTGCTAGTATTTCTCTAGCGTTCTTGATAGGTTGAGTTTCTATGTGCCTTCAAATCTATCGTTTTGTTCTAATCTCTTGATAGATTAGGGTATTTAGGTATTTTGAAGTAGGCTAGATTCACTTAATCTCATTGGGTTAATTGCATTTACATTTAGTTTATTTGTGTGTGTGAATTTGGTAGGGAGTTGGGTAACCAACTCTGGGGTTCTTATTCTTAAAAAATCAAGAGGCTTCCACATATCATATCAAAGTGGTATCAGAGCATGAATGTGTTGATTTTAATCAATATAACTTTCTTCAGGCAAATGTACAATTTTCTTCAAGAACTTGTTAAAATTTTTAGATTTTCGTCACTTATTTTGCATATATTTTTGAATACTTAGAACTTAATATTGTGCCATGAACTTCATATAAAATTAAACATACATGTTAGGTTTATGATTGGGTAGTTACTTAAGTTTTAAAATTGTTGAAAATTTTAAGTTATTCTAGTTGATTGGCTGTACAAAATTCAGCACATAAGAAATCCCGTAACTAAATTTCTTGTAGTTTTTGTAGGTTAAAAACATGAATTTGTGCAATAGGAATGCTGTGAATTTGATCCTGTATGATATATTGGTGTTTGGAAAGTCATTTAGTATCAAAATTTGTTGATTTGAGGCCAAAACCAAGCTAAAATTTGTCAATCGAAGTTCAGTGACGAGGTACATACAAGGTGTTTGATATATTGCATCAATGATTTGTGATTGCTCCTACATGACTATCACAGGCTTCCATTCATGAACTACATTGTCTCATAGCATAGTAGATTATTCTTAGTGAAGTAAATCTTTCTTTTAGCTACTAGAAATTTGTTTCTCTTTGAATTAGTTATGAGTTGGGAAGCACTTTAGTGGATTGAAAAAGGCAAGAGGGTGAGCTCATTATTATAAAAGCCAAAGAAAAGTGTAAGCACGAGAATTGAGTAACATTGCTTAAGTGCTAAACGTGAGGGGGTGAAGTGAAGAACTTTTCTTGTGTGTTTTTCTACTCAAAATTTCTCGTTAAAAAAAAAAAAAAAAAAAAGCTTATGGGAGTTCATATGATTCATCTTCTATGAGTGCTCAAGATGAAGTAAGTGATGTCTATGAAATGTCTTGCTCAAGTAGAGGAGAATGTGATAGCTATATTGAGGAAAAACGGGTCTATGAAGAATGTGAAGATAATTGTAAGCTGTTGTATGATTGTGATGAAGAGCAAAGCACTAGTAGAGTTACAAATGGTAGATATGAAAAGGGAAGAATTGGCCAGATAATTTATGAGAGTGATGAAATTCTTGTGGGAGGACCTCCAAAGAGAGAAAATGGTATATTGTAAAATTATTCAAATAATTGAGTGCAAAAAAAGAGAGAGTATGTGAAAAAAAAAAAGAAAAAGAGTATGATTGCTCTAATTGTTTGGAAAAAAGCCATTACATTTACAATTGTCCTAATAAACCACAATGGAAAAAGGATAAGTTGCAAGGTAGTAGAAATTCCACCTATAGACACACCGAAGCTACTTATCCCTACAAATTGACACATATGAGATTTTAAGGGGCAAAAGGTGATAAACGAAGGCATGCAAATGTTGAAAAACAAGTTTTTGAGGTTGAGAAGCAACCCCAAATGAGAGTAGACCCAAAGCAAACCACTTATTCGAACCATCTACTTAATCAATCAAGAGATGTAGGAAAAGAGAAACTTGGAGGGATTGGAATAGGTAGTAAAGGATGAATAGTGATTGATCCAATTTGTCCAATGATTGGTGTAGCAAAAAGAGATAGGAATGTTTGTGAAGGTAAAGAAAGAGATGAAATGCAAAGGGAAAATATTTTCTTTTCAAGGTATCTTATCAAGGAAAGACCATGTAGTGTGCTTATAGATGGGGGAAGTTGTAAAAACTTGATTAGTACTACATTGGTGGAGGAATTAGAGCTAGAAACCTTGAAACATTCTAGTCCCTACAAGCTATAATAGTTGAATAATTGTGAGAAGTAAAGGTGAACAAGTAAGCCAAGGTTGAACTTGACATGGGGGGATACCAAGATGAAGTGTTATGTGGTGTTTATCCCATGTATGTTGGGCATATTTTGTTGGGGAGGCCTTGAATGTTTGATAGGGATGTAGTCCAAAAGGAGAGGGAAAACACTTAAACTTTGAAGAAAGACGGAAAAAAGTTTACTATAGCTCCCTTTACCCCTGGTAAAGTTTTGAAAGATCAAAATATTTTGAGGGAGAATAAAAACAAAAGTAGAGAGAAGAAAGAGGAGGAAAAGATTGAGAGAAAAGAAGTTGAGGGAAAAACAAAGAAGAGATTAGGAATCAAATTGAGAAGAGGAAAGGAGATCAAGATAAAAATAGAGTGACCTCTTCAACTTTAAAAGAAAAAGAAATGAGGGACAAACAAGATGTGAGAAGTAAAATAAGAGTGGAGGTAAAATGAGAAGAAAAATATGAGTGCTAAAAAGAGGAAACAAAGAGAATGGCAAAGTTCAAAAGACTACACTTTTTCCTTCATGATAAGGGCTAAACTAGTCATAATTTTTCTAGTTATTTGAGGTTCTTTTGTAATACATTTTGTACAATAACTAGACATATTCTTTCATATTTGAGATTTAACCCTTGGAAAGGTATTTTGTTCATAAGTGTAAATTTTTAGGGTGAAACGAAGCAAAAACGTCGCAAACCAGAGGAGAGGCGGCGCCGACTAGGGCTCTAGAACCAGCATCGGCCATGCACTGTTGAAACGAACTTCGAAGCGACAGAACAATTGTTGAAACAGAGTGGAATAGAACCACGGCGCCGTCGACTAAGAAGCTGGAACCGGCGCCGGATGCATTCTGGACACGTTGTGTAAAATTCGGAGAAAAAATCAGTGAACAAGTAGAGAAGTAGAACATAACCAACACTGGCTCCAAAAGCCAAGGCAGTGCCGGTTGTGCCCTGGAGTTAAGGCGGTACTGTGATTTTTCTACCTAGTTTTTGGTAATCTGAGGAGTTTTAGTAACTTCCAACTTCTACTTGGCTAAGAACTTTGTACCTAAGAGTTTAGGCACTTCCTAAGCCTATATATAGATGAAAAACACAAGAGAAAAGGGAGATAATTCATTGATCATCATAGAAAATCACTCAATTAAAGGAGGAATTCTTCAATTCAAGGAAGATTGTGCAAGAAGGTCTTCAAATGAAGGAGAAAGAGGTTTGTCTATGAGTGTTTTCTTTTACTTTGTTTTCTTTTTCTTGGACAATGATATATTAATTATTTTATTATAATTTGACATTATTTTAGATATTCATGATATTTAGAGTTATTTGATCTTTTGATTAATTGATTGTTCTTTTTAGTATTTAATTACTTGTGCTGATTACGAGATTGGTTGATTATTACTTTATATTGACTTGCTTGAAAAAGGGGTTGATGGTGGTTTCAATTCATTAGTTTTATATTTGTTGTCTTTTAACTTGCTTGAAAAAGGGGTTAATTGCGAAGAATAAAGTAATTAAAGGTTAATTGATATCTGCCAGAATATAGATTAATTGGTTAGTTTTATGTTTTAAATTTGCCATAATATGGAAATTTAGTTAAGGATTGTGTTTAATGCATTTTTTGGGTAAGACTGGTTAAGACAGAATATGTGATACTAAGTTACCTAGAAGACAGAAATTCATGGATTGAAAAAGAGGCGGTCTACTTTAATTCTTCATGATGCCAAGAGAATAATTAGTTATGATAATGGTTGAGTTCTTTAAGATCATGTTTATTTGTACAATGGTTTGAGTTACATAATTCTACATTCTTGACATATATATATATATATATTTTTTTTTTTTTGATTTTCTTTTCTTTTATTTTTATTTTTATTTGTTTTTCACTTTATCGAGTTGGTTAAACAATGAAAGAAATGTAATTAATATCTACTTGTTCATGGAGGATTGATACTTATTTGAACCCTATGCTCGGTTAATGATGAGTACGCTTGCTCATATGTGTGATTTGAGTTGAATGTTTTAATTTAAACTTGATTGGGACTATGCTTAGTTGTTGTATAATTTTTATACCCAAGTCCAGACACATCAAGTTTTTGGCACCATTGCCGGGGAATAATAGCATGAAAGCTTGGATTTTGTTGATTTAACCATGTAAATATTTAATAAGTAAATATGTGTACATGTACAATTGTTCTTTTCACAAAAAGGTGCTATCTTTTGTATCTTGTGTATATTATGTATACCTTTGTAATCTAACCTGCTAACTTTGACTAACTTTGTAACCTTTTAATTTTGTTTTAATCATAAATTCTGTTATCTAACTTACTTCTTGTTTTTTAGGTATGAGCCTTAGTACATGATTCAATGACCTAAAGGCGATATAGAGATTTCGATTTATTTCTATTTGTTTCTTCATGAATTAAATTACATTATTCATCATTGCTGCATGTTCATCATTTTTATTTCGTTTTCACCAAATATATATATATATATATATATATATATATAGTGTATTGATTGGCAAAATTACAAGCTAACATTGATGTTTTTAGTGAGACGTCATTAGAAACATTAGTGAATTCTTTTGTTGCCAATACAAATTCGTCTGTTCTATGGCGTGAAGAAGCTTCCCAAGATTGGGTGATCAAAGGAAACAATTAGTTAAGATTGTTGAGGAGACTCATGAGTTCATGCTAGCCCGTACAATTGACCATGGAACAAAAAGAGCAGCTATGAGAAACAATTGCATGATGTGACAAGAGAGGTATTCCATTCTACTCTATATTCTCATAATTCTAATATTTCTTTATCACATGATTTCTTAGGTTCTTCTCACTTCTTGGAGAAAAATGGTCCCAATGATGATGTATGGAGTTCAACATACCTCAAGAAGTTGGATTTATCATTCATTCTAAGAAACTCTTTGAGGATGTTGACGAATTCTACCCTTCACCCCAATCTCAGGGAGGTAACTTGGTATTTATCGAAGCATTGAAAAGTAAGAATTTCCCAATCCCATCTTTAAGAACTCAAACACTAAGTTTAAAAGGGTATTTTAAATTGTAAAAATTCTTTTGAAGGGTTAATTGGTGATTTCAAGCTTGATGCATTCTTTAGAAACCATGTGCACTTATATGTTGATAACAATATTTGTGTCTAAAGAAATGTTAGAGGTAGAGGTTTATGTCTTTTGCTTTAGTGAGAAAAAATTATTTTCATGATCCTTCTATTTTTCAAAATCCTCCATTCTTTCTACATTCAATATGCCTATCTGCTACTTTAACCTTTAATTTCTTTTCAAAAGGTTTGATGAGGAAGCATAATGAGTGTAGAGATTTTTTGTTTTATTTTTTATTTTTTTATTATTTTATTCTTTTTCTTTACTTTGTTTTCTTTTATTTAGGTATGTTTTTATTTTATTATTATTTGCCGTGTGCTTTTATTTGTGTTTTGTTTTATAGGCATAGAGTCCTCTTGGACAAGCCCTTCTCTTTACCTCGAGTTTGGATATCTATTGGAGCATTATTTCACTTGGGAAATATTACTTAAACTTTCTCACCCATTATTATTTTTAGTCCCTTTGGAGATGCTTTCTTGTGTTTATTTTTTGCAAATAAGGACATTGTCCAATTTAAGTGTGAGGGAGTGGGTTGGTGATATACTTTGTCCAAGTTTTTATCAATTTTATTTTGAGCATAAAGTGTGGAAAATTGGAGCTACTTCGTCATGGAAGTATTTTCTTTCTTCACTTTTCCCCTTTATTTTTGGTCCCATGACACCTTCTTCCTTGTTATATTTATTTGGCCGTTTAAGTGTGGGGGAGTGATTTGATTGATAATTTTTCTATGCATCATTCTGTTATACTTTATCCTTCTTGTGAGCAAAATTTTTTAAAATTTTTTTTCTGATTTTCTTTGAGATTTCAAGCTATGTTTTTAGTGCATGTCTTTATGATGGATTATAGAGCATATGTTCTAGATCAATTATAGCTTATGTATGACTTTTTGCATGCACTTAGACTAAGTTGTTCTTGATCAAATCTTTTACATTGTTCTTAAACCTATTTTTCTACTAAAATTTATGGAGCATTCTAGAATTTACTTGAATACCTCTTGAGGCGAAATAAGAACGAACGTCATGATTTAACTTTGGGATGAAGGTAATAGGCCTTCTTTAGATAGTTTGAACTTTTCAAGCCTATCTATTTTCATATTATCCCTAGTGCCTATTTTGAGCCTAAATTGTTGATTTCTTTCATTAAAACCCGTCACAAAATTTTGCCCATTGCTTAGCACTGAGAGTTTGAATGATTTTCCAAATCTTAATGCTCTTGATGGAGGAAAGTATATGTATGAGAATGTTAAGGAAGAATGTTGGGATAAAGATCATGACTTGTTACTTCCAGTCATAGATCAATAACAAGTTGAGCTGAAAAGAAAAAGAAAGAGAAGAAAGAGAAAAGAGAGAGTGAAAACAAGAAAAGAAAAAAGAATAGTAGTAAGTGAGGGAAGAAAGCAAAAAGCTGCTAGAAAGAATGAAAAAAGGGAAGTGAAAACAAGAAAAAACAACAGCAGCAGTGGATGTGAAACCCCGGTCGGAACCAACCTTAGAGTAAGGGGGTTGGGATGCATATCATACTTTATTGCATGTTAAAATATATTTTTAGATGAGTTTATGTGCTTTGGATTTGGGTTTTATAGTCTAGAGGGCTTGATTATGGTTATTGAGTAAGAAGGGCAAAATGGTAATTTTTGCCTAAGGTAAAAATAGGGAGATAACTTGAGGATTAAATAAGAAAAATATTTTAGAGAGAAAATAAGAACAAGAGTTGTTGTGGTTTAGTGGTTAGAGCTTTGGAATTAATTCTTGAGGTCTTGGGTTCAAATTCCATCATTGGAGCTTTAGCATGATTAAATTTTATTTTTGTTTGGGAAGGTTGTATTTTCGACCTTAGGTGCTTTGGAGTAGAGTAGAGGTGTTGTCCTAGGGGAGACATGGTAGGAGTATCCTAATCCTATTCTTGTGCCCTACAAAAATTCCTAAGGGAATTCATCCCTTCATGATCCTTAATTTTTCCTACTTCTCAATTCATTAGGTTGGTCAATTTGTTCTAGACAATTTCATTCCAAAAAATTCAGTAAAGTGCTATGGATTTGAAGGTTCAAAATGTCTAAGGAAAAGACATCTTATGGTCTAAAAATATGGAAGAGTTGGGGAAGGTTCTAAGAGAATTAATTCCCATAGTGAACCTTCAAATCTCCACTCTAGCTAGGTTCATTTCCTTCATGAAATGTTCAGGAAATTTTTTTCCAGCTTCTTGTTCATGCAAAGAGAAGAAATTCTCAGCCATTATTCCCTTCCAAATGCTGCTAGAACATGGCCCTCTAGATCAGCTTGAAACCTGGATTTTTCTGGCCAATTTCGGACTGCATAAATGCTGTGCAAAAACAGAAAATTTTCTGGGCAAAATCGCAGCATAGGTGAGTTCAAACCAAGCTATTTTCTTCTAATTTTTCTCCAGCTCCTTAGCCACAATTTTCCTCCATGAAGAAGGCTGGAAACCAGTCTTGAAAGACCTCTGAATACCCCCTCAAACCCTATGCAAACTAATTGAACAATGGCCGAAAAATCTGTCCAGAATTTTCCTTCAAACTTGCGAAATCACTGAACACGATTTCCAGCTTTGTTCTCCTTCAGCCTTGTCCGAAACCTTCACCATTTTTCTACACAAACTTCTCTTGAACAGCCATGAATTGAACTCCATTGTCTTCTCCAGCATTCTGCATGAAAATTAGTCATGGCTGCCCAAAAATATCTCCAACAAATCACTGCAATCATGCCTTGATTGTATACCAAAATTCCAGCAAACTTAATTTACCAGCCTTCCATAAAATGTCCCTCAAATAACCAGACCTTCCCTTCACCATTACACTCCTTCTTTTCAGCCACCATTAACCTTCTTCAACTAGCTTTCATCCAGCTGAATTACAGAGCAATCAGTCGGCCATAGCAGTTCCAAAAAGCTCTCCATTGATCGAAATATTCTTGCTATATTTTGTTTCCAAATTTGATTCCCAAAAATATTCTTTTAGGATTTCAACAACCAGCCTTTCCTTTTCCTTTCAAACTAGAAAAATCATCTTCCAAAACCTCTCAAAATAATTTGGTCACTCTCTCCCTCAGAATTTCGGCCAGCATTAACCAAAATTCCTCCATTCTCTTCAACCTTCAAGCACACATAGAACACCAGAACACCTACTCTTTTCTTTCACCTAATACCTCTCCAAACCACTTCAAACTTCTCCCAAAAATTCCAAATTTCATCTACTCACTACCATGAGTCCATCCATACCATTTTTAACATCAAACTCCAAAATCCAACTTGCTCTTTTGGATAAAAAATCAGAAATTTTGTGAAGGCTCAAGAACACCTTCAAGGTAGGTTTGTTCAAACAACTTCACCTTCACTAATCTTTGAACTCTAATGAATATATATATGAATAAGCATGCTAATGGACTCTCTTCTTCTCTTCTCTCTCTCTCTCTCTCTCTCTCTCTCTCTCTCTTGGCCGAACACTCTCTTCTTCTTGGCCGAATGGTTCTTCACCAACGGCCATGCTTTCTTCATCTTCCTTAGATGGATTTAGACATCTAGGAGTTGAGATCCATTCGAAACTCCTTCAAGGTACTCATCAATCAAGTAAGCCTTTTCAACCCTCCTTTTTAATTGTAGATTCATGTCTCTAGGATGATATTGGTAGGAGATGGATTATGAATAGGATTTGAGCATGTATTGTTGTGATGAGTTGAGATTGAAGCATGAATAAATGTGTGTATATGATGGAGAAGGGATTTATGCATGAGTTGATTATCTTGGTTGATTGTATGATGTTTTTAGGGTTTAATGCATGTTTCCATGTCATAGGTAGTATTTGTGATCAAGTATGCTAGAGATTATGTCATCTATGATGAATAGGATTTATATTCATATATGATTATTGAAGCCATGATTATGTTTATGGTAGTATAGGTTGGATCATGCCTTGATAAATTTAGATCTATGCTTTTATTCAGGATTTAGATGATTTGATGAATTGGAGGGAGTATATGTTCATGATTGTGGTTAGCAATAGAAATATGAACATGAACTAGTTGTCCCTAAGCTAATTTTATTTCAACAATAAAATATTTAATATTATAATTTTTGCTAGAAAATTCGAAAACCCTAGGAAGGTAGATTTGGATTATTATATAAGGATATTTTAGTCAAATAAATGATAGCTTTTATTTCAAGAAATAAAATATATAGATATTATATATAATAAAAATATCAAATAAAGTCTTTTATATAAATAATTATAATAAGTAAAAATATTAATTTTGTAAGTCTTATATTCATAAATATCATTAAATTTTATTATCTTTCAATTATTATCTTTTAATCAAAACCTATTAAAAATTATTTATTAGCTTCTAATGAAGACCCATTAAAATTTGTTTTCAACTAATTTTAGTTAGCAATTATTTTCAAACAATTAATTATTAGTAAATCATTATTTTACCTAATACCACCTAGGACTTTTTCATCAAATAAACTCTAAATTATTCTTAGCAAGAATTAAACTTTCAACTTATTAGTACCTATTTCCCAAAACACTAATTATTTTAAATATCAAATTAGACTTAGCTTGTAAACATTTTATTTATTATTTGGCCTTAAAGCTTGGGACACTAGGATCATGGTAGTAGTCAGTTGAGTTAGACTTATTTGTGAAAGTAGATTTTGGCTGGAGTTTGATTGTGATTTATATTTACCCCAGGCGGGGTTGGGTCAGCGATTGAAGATTTTTATTTTATCTCGAGCTAAGGATCAAGTAAGCTACTGCATAAAACCTGATTGATGTAAAATGTTTATTATGGCAAGCCAAATGTAGAGTACATGGACACTAATTTCTGTAAAGGCAATTGAGGATTGACTTCTTTCTTATTTCAGACAAATGAATTATTTGAAAACCAATAAGTAGATTTACACAAACTCAAAACTTTTTCTAAAATTGATTTTGACAAAGACTTTGGAAACCCTTAATTGCCATTTTCAAGTGGAACTATGTTTTTTTCATTTTTCCCAAGTGGGATACGTTACGTTGAGTACTCAATAAGGGTGGACTGCTAGGACTAGTCTTTGAAGGGTTAGGGTAGGTCTCTCAGTAGGTGGCCACCTCTGAGGGTGAGTCCTGCCCGGATAAGGTGTCAGTCCAGTAGGTCGTGCCAATCTGAGCTAGCAGTTTATTTTTCATTCAAGTGACTGTGTTTTTCTGGAATGGACACCTAGTTGTTGTTTGGGTATAGAGAAGGAGGAGTATCTTACCTGGTAGGCCGACCACCTACCTTTTTTGTTAGTTTGCACAAAGTGTCGGCATTCTGACCAATTATGGGGACCAACGTGTGGTAACCCATGATCATTTCTTTTGAGTGTTTGATTTTATTGATTATGTATAGTTGGAAAAGACAAAACATCACTCTTAATTTTAACTAATGTTTATTGCTTGGCAGTATTTCTCTTATAAAGATTTACACTTTGTATTCACGAACTGTTTTCACTGGACACTTAAAGCACACACGGACTTACTGAGATTTTTGTCTCATCACCATTTTTACCATGATTTTAGGTCGATCCTGCTGTGGGGATGAGTAGCTAGATATTGCCTGCCTTGGAAGATTTTCTAATAATTTATTTTGTGTAGTGCTTTGGGGAGATGAGAGTGGATAAATTTTATTATGGATTTGTTTTGTTATTCTTGGATTTATTCTTGGGTTGTAATAAATTTTAAGTTAAAGTATTATTTTTATTCTGCAAATCACTCAATCAATTCCAAAACCATATCTTCAATGCTTTCTTCATTCATGAGCATAAAATATATGATACTAAATCTTTCATAACCAATGCAAGACTTGTGTAGTGATAAATGACTTAGTAGAACCATCTCAATACTTCACAATATTCTCAAACCATTGGAAAGAAGTCAGTTCAAAAAGAATATGCATTCCATATGCTTACTTTTCATACATTCTCTCTACTAATCCGAGACATATCATGATTCTACTTAGATCAGGTAGGACTTTTAAACTTGTAATGTAAGGCTAAAGGCTTTTAATGTGGCTTAGCAAACGGAGGATATAGGAAAATCAAACATCAAAGAAAAATTAAGAGTTAGCAAGAAAAGGGTAACCAAAATAAATCTATAATTTCCAACTCTTCTTGCTCTCATATTCCAAGAATCAATCAAACTATAACCTTATATGACAAACCTTATGCACTTCAAGCAAATCCTGCATTGTTCTCTTTTTCTTTCCACTCTTCTTGTCATTAACTCTTTTCTCACAAGATCACTCAATTTTCCAACGATGGTGTCAAGTGTTTTATATGAACTTAACTTTTACAGTTCAATTACCATCCCTTTTGTGATTTTTTTTTCTTTTTTTTTTCTTTCAATTCTCTTTTCTTTTACTCCTCTTTTGTTTTCACTGCTGCTGTTCTTCTCATTTTTCAGCTCAAAAATTTTTTCTTTCTTCCTTAATTTTTTTAACTTCTTTCTTCCATTCTACTTCCTTTCTTTTCCCAGCTCCACTCGTAATTGATCCATGACTGAAAGTAACAAGTCATGATCTTTATCCCTGTATTTTTTCTTATCATACATATACTTTCATCCTTCAAGAGTATAAAGATTTGGAAAATTATGCAAACTTTCAGCACAAATAATGGCCAAAATATTGTGACGGGTTTTAATGAAAGAAATCAACAGTTTAGGCTAAAAAATAGACACTATGGATATTATGAAAATAGGTAGGCTTGAAAAGCTCAAACTATCCAAAGAATGCCTATTACCGTCATCCCTAAGTTAAATCATAATTGCCTTTCTTATTTCGCCTCAAGAGGAATTCAAGTAAGTTCTAGAATGCCCCATGAATTTTAGAAAAAAAAAAATAGGTTTAAGAACAATGCAAAGTATTTGATTAAGACCTACTTTGTCCAAGTGAGTGCAAAAAGTCATGCATAAGCCATAAATGATCTAGAACACATGCTCTATAATCCACCATAAAGACATGCATTAAAAATATAGTTTGAAATCTCAAAGAAAGTCTGAAAAATTTTGAAAAATTTTGCTCATAAGAAGGCTAAAGAATATGTATAGAAGACTTGTCAATCAAATCCTTCCCCATACTTAAGCTAGACATTGTCCTCAATGGCTAAATAAATACAACAAAAATAAACAATACCATGGGACCAAAAATAGAAAGAAGAATAGATAAGAAAAACAAACTTCCATTCATTGCGCACTGTGTTGTACAAGAACTGAATGCTTGAAGATTGAGGCATCATCAAAGTACCTAAAAAGAAAAATACAAAAGAAAACACCAAAGCTTAAAAACTAGAAAAGAAAATAAAGAAAAAATAAGAGAAAGAAAATAGTACAAGACAAACAAAATAAACTAAAAAAAATAGGAGAAGAGAAAAGAAAAACAAGAGCGATCGAGAAAATAAAGATAAGTGTCAGCAGTCCCCCACATCATTATCATCCTCATCATCATCAGCCGGGGCAGAGGTACCCGTACCACCTTGTGAACCAGAAGAATGCTGCCTCAACTCAGCCAACTGTTGGTCCATAGTAGCTTGCCGTCTTACCAAGTCATCCATCGTGCCGTGCAAGCGTAAGAGCACCTCCATTTGCTAGTCGAGGCGTCCCAGACGATTGTCTCAAAGTCAGTCCAGGAGTGGGATTGAGAACTGCCAGCTTGTGCACGTGCTGGTAGTGGTGGTTGCTCTTCCTCCACTGTGGGTGGCCGAACCTGCCCAGGATGTTTGACCTCGAAAGGAGTGAGCCACTTCTTCACCTCTTGGCTGTATTTGTACCCGCAACTCATAAAAGTGTGCTCAGTGACCATATCATGCTCTGTGGTGACCTCCATAAGTTCTTCCTCAAGACTCACACCAAAATCTTTTAGAATTTTCATTATAACCAAGGGAAAAACAAAGGCTTTTATGGAAAGATGGTGATGAACAACCTCCCTAATCGATTGGATGATCAAAGGGGCGAGAGGGATAGGTAATGTGTTCATCATCTGATGCAAAATATAAGTATCAATAAGCCTAGTCTCATTGAAACAACTAGCACGGGGCATAACATTAAACCCAAATATGTAGACTAGAGCGCGAAAGTTGGCTGCCAGATCATTGTTGGAATAGAAACTATTAGCTTGAAAGGCATTGTGCTTGTGTAGTCCTAAGATAGCTCTAGTCCTTCAAACATCCCAATTCGGGTCTGAAAGAATCTTTTGATTATTGACATCTATCCCTTGCCACGTCTCATCGTAAAAAACCTAGAGGAGATTGGCTAACTATTAGGGAGGTTGTTCATCACTGTCTCTCCCCTTTAACAAACAAAGGCTTCTCACCCCTTTGATCTTCCCCAAAAACCTGGAGGAGATTGGCTAACTAATTTTGGGTGATGACAATGGGTACTCCTTTAACTCTTGTTTCAATGTGGGGAAGATGTTTATTGCCTTTATCTACCATATTGGCATAAAATTCCTTTACGAGAACTGGACAATATTTCCCTTTCAATTGTATGATCGACCCCCATCCTAGCCGTCGAAACATCATTCCCAATTTGAGTGCACGGTCTAAGGTAGGTGAGAAAGTACGCTCAACAATAATCTTATTAGATGCTCTCCTACTGTACCATTTCTTACAAGAGGCATCTATAAACTCAGTAGGTTTAAGGAACAAAGGATCAATAGATGAAAGGGCTGAGGAAGAAGAGGTTCTCGCTCTTTTAGAAGACTGCCCCCTTGCTCTAGACACGGTTAAGTAAGGAATGGGTGTAATAAGAAGAGAGAACAGGTAAGCTCAAGGCTGACAAAAGGATAGCAACCCCTGCACAGATATTCCTCAAATCACTCACAACCCTCAACCAAGCTCACACTCCACAAAAACCAAACTCCATCAACATATCACCTCTAATCCATCAATTTAATCACCTCTGCTCTATACAACACACCCTGCAGAATATGTGTGAAGTTTACTGTAAAGCATAATATATTGATATCCTTAAAGCATGCTAGTGAACATGATTATATGAATGAAGGCAGTTATTATGGTATTATGTGATCCACAATGCACGTTTCATATAATCAAGTATTACTAATAGCCACGATTCTAGCCTTAGCTACACGAAGTCTCGACTGATCAAAGCATGAATCAAGTATTAAAAGCTTATTAAGGCTAAATGTAATCTAATGCATGAAGGAGTAATGCATAATTAAATTATAGCATACATAATTTGCAATTTCGGCCAAAAATGTCCCTAGAATGAGAAAAATTAGCTTTATTATTTTAACCGTAGGAATGAAAGAAAAATCATACCTTTATGTTCTTGTATGCATGGGTAAGCAAAAGATGCAAGCTTTTTAGGAAAATCTAAGCTCATTGCTTGTGGATTGAAGGTGGTTTTGTTGTGCAAAATCGCAGCTTTTGAGGTTATTGATCCGTAGGATCAACAGAAAAAAGAAGTTAATAGATGTTATGGAGGTGTTTAAGAGTTGAAAATTCAAATTTTAGGAGATGAGGGATGTGAAGCCAGTGTGGGCTTGAGAGAATTTGAGATGAAGAATGGAGATTTTGAAGAAAAAGTAGCCAAATTGGTCATTTAATTACTCCACCCAACAGGAACCGGCGCCGGCCTGGATCTTGGAGCCGGTGCCAGCTCTGTTCTGTCCGGTTCTCCGTTCTTTTCTTTTTTAAAATAAGAATGCAGAAAAACACACGAATGCTGAATAATGCACTGGAATGAGAATAATATAAATAAAAAATTGCCCTTATCACAAAGACGAAAAGTAAAGAAAAAAGAAAAGAAATGCTTCAAGGTTTTCCACGGTTGTGATTCCGTGGATTTTTCTCCGTATTCCTTGGTAGTGTCCCTGCTTGATGATCCCCCAAGAGTTTGGCTAGTTGACCAATGTTCTCCAAATTGCGCATGGAAGCCTCTAGGTTCCTTGTTGTCACATCGACTCCTTGGAACTTAGTCTCTGTGGTACTTACCAATTGGACAATCAATTCTTCTAATGGTAGTTTTTGAGGTGCTACAGTGGTGGATTCCTTTGGTTACCTCCAAAATTGAAAGAACTTTGCCTAGGTGGATTCCCATTGCTCCAAGAGAAATTAGGGTGATTTCTCCAGCCAGGATTATAGGTAGAGCTATATGGATTGTTACCTGGCCGGACATTACCTGCGAAGGCCGCTTGCACTGAAGTTTCTTGGAGTGCCCCCATCTTTTGGCATTCATGATTGGGGTGTCCTTCTCCGCAGAAATTGCAGTTAACGTTTAAAACTTAGCCTTGAGGCATCACCAACTATTCTATCTTTTGAGTTAAGGCGTCTACCTTAGCCTCTAATGCTGCCATGGCATCCACTTTGTGCACTCCTTGCACACGAGCCTTCGCCCTTGCACTTCCCCAAGAATAGTTATTAGAAGCCAAATTTTCAATAAGCTCAAATACTTGTTCCGAGGTCTTATGGTTGATAGAACCCCCAGCAGAAGAGTCCACCACTTGCCGTGTTGCGAACGTGAGGCCATTGAAGAAGATAAGTATTTGCATTCCCAGCTCGAATCCGTGGTGTGGGCATTTTCTTAACATTTCCTTAAATCTCTTCCAACTCTCATATAAGGGTTCAGAATCTAGTTGTTGGAAGGCGAAGATTTTATTCCTAAGTTTGGCTGTCCTAGCTGGTGGAAAATATTTGGCCAAAAATTTTTCAGCTAGGGCATTCCAAGTTGTGATGGAACCTGTAGGTAAAGACTTTAACCACGATTTAGCTCTATCTCTTAAGGAAAAAGAAAAAAGTCTTAATTTAATGGCATATTCAGAAACACCCTTCATCTTGAAGGTATCACAAATCTCAAGAAAACTGGCTAAGTGAGCATTGGGATCCTCTTCTGGTAGCCCGTCAAATTGAACCATATTCTGCACCATTTGGATAATATTGGGCTTTATTTCAAAATTGTTTGCATCTATCCTAGGTCTAGTGATACTCGAACCTGTGCCCGAGATTGCAGGTTTCACAAAGTCGTTCATAACCCTCCTATCATTCCCAGCATTGTTCTGTTGAGCACTATCCATATCGACAATAAGATTCTTTTGAATTGTCCAGCGAATTTTTGATAACGTCCTCTCGATTTCAGGGTCAAAATTAACTATCTCGCCGTTTGATTTTTGGGTCATGTACCAAGGGTAACACCTAAGAAAACAAGAAGCAAGTTAGATATATAATTATTGGTTAAACAAAAAATAACAAAACTACAAGGTTACAAAGTTAGTAATTCAAACACAGTCCAAGTTAGTTGGTTAAGTTAGGTTACAAGGTTATATAAGAATACATGAAATACAAAAGATAGCACCGTTTTGTGGAAAGAACAAGTATACATATTTACATATTTACATGGTTAAATCAACAAAATCTAAGCTTTCATGCTATTGTTCCCCGGCAACAGTGCCAAAAACTTGATGTGTCCGGACTTGGGTATAAAAATCATACAAAAACTAAGCACATTCTCAATCAAGTTTAAATTAAAATGTTAAACTCCAATCACACATATGAGCAAGCGTACTCATCATTAACTGAGCATAGGGTTCAAATGAGTGTCAATCCTCAAGGAACAAGTAGATATTAATTAACTTTCTTTCATTGTTTAACCGACTCGATAAAATAAAATCAAAATAAAATAAAACAAAAAAAAGAAAATAAAACAAATATATATACATGTCAAGGATGTACATTTATGTAATTCAAACCATTGATTAGACAACCATGATCTTAAAGTACCCAACCTCTATCATAACTAATTATTCTCTTGGCATCATGAAGAATTAAAATAGACTTACTTCTTTCTCAATCCATGAATCCCTATCTTCTAGATAACTTAGTATCACATACTTTGTCTCAAACAGTCTTACCCAAAAGATGCATTAAACACAATTATTTGATTAAGTCCTATTCTCAGGCAAACTTAACCCATGAAATTAACCAATTGAATGTATATTCTGGCAGACGTCAATTAACCTTTAATTACTCTGTTCTTGCAATTAATCCCATTTTCAGGTAAGTTAAAAGGTAACGAATATGAAATCAATCAATTTAAACCATCAACCCTATTCTCAAGCAAGTTAATAGCACAATCAATTAATCTCGCAATTAACCTGAGTAATTAAATACCAAGAATAACAATCAGTTAATCAAAAGATCAAATAACTCTAAATACCATGAACGTTTAAACCAATGTTAAATTACAATAAAATAATTAAAACGTCATTGTCAAGAAAAGAAAACAAAGTAAAAGAAAGCACTCATAGACAAGCCTCCTTCTTCTTCCTTTGAAGACCATCTTATACAACCCTCCTTGAATTGAAGAATTCCTCCTTGGATTGAGTGATTTTCTATGATGAATAATGAATTCTCTTGTGTTTTCCATCTATTTATAGTCTTAAGAAGTACCTAAACTCGTAGGTACAAAGTTCTTGGCTGAGTAGAAGTTGGAAGATACTAAAACTCCTCAGGTTTCCAAAAACACGTAGAAAAATTGCAGCACCGCCTCAAGGACAAAACACAATCGGCGCTGCCTGTGTTCTGCTTCTCCACTTGTTCACCAATTTATCTCCAAATTTTGCGCATAAGTTCCAGAATTCAGCCGGCGTCGATTCCAGTCTTACAGCCGGCGTCGCCTCTGCTTTATTTTGCGACGGTTTTGCTTCGTTTTACCTAAAAATCTGAAATAATGAACAAAATACCTTTCCAAGGGTAAAATCTCAAATATGAAAGAATATGACTAGTTATTGCACAAAATGTCTTATAAAAGAGCCTCAAATAACTATGCAAAGTATGACTAATTTAGCCCCTATCAAAGGTCTTCAAAGGAATAAGAAGGAGCCTTGTCTATGAGTGCTTTAATTTACTTTGTTTTCTTTTTCTTGGACAATGATATGTTAATTATTTTATTGTAATTTGACATTGTTTTAGATATTCATGATATTTATAGTTATTTGATCTTTTGATTAATTGATTGTTCTTCTTGGTATTTAATTACTGGTGCTGATTATGAGATTGGTTGATTGTTACTTTCTATTGACTTGCTTGAAAAAGGGGATTGATGGTGGTTTCAATTCATTAGTTTCATAGTTGATGTCTTTTAACTTGTTACTTGAAAAAAGGGTTGATGGTGGTTTCGATTCATTAGTTTCATATTTGTTGTCTTTTAACTTGCTTGAAAAAGGGGTTAATTGCGAAGAACAAAGTAACTAAAGGTTAATTGATGTCTGCCAGAATATGGATTCATTAGTTAGTTTCATGTTTTAAATTTGCCAAAATATGAAAATTTAGTTAAGGATTGTGCTTAATACATCTTTTGGATAAGACTGGTTAAGACAGAATATGTGATACTAAGTTACCTAGAAGATAGGGATTCATGGATTGATAAAGAAGTGGTATGTGAAACCCCGGTCAAAACCAACCTTAGAGTAAGGGGGTTGGGATGCATATCATACTTTATTTCATAATTAAATATATTTTCATATAATTTCTATATGCTTTGGATTTGATTTTTATTATCTTGAAGTCTTGTTGGTGAGTATTGTTTGAGAGGGGCAAAATGGTAATTTTTGCCCGAGGGGAAAATAGGGAGATAGATTGTGGATTGAATAGAAAATAATTTTTCTAGTGAAAATAGCAACAAGAGTTGTTGTGGTTTAGTGGTTAGAACTTTGAAATTTATTCTTGAGGTCTTGAGTTCAAAGTCCATCATAGAAGCTTTAACTTGATTAAATTTTATTTTTGCTTGGGAAGGAATGGTTTCGGCCTTAAGGGCCTAGATCAATGTGGTGATGATGTCCTAGGAGAGACATGTTAGGAGTATTCTCATTCCACTCATTTGCCTACTCGAAATTCCCAAAGGGAATTCTTGTTCCCTTGATCCTTGGTTTTCCTTAGCTTTCAACTCCTTAGTTTGATCAAGATGTTCTAGCCTTTTTCTTTCCAGAAAATTCAGTAAAGTGCTGAGGTCTTTTAGGATCAAAATGTCTTGGTAAAATACTTCTTATGGTCTGGAAAATATGGAAGAGTTGAGGGGAATTTCGAGAGGAAAAATCCCTCTAGTAAGCTTGCTGAAATTTCACTCTAGACTAGCTCATCTTTCTTCATGGCATGAGCTGAAATTTTCCAGCTTGTTGTACCTTCAAATTGTCGAGCTTCTTAGCTAACATTCCCTCCCAAATGCTGCCAGAAAAATGGCCTTAATATCAGTTTGAATCATGAATTATTTCTGCCATTTTCGGGCTGCACAAAGACTGAACAAAACCAGTGAAAAATTTTGGGCAGATCGCTACCTTGGAGGCTCAAAACCAAGCTGTTTTCTTCCAGATTTTTGTGCAGCACCATAGCCACGTTTTTCCTCCATGAAGAAGGCTAGAAACCAGCCTTGAATACCCCTGAAATTTCCCTTCAAACTCTCTGCAAATTGGCTGGAAGTGGCAGACGAAATTCTGCCCAGAAAATTACTGTGCAGCGAAAAAAAACTGGGCAGTCCAGATTTCCAGCTTTGTTTCGTATTTTTCTTCCAGCCAAAACACCAGCCCTAAGCTGTCAAAACCTCCCTTAAACCACCATTAACAGAGCTCCATTATTTCCCACAAGCTTCTGGACAAAAGGCAGCAATGGCTGTCCGAAAATCTCCCCAACAAATCCCTGCAATGTAGCTTGATTACTTTCCAAAATTCCAGCCATCTTATTTAGCAACCTTCCATGATATCTTGCTCAATTGACCAGACTTCTTCTTCATCATTGTGCCCCTTAGTTTTGGTCATCATAAGCCTTATTGAACCAGCTTTAATTCCTCAGAAAAGCTACACAACCAGTCGGCCATAGGAGACTTCAAAGCTGTCCAAACAATCAAGATATTCTTAGAATATTTAGTTTCCAAATTCACTTTCTAAAAATATTCTTCAAAGATTGTAACAACTAACCTTTCCTTTTCCCTTCCAAATTAGAGAAACAACTCCCTAAACCCTACTGAAAATCGGCCAGCCCTATCTCCCACATAAAATTCGGCAATTGCAAATTCTTTACCTTTCTCTCTCGATTTTCTGCAACCATCAAGAACACACACACTACACCAAGAACACCTACTTCTTCTCTACACCTAATACCCCTCCAAACCATCTCAAACTCTCACGAAAATCTCCAGATTTAGTCTACTCATTGCTGTGAATCCATCAACACCATTATTAACATCAAACTCCTCAAAACATCTTGCTACTTCGGATCAAAAGTAGAAATTTCTGTGAAGAACAAGAACATCTTCAAGGTAAATTCACTCTATCAACTTCATCCTCTTCAAACTTGATCTCTAGTGGGAACCTATATGAATAACCATGCTAATGATCTCTTCTTCTCTTTCTCTTTCTCTCTCTCTCTCTCTCTCTCTCTCTCTCTCTCTCTCTCTCTCTCTCTCTCTCCCCCCCCTCTCTCTCATGGCCGAAATCACTCTTATTTGGCCGGATGACTTCTCCTCCCATAATCTTGCTCTCGCCATCTCCCTTGGACAAGGTTAGCCATTTAGGAGTTGAGATCTACTCTAAACTCCTTCAAAGAATTCATCAACCAAGTAAGTACCTTCAATCCTTCTTTTAAACTCTAGATTCATGTCTCTAGGATGATGTTGTTAAAAGATGAATGGCGATGGGATTGAGTATGTGTTGTTGATGATTGAAGCATGAGTACATGTATGATTGTGAAGGAGATGGGATTTATGAATGGAAGGATTATATTGGTTGGTTGTATGTGGAATTGAGTTTGATGCATGTCATAGGTAGTATGTGTGATGAAGTATGCTAGAGATTATGTCACATTTGGTGAATAGGAGTTATATGCATGACTAGAATATTTAAGCTATGGTCATATTTATGCTAGCAGAGGTTAAAGCATGTCATAATAAATTTAGATCTATGTCTAGATGCAAGATTTGGTTGATTTGATGAATTGAAGGATTGTGCATGTTCTTGATTGAGGTTGGCCATAGAAATTAACCATGATCTGGTTGTCCCTAAAAGTAATTTTCACTCCATGAATAAAATACTCAATAAAATAATTTCCTAGTATTTTCGAAAACCCTAGGAAGGGTAGATTTTGATTCTTATATTCATAAAGGATATTTTATCCAAATAAATAATAATTTTGCTAGAAAGTAAAATAAATAAATATTATTTAAAATAAATAAATCAATTAAAGCCTTTATGAAAAAGATTTATGCTTAGTAAAATATTTACTAAATCAAAACCCTTAAGGATTTACTTATTATTTTCCAAGAAAGGCTTATTCAATTTAATCTCAACTAGTTTTAGTTATCAATTATTTTCTAATAGCTAAACTATTATTAAATCACTATTTTACCTAGTACCACCTATGATTCTTGATCAAATAAACTCTAGATTTTTCTTAACAAGATGTAAACTTTCAACTTATTAGAATTTATTTCCCAAACCATTAATTATTTTAAATAACAAATTAAACTTAGCTTATAAACCTATTTAATTTGTGTCTTGCCCTAAAGCTTGAGACACTGGGATCATGGTAGTAGTGAATTGAGTTGATTTAAAATTGAGGAAGTGGATTGTAGCTTGAATCTGATTAAGATTTGTATTTGCCTATATGGGGTTATGTCAGTTGTTCGAGACCTTGTTGTTGTGAGCAAGAATCAGGTAAGCTCCTGCATAAAACCTATCGATGTGAAATGTTTTCCTTATGGCAAGCTAAATATGGAGTGTATGGACACTCGTTTATTTGAAGGCAATTGAGGGTTGAATTTGTTCTTATTTCCAACACTTAAATTATTTAAAAGTTACTGAGCAGATTTTCCAAACTTAAAACTCTTTCTAAAACTGATTGTTCCCAAAACTTTGGAAACCCACAAAATACTATTTTCATGAAGAGCAATGCTTTGTTCATTTTATCCCAAGTGGGAAACGTTGTTGAGTACTCAATAAGGGTGGACTACTAGGACTAGTCTTTGAAGGGTTAGGGTAAGTCTCTCAGCAGGTGGCCACCTCTGAGGGGTGAGTCCTTCCCGGAAAAGATGTCAGTCCAGTGAGTTGTGTCGGTCCGAGCTAGCAGTTTGTTTTCAGTCAAGTGACTGTGTTTTGCCGGAATGGACACCCGATTGTTGTTTAGGTATAGAGAAGGAGGAGTATCTTGCCCAGTAGGCCGATCACCTACTTTTGTCAGTCTGCATAAAGTGTCGGCATTCTGACTGGTTATAGGGCCTAACGTGTGGTAACCCATATCCCTTTCTTTCGAGTGGTTGACTTTATTAATTAAGCAGGGCTGGAAAAGCCAAAACGCCACTCTTGCTTTTGACTAATGTTTATTGCTTGCCAATGTTTCTCTTGTAAAGGTTTCACACTTTGCATCCATGAACTAGTTTCAGTAAACACCCAAAGCACACATGGACTTACTGTCTCATCACCTTTTTATTATGATTTTAGGATGATCCTGTTGTGGAGTTGAGTGGCTAGTAATATCTGCTTTGGAAGAGAATGTGTCTTTTGATTTTATGTATTGCTTTGGGGAGACGAGAGTGGATAATTTTATTTATGGTTTTTGTTTTGGAATTTCATGGAATTACTCTTGGAGTATATTGGGTTGTAATAAATTTTTAAGTTAAGTATTATTTTATTTCAGCAATTTTATTTGTGTGACTTAGTTATAAAGACCACTTGTCCTTTGAACCGGGCGACATCCCCGGCCTTGGTGGGCCTAGGCTTCGGGGTGTTACATGGTCTACTTTAATTCTTCATGATGCCAAGGAAATAATTAGTTATGATAAAGGTTGATTTCTTTAAGATCATGTTTGTCTGTACAATGGTTTGAGTTATATAATTCTACATTCTTGACATATATATATATTTATTTTGATTTTATTTTCTTTTATTTTTCTATTTATTTTTTTTCACTTTATCGAGTCGATTAAATAATGAACGAAAGGTAATTAATGTCTACTTGTTCCTGGAGGATCGACACTCGTTAGAACCCTATGCTCAGTTAATGATGAGTACGCTTGCTCACATGTGTGATTTGGGTTGAATGTTTTAATTTAAACTTGATTGGGACTATGCTTAGTTGTTGTATGGTTTTTATACCTAAATCCGGACACATCACTTCACCCAAAATTCCTTGTTTGAATTTTTGTGTAAGTGACAATTCGAGGATGAATTATCACAAAGAAGGGGAAAATGATAGGAATAATCCCAGGTATGAAGGCCATTTTAAAGAAGGGGGAAGGAAGACAAAGTCACAACACACGGTTCCATGGGTGAAGCTCATTTTTAAAAGACTTCAAGATGCATTTCAAGATTCCAAGCCAAGGATGAAGAAGGTTGTCAAGCAATAGAGGATTAAAGGAGGGCCAAAAAGATCGAAACTTGGACAACAATTGGTATTAAGTGCCAAATAAGCCCAAGAGGGGGCTGAAAAGATAAGAAAAGCTGGGTTTATGGAGACCAGATCACACCAAGCGCTAGGTCTACCCAAGCACCTAGCACCAGGCCATCACTGAAATAAAATTTTCGTTCTAGAACACACCTGGTGCTGGGTACACTAGTACACCTGGTACCAGGACACTTTGGGCATAGCCCTATTTTACTAATTTTTCTTGTTTTTTTTCTAAATTAATTTTCATGACTTTTAACTTGTAATAGGGGTATTTTAGACTTACTAAGGAGATGAATAGTTGAGATTACATCTCTCATTTGCTAGGTTTAGTTTGTTATCTTTATATATGTCTCCTTCTCTTGTAATAGATAGATTTTGAGACTTAGAATATCTTTGATAGGGAAACCAAGTTCTCTCTAGAGGAGAGTATGTAAGGGGCGAGTCCCATTTTAAGACCAAATCGAATGGCTTAGCCCTACCTTTGATTCAATGTCTCTAAACTTCAAATGGATAATCTAATTCTCTTTCCCTATTCTTAGGTGCTAGTATTTCTCTAGTGTTCTTGATAGATTGAGTTTTTAAATGCCTTCAAATCCTATATTTTTGTTCTAATATCTTGATAGATTAGGGTATTTAGGTATTTTGAAGTAGGCTAGATTCATTTAATCTCATTGGGTTAATTACATTTGCATTTAGTTTACTTGTGTGTGTGAATTTGGTTAGGAGTTGGGTGACCAACTCTGGGGTTCTTGTTCTTCAAAAATCAAGAGGCTTCCGCGTACAATATCACTTGGGGATGATAAGAGAATCCATCTTTTGTTTCTTTTAGATACACTACAAAGTAGCACAGTTCTGAACTTGGGTCTAACTTACTTCCTTTAGTCAGTACATAAGCTAGACAACCTATATCTTGAGATGATTCATATTGAGCTTGTGTCTACTCCACATCTCATAAGATATCCTAAGTATTGATTTAGAAGACACCAAGTTCAGAATATATATCGCTATTTCTAGAGTATAACCCAAAAAAAGAAATAGGAAGAAATGAATGACTCATTAAGCTTCTAACCATTTCTATCAAATTTTTATTTTTTCTTTTAGTTACTATATTCTGCTGGAGAGTTCTAGATACAGTTAGCAAAGATACTATTCGCTGATATGTCAAGTAGTCATTGAATTCACCAAGAAGATGCTCTTCACCATGATCTGATCTTGACTTCTTGATTAATTTACCCATTTGACAGTCCACTTCAGCCTTATACTACTTGAATTTATCAAATGAGTCAGACTTGCACCTTATCAAGTAAACATAACTAAAATACGTATGATTATCTGTGAACATGATAAAGTATACATAACCTCCTCTAGTAGGTATAGACATAGGACCACAAACATCAGTATGAACTAACTCAAGCATTTTCTTGGTCCTTTCTACCTTTTAAATAAAGGACCTTTTGGTCATTTTATCCATAAGGCAAGATTCACACTGAAGCCATTTCTCCAATTTGAAAAAGTCCAAAATCCGATTAGGATTTATATTTCCCAATCTTAATTGGCATAAATATGAATTATTCAATGTGGCCTTTCTCTTCTTATTATTAGGTTCCATCTAAATATTATTTATTTGATAGCTAATAGAATTAACATAGAAAATATTGCCATACATATTTCTAGAACAAATAATATTTATATTTCTACTGATTGAAACATCAGTATGGAAAGAAAAAGAATATCCTTGATTAATTAATCTTAAAACTGTAATGAAATTCTGTTTAGGAACTAAAATCCTATTACAATCAAATAAAAGCACCAAGTCTCCTACTGTTACCCATTCTAAGTACATGCTCTCTTCTACCGAGTCATCTTATCTTGTTGAACTCTCACAAGGAGTTATAGATATCGTTTGTGGTACCAAAATCAACAATCCAAGTGAATAATCATCTAATCATCAAAATACACTCTAAGTAAAAAACAATACCTAAAGGGGACTGGGCCAAGAAGTCCAGACTATCTTTCTTGAAGTGCCCCTTCTAACTACATTTGAAATAGTTATCCTTGGATTTGGCATCAGGCTTAGACCCCTTAGGCTGGGCCTTTGCGTTGTTTTGGGTCTTTTTATTCTTGAACTTCCTGAGCTGTATCTTAGTTCTAGAAGATGAACCAAAAAGAGTAACCAAAACTTTTAACACAAGTTTTATGATTTTCTTAGCAGCCTGGAGTTTTTTCATCAACTCAATTAAAGATAAATTCAACATATTCATGTTATAGTTTAACTTGAACTCAGAAAATAAATCAGGTAAAGTCTCAAGAACTATGTCAATTTAGCTCTCTGGATCGATTGTTACCCCTAGAACCTCAGCTTCCTCAAAATGAGCAATATTCTTGAGGATATGCTTTCGAACCGATGCCCCTTTAGCCATCCTAGTGTTCATGATTGATTTAATAGCTTCCTACTTTGCGGATTGTCTCTTATTAACAAACATAGTACACAACGATACATCGATATCATACACAGTAGGTAGGTTCTCGTACTTAGACTGAAGAACATTAGACATGAAAGCCAACATATAGCATCTAGCCATTTCATCAACTTTCTTCCATGCCTTCTCAGCCTCACGATCTTGATCCATAGGATCAGTTAGAACATACTTATACCCGTCAACTGTGAGTACTATATTTGAATTTGTTTTTCAGTCTACATAATTTGGTCCAGTTAACCTACTCTCATTGAGAACTCTGGACAAAAGACTAAAACCAGATTTTTTATTAATTGGAAATCACTTTAAAAAAATATTTGCTTTGAAAATCATATATAAAAATGCACATTTAAACCTCATATTATATCCATGATATTTTTAACCTATTAAAACCATTACAAAATATGAAAAATTCAATTGTTAGATTAATTGATACAGCATTGTACAAATGTTAACAATTTTCTAAGTTAAGTGTACAACCATCATTAATTAAACTTCCTTAATAGATAACGATCCAGAGATAGTTCCATCGATAGGATGGCCATTGCTTACATTACCTACAGATAATCTAATGCTAATATATCCAATGTAGGCTAGCTAACATTAATATATTGTTAGTGTTGTGCCCTAGAGGCAATCACTTGTACATTGTATATGACAGATTTTATTTTAATAAAAGGTATTATTTATCATACAGTTTCTTTTGTTTACTTTTAAGTAATATAACTATTCGATAAAGTCCCTAGTACAACACTATGTTAAAGAAATCATGATAGAGATCATGATATAAGATTCCTACTACACTGTATAGTGTTAGTACTTAAATAGTCCCTAGTCGTAGTATTAATGAGACATGACCTCATTAATGCGTTACTACTAGTATATGTTAGACTTCCTAATTTAATCAAGTGGTGGTTCTTATATCCGTGAGTTTTAAGATAGTCAAAGTTAACACATTGATGCTTGTTAATAGAACAAGTTCATTAGATGACCTAGCTTTGAAATAATCACATGGATAACTATTTAGTGACAGTGATATAATCTCAATATAGCAAACGTACAAGTATCCTTAGACCTAAGATCTCCAAGGTACTTTATTTGCTGAGCATTGTACTTTGATTCCAATCTCTGGAGCTCGATTGAGGGCCGCCTATGGGATGGATATTAGGTACATTATGAGATAAATGAAAGTAGTTGAAAGGGTAAATAAAGGATTCACCACTCCTAATAGTAGGGCCGTATATCTCCCGACCACTTGTAGGAATTACTACTCGAGAAGTCCTTGGGTAAGGCAATTATATATTGGAAATAGTTCTAATTGATACATATCTAGAGTAGTGGGTTGTTCGTACAAATACTATTGTATTCAGGCCAGAATTAATTCTGGAGGGAGTTGGCACTAATTCCGTACTCCAAACCGAATGAGATATTGTATGGTGAAATGAGTTAATTACACTGTAGTTTGTTATTGAAGGGTTCATGTCACGCCATTTAACTTCCTAGACTCTTGGGTAGTCATGATGTGTTGCTAGATATCGCTCATGATCTGGGAATATGGGTTTATTAATTAATGAATTAATAAACCAATCCTGATTATAATTAATAGGATTAATTCTAATCAATTATAGATTATTAATCTCAAAGACGTTTGGATTAATTCATATTCGCTACCAATTGGCTGGGAAACCTAATACGTCACACACAATAGAGGATTATATACTCAAGATGTTATTTGATGACATAGTGGGGGTTAATTGCAAGAAAGAGAAGTTGTTGTGGCCAAATTGTAATTAGTTATAATTAATAGTTCAAATTGTAATTGTGAGAACTTGATGTTTCCAATTACAATTTGGGAATTTTAACTATTTTAGAATTCTGAGATTGGAGTATATTATGAGCAGGATATTTCGTGTGATATAGAGATACACTCGAAACCCTAACTGATTCTGTGTAAGATACGAAAATAACTCCAAACCCTAAGGCACTCGATTTCTCTCTTCTCTCTCTCTCACAATTTTTGTTGAACAAATAACCCTAGCTACCATCTTTTTCTGCTAGCACAGAAAATATTGGTGCTTGAGTATTCCTCTATGTAGATTACTATTAGAGATAATCACACACTGTGATTATAGTGGTTGGACGTTCAACTCTCGTGGAGTTTGATCAAGAGGATTACTAGATCACGCCTCGACTTGACGAAGAAAATTTTGTTCTTCGGACAATAAAAAAAAGGTAAAAGCTGTTACTTTTGTTATCTTTATATCTTGTTTTCCACGCATATGCAGATCCTGGGATGGTATCTCATTTTATTCTTCCACTTCTCCATATAGGATACGAGCCTGAGATACCCAACAGTGGTAATAGAGACATGCTATGTGTGGTTTACGAACATTGTTTTTGGCATGAAAACTGATTTCATATATTCGTGTTTATCTTTGTTTGCTGTGAAAATTGTTTTCACTCAATTTGAAATTATTTCAAGCATCATGGGTTGGGTCTGTAGCACAATATGATTGTGTAAAAGTTGCAGTATATTTGAAAATATGCTTTCTTTATGTGCTGAAAATTTTCTGCAGCAAAACGTTTTCTTGAAAACATGTTGATTGACTTCTATTTCATCTTGTGAATTTGATTTTTCTATTTTGTTTTGTTTAAACTAACAAATTAGTTGTTGTTTTAACTAACAAATTAGTTGTTGTTTTGAGATTCAAAATAGAAAATACTGCTGAGAATTGTTCTCACTGAATATTTGCAGAAGAAGAAGTTACCAGAAATTATTTCTAGAAAATTTTCAAAATCGCCGCCATTGTTCCCGACTATAGCCGACGCTGGTTGTTAGTGTTGTGCCCAAGAGGCAATCACTTGTACATTGTATATGACATATTTTATTTATAAAAAAAAACACTATTTATCTTACAGTTTCTTTTATTTACTTTAAATAATATAACTGTTCGATAAAGTCCCAACTACAACACTGTGTTAAGGAAATCATGATAGAGATCATGATATAAGATTCCTACTACACTGGATGGTGTTAGTACTTAAATAGTCCCTAGTCATAGTATTAATAAGGTAAGACATATCTAATGCATCAAGACTAGCATGTGTTAGACTTCCTGATTTGATCAGGCGGTGGTTCTCATAACCGTGAGTATTGAGATACCCAAAGTAAACACATGGATGCTTGTTAATGGAATAGGTTTATTAGATGACCTAGCTTTGAGATAATCACAAGGATAACTATTTAGTGCCAGTAATATAATCTCAATATAGAAAACGTACAAGTATCCTTAGACTTGAGATCTCTATGGTACTTTGTTTGCTGAGCTTTGTACTTTGATTCTAATCTCCGAAGCTTGATCGAGGGCTGCCTATGGGATGGATATTAGGTACATTGTGAGATAAACAAAAGTAGTTGAAAGGGTCAATAAAGGATTCACCACTCCTAATAGTAAGGGCGAATATCTCACGGCCACTTGTAGGAATTACTACTCAAGAAGTCCTTGGCCAAAGCAATTGTGTATTGAAAATAGTTCCGATTGATACACATCTAGAGTAGTGGATTCCTAGTACACGTACTATTGTATTTGGGCCAGAATTATTTCTAGGGGGAGTTAGCACTAATTACGTACTCTAAACCGAATGAGATATTGTATGGTGAAAGGAATTAATTGCATTGAAGTTTGTTATTGAAGGGTTCATGTCAAGCTACTTGACTTCCTGGACTCTTGGGTTGTCATGATGTGTTGCTAGATACTGCTCATGATCTGGGAATATGGGTTTATTAATTGATGAATTAATAAACCAATCCTGATTAGAATTAATAGGATTAATTCTAATTAATTATGGATTATTAATCTCAAAGACGTTTGGATTAATTCATGTTCGCTACCAATTGACTGGGAAACCTAATAGGTCACGCATTATAGAGGACTATATACTCAAGATGTTATTTGATAACATAGTGGGGTTGATTGAGAGAAAGAGAAGTTGTTGTGGCCAAATTATAATTAGTTATAATTTGTGATCCAAGTTGTAATTGTTAGAACTTGATGTTTCCAATTACAATTAGGGAATTTTAATAGGATTAGAATTCTCAGTTTTGGGAGAGAAATTTTGTGTAATATATAGTATATGTAACACACAAAACCCTAGCTGAACAACACACAAAGCAACAGCCACGAACATTCACTCTTCTCTCTATCTCTCTCGATTTGATCTTGATCAAAGAACCCTAGCTGCCATTTTTTTCTACTAGTACAGGAAATTTTGGTGCTTGAGTGTACCCTCTATGTGGATTGTTGTTAGAGATAATCACACACTAAAATTATAGTGGTTAGACGTTCAACTCACGTGGAGGTTGATCACGAGGATTGTGGATCGCACCTCAACTTGAAGAATAATTTTTTGTTCTTCGGACGATCACACAAAGGTAAAAAGCAGTTACCTTGACTATCTTCATGTCTTATTTTCCACACATAGACAAGTCCTGGGAGGGTATCTTGTCTTATTTTCCGCTGTTCTGTATAGGATACAAGCCTGAGAAACCCAACAGTGGTATCAGAGCCATGCTATGTGTGGTCTACGGATATTGTTTTGGCATGAAAAACTGTTTTCATGTTTATCTTTGTTTAATGTGAAAATCGATTTCACTTGAGTCGAAATCGTTTCGATCATTATGGATTGGGTCCATAGCACAATATGAATATGTAAAAGTCACAGCGTATTTCAAAAAGATGCTTTCTTTGGTGCTGAAAATTTCTGCAGGAAAAACGTTTTCTTGCAACATGGGTGTTGGCCTCCATTTCATCTTAATTTTTAATTTTAATTTTATTTAAACTAACAAATTAGTTGTTGTTGAAAGTTTCAAAATAGAAAATACTACTGAAAATTGTTCTCAATGAAAATTTGTAGAAGAAGAAAGCACCAAAAATTCTTTCGACAATTTTTTGAAAAATTGCCACCATTGTTTCAGAACACAAGCGGCGTTGGCTCTGGCCTCCAAGCTGGTCCCGGTTCCATTCTATTCGCGATGTCTAGAAATCGATTTTGGAAAGGAATTTTTTTTTTAATCCAGAACAAACCAGCTTCCAAACTGGTTCCGGTTCTGCTCTGTTTGTGACTTCCAAGTATTTTTTTTTTTTAATATGGAATAGAATTTTGAAAGGGAAAAATCTCATTTGATGAGAAACGGGACCTAAAATCATTTTCTCAAAATTAGTTTTGAGACAAATAATTTTGTTATTCAAAATAATTATTTTGAAAATCTAAAATTAGTGTATCTTTCTAAAATG
Source organism: Voacanga thouarsii (assembly GCA_026120185.1). Classification (NCBI taxonomy): domain Eukaryota; kingdom Viridiplantae; phylum Streptophyta; class Magnoliopsida; order Gentianales; family Apocynaceae; genus Voacanga; species Voacanga thouarsii. The sequence goes on along the minus strand of JANUWF010002029.1, from coordinate 18,647 downwards.
GTAATTGTAGAATTTGTTTTGTCTCTCCAAAATAGTGATTTTGGAATGATAAAAGTATGTGTTTATTTTGTTTAAGCATAGTCAATGGCATGGTGGATGGTTATGGACTAAAACCAATTATATCTATTCATGCATTTTACAGTTTTGGTTTTTATGAAATAGGGCCTGCGTGTCCTGCCTTCTCTAGAATTCATGTGTAATTCTCTTCTCATCTAACTCCCCTCGAATGTAACTCGAGGTTTTCTCTCTTTAAGAAATTATGTAATTAGTTTACATAGGTTAGATAGGAGTAGAATTATTTCAATTATGGAGATTGCAACCAAAACAAGGTGAGAAGGTAATACCTTCTACTTAAAACATGCATGAACACATAGGGTTAACTATATTAATTTCTTTTATGGCTCAAAGAAATTAATTTAGGAAAAATCCATAACCATATCACGTAATCACTTTATTTCCATGATTATCAATTATGTGATTTATTGATTTTTATGCATGTCGTTCAAAGAAATCACTAAAAGGAACAAATCCCTCAATTAATATTAAACTTAATTCCTTCCGTTAATATAGAAAAAATGAGAGTCCATTTTCGAGACCAGGTTATTGGGCAAACCCAAGCCTACTTGACACCGGGCATGTTCAAGCTATGGAGTTAAATTCTTGATTAATGGGTCGGGTTTAACTAAATTCTTTATCCCGGTTGGGCAAACTCAAGCATAAAGAAATTTAGATGAAAAGTTGGGGTAGGCCAAACGGCTTTAAGATTAAAAGTTGTTAATCATACAATGATCCGGTAGTTACATATGATGTAATTGGTATTGGATATCTACCAACGAACTTAAGGGTGGCTTGTTGGGCAAACCTAAGGTTATTATTGAGGAATTTGGATACCGGCCCACTAGGAAAGCTTCCAACGGGCTTTCCCGAATTAGTAGTGGGGACTATTGGTTTTAGTAAAATAGTAGAGTAAAAATGCGCTTAATTAAAGTCCGAATTATTTGCATATAATGTGCCTATACAAGTAGGTAATGCTCTCTATCTTTGCATCTAAGTCACTTGCATCATGTCAACAAACCTAAACTTACGTAGTATCTTGGAAAGCAACAAGTTAACCGAATCAAACTATCTCGACTGATATAGAAATTTGAGAATCGTTCCGAAATCGAAAAAGTTGCTCTACGTGCTAGATGCTCTTTTTCCACTACCACCAGCCCAAGATGCTCATGCTGATGAGCATGCTATCCACAAGAGGCACAAGAAGGATAGTGATACAGCATCATGTATTATGATGGCATCCATGACTCCTGAGTTGCAAAAATAGCACGAGTATATGGATGCTAAATCGATCATTTTACATCTTCAAGAGCTGTTTGATGCCCAAGCCAGAACTGAGAGATATGAGATCTCGAAGCAATTGTTTCGTTGCAAAATGGCAGAGGGTTCTTTTGTGGCCACTGATGGGTTGAAGATGCTGGGTTTAACAGAGAAGCTTGGATCTCTCGGGTTTGCAATAGATCATGACTTAAGTGTTGAATTAATTCTACAGTTTTTGCCTAATAATTTCTCACAATTTGTGATTAACTATCAGATGAACAAGATTGAGTCCACCATTCCTGAGTTGATCAGTCTTCTCAAAACTGCGGAGTCCTCCATGAAGAAGGATTCCAAAGCAGTTTTAATGGTAAAATCTTCTTCTTCTAAGAAGAAAGTTAAAAAGAAGATGAAGAAGGCTCCCATGAAGCCTAAAGGTAGTGTGAACAGGAAGGATGCAACTACTAATGACCTATGCCATCATTGTGGGAAGATGGGCCACTGGACACGCAACAGCAAAGCCTACTTGGAGACCATTAAGGACAAGAAGCAGAAGAAGAAGCTTACAAGCACTTCTACTTCTTCTCTAGGTATGTTTATGATTGAGATAAATACTGCCTTTAGAAATGAGATATGGGTATTAGATACCAGATATAGATTTCATTTGTGCAATAACTTGTAGGGACTAAAGAGCAGTAGAAGGCTAGAGAAAGGCAACGTGGACCTACGTACTACAAATAGGGCACAGGTTACTGCACTTGCTATGGGGACATATGGGCTGAACCTGCCTTCGGGATTAATTCTAGAACTGCAAAACTATTATTATGTACCAATTTTAATGAAAAACATTATCTCAGTTGCGTGTTTAGACTTATGTGGATTTCATTTAATATTTAAGAATAAATGTTGTTCTTTTTCTTTGAATGACATTTACTATGGTTCAACAACTTTGGTTAATGGTTTATATGTTCTAGACTTGAATAATCCAGTTCTCAATATCAACTCCTTTCACCATACAATATCTCATTCGGTTTGGAGTACGGAATTAGTGCCAACTCCCTCCAGAATTAATTCTGACCCGAATACAATAGTACTTGTACCAGGAAATCCACTACTCTTGATGTGGATCAATTAGAACTGTTTCCAATATACAATTGCAATGGCCAAGGACTTTCGAGTAGTAATTCCTACAAGTGGCCGTGAGATATTCGCCCCTACTATTAGGAGTGGTGAATCCTTTATTGACCCTCTCAACTACTTTCGTTTACCTCACCATGTACCAAATATCCATCCCATAGGCGGCCCTCAATCGAGCTTTGGAGATTGGAATCAAAGTACAAGGCTCAGCAAACAAAGTACCTTGGAGATCTCAAGTCTAAAGATACTTGCATATTTGCTATATTGAGATTATATCACTGGCACTAAATAGTTATCCATGTGATTATCTCAAAGCTAGGTCATCCAATGAACTTGTTCCATTAACAAGTATCTATGTGTTAACTTTGAGAATCTCAATACTCACGGTTATGAGAACCACCGCCTGATCAAATCAGGAAGTCTAACACATGCTAGTCGTGATGTGAAACCCCAGTCAAAACCAACCTTAGAGTAAGGGGGTTGGGATACATAACATACTTTACTGCATGATTAAATATATTTTTATTTGATTTTATATGCCATAGATTTGAGTTTTAATATCTTGGAGGCTTGTTGGTGAATATTGAGTGAGAAGGGCAAAATGGTAATTTTTGCACGGGGTGAAAATAGGGAGATAGCTTGAGGATTGAATAGGAAATAAGTTGCTAGTGAAAATGACAACGAGAGTTGTTATGGTTTGGTGGTTAGAGCTTTGGAATTAATTCTTGAGGTCTTGGGTTCAAATTCTATCATAGGGGCTTTAACTTGGTTAAATTTTATTTTTGCTTGGGGAAGTAATAATTTCGGCCTTCGTGGTGTTTGGAGTAGGGTAGAGATGTTGTCCTATGGGAGGCATGATAGGAGTCTTCAAATCCTACTCATTTGTTCTACTCGAATTTCCTAAGACGAATTCATTTTTCCTTGATCTTTGATTTTCCTTAGTTCTCAACTCATGAGGTTGAGCAAGTTGTTCTAGCCATTTTCTTTCTAGAAATTTTAGTGAAGCGCTGTGGCTTTGTAAGATCAAAATGTCTTAGTGAAGAGCTTCTTATGGTCCGAAAATGTGAAAGAGTTGTGGGAGATTGCAAGAGGAAAATTCCTCTAGTGAGCATGCTGAAAATTCACTCTAGCTAGTTCATCTTCCTTCTTGGAATGAACTGAAAATTCTCCAGCTTATTGTGCCATCAAGGTGTCGAGATTCTTAGCTAACATTCCTTCCCAAATGTTGCTAGAAAAATGGTCTTTTGGATGAACTTGCAACCTGAATTCTTTATCCATTTTCTGACTGCTCAAAGCTGGAGCAAAACCAGGAAAAATTCCTGTACAAATCGCAGCTTTGAGAGTCCAAAACCAAGTTGTTTTCTTCCAGAGTTTGTTCAGCACCTTAGCCATGTTTTTCCTCCATGAAGAAGGCTAGAAACCAGCCTTGAAAGCCTTGGAATTCCCCTTCAAACTCCTTGCAAACGGGTTGGAAAATGGCAATCGAAAACTGCCCAGGAAAACTTCAGCTTGCGAAAATGCTGTGCAGAAAGTTGTCCAGCTTGTTTCCTAATCTTCCTCCAGTCGAAACACCATCATTGTTCTGCATGAACCTTCCTTAAACCTCCAGTAATTGAGCTCCATTATTCCCCTTAAGCTTCTGCACGAAATTCAGACATGGCTGCCCGAAAATATCTCCAACAAATCCCTGCAATTATGTTGAGGGATTACCAAATTTCGAGCCACCATAGTTTAGCAACTTTCCATAATGTATCCCTCAAATAACCAGACTTCTTCTTCACCATTATGCTCCCTATTTTTGGCCACCATAAGATTCCTTAAGCCAGCATTAATCCCACCGAAATTCTGCTCAAAACAATCAGCCATGGCAGACTTCCAAAGCTCTCCAACAATCATGATATTCTAGGATATTTAGTTTCCAAATTTACTTTCTAAAAATATTCTTCAAGGATTTTAATAACTAACCTTTCCTTTTCCCTTCCAAATCAGAGAATCATCTTCCTCAACCCCATAGAAATTCGGCCAACCCTAGTTCTCACAGAATTTCGGCAGTTGCAGACTACAATCTGACAAATTCTTTCAACCTTCAAGAACACACACACTACACCAAGAACACCTACTTCTTCCTTTCACCTAATACCCCTCCAAACCACTTCAAACCTTCTCTAAAATCTCCAGACTTGACCTACCCACTACCGTGAGTCGATCAACACCATTTTTAACATCAAACTCCACAAATCAACTCGCTACTTCGGATCAAAACCAGAAAATTCTGTGAAGGTTTAAGAACACCTTCAAGGTAGGTTTGTTCTAACAACTTCATATTCTCGAATCTTGATCTCTAGTGAGAATATATGTGAATAGACATTCTAATGTTCTCTCTGTCTCTCTCTCTCTCTCTCTCCCTCTCTCTCTCTCTCTCTCTCTCTCTCTCATGACCGAAACTCCCTCTCTTGGCCGGATGGCTTCTTCCTCCATGGCCATGCTCCCTCCACCTTCCTTGGACAATTTTAGGCATCTAGGAGTTGCGATCCATTCTAAAATCCTTCAAGGCATCCCTCAACCAAGTAAGTCCCCTCAATCTTTCTTTTAAATTCTAGATTCAAGTCTCTAGGATGATGTTGATAGTATAAGGATTGTGATAGTGTTTGAGTATGCATTGTAGAGATTGAAGCATGAATATATGTATGATTGTGAAGGAGATGGGATTTATGAATGGAAGGATTATATTGTTTGATTGAATGATGATTTGGGGTTTGATGCATGTTTCCATGTCATAGGTAGTATTTGTGATGAAGTATGCTAGAGATTAGGTCACCATTGGTGATTAGGGCTTATATTCATGTCGGATTATTGAAGCCATGGCCATATCTATGCTAGCAGAGGTTAGATCATGTCTTGATAAATTGAGATCTATGCTTGTGAGCATGATTTGGATGAATTGATGAGTTGAATGGTTAAATATGTTTGTGATTGTGAGTAACCTTGGAATTATGATCATGATCTAGTTGTCCCTAAGCAAATTTTTATTTCATGAATAAAATATTTAGTAAAATAATTTTGCTAGTGATTTCGAAAAACCCTAGGAATGGTGGATTTGGAATATGATATTTATATAAAGGAAAATTTAGTCAAATAAATAGTAGTTTTAATAGAAAAATAAAATATATAGATACTTTATCAAATAATGAAATCCACTAAAGCCTTTTTTGGAAATAATCATGATTAGTAAAATACTTATTTCTATAAATTTAAGTATCATCTTTTAATCAAAACCTATTAAAACTTATTTATTATTTTTCAAGCAAGATTCATTAAAATTCATTTTCAACTAACTTTAGTTATCAATTATTTGCTAACAACTAAATTATTAATAAATCATTAACAAATAAACTCTAAATTTTTCTTAGCAAGTTTTAAACCTTTAACTTATTAGTACCTATTTCCCAAAACATTAATTATTTTAAATATCAAATTATCCTTAGCCTATAAACCTATTTATTTATTGAGTGGCCTTAAAGCTTGGGACACTAGGATCATGATAATAGTAAGTTGAGTTGTTTTAAAATTGAGGAAGTGGATTGTGGTTTGAAATTGATTATGTTTTGTATTTGCCCATGTGGGGTTAGGTTAGCTATTGGAGACCTTTTATTTGTGAGCAAGAGTCAGGTAAGCTCCTGCATAAAACCTAATTGATATGAAATGTTTTCTTATGGCAAGCCAAATGTAGAGTGTATGGACACTCATTTATGTAAAGGCAATTGAGGGTTGAACTCTCTCTTATTTCAAACATTTGAATTATTTAAAAAAAAAAAGAGGAGATTTGCCAAACTCAAACTCTTTCTAAAGTTGATTTTTACAAGTACTTTGGAAACCCTCAAAATGCCATCCATGTGGAACAATGCTTTGTTCATTTTATCCCAAGTGGGAAACGTGATTGAGTACTCAATAAGGGTGGACTACTAGGACTAGTCCTAGAAGGGTTAGGGTAAGTCTCTCAGTAGGTGGCCACCTCTGAGGGGTGAGTCCTTCCTGAATAGGACGTCAGTCCAGTGCGTCGTGCCGGTCCGAGCTAGTAGTGTTCTTTTCAGTCAAGTGACTGTGTTTTGCCGGAATGGACACCCGGTTGTTGTTTGGGTATAGAGAAGGAGGAGTATCTTGCCCAGTAGACCGATCACCTACTTTTATCAGTCTGTACAAAGTGTGGCATTCTGATCGGCGGTATGCACAAAGTGTAGCATACTGACCATCCGGTTGTGGGGCCCAACGTGTAGTAACCCATAATCCTTTCTTACGAGTGGTTGATTTTGTTGATCATGTATGGCTGGAATAGCTAAAACGCCACTCTTGGTTTTGACTAATGTTTATTACTTGCTAATATTTCTCTTATAAGGATTTCGCACTTTGCATCCATGAACTGCTTTCACTAAACACCCAAAGCACACACGGACTTACTGAGATTTCTGTCTCATCACCTTTTTACCATGATTTCAGGTCGATCCTACTGTGGGGATGAGTAGCTAGTGTAATCTTCCTGGGAACAGATTGTTATCGTTTATTTCTATGTGTTGCTTTGGGGAGTCGAGAGTGGATAATTTTCTGTACGGTTTTGTTTTGGGAATTCATGGATTTATTTTTGAGTATTTTGGGATGTAATAAATTTTTAAGTTAAAGTATTATTTTATTCTACTATTTTATTTGTGTGACCTAGTTATAAAGACCCCTTGTCCTTTGGACGGGGCGACATCCCCGGCCCTGGCAGGCCTAGGTAGCACGGTATTACAAGTGGTATCAGAGCCTAGGTTATAGGCAAATATTGGCGATATATATTTTATTGATTTAAGTTTAAATCTTTATCTAACCTATCTTGTTGATGCTGTAGGATGGTTAGACTGCTTAGGACTGCGAGGAAAGGGCATCAATGGCACCTGCCTATCTTTCTAGACCCAGAGGACCTTCTAGTTCCGCAGCCTGCCCCTCAGCCAGTTATCCCTATGGAGGATAACAGTGATGACAAGATCCAGATCATTGAGCCACCCCCAATTCCAATGATTGACATAAGCTCGGATAGTGAGGATGAGGTGATGATAGTGGAGCCTGAACCCCACCCTCCTAATCCCGAGGTGGACTTAGCAGCGGATAGCGATGACCCGGGGGAGATAGACTATGAGTCTCCGCCTAGGCCTTCTTTCCTTCCTTTCTTCAGCCGAGTTGAGCCCGGGGAGAGTTCTAGGCACCCTGGGAAGGAGCCCATGGAGGGATTTGCTAGCGGGGATGGGGTAGATTTTTTGAAAAATTCTAGGGGATGGTTATATGAAGCTGATGATGAGGGTTCTGATGATGATTAGGGGACTAGGAGTTCCTTTGATTTAGATGTTTATTTGTTTACTGTTTTTCAAGAATTTTTTTTTTATTGTTAAGGATCTTAATTTTGTTTTCTATTAAGATTTCGAATCTATGCAAGTCCATTTTTGAAAGATAATTTATTTCTTAGCTAAATTTACATCCGCTTTCCATTTACATCTATTTGTCAATGCATGCAAGTACAACTAAAATGGTTTGACCTTTAAGTGCATACACTTATCATCTGGGGTGTGGATTAGAATGGCACCCAAGCGTCGTGCAACCACAGCAGGTGGAAGGGTACCAGAAACCAATCAGGTGGCACCAGAAGTGGGAGCAGCCCAGATGCAAGCACCCAACCAGGGTGAAGGGAATAGTCAGAGTATGGGATCGAGGTCTGAAGTTCCAGTTGATGTGACTATGGGCCAGTCGTTCAGTAAGATGGCTGAGATTTTGCAGTCAATGACCGAGCGACGGAACCCTCGGGGTGAGGATGAGGCCTTAGAGAGGTTCTTGAAGTTTCAGCCGCCCATCTTCCTAGGCGAAGCAGAACAAGATCAGAAGGCAGAGCAGTGGGTTGAACAGCTAGAGCACATATTCGCGACGCTCCATAACACCGAGGAGCGGATGGTTAAGTTTGCAGCTTTCCGATTGAGAGGACCAGCTCGGGCATGGTGGCAGCGGGTCCAAGATGACTGGGAGGCAGATAAGCAAGAATGGGAGTGGTCCAACTTCGTTGAAGCCTTCAGGGCTGAATACATTCCACAGTGGATTGTGGAAAAGCGAGAGGACGAATTCCAAAATTTGAGGCAGGGGAGCATGTCAGTTGTTCAATATGAGGCACAATTCACTCAATTGTTGAAATACTGCCGGAGGTTGGTGGACGCCGAGCAAAATAGGACAAGGCAGTTCGTTAAGGTGCTGAGACCTGAGCTAAGGAGAGCATTGGCACCTACTCCACCGACCACTTATTCGGGGGCTGTGGATGTAGCCACTCGAACGGAGAATGAGGACCGCAGCCGGATGGCAATAAAACCCTTCCAACCACCGAGATAGCCGCAAGGACAATTTCCGAGACCGCAACCCCATAAGCGCCCCGCCAATCATCAATGGCAGAACTGGGGAAGGCAAGCCCGGACAACACCAAGTAGACCTGCCCCGAATCTTCCATCATGCAGGCAGTGTAGAAGGAAAGGCTACACTGAGAGAAATTGTTGGTCTGAGGGTGGTGAAAAGAAATGCTATCACTATGGCGACCCAAACCACCTGAGGAACGCCTGCCCCAAATTGCACCGCGTCGGGCAAGGAAACCCGGCTTAGAACCCGGGGCCCAACCGAGCTAACCCCGCGGGATTATCCGGGAGTGGAGCACAAAAGCCGCAAGTGAAGGCCAAGGTATTCGCTCTCAACCGAGAGGAAGTTGGGGCCGATGCAGTGGTGGTAGAAGGTACGTTCACTATTTAAGGACGTTCCGTTAATGCTTTATTGATCCTAGTTCTACTCATTCCTATATAAACAAGTTGTGTGCATATCATTTGGGTTGGGATGGAATAGAGCTACATTTTATTTTAGAGGTGAGCACACCTCTGGGGAAAATGGTGCAAGCAGATCGGTATGTAAAGGAGTGTAAAGTTAATGTGGGGAAAGAAAGTTTGGAGGGGGATTTGATAGTGCTAGACCTTGAGGATTATGACTTGATTTTAGGGATGGACTAGTTAGCCAAACATGGGGCTAGGGTAGACTGTAGAAATAAGACAATCTAGTTCATCAGACCAGGACGTGATGTATTGGAATTTAATGGCAAGAGGGTGAGAGAATGTAAGTACTTGATTGCGGGGGCTAAAGCCCGAAAATTATTGAAGCAAGGGTGTCAAGGGTACCTGGCTTACGTGATAAACAAGCCGAAGGACTAGTGCACCCTGGAGGACACTGAAGTAGTAAGGGATTTCCCCGATGTGTTTCTGGCAGAACTTGATTCTCTACCTCCTAGCCGAGAAGTGGAATTCACCATCGACTTAGTTCCGGGAGCGGAACCAGTATCGCGGACACCGTACCAAATGGCACTGGCAGAGTTGAAAGAGTTAAAGAAGCAGTTGGAGGAGTTAGTGAGTCAAGGTTATATCAGACCTAGCAAGTCGCCTTGGGGAGCGCCTGTGCTATTTGTGAAGAAGAATGACGGCACTTTGAGGCTATGCATTGATTACCAGGGTTTGAACAATTTAACGGTCAAGAACAAGTATCCCTTACCGTTGATTGAAGAGCCGTTCGACCAGTTGCAAGGATCCAGTTGCTACTCTAAGTTGGATCTGAGGCAAGGGTACTACCAAGTGCGGATACGAGAAGATGATATTCCCAAGACAACCTTTAACACAAGATATGGACACTACGAGTTCGTAGTGATGCCGTTCGGGGTGACTAATGCTCCAGCAGTATTCATGGACCTAATGCACCGGGTATTCCGACCCTATCTGGACAAGTTGGTGGTAGTCTTCATCGACAACATTTTAATTTACTCCAAGAGTCCAAAGGAGCATGCGGAGCATCTGAATCTCATATTAAAGAAATTGCGGGAGCAGAAGCTGTATGCTAAGTTCAGCAAGTGCGAATTCTGGCTAGACAGTGTGGCATTCCTTGGCCATGTGGTGACCAAGGAGGGAAACAAGGTAGATCCGGCAAAGGTTAAAGCGGTATCAAACTGGAAGCAGCTGGAGAATATTACCGAGATCTGGAGTTTCTTGGGATTGGTTGGATATTACCGAAGGTTTATCAAGGGATTTTCGATGCTCACATCGCCAATGACCTGTCTATTGAGAAAGGATGTTCTATTTGTGTGGAACGAAAAATGCGAGAAAAGTTTTCAAGAATTGAAGAAAAGACAGATGACAGCACTGGTATTTAGTCTACCGGAAGAAGGCAAACCTTACACACTGTATACCGACGCTTCGAAAGATGGACTGGGAGCGGTGCTGATGCAAGACAGGAAGGTAATTGCTTATGCATCTCGGAAGCTAAGACCTCATGAAGTGAACTACCCCACTCATGATCTGGAGCTGGCGGCTATAGTGTTCGCCCCTAAGAAATGGCGACACTACTTGTATGGAGCCGAATATGAGGTGTTCACCAACCATAAGAGTTTGAAGTATATCTTCACTCAAAAGGACCTGAACCTGAGGCAGCGAAGGTGGATGGAATTCCTAGAAGAATACCATTGTCCGATCAACTACCATCCCGGGAAGGCTAATGTTGTGGCAGACGCTCTGAGCAGAAAAGTTAGAATGGCCAGACTGAAGGTGCAGGAAATGCAAGCGGTCCAGGATGTGTTGGACAGAAGGGTGGAAGTACGAGACATAGGAATTTTCATCAACAATTTGAGGTTGGTGCCAGATCTAAAGAAGGAAATTGTGGAAGCTCAGCAAAGCAACGTCGAGTTTCAACTTTTTAAGGTCAAGGAGCTTAAGCGGCCAGGCAGTGAATTCCGTCAAGATGAGGCGGGAGTTTTTCATTTCAGAGATCGATTATGTGTGCCCAAAAAGCAGCAATTGAAGGACAGAATTTTGGAGGAGGCGCACAAGAGCAAGTATGCCATTCATCTGGGGGAAGTCAAGATGTACCTGGATTTGAAGAGAGCTTATTGGTGGCCTGGACTGAAGCGAGACGTGGTCAAATATGTTTCGACCTGTCTCAATTTCCAGAATGTTAAAGCGGAGCATAAGAAGTCAGCGGGACTATTGCAGCCTTTGCCAGTGCCAGAATGGAAGTGTGAGGAGGTGACTATGGATTTCGTCACCGGACTACCCATGTCACGGACTCAAAATGACGCTATATGGGTGGTGGTGGATCGACTAACCAAGTCGACCTATTTCATACCGGTGAATGTGAGGGACTCGATGGAGAAACTAGCTCAGACTTATGTTCGAGAGATTGTTCGACTTCATGGAGTGCCTTCAAGCATAGTGTCAGACCGAGATCCGAGGTTTACGTCTCGTTTTGGTGAAAGTTTCAGGAAGCAATGGGGTCGAATCTGAAATTCAATACGACGGCGCATCCGCAGACCGATGGGCAGTCAAAAAGAGTGATCCAAATATTAGAGGATATGTAAAGGGCCTGTGTCTTAGATTTCGGAGATAAGTGGATTGAGTGTGTACCGTATGTCGAGTTGTCATATAATAACAGCTACCAAGCCTCAATTGGGATGGCACCGTATGAGGCTTTGTATGGGCACAAGTGTCAAGTACTGTTGTATTGGAGCTGGTCGAAGGATGGTTATGTAGGCAAAACCGGAGAGGTCTGTGTCCAAGAAATTTTGGATAAAGTTAAAATATTCGGGAAAGGTTAAATGCGGCTCAGAGCCGGCAGAAGAAGCTATGCGGACAACCGACGAATAGAATTGGAATTTCAAGTCGGGGACCGCGTATTTCTGAAGCTAACACCAAATAGGGGCATTTTGAAGCATCCAAAGGGCGAAAAGTTGAATCCGAGATATTTAGGGCCGTTTCTGATTAAGGAAAGAATTGGACCGGTAGCTTTTCTATTGGACCTGTCGGATGGGTTGACGGGTATCCATGAAGTGTTTCATGTGTCACAATTGAAGTAGTATAATGCGGATCCCGGTCATGTATTGAATGATGAACCGTTGGTGTTGCAGCCAGACCTGAGCTATGTGGAGAAGCCTGTGCGGATATTAGACCACAGTGTTAAAACTCTCAGGAATAAGTAGATACCAATGGTAAAGATTCAGTGGTAGCACCATGGAACGCGGGATGCCACATGGGAGTCGGAAGATTGGGTTAAGCGAAAGTACCCCAAGTTGATATAGAGGTATGCTTGAATTTCGGGACGAAATTCTTCTAAGAATGGGAGGATGTGAAACCCCGGTCAAAACCAACCATAGAGTAAGGGGGTTGGGATGCATAACATACTTTACTGCATGATTAAATATATTTTTATTTGATTTTATATGCCTTGGATTTGAGTTTTAATGTCTTGGAGGCTTATTGGTGAATATTGAGTGAGAAGGGCAAAATGGTAATTTTTGCACGAGGTGAAAATAGGGAGATAGCTTGAGGATTGAATAAGAAATAAGTTGCTAGTGAAAAAGCAACAAGAGTTGTTGTGGTTTGGTGGTTAGAGCTTTGGAATTAATTCTTGAGGTCTTGGGTTCAAATTCCATCATAGGGGTTTAGCTTGGTTAAATTTTATTTTTGCTTGGGGAAGTAATAATTTCGGCCTTCGTGGTGTTTGGAGTAGGGTAGAGATGTTGTCCTATGGGAGGCATGATAGGAGTCTTCAAATCCTACTCATTTGTTCTACTCGAATTTCCTAAGACGAATTCATTTTTCCTTGATCTTTGATTTTCCTTAGTTCTCAACTCATGAGGTTGAGCAAGTTGTTCTAGCCATTTTCTTTCTAGAAATTTTAGTGAAGTGCTCTGGCTTTGTAAGATCAAAATGTCTTAGTGAAGGACTTCTTATGGTCCGAAAATGTGAAAGAGTTGTGGGAGATCTCAAGAGGAAAATTCCTCCAGTGAGCATGCTGAAAATTCACTCTAGCTAGTTCATCTTCCTTCTTGGAATGAACTGAAAATTCTCCAGCTTATTGTGCCATCAAGGTGTCGAGATTCTTAGCTAACATTCCCTCCCAAATGCTACCAGAAAAATGGTCTTTTGGATCAGCTTGCAACCTGAATTCTTTATCCATTTTCGAATTACTCAAAGCTGAAGCAAAACCAGGAAAAATTCCTGTACAAATTGCAGCTTTGAGAGTCCAAAACAAAGCTGTTTTCTTCCAGAGTTTGTTCAGCACCTTAGCCATGTTTTTCCTCCATGAAGAAGGCTAGAAACCAGCCTTGAAAGCCTTGGAATTCCCCTTCAAACTCCTTGCAAACGGGCTGGAAAATGGCAGCCGAAAACTGCCCAGGAAAACTTCAGCTTGCGAAAATGCTGTGCAGAAAGTTGTCCAGCTTTGTTTCCTAATCTTCCTCCAGCCGAAACAACATCATTGTTCTGCATGAACCTTCCTTAAACCTCCAGTAATTGAGCTCCATTATTCCCCTTAAGCTTCTGCACGAAATTCAGACATGGCTGCCCGAAAATATCTCCAACAAATCCCTGCAATTATGCTTGATGGATTACCAAATTTTGAGCCACCATAGTTTAGCAACTTTCCATAATGTATCCCTCAAATAACCAGACTTCTTCTTCACCATTATGCTCCCTATTTTTGGCCACCATAAGATTCCTTAAGCCAGCATTAATCCCATCGAAATTCTGCTCAAAGCAATCAACCATGGCAGACTTCCAAAGCTCTCCAACAATCATGATATTCTAGGATATTTAGTTTCCAAATTTACTTTCTAAAAATATTCTTCAAGGATTTTAACAACTAACCTTTCCATTTCCCTTCCAAATCAGAGAATCATCTTCCTAAACCCCATAGAAATTTGGCCAACCTTAGTTCTCACAGAATTTCGGCAGCTGCAGACTACAATCTCATAAATTCTTTCAACCTTCAAGAACACACACACTACACCAAGAACACCTACTTCTTCCTTTCACCTACTACCCCTCCAAACCACTTCAAACCTTCTCTAAAATCTCCAGACTTGACCTAACCACTACCGTGAGTCGATCAACACCATTTTTAACATCAAACTCCACAAATCAACTCGCTACTTTGTATCAAAACCAGAAAATTCTGTGAAGGTTCAAGAATATCTTCAAGGTAGGTTTGTTCTAACAACTTCATCTTCTCCAATCTTGATCTCTAGTGAGAATATATGTGAACAGACATGCTAATGGTCTCTCTCTCTCATGACCGAAATTCCCTCTCTTGGCCGGATGGCTTCTTCCTCCGTGGCCATGCTCCCTCCACCTTCCTTGGACGATTTTAGGCATCTTGGAGTTGAGATCCATTCTAAAATCGTTCAAGGCATCCCTCAACCAAGTAAGTCCCCTCAATGTTTCTTTTAAATTCTAGATTCATGTCTCTAGGATGATGTTGATAGTATGTGGATTGTGATAGGATTTGAGTATGCATTGTAGAGATTGAAGCATGAATATATGTATGATTGTGAAGGAGATGGGATTTATGCATGGAAGGATTATATTGTTTGATTGAATGATGATTTGGGGTTTGATGCATGTTTCCATGTCATAGGTAGTATTTGTGATGAAGTATGCTAGAGATTATGTCACCATTGGTGATTAGGACTTATATTCATGTCGGATTATTGAAGCCATGGCCATATCTATGCTAGTAGAGGTTAGATCATGTCTTGATAAATTGAGATCTATGCTTGTGAGCATGATTTGGATGAATTGATTAGTTGGAATGGTTGAATATGTTCATGATTGTGAGTAACCTTGGAATTATGATCATGATCTAGTTGTCCCTAAGCAAATTTTTATTTCATGAATAAAATATTTAGTAATATAATTTTGCTAGTGATTTCGAAAAACCCTAGGAAGGGTGGATTTGGAATATTATATTTATATAAAGGAAAATTTAGTCAAATAAATAATAGTTTTAATAGAAAAATAAAATATATAGATACTTTATAAAATAATGAAATTCACTAAAGCCTTTTATGGAAATAATCATGATTAGTAAAATACTTATTTCTATAAATTTAAGTATCATTTTTTAATCAAAACCTATTAAAACTTATTTATTATTTTTCAAGCAAGATTCATTAAAATTCATTTTCAACTAACTTTAGTTGTCAATTATTTTCTAACAACTAAATTATTAATAAATCATTAACAAATAAACTCTAAATTTTTCTTAGAAAGTTTTAAACCTTTAACTTATTAGTACCTATTTCCCAAAACATTAATTATTTTAAATATCAAATTATCCTTAGCCTATAAACCTATTTATTTATTGAGTGCCCTTAAAGCTTGGGACACTAGGATCATGATAATTGTAAGTTGAGTTGTCTTAAAATTGAGGAAGTGGATTGTGGTTTGAAATTAATTGTGTTTTGTATTTGCCCATGTGGGGTTAGGTTAGCTATTAGAGACCTTTTATTTGTGAGCAAGAATCAGGTAAGCTCCCGCATAAAACCTGATTGATGTGAAATGTTTTCTTATGGTAAGCCAAATGTAGAGTGTATGGACACTCATTTATGTAAAGGTAATTGAGGGTTGAACTCTCTCTTATTTCAAACATTTGAATTATTTAAAAAACAAAGAGGAGATTTGCCAAACTCGAACTCTTTCTAAAGCTAATTTTTACAAGGACTTTGGAAACCCTCAAAATGCCATTTTTATGTGGAACAATGGTTTGTTCATTTTATCCTAAGTGGGAAACGTCGTTAAGTAATCAATAAGGGTGGACTACTAGGACTAGTCCTAGAGGGGTTAGGGTAAGTCTCTCAGTAGGTGGCCACCTCTGAGGGGTGAGTCCTTCCCGGATAGGACGTCAGTCCAGTGGGTCGTGCCGGTCCGAGCTAGCAGTATTCTTTTCAGTCAAGTGACTATGTTT
Organism: Voacanga thouarsii; assembly: GCA_026120185.1. Taxonomy (NCBI): domain Eukaryota; kingdom Viridiplantae; phylum Streptophyta; class Magnoliopsida; order Gentianales; family Apocynaceae; genus Voacanga; species Voacanga thouarsii. The sequence continues at coordinate 2,372 of JANUWF010002029.1, read as the reverse complement.
TGCCGGAATGGACACCCGGTTGTTGTTTGGATATAGAGAAGGAGGAGTATCTTGCCCAGTAGGCCGATCACCTACTTTTATCAGTCTGCACAAAGTGTGGCATTCTGACTGGCGGTATGCACAAAGTGTGGCATACTGACCATCCGGTTGTGGAGCCCAACGTGTGGTAACCTATAATCCTTTCTTATGAGTGGTTGATTTTGTTGATCATGTATGGCTGGAATAGCTAAAATGCCACTCTTGCTTTTGACTAATGTTTATTGCTTGCCAATATTTTTCTTTCAAAGATTTCGCACTTTGCATCCATGAACTGCTTTCACTAAACACCCAAAGCACACACGGACTTACTGAGATTTCTATCTCATCACCTTTTTACCATGATTTTAGGTCGATCCTGTTGTGGGGATGAGTAGCTAGTGTAATCTGCCTGGGAACAGATTGTTATCGTTTATTTCTATGTATTGCTTTAGGGAGTCGAGAGTGGATAATTTTATGTATGGTTTTGTTTTGGGAATTCATAGATTTATTCTTGGAGTATTTTGGGATGTAATAAAATTTTAAGTTAAAGTATTATTTTATTCTGCTATTTTATTTGTGTGACCTAGTTATAAAGACCCCTTGTCCTTTGGACGGGGCGACATCCCCAGCCCTGGCGAACCTTGGTAGCGGGGTGTTACACTTAACGAATTAATGTTGTCCTATCTCATTAATACTATGACTAGGGACTATTTCAGTACTAACACCATCCAGTGTAGTAGGAATCTCATATCATGATCTCTATCATGATTTCCTTAACACAGTGTTGTACTAGGGACTTTATTGAACAGTTATATTACTTAAAGTAAACAAAAAGAAACTGTAAGATAAACAATGTCTTTAATTAAAATAAAATGTGTCATGTATAATGTACAAGTGATTGCCTCTATGGCACAACACTAACAAAATCCCACTTGCTCTAGAGCCAATCATTCATGTATCTAATATCAAATGACTCAACATGACAATTATGTTTCTTTTGGGATAGTGTTTTCGTAAGCGGGTCTGCTATGTTCTCATCCGTGAGAACTCTCTCTATCTTTACATCATTCCTATCTATGATCTCCCATATCAGATGATAGTGTTGCAGTACGTGTTTAGATCGTTGGTGAGACCGCGGCTCCTTTGCTTGTGCAATAGCTCCGTTGTTGTCACAATACAAAGTTATTGGACCAGCAACACTAGGAACCACACCCAGTTCCATCACAAACTTCTTGATCTAAACAGCCTCCTTAGCTACTTTAGAAGCAGCTATGTACTCAGCTTTTTGTCGTAGAGTCAGCAATAGTCTCTTATTTGGAACTTTTCCAACCTATCGCCCCTCCGCACAACGTAAACACATAGCCGGATTGTGATTTGAAATCATCTTTACCAGATTGAAACTGGCATCAGTATACCTATTTATTTTCAAATCGCCTTCTCCATATACTAAGAACATGTAACACCCGCTACCTAGGCCCGTCAGGGCTGGGGATGTCGCCCCGTCTAAAAGACAATGGGTCTTTATAACTAGGTCACACGAATAAAATAGCAGAATAAAAATAATACTTTAACTTAAAATTTATTACATCCTAAGAATAAATCCAAGAATAAAACCATGAATTCCCAAAAGAAAAGCAAATCCATAAATAAATTATCCACTCTCAACTCCCCAAAGCAATACATAAAAAATAAATAAATAAACGACAACATTCTTTTCCAAGGGAGATAACACTAGCTACTCATCCCACAGCAGGATTAACCTGAAATCATGATAAAAAGGTGATGAGACAGAAATCTCAGTAAGTCCGTCTGTGCTTTGGGTGTTCAGTGAAAATAGTTCGTGGATGCAAAGTGTGAAATCTTTATAAGAGAAATATTAGCAATCAATAAACATTAGTCAAAAGCAAGAGTGGTGTTTTTCTCTTTTTGAAACCATACAAATGCACAATAAAATCAACCACTCAAAAAGGGTGGTCATGGGTTACCACACATTGGGCCCCATGTCCACATGGTCAGTATGCCACACTTTGTGCATACTGTCGGTCAGAATGCCACACTTTGTACAGACTGACAAAAGGTAGGTGATCGGCCACCAGGCAAAATACTCCTCCTTCTCTATACCCAAACAACAATCGGGTGTCTATTCTGGCTTAACACAGTCACTTGACTGAAATAAAAACTGCTAGCTCGGACCGGCATGACTAAGTAGTACCGACGTTTCTCTAAGTTGAGCTTATCTTCCGGAGGTGGCCTCCCGCCGGAAGACTTATTCTTGCTCTTCAAAACTTGTACTACTAGCCTACCCTTATTGAGTACTCAACGTAACGTATCCTACTTAGTAAAAATGAACAAAA